>CM044548.2:29696358-30296358 GCA_024416835.2 Perccottus glenii
ACATGCACACCTCGACACACACACAGAACTAACAGATTGACAATATACAAACAAACTAACATTGACAATATACATCAAAATAATCATTTGTCATGAAAGTGAGAGACCAACTGGCATATACTGAACGAAAATTTAATCGTAACACTATTGCTTTTGCCCCCATTTTTAATGAGCTGAACTCAAAGATCTAAGACTTTTTCTAAGTAAACAAAAGGCCTGTCAGATTATCTCGGCAAAGAAGGGCTCACTAACATAAAGATTTGGACCGATTTGTAAACAATATTTGAGAGAAATTGGCCTTTTGTGTACATTTTTTGTTCAGTATAGTTTGATTCTGTCCTTACATAAAATATGAACCTCTCACAAACCCTTCAGGTTGTTCTCACAGCAACAACCTAATGCTAAAAGACATAGGTTTAAGACAAGAAAAGCTTCAAATGCCACTTTTACTTTGCCTTTGCCCGGCACCACTGCACTTAAAAAACAGCTACAGTACAGTGCTCATAAGTTTTACAGAATTTGTGATTTTTTTTGTAATTTTTTAGACAAAATGACAAAATGACAAAAAAATTCTTTCAGTCATAGTTAGTGTTTGGGTAAAGACATTCATTGTAAAACAAACGTGTTTACTCTTTTTAAATCAATGACAGGTCAACTTAGCCTTGGCTTTGGATTGTTGTCATAGTTGGAATGTCCAACACATGCGCAGCTTCACGGTTGATGAGTGCAAATTTTTCTCCAGTATTTTCTGATAACATGCTGCATTCATCTTGCCATCAATTTTGACCAAGTTTCCAGTGCCTTTGTAGCTCACACATCCCCAAAACATCAGTGATCCACCTCCATGTTTCACAGTAGGAATGGTGTACCTTTCATCCTAGGCTTTGACTCCAAATGTAACATAGTTATGGCCAAAAAGTTTAATTTTGGTCTAATCACTCCAAATTACTTTGTTCCAGAAGTTTTGAGGCTTGTCTCTGTGCTGTTTGCGTTTAAGCGGGATGCTTTGTGGCATTTGCGTATTAATGGTTTTCTCGACCATGCAGCCTCCTTATTGTGCATCTTGAAACAGTCACACAACTCTTTTTTTTTTTAGAAAATCCTGTATTACAGCTGATGTTATTTGTGGGTATTTCTTTGCATCCCAAACAATTTTCCTGGCAGTTGTGGTTAAAGTGTTTGTTGGTCTACCTGACCTTGGTTTTGTTTCAACAGAATCCCTCATTTTGAACATTGTTGACTGCCATTCTCAATGCCTTGGATATCTTTTTATATTCCTTTTCCTGTTCAGAAACATCAGTGCATCACTGGATGAGAGATGCAAAAGTCTGTCAGGAGCCCAGAAACTCACTGACCTTTTTTACAAACACACTGATTACAATCAAACAGATCACAGGTGAGGATGGTTACCTTTAGTAACCATTCAAACCTGTTTGTGTGCCTGTTATCAGGCAGAATTACCTTTAACTTTTGATCAGAGTCATTTAGGTAGTTTCTGTTGTCATTATGATTTAAAAAGAGTAAACACAGTTTTACAATTAAAGGCTTCTCCCAACCACTAACTATGAGTAAAAAAAAGTTTTTTGTATTTTCATTTATTTTCTCTGAAAAATAAAAAGACAAACTCTGGATACTGGAACATGTTGCCATCTGAAATAACTTTTAAAACTAGTCATACTGGTTTAAAAAGAAATGTTAAAATAATGTTTCATGTGCTTTACGCTTGTGGAATCTAATGTCTGATGGAAGTATTGTTTAGAATGTAAATTATTTGATTTGCATTAACTGTCATATTATCATATGAACTGTACATTTTACTTCTAATGTATTTATTTAAAAAAAAAAAAAAGAAAAGTGGGCCCCAGGATGAATAGCCTTTGCATCAGTAAAGACTAATGGGAATCCTTTAAATAAACAAATAAATAAACAAATACCTACGCGCACTCTTACACGCACACATACTTGCACATCTACACATCACAGCTCTGAGGATGGTTGGCTTTATGTTAAAATTAGTAAATCAGTTTTCATTTGTACCAATAAGACTAAAGCTGCATGTTTGTGATTTCTCAGTGTTTCTAATTCAGCTTTAAACAGACAATGGTGACTGAAGAAGTCTCGTCAAGAGACGTCAATACCGTCTTGTAAAGAAGCACAAATAAAGTTCAAATAAGACTAAATATGAAACAAAGACAGCATGCACAGATTGCATTATATTCTTTGACACAAACCGCCTGCCTGGCAAGTTTGTTAAATGTGACATGTAAATGCTGGTTTTGCTATAAGCTCCTATATCAAACATGAAATATTGAAACTTTCTGTGACAAAAACAACAATAAAACCATCTCCACTGATGTAGAGGAGAACTTCAGTGAGAAGACTCTGCTTTTTCAGACTTAGACAAATTTAAGTCAAAGCCCATTTGGCCAACACAGAATGGGACTGAGGCTGGAGTTGCAAGGGATTTGAACTTCTCCCACACACTAACTATAAATATTTACCAAAAAAGGGTATTATTTGTGTATTAAGATAGAGCAGTGTTGAAAACTCAAAAACTAAATATAAATACATTTTAGTGTTTGTTAAAAAAAGAGCCAGATTCCAAACCCAGAAGCTCCTCTTTACACTTGAGACTATGTCCTCAATTTCTTGTAAGCTTTGCTTATATTTCTTTATGTTTTGCTGCCATCTGGTGGAGGTCAAGAAAGAGCCGTTTTACTGTACTAATGACTCAGTTCTGGTGACCGAGGTTCATCAGGAGCCACAGATGGAAGCCCAGAAAAAATCTATTGTTAATTCCTTCTTGATAATATTTTAATCTGGGATGAAAATGCAATTGCAGTGCTTCCATGTTTGGACTGTAATTGTTATTTTTATTATTTATAACTTTATAATTTATATATTTTTTCAACACCAGGTGACAGGGAATGTACAGTACAATATTTAAACTCTGCTCATTTAAATGTATTATGTTAATTTGAGTTAAATTCTGTTAATTTCAATTATTTCTGCAAATTTGAGTTACAGTAAACTCTGCTAATTAGGTGGTTGCATTTAATATGCACCCATCTTTTGTTCCTGTGCGGCTTTATTAGGTGGTTGCATAGTAAGTGCAACCCCCTATTGTTCTTGAGCATCTTTAATAATATTAAACTTTTTTATACGATTTTGGTCATTTGAACTATAAAATGTGTCTAAATTCTGGGACATTATTGCTATTACATTTGGCTTTGGGTCTTTATACGCACTAAAAATCTTTTTCCTAGCTTTTCTGTTGCAGTGTAAAAATGTTAAAACTTTTGGGACGAGTTGCTTTTTGGGCGACTCGGGCGACTTCTACCCTTTAAGCCCTTTTCAGTCCCACTCATGTATACAAATTTGTCCTCTTTCAGAAAATGTAACTTTTGTAGCTCTATGATTTACCAAATTTGAAATTGAACATCAACAGTCCCAGAATGTCACTCCCTCTCCTCTATTAACTCCCATATTAAAGACGTATAAACTGTTCTGCTCCGTCCGCAGATAATACATGGTCCACTGTCATAGCCACACCACAACCAGACTAGGACCAAGACCTGGACCAGACCCAGACTACATCTAGCCCAAGACCATGACTAGACCAAACAAAGGCCAGTACCAGACCCAAAACCAAACTAGACCCAGACCAGACCTAAACTAGTCCCAAAACCACATTTAAACCAGGAACACATGAAGACCAGCCCAGGACCAGGACTATTTGTCTCTAACTGGTCCACCAGGGTGCACGTGGCAGAGTGGTTAGCACTCCTGCCTCACAGCAAGAAGGTTGTGAGTTCAAAACCCGGCCGACTCCGGTCTTTCTGTGAGGAGTCTGCATGTCCTCCACGTGTTACTGTGGGTTCTCTCCTGGTACTCCGGCTTCCTCCCACTGTTCAAAGAAATGCATGTTTAGCTTAATTGGCAACTCTAAAAAAAAAAGTGCCTAGTGAATGAATGTGAGAGTGAATGGTTGTTTGTCACTGTCTGTCTCTAATAGCCCGTTCACACCGGGACGAATTTCGCACGGGATATTCGCCGACGTTTAACGCCGTGACTAAACAAGGGCACCAATGTGAATGTGCGAAAAAGGCCACGCCTAAAAGCGTAATTTTTTAAAAACCGCCTCAGGTTCGTTTTTTTGGTTTGACGCGCCGCGTTAAAAACTATACGACCAATGAGATTGGTGCTTTTGCTTTGTTACAGTAAAACACAACTTGGGGGCGCTCAAACACAAAACGGTCTTGCCGAGCACACATACGTAACGGCGAAGAAGATATACGCCAAGTAGCGTCTTGCAAGGCAAGATGAATGTAGAGCTGCTGGTCTCGGAACACAAAAAATATATTACAAACGCGACAGCGATTACAAAAATCTTGATAAAAGAGAACTATTATGGAGTAGTATTGCACAGCAAATGTGGGTATTTCTGTTTTACATTAAGCGGCATCTAATGTCAGGGAATGAATTTGCATGTTCACTCGGCTCATCGTCAGCGAAAATCGCTTGGGTGTGAACACAAAAAACGTGTTGAAAAACGCTGGCGAATAACGCGCGCCGATATTCGTCCCGGTGTGTACCGGCCTTAAATGTTAGCCCTGCGACTAACTGGCCACTGTCCATAGCTGCTGGGATAAGCCCTTGGGTGGGCATAATGAGCGCGTGCGTGGGAAATTACGCCCACTCCGCTGTAGCCGAGGATAAGGCAATTACTAACCTGTTGCTAACGCAAGTGGAGCTTCCCGACCAAGCTACATTTTATTTTTTTCAGTGGGGTTTTCCACCCTTCTCTTGTTGCCATGGTTGGCTTGCTCTCGTTCGTCGATAGTAAGTGGACTTCATGACTTTGACTGCATTTATCAACTAATTTAAATCAACTCTAATAGATGTTAAAACTTTTTTATGCTACTTTTATTTGACGTTTTACTTGCAAGTCCACTAAAGAAAGCAAAGACTTCAATCGTATTAATACTTTATTCCCACTTCTGGATTTTGTTTTGGGGATTAAACTATAGATTGAAAGATTGTCACATACTTTTCCTAAATAGAGTTAAAACATGTATTAAATGTACAGAAAGAACCTGTAGATTGTGCAATTGTACTTCTAAATTAAAATATTAGATTTATGAACACGCTATGCATCTCTATAATATGTTATATAGTTAACAAGGCTTTTGAAAAATGCTTGTGGTATGTAGCTATAATATAGCATGCTAATCTAACTTTTTCTATTGTAGTTTAAAATATGGAAAATGTCACTGTTCAAATTGCTCACTCTCAAGAGCCCACTGCCCAGACAAGTGCAGTTACACATCACTTTGGATACTATATTTTACTTAGTTACAGCCATGTTATACATGCAGCAGTTTTTTTGTTCAAATTATTACTTTATTTATTTGTGTTACAATTACTTTTTAAATAAAATACTGTGATTTTCAAAACACTGCATTCTTTTTTTTTTATCTTAGACAATGTTGTAAACAACAGATTTGACTTTTTTTGTAGTTTTTGATTTTATACTACTAGATGGTAGATTAAATAATAATTAAGGCATGCCCATACTTAAAGCAGAAAAAGTTTGTTTAAAATTGTAAAACATATGATACAATACATTTCATTGAAAATAAAAAAGTGCAAATTAATTGTAAACATTTTTTTTTTAATGCTCAAGTGTGTAAAAGGTGTCACATATTTGTGATGCAGTTCCAAAAGGTTTGAGAAGCAACAAACGAAGCCTTGTCCCATCAGGTTGTAAGGGTGAAGGTGGAAATGGCGAGGATGTGAGGAGTTTAAAATGACTGCTGCAGGACGGGACCCTGTGGAAAGTCAGACAAAAAAAAAATATCACAAAACAAATTCAAGTTGGCCTGTCACCATAACAAGGTGCAGGCCTTGAGTGGGAACATATAAGACGGGACAACAACTGTTAAATAAAATGCACATCCAGAAACAGGACATAAGGATTAAAAATAATAGCACAAGACAATACAGAACATGTAAAAATACAATGAACTAGGGTGGGCATACTGAATTATGTCTCACAACAAAATGAAATGAAAGCGAACTATCCAATATTTAACAGAGGAAATTATTCTGCCAACTCTATTAAAAACAAATCCTGTTATCAGACTTATTCCACCGATGATGTAAACTATTGCACACACAGACTCTCTGAAATGTACTTAGGCCCCGTTCATGCAGGCTCTAAGACATATAGAAAAGGGTCTAATCAAGTTCATTCATTTCCCATTTAAGGTTTGTATGGCCACAAATGTACATGACATACATAATAATATTTACACTTTGACACTTAACACTGTCATTTGACACATTATTAACATTCTCAACCTCTTCAATGTAATTGACACCTTTTCAGCAATACATACCTGCCGTGACCGTCTTGGCTTTGGATGTTTGTCTTTTGAAAAAAAGAAATTGGTGGGCACAGCTGTGCTTGTCGAGCAAGTCAAGTCCTTCACCGTTAAAAGAGATATAAAGAAAAGACATTATATGGCATTGTAGCTACTTTATTTAATTGATTTATTGTAGAATCACAGTTGTACATATTTTTTATTTGGAGCATTCCTGTATCAACGAGTTGTGTCCATGGTCAACTTGACACCACAAAAGTAATAGTAATCTATGGCTGCGCCCCTCGCAGGAAGCAGGTTCTCCCTGACACTGTATTAGTACTTTCCCACTATGTGTCCACTGGTTCCAACTGGTTTCAACAGGTGAGCGAGTAGGTGTCTAATCTAGGTGCAATGTAGCCTGCAAAGTGAGCAAATAAGTATAAAAATAGTGCATCTCAATAGAAAAATACTAAGAAATTGATAGACTAAATAGATTAGAAAAACAGCTTTCAGTCAGTCTGCCGTTTCTTTTCGAGCTTCCAAATAATGGAATATTATTCCAACTACCTCAGAAAAATTAATTCAACTGGATTATTTCACTCTCTTTTAAAAATGTGGCTTTTCAGATCAGACTTGTCAGTATTAAACCCCTCTGTGCCCTGCTGTTTTAACAACTTCTGTTTCTCTTTGCTTAATAAGATGTCTGTAGTGCTAGGGTAGTCTGTAACTAATGCATGTTTTCTATTTGTCCTTTTTAATTTTGACAGTGTGTTTTATTTGTCTCCCTAATGGCCTGCATGTAATTAATGATGTTTCTGATAAAGCTGCTGCTCGCTTGTGACTCACTGTGCAGTTCTACAATAACCCTTGTGGACTAATGTTACTCTGGCCTATTATACAGTTGTACTGTTGGTCAGTATGTACTGTCCTTGTAATGAAGATGACACAAAGCTTCGGGTACCCTCAAATCAGTGCAGAAGCAATCCATCTCAAAGTGTTGACTGCACAACCGAGTCCGACTGGAAGTGGGAGGAGTCCAATTCTGTCTCCTCATCTTCAACACCCACTGGTCCAGTCTGTCTGAATCACCTAGAGCAGGGTTTTTCAAACTTTTTTTGTGTGTGGACCACTATTTGTAATCAAAAAATTTTGCGGACCACCTCATAACACACATAATAAAATGTCTACACACAGTCTTACCTGAATTAATCCGCACCTCTAAATAGGCTTACTAGCACTACTATAACTAGTCATCACATCAGTGTGCAACAGGCTTGTTAAAAGAAAGTTTACTGCACACAACGGCTGCCTCTTTTCTCTTCAGAGAACCTGTTGCTATCCACCGATCCATAACGACACTGAACTTGAACGTCACAGCCGAACACCACTGGCCTATTTTAGTAATCGCACAATAACTTGACAATTTAATGCAAATGTTATATCAATATAGGCCTACATATTCTTTTAATTCCACGGACCACCTGCAGTACCCTCACGGACCACTAGTGGTCCGCGGACCACAGTTTGGGAATGACTGACCTAGAGGAAAACTTAAAACAAACATACAAAAACACATTAAGTGTTAGTATGACCTTAAAAGGTTACCAAACTAGTATTGTACATATTGTGTTACAATAACAATTGTAGGGTAGGGTTAGGGTAGATCAAAATAGGGCTTCACATAAACAAAAGATCATGGTCATAAGCTTATAATAATTTCTCTTAGACTAAGTGACTAAAAAAAGATTATGTTTTAGCATAAGCTATATATATAAGTTTACATTGACAATATTTTTTTAAGCCCAGATTTATTAATATTAAAATAATAGTTTATACCTTAGATGTATTGAACGTAACTGAAAAGTGTTAACAGCACTAGGTACTACATTGGTACTAGGTACAGTTGTCATACTTTATAACAAACTCTGAGGGCAGTTCAATATAAGAACAGAGCTCCCAGAGACACCCTCTACACGTCTTAAACGGACAAATACACATAACGCTAGCACAATCTTATGCGCAATTACGATTTCATAGAAAAAGTTCATTCGTATTTTTATTGCGAGATAATCTTACATTATCTCGTACATAATGATAGCACGTTATTTTCTGCTTAGCCCACCGCTAAGTCATTAGCTGTATTAACAGAACCTCCACACTTCTTGGAGGGTCTGTTAGTACAGCCAACAGCACAGCAAGCCATTTACACAGCTTTCTTCTCAAATAATCAGAGAACAGCCGACGGTCAAGTACAGAAGTCTGACACACTGACACACCGTGCTCCGAGCAGCTCCGTGATACTGCTCCAGCAAGTATTACGGAGCAGCTAACTACCACTTGTTAGCCAGCCAGCCACACGACGTGCGCGCAGCTCGGTGTTTGACACATGCACACCAAGGTAACCACACCCAAATTTATTCTCAAAACTACACTTTTCAGATAGCATACGTAATGATACGTAATGATCAAAAATTCAAGAATTTTTGATCATTAAATTTGGGTGTGGTTACCTTGGTGTGCATGTGTCAATTACCGAGCTGCGCGCACTTCGTGTGCCTAGCTGGCTAACGAAATTGCCGTATGGTGGCGCCCTTACACAAGGACCATTTGAGAGGTTCCATGGGAAAGGCTTGGTGCCAACCAAAGTTGTGACTTTGTCTTTGATATCTTATCGGGTATGGGTGGGGCAAGCCTGTAACGAGGTGGCCATTTTTGTGAAATTAAAATATCCCTTAACTCTCAAACACCTTATTCGATCAAGTTGGACCCAAAAAGGCGTTTGTGCACATTCATGACCTGAACACAAAGATATGCCAATAAAAGGGTTATCTTCAGAAATGGCTCTCCAGCGCCCCCTACAAACTTATAATGGGACCTAAGAATTTAGTTTGTCATAGAGACATGAAATTTGGTACACACATCTCTTATGTCATGACGAACTTAAAAGCCAATGACAACCACCCCCTATCTATAAATGTGTTGCCGTAGCAACACCCAAATATGTGTAATAAGTCAATGGGATATGAAAATTTTTTTGTTTGTCGTAGGCAAATGAAACTTGGTACCCACATCCAGCATTGGCTTATGAACAAAAAAGCCAATGGGGACCACACCCTATAACACACGGGGCGGCCATTTCGAATTAAATATGTGAACCGCCTTAGAATACACACCTCTCTTTTAAAAAACTGTACTTTGTTTTTCTTGTCTTAGCCCAAGCATATTCTATTATTTTCAAAAGTTCAGACAGCTCCCAGAAAAACCAGGGATTGTGGAGACCTTTAACTCTAAATTACAAGGTGGAGTAGCAGGCCCCAGCAGTAGCACAGGCCCGAGGTGATGAAGCAGGCTCCAGTCAGAAGAAGATTCAAGCAGTAGCACAGGCCCGGTTATTTGACATTACTGTGAAGTTTTTCGCTTTAAAGCACGAAATGCAATCCTCTGAGTGCATGTGTCCCCGCGAGGGCCTTTATCGCCGCTTGCGGCTTTAATTATTATTATTACGATGGCGGTATAATGATATAAAAAATATGAATGTTGAGAGGTGAGTATCATAAACCAACAAAAATTTGGAGATTGCCAAAACCCATTAGGACAACTTGAATTTAAATTATGTTTAGTCCGCTTATTCATTAAAACACGGATCTCAATTGTATGAGCTGCCTGCCATGCTTTATACAGAAGAATGTGTTGCATTGGGCTTCCCTTATTAGCGCAAAAGCATAATGTGCCCACTGCAATATTAACAATAAACACGTTTGCATTTATTAGAGTTGAAATTGGTTATGATGGGAGGAGAATTGAATTTGAGAAAGAATGTATGAGAATATACGTAGTGTGTATGCAGAGTGTGAGTGAGATTGTATCTTTAAATGATTTTAGAGTAAAGGGTGGTTGATTGTGTGACATCGTGTTATATGATTTGTCTCCAGTTGTGTGAGTGTTTAAATTAAATACCGACTGGTTATTAATCTCTTTTATTTGTTAAAACATCCACCTGCCCAGGTACTACAGCTGTAAATTAACATTTTTGCTATAACCTGGCACCAAACATCTCTTCTTTTGACTTTGTCTTGGTTAATGTATTGATGTGCGCTGTCCCAGTACAAATTATTATACCATATCATTCAGCAAAGGCTAACACGCTCAAATATGTGTAATGTGAGAGACAGCTCAGTCTACACTAGAGGGCAGTAGCGGGCCAGCGAATCGAGTTTGGCCACAGAAGAAAAAAGCTGTTTGTTGTGGAAAGGAGCTGCAAGCATTAGCTCAGGTTCCAGTAGCTTTTACCTCGTGTATTTAGGCAGTGCAGACTAGTTTTCTGTTGTTACCTTCATTTTAGTAGTTTGATTATGGCGTACCAGCTGTACAGAAATACCACTCTTGGAAACAGCCTGCAGGAGAGTCTGGACGAGCTCATACAGGTAAAAGGGGCTGAAATGGAAGGCTGTTCGCTCAGAGGTAGCTTAGCACGCTGCTAATGGTTCAATTTTTAAAGCTAAATCCATTGAGCAGCTGTTCAGGGCTGCAAATTTAAAGATGGTGTGCATACAGAATGATTGATGTGGAACTTCTAGTGATTTAATATATGTCACTGCTGTCGACACGTTTAACTCAGAACAAAAATAATTAAAGACTACATTTGGTCCGTACTTTGTACACTGCGATTGTAATTAGTTGTCCGATTATTACAAGAAGTGAGGTCAGCTCTCAGATATCAGAAATGTTATTGATTATTTTAAATAGGTAGCCAAATAAAAAAAAACAAAAGATTGGCCCAAATTACTGTATGTTGACTAACCATCAGTAGACCATTACCCATGGGTATGCAGGCCTAACTATTACAATTAGATTACATAATAGAAACCAAGTACTACTCAAATGGAAACAGCTTAAAAGGGACCGAAGTAAAGGATGCAGTTGCTTCAGGATTCCCTCTTGTTTTTATCAGTTCTTTTTTCAGCACATAGCCTTACTTAAACTGTGTGTCCACAGACTCAGCAGATCACTCCTCAACTGGCTCTTCAGGTCCTGCTTCAGTTTGATAAAGCTATCAACACAGCGCTGGCAAACCGAGTCCGTAACAGGGTCAACTTCCGAGTGAGTCCATTCTCTCTTGCTCTGCTGCAGTTTACCTCATGACTATTGAACTTTTAACCTCTCCACTCTTCACACATGCAGGGGTCCTGCAGAAGTGGCTGGCTGATCATATTTAGTCTCTAGCTTTGTAAATGGATTTGATTTGGCTTTGTATGTATGTATGTATGTATGTATGTATGTATACACATATATACATACACACACATATATATATATATATATGTGTGTGTGTATATATATATATATATATATATATATATATACACTCTGTTAGTGCTTTGAGTGCCTACTAGGTGGAAAAGGGCTATATAAATAACAACAAAAAACCCTCATAGTTAGTGGTTGGATGAAACCATTTATTGTCAAACACTTGTGTTTACTTTTTTAAAATCATAATGACAACAGAAACGACCCAAATAACCTTGATCAATAGTGGTACCCTGGTAATTCTGGCTTGATAACATGCACACAAGTTGATACAAGCGGGTTTGAATGGCTAGCTTAACCTGTTAGCTTGTAATCAGTGTGTGTATAAAAGGTCAGTGAGTTTCTGGGCTCCTGACAGACCCTTGCATCTCTCATCCAGTGCTGCACTGATGTTTCTGTATTCTGAGTCTTTGGAAAAGAAAAACAATTGTCTAAGGGTCTACAGGAAACTGTATAAAACAGGGAAGGTAAAAAGTTATCCAAGGAATTCAGAATGCCAATCAGCAGTGTTTAGAATTAGGGTTTGGAATTGAAACCGAAACAAGGTCAGGTAGACCTCTGAAAAAAGTGGTGTGGTTGTTTCAAGATGCACAATAAGGAGGCACTTGAAGAAAAATGTGCTGCATGGTTGGGTCGCCAGAATAAAGCCATTACTACGCAAATCACAAAGCATCCCGCTTACAATACGCAAAACAGCACAGAGACTAAACACAAAACTCCTGGAACAAAGTAATTTGGTGTGATGAGACCAAAATTAACTTTTTAGTCACAACTATAAATGTTACATTTGGAGAAGAGTCAAGGCCGAGGATGAAAGGTACACCATTCCTACTGTGAAACATGGAGGTGGATCACTGATGTTTTGGGGATGTGTGAGCTACAAAGGCACTTGAAACTTGGTCAAAATTGATGGCAAGATGAATGCAGCATGTTATCAGAAAATACTGGAGAAAAATTTGCACTCATCAACCGTGAAGCTGCGCATGTGAAGTTGGACATTCCAACTATGACAACAATCCAAAGCCACGGCTAAGTCGACCTGTCATTGGCTACAGCAGCATAAAGTGAAGGTTCTGGACTGACCTCAGTCTCCTGGCCTCAATATCATTGAGCCACTCTGGAGAGATTTCAAACGTGCAGTTTATACAAGACAGCCCAAGAATTTACAGGAACTGGAGGCTTTTTACCAAGAGGAATGGTCAGATTTACCATCTGATAAAATAAAGAGCCTCATCCACAACTACCACAAAAGACTTCCAGCTGTCATTGATGTTAAAGGTGGCAATACATGGTATTAGGAACTGGGGTGTGGCAATACATGGTATTAGGAACTGGGGTGTGGCAATACATGGTATTAGGAACTGGGGTGTGTAAACCTTTGGTCAAGGTTATTTGGGTAGTTTTTGTTGTAATTATGATTTTAACATACTAAACACAATGGTTTGACAATAAATGGTTTCGCCCAACAACTGAGTGGAAAAAAAGGTTTTTGTGTTTTATTTTCTGCCAGGGTATGTAAAACCTATGAGCATATCTCTGAATGACAGACATTCAGATTTCAATGTATTTATTGTTTAATGTTTCATAACTGTCAGTCTCTTTAAATTCAACACTATAAATTAAAAATAAAGTAGAGCAGTGTAGTTAGCTTTAGTTTCTGTGTAAAGAGATAGTGACTGATTTGTGTTGTGCTGCAGGGCTCTCTAAACACCTACAGGTTTTGTGACAACGTGTGGACGTTTGTTCTTAATGATGTCGAGTTCAGAGAAGTCACGGATCTGGTGAAGGTTGACAAAGTCAAGATTGTGGCTTGTGATGGCAAAAGTGAGTCAGCATACACTACACTATTTACACAACAACACAACATTATGTCTTCTCCATTCTCTGTAAGAGCAAATTTTCCTTTGATACCAGGCCCTGTTCAGTGTAAGTGCAAGCTGTAAATAAGCACAGATAATTCTGGGGACGCATTTGTGACACATTTTCACTGAGCAATGGTTTGGTATAAATAACCCCTAAAACTACTGGTGTTTCTACTGCGATGTGTGCAGGAGAGTCGACTGTGTAACTGTGACGGCATACATCATGGAGAGCTACACCAGTTTACACAAACGTAGGAGCGCCCTCCTTCATTTTACTTGTGTTTAATAAGTGCTTTGAATATGTTTTTAAAAAAGGACTTTTTAGAGTAGAACTGTTTATTTCTAGAATAAGATAACCTTAATGAGGATTATTTGTTGCCTAATCAACAGACTGCATTGTGTAGCTCCACTTTTAGTAATGCAGTAGTACACCCTCAGTGAACTGTACATTCTCAGTGTTACGATAGGGGCCATTCACACCTATCCTTGTTTGGTCTGCTTTAATCGAACTGTAGTTTATTTTATTGTAAAGTCCTGGTTAGGGATGGATGGATAGATAGATAAGTAGTATGTTAAATTTGAGGTGTGTAATTTTGATTCAGCATAGCCCTGGCATTTGGAGTCTAACAAAACACTGAAAAGATAATCTAACCTCGCCAAACATTTTGTGTTTGATCTTAAGTTGCAGTAGTGTATTATCAGTGATGGTTGTGGTTTTTAAGTTATGTCTTCAGAGATTGACTTTTTCTAACACCATACCCTGCCCTCATGCTCACTTGTCTGTTGTGTTCACTGTTCTCTGTTCTCTCTGTAGATTCGAGCTCCAACGCTGCCGAGTGACCACCACCAGATGGAGTTGTGTTCAACATGGACCTTGACTGTACATATTATTTATTACAGCAGAAGTACAGCTGTGTGCGAGTGTGGTGTGTGCACATGTGTGCGTCAGTGTGGACCAGTCACTGTACCCACTGCAGTTTTATTTTTACATGGTCAATTGACACAATGCTTATTTTCAGTTTGCTGTTATTAAGCTGCATTATCTTTAATAAAACAATTTAAAATAAAGACAGTGAATGGCTTAAAACAGGGTAATCCGAGACATAATTTATTTAAAATTACATGTTATGTTAGAGTTTGTGGAATTTTTGGTGTGTATTTTTGGGTAAAACACGGGACAAAGTTTTGTCTGTGGAATTACTAGCCCAGTCTCTTGTAGCCAATGTTGGCATTACTAGTAAGTCTGACTTGCTGACTTGTTTTGCTGATGCTGGCACGAGAAAACTCAGTGTTAGTCTTGTATTACAGCCCTACAGTGTTACATTATGTATTATCTTTGTAAAAAAAAAAAAAGACAAGGATCTGCTGTAGGTACATTATTTAAAGTAATTTAAAGGAGCAGTAACATAATATTTTGTGTTAAGGCCACATTTATTAATGCTAGTGCATGCTTGTGGAAGCTGTATTGGAAACAAAAGAGAAGTGGCTGCCAAGTTCTGATACATTCTTCAGTCCATGGCCAACTGCACAAAATGTAGCATCAAATAAGACATTGGAACTTTTGCTCATGCCATAGATCAGTCATTCCCAAACTGTGGTCCGCGGACCACTAGTGGTCCGTGAGGGTACTGCAGGTGGTCCGTGGAAAGGCAAAATAAAATAATATTTTACCTTCATTTTACCAGGAAATTCCCATAAAAAAATTAAAAGAATATGTAGGCCTATATTGATATAACATTTGCATTAAATTGTCAAGTTATTGTGCGATTACTAAAATAGGCCAGTGGTGTTCGGCCGTGACGTTCAAGTTCAGTGTCGTTATGGATCGGTGGATAGCAACAGGTTCTCTGAAGAGAAAAGAGGCAGCCGTTGTGTGCAGTAAACTTTCTTTTAACAAGCCTGTTGCACACTGATGTGATGACTAGTTATAGTAGTGCTAGTAAGCCTATTTAGAGGTGCGGATTAATTCAGGTAAGACTGTGTAGACATTTTATTATGTGTGTTATGAGGTGGTCCGCAAAATTTTTTGATTACAAATAGTGGTCCACACACACAAAAAGTTTGAAAAACCCTGCCATAGATCATTGCACTTGTATTTAGTACTTTGATTCTAGTTCTGCAGAAAAGACCAAGAGAGACCAAAACCTGAATTAAGTTGAATGAAATAGAGTGGTCTGCAGGCAAACATTGAATTAGGTTAAATGAATAGCTGCCACACTTTGCTTATAAAAAGCACTGATGGAAGACATCTACAAAACAAAGTAGTGTATTAGGACTATATAAAAGAAATCCAGATATTATCAGAATTAAGTAAAATATTTGAAGATTAAATATTTTGTGTTCAAACATGAGTGGACCCTTCTGAATCAGACCAAACCTGGGCCCTGTACTACAAAAGTGGATTAGGAGGTTATTCCTGGATTTTCACAAATCTATTGAGGTAGATCTTTGTGGAAATTTAAACTGAACGGTTAACCTACTTAAGTTCCGGGTTAGGTTCCAGGTAGACAACAGAAATGCGTCCCACTGACCAATCGCTAGTGAGAAACGAGCTGCTCGTTTTGAGGAGCAAAGATGCTGCAGGTAGAGTGAAAAAAAGTGTTTGCACAAAAGCACATCAAACTAGAAACACTGTAAAGTGATATATTAGATTGTAACTTATAGTAAGTTAAAACATGATGGCATTGTGCTCACAATTGTCAGTTTTATTGTTGTTTTACTGCATTTATTTGAGATCTACGGATTAGTAGACTGATATTGATTTTAATGCAACATTTAAAACGTAGACTCAACACTTCTGATAGTCTTAAGATGCTTGGTGCGGCTGTGCCATTCATAGTTTCTACAGCTGTTTGTTTTGCATGAGTCTGGTGTAATTTTGTATTTTTCCTCATGTTAATTCTCTGTCACAAAACTCTGTGATTGGATAAGTGTCATTAACGCGCTCACAGTTGTTAACCCGCTTTGTGACGCCACTTATCCAAACTGGGACTGTAAGGGTTTTGTAACCAGATAGTGAAGACAGATCCATAGTAGGTTCAACTGGATTAGTACAGGGCCCTGGACGACTCTCACCTTTATCTCCTAAGATCACTGTATATTCTGTAATATCTGGATCAGTGTGGTCCTAATAGACTTTTGTTCAAAATGCACAATCAAAAAAATATAAAAAATAAAACACTTTACATTCTGTCAGATGTAGAAATAGTACATTGTGTAAAAACAGTTCTGGTTTCAGAAAGTAAACTGTATTCCTCCACCAGGGGGCGCTGAAGGGGCAGTCTTTGACTCTTTGCACTTGTTTAGTCCAGGAAGCGCTGGCAGGCCTTTTTCCAGCGACAGGCCGTGCACCATTGGTCTTTGTGTTCAATTCCATAAACTTTACGGCATTTCTTAGCCTCACCACGAATCCTCCTGTGACAGAAAGAACAGGTTTTATAATTTTATTTAAAAAATTAAGTGCTTATCCCCATCCGAAATGGAGTAGTGAGGCAATGTTTTTACACCTGATGTCCCTATCACGCAACCTGGGCTTGGGACCAGCACAGATAGACTGGCTTGAGTTGAACCCCCAATCGCCAGCATCCTAATCCGGTGCACTAACATCTCCACCACAGAAGAGCTACCCCAAATTATTATTCATATACAATAATAAAAATACAGTTATGACTGACAAACTGACAAAATACTATAGGAACAGTGATTTGGGAGACCAACCTGCAGGAGGCGCTCTGCTGCTGTAGCCACTGTTCTCCAAAACTGACTGAGCACACCCTGAAAGACGAGCCCTGAGGAGGAAGAGGAGAAGGGTATTGTAAACTTTATTCATTTTTACAAAAAACACTAGTTTGTGGTTTTCAGTTAACAGATTTGTAAGTTAAAGGCAAGGTTATAGTCAGTAGTTCTTTCTATAAAAATGTGGTGAAATGCCATGGTTGTCCTGCAGGTGGCAGTAGAATGACACATCTGACATGGAAATTAAACCAGAGATTTGACAGTTGAATAAAAACCACAGCAGCACCACACTCATCATTTCAATCCAGTTCAAACAGGCTTCACCAATTATTATTATTATTATTATTATTATTATTATTTGATTTGATTGGGACAGTGCACGTATGAACATACATGAGACACAGCCACATGAATGTAAACATGCCAGATTGTACCATTAGGCTAATTTCCATTTGTTGTCCCAACATTCACACAGTGTTCCACGACCGGGACGAAAACGGCATTGTTCCTCCTGAATCCGAGGTTGGACTATCGGCCGTATTCTCCTCTCCAGTACCCTGGCATAGACTGAGGAGTGTGATCCCTCTGTAGTTGGAACACACCATCTGTCTGCCAGTCCAAAGGTGCTGTCCCCAAATGCTATGCAATGTTGCAGAGGTCAGGAGTGGTCAGCCAAGACAGCCCCACAACATCCAGATACTTGAGGTACTCAGGGCACATCTCATCCACCCCCGGTGCCTTGCCACCGAGGAGCTTCCCAACTTTGAGGAGATCCTCAAAGTATTGCTTCCACCGTCCAACAATGTCCCCAGTTGAAGTCAGCAGGTTCCCACCTCCACTGTAAACAGTGTTGGCTGCTTTTCCCTGCCAAGTCTGTCCAGCTTTCTCCCCCGCCATTGGATCTAACTCACCACCAGGTGGTGATCAGTTCTTTTATTTTATTTAACCTTTATTTAACCAGAATAGTCCCTGGGACTGTTGTACATGTTTTTGGTGGTAGGGGAAACCGGAGTACCTGGAGGAAACCTACGCGGACACAGGGAGAACATGCAAACTCCACACAGAAAGGCCCTGCCCTGGATGGTAACCGAACCCAGGACCTTCTTGCTGTGAGGCAGGAGTGCTAACCACTTTGCCACTGGGCCGCCCACAGTTGACAGCTCCACCCCTCTCTTCACCCGAGTGTCCAAGACATTCGGCCGGAGGTCAGATGAAACAACTACAAAGTCGATCATCGACCTCCGGCCTAGGGTGTCCTGATGCCACGTGCTTGAACATGGTGTTTGTGTCTAATCCAATAATCTTAGAGAAATCCCCCAAGGAATGTCAAAGAAATGCACACTTTTTACTGAACAAATAAGGATCATTACGAACGTAGTTAAAATGTGATTTTAACAGCAAGGAGTTTCCATATGATGTCCAAGAATGTTTTTATGTACACATCCTCCACACAGACATATCACACATTGTGTCTGGATGAGATTTACCAGGCTCAACATGCACAGGTTCTGTAGTAGAAAAAGTCCACTTGAGTATTCAAATCTCCAGATACTGTGAGAGCCTGTGATTCAGATAAACGACAGATGCTGACCTGTTTGTTGTGGCAGTTTGTAGGAGCTGTCCATCGACAAGCGGCGCTCAGAGCTACGGCTGTGATCACAGGAGGCGAAGCCTAAGATAGATATGAAATATAGCATAAGCACAGATATATGATGAGTGAATTGCTGTTAAAATATAGGTGCGTACCTGGTAGGAGTGCTCCACCTGCACCTGCCACAGACTGCTGGGTAAGGAGGGGGCAGAGCTACTCAGGGCAGCTGAGAACGGAGAGGGGGGGCTATGCGAAGATGAGGAGTGTGTGGGTGAGGCAGGGGTGGGGCCACACAAAGGGGGTGGAGACTGATGCTGAGGCTCCTCCCATTGGTGGATTTCAGTGTAGTAGAAATCCTCCTCACTGCGACAACAGCGCTCATGTTCAGAACCGCTGCTGTAAACACAAGTTGACTACAACTGTTGATTGTATGTATTGTTTTATTAAGCTATTATGCTTTAGCGTTATATATTTATAGCGTTATAAATGATAGTTAATAGTGGAAGCCACAGATGGAACTGTAGCTCTGTTTTATTGTGCATGACAGAGAGACCCACCTCTGTAAGTGTGTTGTGCGGATATGTCTCTTGATCCCCACCACGGAGGTCAGGACCTTCCCACAGCTGGGCCACAGACACCTGTAGGCCACCTTCACCAAATTCTGCAACACAAAGAACAGTCAGCACCAACCTGCAGCTTTCAGCTACTGGGACACACACACACAGGTCAAAGGTCAACTTACCCTGCGCCTCCTCAGAGCTGGCTTCTCAAACAGAACCTGATCCAGTTCCATATTCAGTCCCTCATCGGGAGGCATCAGGCTCCCATTGGGCTCTGCGATTGGTGGAGAGGGTGTTGGACTTCCATTGCTGTGGCTCACACTCCAGTAACCGCTGCTGCTGCTGTCAGAAAGTTCACTGCCTCCACAGTCCATGCCAGCAGCTGAGCACAGATGCTTTTGTCAGTATTTGAATTTGAAATTCTGGCTCTTTAATTGTACATACATGTACCTGAAAAAAGTACTTTGTTTGACAAATGTATGTGTGCGATAGAAATAAAAAAAACCTTGCCTTGAGTTGAATTTAAATCAACACAATCCTACATGTGTATTTCTTGTTAAATTTTGTCACAATGGTATGCCACTTGTCATAAGAGCATTAATGAAAAAGATTCAAACTTACTCCTTGTGCCTTTTTCACATGGACCAATGACATGTGGGGGCGGTTTACCTGTTGACTCTGGGGGATCAGGGCTGTGTAGAAGTGGGCTACACGACAAACTGCTGAGAACCATGGCAGCCATCAGCTCATCCATATCAACCTCCTCTGGACTTCTGCGGCTGCACACAAGAGGACAAAGAAGAGCAGACACAATCAGTGACGTGATCTTCATTTGTGGCTCAGTTTCTCTTTTAAAATATAAAGATTGTTTCAAGTGTGGCTGTATTTGTTTCCAACTTTTGTCCAGATGCACATATTTGGACACATCTCTATTCCTGCTTCACAGATGTTCATTATAGACTCAAGCTTTATCTTTGGTCATAGTAGTATTTAGAATTATTCTGAAAACAATACTTGGTGTCATCATTTCTTATGTCCTTTCTTATCTCAATAAATCCATCCTTTAACACAGAACCTTGGACAATTACAATAATTGTTTGTTGCCTTTTGTTAGTAAGGCACTAAGTAAAGGCAATTTTTATTGTAATACTGGGCTATATAAATAAAACTGAACTGAATTCCAAGTCATCAAATCTGTCCTACTTTTTGGGGACGTCGATGGAAGAGGACACTGATCTGCTGTTGGTGGGACACATCGAGCGAGAGGCCTCACTTGGTTTGAAGTCCATCTGATCCAGCCCTGAACATTCATTTGCTCCACAATGAAACACCTGAGACACAAACACTTATCATTCATCGAAGGGATAATACTCACAGCTATATAAACAAGAATCAACAAGAACCATCAGCTCTCTCAGCACGAGGCACACTTTTTCCAAATGAAATGGTAAAGGTACAGTAGCAGGTTACTTCTTGCAGTAATACTATACATTCTGTGTACATCAGAACTTGTGCTAAGTGTGTGAGTAAACCTGTACAGTCATTTCTGCATCAAACCAATAATTTGATTGGGAGTTGCAATTAGATCAAGGCCCAGTAACAGTGACAGCCCAAATTTAAAAAGTGCACATGTACATGGTTAATGTGTGTAAACAACAGTGCCCCAACAGTTTAAAAATGATGTGCCAATAGAACTATAGAAAAGGTCTGTCTGTGAACACTCAGTAGGTAGTAGTGTCCTCACCTTAAATCCTTGATGCCCTTTGACCCCATCACTCATCTTATGGTCTAGACAGGCTCCTGTTGCTGGGCAGCTGGAGCTCAGCAGAGCCCCTAGTGGAGAACGTTTCCCTAGGCGAGTTTTTGGGACCATTGTTGCGAGCTGTCAGCACAGACAGCTGAGTCTTGAATCAGAAAAACACATATCCACGTGAGGTTAAAAAACTGTATCTACTTCTGCGTTCGACTGCATGTATGTATTACTTTTCAACATCTGACTTTGCTACAAGTCACTGCAGACCATTATGGACAGAGGGGACAAAATGTATTATTATTTTGGCATTTTTGGAGCATAAAATCTCTCATTAAATGAACTATAAGCAGTAAAGCAGCGGGGTTGTACTTGAGGGTGCAGTCCCTTTAGACTTTTCTAGATAAAAGGCTGGCCTGAGTTTGTGCTTTGGTAAATGTATCTTTACGGGCGGCAGTAGCTCAGTGGTAGAGCGGCCGTCCTTCAACCGGAAGGTAGTAGGCTCGTTAGAATGTTGATGGTGTTGGTCAGAGAGGCCGTAGGCGCGGAATGGCTGCCACGTCTCTGTCAGTCTGCCCCAGGGCAGCTGTGGCTACAGATGTAGCTTACTACCACCAGTGTGTGACTGTGGAGTGAATAATAATTGATATGTAAAGCGTACTTGAGCTCTGGAAAGGCGCTATATAAATATAACTATAAATAAAATAAAATAAATAAAAATGTATCTGTACACGTTGAGCAGTGTTTTGTCACCCGTTTCCCAGACTCCTCTCAAGTCCACAGGCCAGTGTGAAATGCAGTGAGTCATGGGCTGATCGGCCCAGGGGGTGTTAACCGGCACAGTTACATGATTAACACGGATGGAGCACATGGTTTCAACTGTATCTTCATCATCACTTTACTACTTCCCTTTTACACATTACACTGTCTGATGAGTCAAACACAAGCTGCCCCCACCCCTGTAAGACTTTCCACAGAACCAGAGCTTTCCAGTTCTTCCCTCGCTGTGTGCTTCCCCACATGTGTGAACACGTGTGGGCAGATGAGTTTGTGAATCTTAAATGGTGTTTGTTAGTGTGTGTCTCAGCCCTGGGATTGTGGGGATTGTTCAGGGTGTACCCCGTCTTACGCCTAAAGCAGCTGGGACAGGCTCCAGACCCACACAGGATAAGGGGAAGTAAATTAACTAATTCTATTTTAGTATCAGTATTTGATTTATTTTTACACATACAAGTTAGCTTCAGTTACATCAATTATAAAAGCCAACACTACCATAATAAATGGCAAACAATTTGTCAGCTCTGTCATAATATTATAGTATCCATCTTAACAAAAAAGTAGAGATATCTATGATGACAGACATTTAAATGACTTTTAAATTCTATGGCCAAACATACATTTAAATACTGCAAGCCATCATAAACACAATACAGTAATACACTCTCCATAAATATAGCCATACATTTAATGCGCACTTATAATCTAGTACAGTAAGTTCAGTACATGAGTGTACGCACCACTCAGTACACACCCCCTGTGACTCTGCAGCTCTGACCAATCAGATTCACTCTGTGCACAGTTTACACCCTCCACAATAACAGCTTCTCTGAGTACAACAACAGCTCTCAGCAACAGTAACTGCAGCTGACTCTAACATCAAATCATATATCATTACAGTCGACACTTTGCTCTGAGTCTTTGTTTTAGGTTTGATACAACTCCAAGGTCTTTATTATTAAGTGTTTAACTGAGATGAGCTCAGTTTGAGCTCAGACACAGGCGTCTGAGCACACAGCACCAGCTTTTGAAACAATTACAGTTAGAAAACTATTTTAATACATGCAACTGAGATCTGTAAATATGCCTACCATTCTACACTAAACTCACTAAGAAAAAAATCTAAAATGCTCCAAAAGTAAGGTGAATACAGTAGCGCTGAGTTTAGTCGTAGAATATTACAATAAAATCCTTTTGTTCAAACCCCTTAAGTCATTCAAATGTTCTTTTGAAAAATGCCTGATAAACCATTTCTAAAGTCATTGAAGTTAACATTATTAAAAGTTCCTAACAGCAGGCTTTAGGGCAAACCTACCTGAGGTGAAGCTTCAGCACAAATCTTCCTCAGTGAGATGAGTGAGTGCAGTGCAGAGAGCAGGCTGCTGCCAGTCCCAGCAGCACGACAGAGGGACTGCCAAGACCCGGACTGGACCGTTCGCACTCCTATAACCTCATACATTCATTAATTTGATAAATAAAGCTGTTTTTATATTTTATCTTGTCCTTCTGTGGTTACATTATACTGTTGAAGACTGGACACGTGCTGGTGGTGTTCGTTGTAGAAGCTCATGTCCCAGTCTGTGTTCAGTCCTGTTTTCAGAGTCAGATCCCCTCCATGTTTTGTCCACAGCTCTTTTTGTGGCTCTGGCGCCTGTAGTAAACAAGGGAACCACGTGTGACGTGTCTGGACGTTAATTGGCTGCTCCACAGAAGGAAAACACCCAGCAGAGGTCTGTTGTTTACTGGGTCTGCTGTCAGACTGGACCCTGAGTTCTACTCCTGCAGCGCAATGATTGTTTCAGGTTAGAAGAACCGACTCCCGAGTTATGACACATACATTATTTACTGTTACTATAAGTGGGAGTTAGTCCCATAATTCAGGACAGTTAACTAGTGCTGTAGCCAAATCTGGAACCTCATGGACAGTTTAAAACTAGTGTTGTAAGGTATATATAAACACTTAAAAGTGTCCCAATTGTGACTCCTCATGTGAGAGTTGTTAAAGAGGTTGTTATCTTTAGTAAAACTGTTTTGATTAAAGTTTCAAAAACACTGTTATAAATACTAAGCAACATGAATCTGAGCCCACCTCCTCTGTTCAGAGAGGGCTTTCTCTATTTGAACAAAAATGGCTTCCTTCACCCCTCTCTCAAACCATCTGGCCTCTCTGGACACAATTGGGACATTGCTGTCCTCAAAGGAATGTCCTTTCTCTTTGAGGTGGACTGCAGACTCAGGTCCTCCAGGATTAACTCTTCTGTGCTGATACATCCTCTTGTGAAGCTGTGGTTTTGTTTCTCCGACATAATTGTCACTGCATTCAACTGTATAAACTACATTACTCTGTTTGTGGGGATCTTGTCTTTAGGATGGACCAGTTTTTGACGCAGAGTGTTCCCTGGTTTAAAGTGGACTGGAATTTAAACCTCAACAGGTTTAAATTCTGGTCCACTTTAAACCTGGGAACACGTCAAAAACAGCCTGGTCCGAGATAAAGCTCTGCTGTCATATCAGTCGATTTCAAAATTGAAAAGGTTTCTTTGAGTTAAGAGATGAAATGTCACCTTGAAAACTAAGTCCAGGTGCCTTTGTTTCAATCTTTTCTTCAAGATGACCTGGATGACTAAGAACCTTCACAGATAAAGTGGGGATATTTTTCCATTGGTCTGCTGTTTTCTTGTCAGGAGGCTGGTGAACACTTGCATTTGTCTCATTGTAATGTATAGGTTTGGAACTCTAATGACTGATGATGACAACAATGATCATGTGTGAGGGGAGTCCCGCACATAATCCTTCCATTACATAACCCTCCCACCCACTCCCGGCGGCACATGCGTGTGTGCAGATTTAAGTTATGTGTGTGAAATGCCGCGCGGCAGGGCGAGGGCTCATGGTCAGTCACAGTGTTTTGGATCATGTGTTTAGGAAAGGGCTGCAAAAACATCCTGACGGATGGGAGCAAACAGACGTAAAGCATTTGTGTGCGCGTGTATGTGTGGAATCAGAAGCACACACCCCTTTACACGCTACGTGAGCTACGTGCAGATAGTGAAAGTCCTTCTGTTCTTAAAGGAACCGTACAGCTCGGGTCAGAGTGGCGCTGAAGGAAAGCTAGCGGTGGCAGTTGAACAGTAAACACAGGAGTCCGAGCAGACGTGCGTATCTGTGTGCCTCAGCCGTGACTCAGTCTTGTTGCTTAAGCCTGGTTGGTGAGTGAGTAAGGGTGATTGTCATGACGGTGACGCGCACAGGAACGAGGCGCAACGGCGGGGGCAGTAGGCAAATCGTGGATCTGTGCACGTTCAACAACTGACTTAGGTCAGTGTGTTTAGCAGCTCTGTCATCTGCTGATACTGCAGATCATCACCTCCCTTCTGCTCAATAAAAAAAGTGCAACATGTGCATACTGACGTTGTTTTTATTGCGGTGAAGTTATTTTGACATTGGAACACTGGAAGTTCCACCCTTTACACGGAGTGTTTAAACTCATTGGAGTTCAGCTTTCAGCAGATCTGTCATGGGATGCAGATGTTAGATACACGCTCTCCTAAACTTTTACCAGGATAGATTATGTCAGACGTGTGGGCAGAAGAGCCCGAGTCCCACTTAATGCTATTCTACCTGTTTTGGAGTATGTCAGCCCAGTGTGGAGGGGGTTGACAAAAGGCCTTTCTGATCAATTAGAACAACTGCAAAAATGATGCTGCAGCATAATTGGCACCCCACACTCTTCTCTACCAACTCTGAACTGAGGCCCCTCTGAACACCTGGACTAACATTCTGAAGAACAGTTCCTCTCCTCTTAAGAGCTGCTTAACTCAGGCCTCTTTCATTGGATATGTGATGAGACATCTTTTAGCAAACAGGAGCAAGTTTAAAAAACATTAAAAATTGTCCAACACTGTGCCATTGACTGAGGAACAAGATTGTCCCAGGACAGATTTTGTCCGCACATTTCCTGAACCAGCAGCTTAGGGAGCAGAGGGTATTGTGCCAGAAAGCCTAGTGGGTCATAGATGGAACTGACCGATGACAAAATGCCATGCCTGGTGTGAGTTTTACTTTCCTCTGCAAGCTTTAAAGCCTTTTTTAAAGGACAGTGCATAATGAACATACATGAGACATAACCACATGAATGTAAACATGCCAGATTGTAGCCGTAGACTAATTTCCATCCATAGTCCCAACATTCTCACACCATTCACCAGTGCAACAATCACACACATGCATACACCAGTGCTGTGTCACTGGAGGTAAGTAGGGTTAAGTGTCTTGCCCAAGGACACAATGACAGTATGAACTGTGGGGAGAGCGGGAATTGAACCGCCAACCTTCCGGTTATAGGACGACAGCTCTACCACTGAGCCACTTCGCCTCCAACTCTGCACACCAGCTCAGACCCAGAGCCTTCTCCACAGACAGGCTTTCGTGTTCCAGGTGCAGCTGTCTTGTCGGTCTAGAGCGCCTCCGGAATAGATGACAACACCAACCGGCTGTTACTTGTCCAATATCAGCAGCTGAAATCCTCCCTTGGAGAAAAGGTCAGTAAGCTCTGCCACGTGCTGCACTGTCTTTTGCTCTGTGGCCACGGACTTTAGACAGTCGTCCACATAAAAGTTGTTGTGAATGATGTCAGTCACCTGCTTGCTGTATGATTTGCTGCGGTCTTTCTCAGAGCATAGTTAGTTAGTTAGTTAGATGTGGACTGGCTGACTGGCATGTCTCCTGATGACCACCACAGGAAGCGGAAGAAGTCCACATGTTTCTCTGACACCTTCACCTGATGGAACATAGCCTGGATGTCTGTCATCAGTGCAATGCTCTCCTCTCTGAACCTTGTGAGCACAACTAAGAGGGAGTTGGTGAGGTCCGGCCCCTGTAGAAGATGGCTATTCAATGAGGTGCCTTTATAGCTTGCTCCACAATAAAAAAAAAAACACTTGTACAGTCCTTTTCCTTGGGTGGTAGACTCTATGATGGGGTATATACCACACACTTCCATCATTTGGCTCCAGCTTTTCATGAGGCACATCCTCTGCATAGCTTTTGGTGATCAGGTCAGTGAGGAATACCATATCCTCTTTACTTGCACTGCTCCACGATACATCAGTTATCGGGCGTGATTATGTCATCCTTGTTGAAGGGAAAGTACATACAGTAGTTTGCTGTTATGATCTCCCATGGCTCCATGAGCTTCGGTTCATTTGTGCCAAAAGCTACACAGCATCCAATTCAGGGATCTTTAAAATATTCCCATTTCTCGATCTCTCGCTGACGGGGAATGTTGTTCTTTGAGACAGGTAAGGCAAGGCAAGGCAATTTATTTATATAGCAAAATTCATACACTGGAGTTCTTCACAGTGCTTTACAGAAAAAAAGTCAAATTTAAAATACACAGACAAGATTTAGAATAAGAAACATAAGAAAAAAAAAATAAAATAAAGTGCAGACAAAAACACTTTCAGTTGTCTTTACTGAATGTAGGATGAGCTAAAGAGGAAGGTTTTTAAGCTCTCCTAGAACATTGTTAAAATTGAGGCTTGTTTCACTTCCTCTGGGAGGCTGTGGAGGTTCCATACGAACAACCCCAGAGTGAGAATTTTTTTTTTCTATTTATATTTGCAAGGGAACGCAATGCTTTTGAGCAGAAAAAGAGAATGTCGTGTCTGTCAATGGTTGATCCTATCAAGTCTTATCAATAAGCATCTTTGTCAATCAGTCTAAATAGCAACATTGATAATGTAAACAAATGCTATTTAAAACTAAAGAAAGTGGACAACAAGTCGGTGTCATGAACTCAGTTGTCCAGAAGTAGTTCAAGGTAAAAAAGGTTTCAAAGGTTGTCCAGTGGACACTGGAATTTAAATGTGTATTTTAGGTTATTAAAAAATGGCAATATTCCATTTTCCATTTCTGCCTTCTTGTCTTTCCAGGTTGACATGGTTCTACTGGTTATGTCGGAGGAAGAAATGACTAAATATGTCTCGTCATATGGAGACCGAGTTGCTGTGCTTTCTTACTGTAGACAGGCAAACAACAATACAAGCAAGGAATCACTTTTGGAAAACCTGAGAAAAAAGATTGCATTATTAAAGAAAAATTACAAATCACATGCAAGTAAAAGAGCACAGGTGCAAGTAGTGCAAGGGTGCAAATGGCAAGGGTTGGGAACAGATCAGCAGTTAAACAAAAAAGAAGGGTTGAAATCGGATGGCTCCATTCTTTGGAAAAGGAATATCATCAAGTTAGGACCAAAAGTGGTGGAGGGACCAGGCATACTGTTGTAGACAAATCAACAACAGTTGAACAGATTCTCAAAATGGGTAAAGAATTATTTTTCCTTCAAAATATCTCACCAAAAGGCAGGGCAGAGGGCGTTTTATTTGACATATGTGATTTTAAAAGACAAAAGCTTAATCTAAATGACACTGTAGGACAACTGTATGATGAGACAAAGATTAAATTGCTACGCTTCTATGTTTGCACAAAAGAAGCTGTATCTGATCAATTTCAGTCTAGTACTCCAACTCCTAGTACTTCAATGATGGCATCTTCTGTCCATCTGCTGGATCACTGGTTCCCAAAGTGGGGGTCGCGGAGTGGTGGGCGGGGGTCTGGATGATTTCCAGAATTTTGTTTTTATGAATTTTTTTTAATGATTTTTTTATGATTATTATTTTTATATATATAAAAAGTTTGTTTGCTCCGATTAATTATGACAGTTAAGTGACGGCGTGTTGCCAAGTCCGTGTGCTACTTTAACACAGTTGCCGCGGGCTGTTTTTCATGTGAGAGAGAGAGAGAGAGAGAGAGAGAGAGAGAGAGAGATTTGTTATTTTGTCATTATTTTTATCTTTTAAAGTCCATTTTGGGCAAAAAGCATAGTATAATAAATCACCAAAACAAGTCTTCATGTTAAGAATGAATAGTACACAAACATTTCTAAAACTGTAAAAACTGTCTTTCTTTCTTCTTTTTTTTTAAAATAAAACATTCATTAATTATTTTATGATAAACATACTGTCTTAAGTGCACCCCTTTATAATCATAAATTAAATAATAATAGATAGATAAATACATTCAAAAAATAAATACAATAGGCTAAATAATAATAATTTGCATGTAGGCTACATGCATTTAGAAGAAGAAAAGAGGAACAAAGAAATGAAAAGTCAGTCATACCCGGGGGGGTTTATGATCCGCGGATCGTCAGCAGTCTAATATTGTGCTAGATGATGAGCATTCATCAGACACTGACAAGGTTTGTTTTGAATTTAAATTGTATAGTTACAAAAAATACAATACAATGCTTAGTTGAAAATGTTAAAATTTCATTGGTTGGGTTTTTACTTGGTCTGGAGCATTTACCTTCCCTTTTATGTTATTTATGTGATTGTGGTGGTTGGAGAGCTCTCAAGCGCAGGTTACTTGCTGTAACTACAGAACAGAACCACCAGCTTATTAACTGCATTAGAAATCAAAGCCATTGTTATTATTGAAACTGTAATATTAAATCACACAGTTGACTTTATAGATACAAATGTTCTTTGTTGCATTATTCTTTATATTCTCAAATATTATTCACAGGAGGATGAGTTCCAGGTTAAAAGAAAAAGAAAGACTGATAGTAGAAAAGATCATCAAGAATTTCTAGACATAGATAAGCAAGACTGTAGTGACAGCAGCAATTATGGTGATAAAACGATTGACTTGACATCAACATTTTGTTTTTGTTCAGATGGAGAACTAACAGTTGAGTGGGATCCAAGGCAAGGCAAGGCAATTTTATTTATATAGAACAATTCATACACTGGGTAACTCAAAGTGCTTTCTGAATCCTATGAAGATGATTCAGATGTTATAGTAATTAACTACAGGGAAGACACTACACAGGTAAGGTTTATTTTATTTTTATTTTATTTAACCAGGTTAATGGAACTTTGTGGGTACATGATTAAAACTCCTTATTATTTTTTTTCTTTTTCTTTTTTTAAGAGTCCTGACTTGATTGAGGTTCAGATCTCTGCAGCAGGGACTGCCAATGCAATGAATGAAGTTCTGCAATGTGGGCAGGTATAATATTAATAATGTCACAATGTTGGTCTAGTAATCATAGACACATATTTTCTATTTTTGCTAAAAAGAAAATGCAATGAATATTTTAGGTGGCTGTGAGTAGTGACATCTATCACCAGTCTCCAGTTTATTCTCAAGTACATGAGGGCCCCACATCTGAGGAAAACCAGCTAAGTACTCTGGTTCTCTACTTCTTGTTCATAGCATGATTCCCCACACATGTACACTACATGATGTACAGCAATATGGTCATGCCTGTTATGTTCAGAGATCATGCTGGCATATTATATATATATATATATATATATATATATATATATATATATATATATATATATATATATATATATATATATACTTTAATTTAACCTAACATCAACTTATTTTATAATTTATGCAGGACAGTGGATTTGATTCCTCACCAGAAGATTTTCTGCCTTTGAAATCTGGACCCCAGGTCTTCCCATCACAGTCACCAAGTGATAACTTGGTGAGCTCAGTTGATGCAGAGGAAAAAAGAAGAGTGTCTGTTCGATGAGTAGTGATGGGTACCGAAACCCGGTATTAAACTGACCCCGGGGCTAAATTATGAAAGACCGTAGTATCAATAAGATCTGACGCTATCGGTTCTGCTTTCGGTACTGGAGGGGAAAAAATGAATGTACTATGTATTTTTGCTTAATAATGTTATCGTGCACATTTTATCTCCCCAAACATTTCTAATGTGCGATCATATTAAGACCTTGTCTGTGAGATCTCTCATGCGCGCCGCGAAGGCTGTCTGTCAGTCACACACACAACACAACGAGCGCGGCGCACGCACACGCACAACAGTACGAAAAATCCCGCTTAATAATAAAGAGCAAAACGTTCCAAAACGATGCAGTCAACGCTCGTTGTCATAAGTGCAACAAAATGTCTGCATGTAAGGGCGGAAACACAAGCAATCTGTCTAAGCACCTTTCAAAAGTGCATTATGTGCAGACAGAGAAATGCTAAGTTTTCGACTGCATAGCATGCTCGTCTCTGGTTGTTGCCCCATTTACGTCTGGTATGTATGCTAAAATCATGTTGAATCAACGTTGTTCACGTCATTTAAAATAAATGTAAAATCTCCCTGGTTTGTTAACTTTATGTAGAAATTCTGTTGATTTCTTTTGGGAGAAATGAGAGAATAAAATCAACATATTTTCTACTTGTTTTTAAAATTCCAAATAAAGAAAAATCAGTATGTCAATGTAAACATTTATTTGGCTAACTTAAATGCACAGCACTTCAAGTTAGTTTACAATATATATATATATATATATATATATATATATATTTTTTTAAAGCTGCTTTTAAAGCTGCAGCTACTATGAACCAACCAACTCCTCCTAACACCTCTTGTCCAAGACAAGCCCTCCACCCTGGCAGCTAGTCGGAGGATGCCTGAGGAGAGGGTGAACGACTGCCACTTAGTCTTGACCAAGTTCATAGTGAAAGGCCTACACCCCTTTGCAACAGTGGAGTCCAACTGTTTTAGGTAACAGTCTGTCAATATACATTACACAGTATAGTATATAGTTATATTAATTTTTAGGATATAATTTAATTACAAAAAGGGAGAGACGCCGAGATCCCGAACTGGCAGATGGCTTGCCAGTTCACCAGCCACAACCACCAGAGGGCGCATTTTTGGCAAGCCACTTTTAAAAGTGGCAGACCACTTTTGATGGTTTATGATGACGGCCATGGTTCTAGCCTCTACGAAAACAGTCCGGCCGTCCGGCCACTTTTGTTAAAACAGCTGCTCGGACTTTGGCCACGTATCCTAATGCATATGCGACTTTACTCAACAGGTTAGAGAAAAATAGGCTATTTATATTATTAAAAATGGGTTAGGGTTAGGGATTATAGCGTTACGCCAGTTATGCTCTCTCAGTCATTTATTGTGGCATGTATTCACGGGATTGAGTCTGTTGATACCAGTCATCTCATCACATCTCTTCTCAACTTTGTATCGCCAGTTGAAAAGTGTGTAGTAGAGAATGCCTTGCAGGGGACCGCTGAGGAGCCTGATGAAGAGGACTTGCTGGAAATATTTACAAGGATGGGCTCGCACAAGTAGCCATTCCTCAAGAGTCCAAATATGTAATTGATAGCTTCTCTACACAAATGGTTCATGTAAAGCCACTATTACCTGATAAAGAAAGTGTAATGGCTTTGTAGAAAGCAAAAAAGACACCAGGTAAGAAGGTGTCTCAGCTGTTCGAAACCACAAAGGAGGTCCTTTCTCAGGCAGAACAAGCTACATTTTGTTATCTTCAGATATATGTCAAAAATGCTGAGCAAACCAAGGCCGAAAAGATTTTAGTTAGAGCTGTTGACAAAATAACTATCATTTAATAGAGAAACTGGTCTTAACAGAAGGCCAGTAAGTCACACTTGTGGAGCTCTTCTTGAACTTCCCTGCACCTATTGTTCCTATCCTGATTTCTGTGCAGAATTTGATCACGTTTTGGCCAGCAACTATTTGGAAATGGATATTATGTAATCAATGTGGATCATTTTATTCTTACAATTCGAGTGTAAGAAGTGTATCGAGTTTTATGTTCTTGTGAAAGCAGCTATTGCCTTACACTTTTGTTCTGTTGTACAATAGAATGAAAGATATGAAACTATTGCGGCCATACAAAGTTCAGAAATTTAAGAAGGATGTAATAACACAAGATTTAAGTATACAATCACCAACAATCTTGGAAGTTGAAGCTTAATGTAATAGGTTTTCACGTCTTGAAATTTATTGAAAACTCCTTTTGGCTCAGTGGTAGAGCAGTCGTCCTGTAACCGGAAGGTTGGCGGTTCGATTTCCGCTCTGCCCTGTTTATACTTTCGTTGTGTCCTTGGGCAAGACACTTAACCCACCTTGCCTCCAGTGTCTGTAGCACTGGTGTATGAATGTGTGTGACTGTAGAGGTTTGTTTGGTGGTGGTAGGAGAAGGTTGAGCGCCGTTTGTATGGCAGCCCCCATCTCTGTCTGCCCCTGGAGTGAATGTGTGTGAATGGAGTGAGTGGAAGCAAAAAGTGCTATATAAATGCATGCCATTTACCATTTACCATTTTTAAAACTCAGGTTAGGTTTTATGTGGTGTTAAACACTAAATGTTGAAAAATATTAAACATGTTTTCTAAAAACAAATCAATGCTTGTTTCTAATTGGTTTCATAAACGTGACCCATTTCTCTTCTAAGATTTAAAGGAAGGTTTTAAATAAAGTAAAGGGTTAGCAGTTTAGATTCTCACATTTACATAAATGTTTTACAGTTGAACGTTGGGTTCTTTTTTCATTCATTCATTCATTTTCTACCGCTTAGTCCCGTTAGGGGTCGCGGGTGACTGGAGCCTATCCCAGCAGCTTTGGGCCTGAGGCGGGGTACACCCCGAACAGTGGCCAGTTAGTCGCAGGGCTAACATTTAGAGACAGACAGTGACAAACAACCATTCACTCTCACATTCATTCACTAGGGACACTTTAGAGTTGCCAATTAACCTATACATGCATGTCTTTGGACGGTGGGAGGAAGCCGGAGTACCCGGAGAAAACCCACGGTAACACGTGGAGGACATGCAGACTCCTCACAGAAAGACCGGAGTCGGCCGAGAATGTTTTGAGTCGGCCGGGTTTTGAACTCACGACCTTCTTGCTGTGAGGCAGGAGTGCTAACCACTCTGCCACATGCACCCCTAACAGTATGTAGTCAATTCTGTGCCTAGGGTTTTTGCAGTGGAACAGTTTTTGGTCTAATTGAACAGCACTTCATCCACAAATAGGAGGTGTTGCATTTGGAGGTGGGCTCCATTTGCTTTAAACTTGGCATGTCATTGACTCACTGACAATTTTCAAGGCTGCCTTTTCTCTGAATGTGAAAGAGTTGTCTTCATGTTGCACACATCTTTCCACGCTATAGTTCCTCAGCGAAGTGAGAGGACACAGTGTGCTTGTTGTGACAGAAAAGGGTCATTGGTTAGATGTAAATTAATTGTATAAAAGATCCAGAGTGGATTTGAGAAGCACTGTTGATCGGTGCTCTTTGTATATAAAACTGTTCTTTGAATGCAAAGTGAAAGATGTATGAAATATGAAAGCAATTCAATCAAATTTGACTCTACCTAAGTTTATTTCAGGATATTTTCTGCGTTTGTCTCCGCAGATATGTTCTTTGTGTAATTAAACGTGTAGCAGACAAAGTCTTTCTTTTACAAATAAAGAGCAGCTTCCAAAGCATAGCCGGGTCCTGATTTCCAAACCAACCAAGGTGGAGACAGGAGGTCTGACAAGGCTGCGGAGGAGGTGGACAGCTCTGGTTAATGTTTTTTAGCCCATTAAGCTCCAACACGACAAAACAACGACGACGATTGCATTTTTAAAGTATTTGTTTTTATTGTGAGTGAGCGAAGATGTCGGGGCAGAGCATTACGGACCGGATCACTGCAGCCCAACACAGTGTAACGGGATCCGCTGTGTCCAAAACAGTATGCAAGGCCACTACACACGAAGTAATGGGCCCAAAAAAGAAACACTTGGATTATTTGATCCACTGCACCAATGAGATGAACGTGAACATTCCTCAGCTGGCTGACTCACTGTTTGAGAGGACCACTAACACCAGCTGGGTGGTTGTCTTCAAGTCGCTAATCACCACACACCATCTCATGGTCTATGGCAATGAGCGTTTTGTGCAGTATCTGGCTTCCAGGAATACACTATTCAATCTCAGTAATTTTTTGGACAAAAGTGGGTTACAAGGATATGACATGTCCACATTCATCAGGCGGTATAGTCGGTACCTGAATGAGAAAGCTGTTTCATACAGACAGGTTGCCTTTGACTTCACAAAAGTTAAGCGGGGAGTGGATGGTGTCATGAGGTCCATGAATACAGAGAAGCTGCTCAAGACTATCCCCATTATTCAGAACCAAATGGATGCCCTCCTCGATTTCAATGTCAATGCCAACGAGCTGACTAATGGTGTTATTAATGCAGCCTTCATGCTCCTCTTCAAAGACTCCATCAGGCTCTTTGCAGCTTATAATGAAGGCATCATCAACCTGCTTGAGAAATACTTTGACATGAAGAAAACGTTGGGTTCTGTCGTGTCAAATTCACACAAACAAACTACTACCGCTCAGTATAAATAAATCATAATCTAAATAATTATTCCTCTTCTCTGTTGATATTTTAAAGTCCTCTGCACAATTAAACTTAATAAAATCTATATACAGTGGGGATCGAGAGCTTGGGCACCCCAGGTAAAAAAGGATTGCATTTCGTGCTTTAAAGCGTAAACTTCACGGTAATGTCAAATAACCGGGCCTGTAATACTGCTTGAAACTTCTTCTGGCTGGAGCCTGCTTCATCACCTCGGGTCTGTGCTACTGCTGGGGCCTGCTACACCACCTTGTAATTTAGAGTTAAAGGTCTCCACAATCCCTGGTTTTCCTCGGAGCTGTCTGAACCTTTGAAAATAATAGATTATGCTTGGGCTAAGGTGAGAAAAACAAAGTACTGGCTGGAGATTTGAGATGACTCAGGAATCACTGCACCCCCCTGTTTAAAAAGGCAAAATATAAATATTACTTGTCTAAAAGTACAAGTTTACAAGTTCCAAAAGATTCTAAGGAGTTTTCTAAGACTCTAGCCTTGGCTCTGGAGGAGCCTCCTCTAAAGGAAGGATCCTGGCAATTAGGAAATGGCATTTATTTCCCAAAGAAATGGCTGCCTCTTCACAGACTCATTACGACCACAGCCACAAATGTATCAAAAAACAAATTGATAACTTTTTTGGCACACGTGTCTAGATGATACTCACCAAATTTGGAGCTGTTTAGATGAAAAGCCTTTAGACACAAGGGGTGCGATTTAGGTGGTCACGCATTCCACGGCTGTAATAAACTTTTCTGTTTGACCTGAGCTGTCCTATGGATGTACCAAGTTTTGTATTTCTACTTTCACTTTCCATAGGCACAATGTATTTTCATTTTCCAGGGGTCACCACTGAGTCATTTTTCATTTGTTTTCCTCGGGGACTTCAAATACATAAATTTTTGCCGGGCTTGAATTTTGGGGCCAATAAAAATGACTTTTAGTTACACGTTTACTGGGTCAAATTAAGGATCATTTTACAAAAAAATTATAATTAAAAAAAATATAACTCGAGCAAAAACGCCGGTCTACTGAATACACATGTGTTTAACTCATTTTACCTAAGTTTGGTGTCTGTGGAATGAAGCAGCTATTTTTTGTTGTTTTTTAAAAGAGTGTATTCTAAGTCGGTTCACACATAGATATACATAATAATAAAGGCTAGATGTCTCGTCCGCGCTGCTGGCGAATGGAGGTCAATGTCCGCACCTGGCGGCCATCTTGTCACAGTCAGCTTGCTCACTCGTAACATTGTGTTTTAATGGTGCATGTACTTTTTAAATAACCATAACTTGCTAAATTTTCTACCGATTTTCAAACTGTTTGGTTTGTTATAAACGTCAGAGATGTACTTATGACACTGCATACTTATGAATAATTATAACCATGGACTTCCATATGAAAATAACATTGAACAGAACATATAGGTGCAATGAATATACACACATTAAGGTATTTATATATATATATATATATATATATATATATATATATATATATATATACACACACACACACTTTTATAATATTAATATTATAATAAAATAATTTGAATTATTACATTTATTTTGCCATTTATTCTGCCATTTACTAGGCTTTTCCCCTCGACATTGCACTGCGCCTACTTCAGAGATCACTGTTCCCAGCTATTTTTGCCTACCATCAAATGCCTGACCTCTTTAGAAAGCTGAGACCCTGTAGTTTCTTAGGAAACAATCAGAATAATTGTGTGAAGTACTGGCACAGAGTTATAGAGGCTAGAATATTGTTTTTTCTTTCTGCTGGATAACAAGCATCTCAACTGACCTCATTTCAGCTTCTAGGTCTCTTGATATGACTTTAGAAACACAACTGAGCCCAAGCACCAGGTCTTGTAAAGCTGTGTGCAAAAGCAGATCAATATAGAATGAAATATGAGTACTTTAGACCATTTATTTGCCAAGGTATGCTCATGCGTTTTATAAAATGCCCTATCGAAACTCCCCATAGGACTTTTGGTTACACAAAATACATACTGACAATAAAGGCTTACTGTGTGGTAACCTCTTGGTGAAGAAGCATATTCCTGGTCTCAAATGAAAGGTAACACTCTGAAGTTTCTTGTAGACTATTTGGATTGTATGTCAGGGGTTCTGATATAGAATGACTACACAAAATATGGAATAATTACACAAAAGTCTATTTTTTTTTTTAACTATTATAAAAGTGACATTTGCAATAAAAAAAAATAGATACAAGATTCCCCTTTACAAATATACATAAAAAATTGCTGCATGTTGAAATCCCCACCCTGTAGAGAGAACTACACTACTGTGGAGGACAGAGAAGAAAAAAAAAATGACCCAAAATAACAGAGCTTGGGCTAATGCCCTTTGAAAAAGACAGTTTTATTGAACTTTATTTATTATAAATTATAGCCACATTATTAACGTTTGTAAGAAATCAAACATTTTGTAAATCCGTCAAGAGTATTTGTGTTCGTGCAGATCACTCACCTTACATCAGGTACCACAGAGCCTGCCAGAAAGCTTGCCTGTGACAAGATGGCCGCCGGTGATGACGTTAGAGACTCCGCCATAAGACATCTAGCCTTTATTATGTATATCTATGGGTTCACATCTTTAATTCAAAATGGCCGCCTTCCCGTGTGTGATAGGGTGTGGTCCCCATTGGCTTTTTTGTTCATAAGCCCATGCTGGATGTCAGGGGTGTCGTACTGGGGGGGTAAAGGGTACCGAGTACCCAGGGCCCGAGGCGAGGGGGGGTCCTTAGAAGTCAGTTTTCTAAACATACATATACATGCACTAACATTTGTATAGCATTTATGTACAAATAAAAAAGTTCCTGTGCAAAACTAAACTTGTAGTTAGGCACTGGTTTGGTATAAAAAAAGTAATTTTCATGCTGTGCAGGGCCCCACCACCCCTCTCGAATCAATGTAAATGGTACGACCCGCAGGTCACGTGCTTCTGCTTCGGACCTGCGGTGAATCAGGTAATGAGACAGGAGCTGGAGTTAGCCGTGATATGAATGAGGAAGACAGGGGAAGAGTCATGTCTTTCCTTAAGAAAAGAAAATCCGGGGCTCAAAGACGAAAAGAAAAGAAGATTAAAGAGAGAAAGGCAAAGCAGTTGCTCAGTTAGTTTTTTAAAAAGAAAGGTGAGCTCCAAATGCATCATCGAGCATTGACACTGTAACATAAATATCTACTCCAGGTAGAATAGCATACATGTATGTTCGTACTCTATTCTATTATTCTATTTGAATAATATATCAATACTTTATAGTATCACACCCTACATAGCGAGCAAACAATATTTCTGGGTAAATAACGGAGTGAGAAGCAGACGGAGGCGGAGCTGGGAGCTCAACACACCTGTCTCCTCTTCTGCTGCAGTTCTCCTCAGAGTCAGAAGTTTACATGAAAACACTGTATATTTCCCTCCATTGTCAAAATCTAACACCCGAGAAAACCCAGATCGTTAGCGCCTATTTTGAAAATTGAAAATGACTTATTTTAAAACGTAATTCATAGACTAAATGTCTATGCCTGTGATTCTATAGTCTGCATTTATTTTTAATAAAAGGATATTTTAGCAACCATTTCAAGCCATATATTTCAGTTTCAGACCCTGCAGCAGCAGGCCGCTCATCATGGCCAGGTGAAAGCAGTGACAGTGAGGTGGATGTGACAGTGAGACAAGGTGAGCTTTTAGCAGAATTGCTTGTTTTAACACTTAGTAATTAGTAATTAAGTGTTAAGAGGAAATAAGCAAAATGGGTACGTTGTTATTGTACACATTTAAACTTTAAAGGGATAGTTCACCCAAAAATGAAAATTCTGTAATTTACTCTCCCTCAAGTTGTTCCAAACCAGTATGACTTTCTTTCTTCTGCTGAACACAAAATAAGATATTTTAAAGAAGGTTGGTAACTAAACAGTTGCTGGTCCCCATTGACTTCCATAGTAATTTATTTTTTTCCTACTATGGACCTTTTGCCATCTCAGCAAGTAGTTTTGACAGTAAAATAAAAATATATTAGTGTGGCTTATTTTGATTACATTTTAGGTGTTTTTATGATTAAAAAAAGCAATACCCCACCCATTGGTATCACTATGGTATTTGGTACGGGGGCCCAGCAAGATGGTTTGTACCCAGGGCCCAAAATTTGGTGCTACGCCGCTGCTGGATGTGTGTACCAAGTTTTATTTGCCTACGACAAACTAAGATTTTTACTTCCCGTTGACTTTTTCCACATATTTGGGACGTTGCTATGCCAATACATTTATAGATAGGGGGTGGTTTATGCCTGTCATGACATAAGAGATGTGTGTACCAAATTTCATGTCTCTATGACAAACTAAATTCTTGGGTCCCATTATAAGTTTGTAGGGGGCGCTGGAGAGCCATTTCTAAAGATAACCCTTTTTTTTACATATCTTTGTGTTCAGGTCATGAATGTGCACAAATGCCTTTTTGGCTCCAACTCGATCCGAGAAGGCGTTTGAGAGTTAAGAGACGTTTTATTTTCACAAAAATGGCCACCTCGTTACAGGCTTGCCACCCCCATACCCGATAAGATATCAACAACAAAGTCACAACTTTGGTTGGCACATGTGTCTAGATGATACTCACCAAATTTGGGGCCATTTAGATTAAAACACAATGATTTGCATCTTTTTGCCCAAGGGGTGCGATTTTGGTGGTCGCGCTTTTTACCCCACATGGCGGACTTCCTGTTGAGTTTAGGGTGTGGCTGCCCTGAGGTGTCCTATGGATGTACCAAGTTCTGTATTTCTAAATTGGAAAAATTTACTTTCATTTTCCATTGGCCCAATGTATTTTGACTTTTCTAGGTGTCGCCACTGAGCCCATTTTGACTCCGCTGAAGGAATGAGAATTCCTTTTATCTTCTTTCATTTATTCATACTAATATTCTTTTTCTTTAACAATTATTCCCATCTTTGTTGTTTTGCAGGATTGAATACTAGTTTTTTGCCCGAGAAAAAATTCCTACTTTTTTCTCGGGCATTTAACCTTCTCCCCACAGTAATTTTTAACAGCGGTGAAATCAAGCAGTAGATTTGTAATGTTGCTAGAAATTCTAAAATGTCTCTCTAATAGAATAATTGAAGCGCTACCGGTTTGCACCACAACTAGACCTACTTTGAGATAAATTCAAATTTTCTTGAGACCACAGTTCCTTTTAATAATTCTCTGCATGGCGTTTTAAATCGAGTTACACTTACGACTAATTTAACTTTCTATTTAACTATTACTATCTTTGCTCAAACTTCTGAATACTCTTTACTTATATTTGTTCTTTTATGTTTCTCTAACTATTTCTTAGTCAAAATAAATTTGTTTTACTTAATTTTTTCCTTTATTGTTAGTTTTAATGCAAGGTTATTCAAATATTATTATTATTTGCCGTCGGCTCCACTTCTTCCTCAACTTTTAGGGTTCCGTTTTGAACCTAATTTTAATTTTATTCTACTAATGATAATACTAACCTTTTATTAGGTGTTTTATTCTCAACCTTAATTGATATTATTTCATACAACGCTATTATTTAATTATTCGTCAACTTTATCCTATTATTATTTTACTTTTTTTTTCACTTTTTCTTTTAGATCGTTTTAACAATATTGTTTTAGTTGTTATAACTGATTTTCCATTACCTTTAAAGCTCTAAATCTAGTTAATACTTACTATTGACTTTTTCAGGGCTTTTGTTATACACACACTCATTCATACAGACTAGTCCACACGCTGTGGCAACCAGTTGCTCTCTGGCAACTTGTACTGAACACTTTAAGTGGCCTTTGTGTCGCTTAAACGATCATTTTCTAATTTATTCCAGCACCCAGCTGAATTTTTAAGTTAGAAAAAGAACATCTAACTAATTTGCCTTTCCACTTAAGGTAATTATTAAATCTTCTTTACAGTTGGCAGCCAACCCCGCTGTTTCAAATCCCTTCGACTGGGACAACGTGTTGCTCCTTATAAGCAGGCCTTTATCTAAATTTTCTCCTTTTTATTGATTGATTTTTATAATGTTACTTCATTTTTATTTTATTTTTGTCACTATACATAATTTCAGCCAAAATATAGCATGAATTTAGGTGCTTTCTTCTGAAGATCCCTGTCTTCTTTAGGCCTCGTTCCCGTCTTTTGGCCTATATCCAGTGGATAGAAATGAATTCTAACCCCCTTTTTTAACTGCACCACGCGTTCTGACCCTACTAGCCCTAATAACGTCCTCTTAACTCTAACACTTTTATGACTCTCTAAATCTTTACATACACTAATATTATAAACCATGCATAAGTATAAATCATAAAACACATAACATAAACTCTTCATGCAAATGAATAACTAATAAGTATACAAAAATAAAACATATTGCATCAAAAATATTACACCACAGTTCTTAATCTCCTTATCCCATCAGTTAGCAGAATCAGCTCTTCAAAAAACAAAAAGGGTGGTGGTGTATGTGCCTTTTTTAGAGATACTATTCTTATCCAGAAGCTATCACTTGGAAAGTTTCATAATTTGAGTATGTGTCATTCAAACTGGAGTTGAGGTTTTCTCCATCCATTTTATATGTAGTTCTTTACAAACCACCCCAACAATGTCATAATTTTATTGATAAGTTTACTGAAATGCTTTCGGTTATCTGCACAGAATTTGAACAAATAGTCATATAAGGTGATTTTAATGTGCATGTGGATAATGTTTGTGACAGAAATGCCAAAGAACTTTCTACTATTCTTGATACTTTTGGTCTTTGTCAGCATGTTAATGAGCCGGCCCATAACAGAGGTCACACTCTGGACCTGGTCATTACTAAAGGTGTTTATATTTCAGACGTCACTGTGATTGATGTTGCTCTATCTGATCATTCATGTGTCTTTTTCCATCTGTCCATAATTCCAAAAGTTGCTGTTGGACCTACTGTTGTACAGAAGAGACACATTGATAATAACACCAGGACAAAGTTTATGGAGGCAATCAGGCTTGAAAATGCCTCATCAGCTCAGGTTGATGATTTGTTGAATTGTTATACTTCAGGCATTTTAAATGTTATGGACACCATTGCTCCTGTTAAGATTAAAGTAATCAGGAAGAGGCAGAAGGCTTCATGGAGCAATGCTCACTCTGTCAGGGGCCAGGGCACAGAAAAGGGAATGCCGAAAAGCCGAAAGAAAATGGCATAAATTGAAATTTTAATTCATTATGAGGTATACAAAGAACATTTGCATGTTTTCAATCAAACTTTGCAAAAAGCAAGAGAAATATTCTTCTCAGAGATCATCAACAACAGCAGTAACAACTCTCGTGTCCTGTTTGATACAGTGAATAGATTAACAAACCCCCCAGCTCCATTTCCTCCAGAATTAGTTTCCACCACTAAATGCAATGAGTTTGCATTGTTTTTCAACGACAAGGTTCAAGGCATTAAACATGCGATACAGTCAACAGGACATACAACAGCCATGTAAGAGACACTTGGTTGGTTTAACACATTTTACACAAATTAATGACAGAACAATTGAAAAAACTGTCTCCAGCCTGAGTTCATCCACCTGCTGCCTCAATGTTTTACCCACTAGATTTCTAAAATCAGTACTAAGCAGTTTGTTACCACAACTCACTGATATAGTCAATAATTTCTTACAGTCTGGAACATTTATAAGGGCCTTAAAAACTGCTGTCATTAAGCCTCTCCTAAAGAAGAGCAGTCTTGATGCTACAGCGCTCAACAACTGACGGCCCATTATCAAACCTGACATTTTTAGGGAAAGTCATCGAAAAAGTTGTATATCAACAACTTAATGACTTTCTATTACTTAACAACTGCTTTGATCCTTTTCAGTCAGGATTCAGGCCTCATCACAGACTGAGACTGCACTTATCAAAGTCACAAATGACATTCGTCTGAACACTGACGCAGGCAAAGTCTCTGTCTAAGTTCTGTTGGACTTGAGTGCTGCGTTTGATACAGTGGACCATGGAATCCTGTCACAAAGATTAGAGGAATGGATAGGTATTACTGGAACTGCCCTTAAATGGTTTCAGTCCTATCTTGAAGACAGGAAGTACTTTGTTTCGGTTGGTAACTGTGTATCAAACCAAATGGCCCTGACATGTGGGGTTCCACAGGGGTCTATCTTGGGACCTCTATTATTCAATCTCTACATGCTTCCTTTAGGCCAGTTAATACGCAGCTGTGGCTGTAATTGTAATTATGCAGATGACACTCAGATTTACATTTCACTCACAGCAGGTGAAAATGGACCAATCCATTCACTGTGTCACTGCATCGAACAGATTGATGTGTAGATGCAAAATAATTTTCTCCAACTGAACAGAAACAAGACTGAACTAATCATCTTTGGGCCACAGAAACAAAGAGAAAGTGTCAGCAGTCACCTCGAGTCTCTTTCTCTAAAATCTAAAAACCAGGTTAGAAATCATGGGGTCATCATGGACTCAGACCTGAATTTCCACAATCACATTAAGTAAATTACATCATCTGAATTTTATCACCTTAAAAACATTTCCAGAGTCAAAGGGATGATGTCTCAACCAGACTTAGAGAAACTTATCCATGCTTTTATCTCCAGCAGGTTAGATTACTGTAACGGCCTGCTCACTGGTCTCTCAAAACGAGGTTTAAGACAGCTGCAGCTTATTCAGAACGCAGCTGCTCGGGTTCTAACCAAAACCAGGACGTACAACCACATCACACCAGTTTTAAAATCTCTGCACTGGCTTCCTGTTGCTCAGAGAATAGACTTTAAAACAGCACTGCTGGTTTACAAGTCTCTTAATGGTTTAGCACCAGAATATATTTCTGACATGCTAGTTGCTTATGAACCTCCTCGGACTCTGAGAACATCTGGGACAGGCCTTCTGCTCGCGCCCAGAGTTAGAACTAAACATGGTGAAGCAGCGTTTAAGTTTCATGCAGCAAAAATCTGGAACAGCCTCAACTTTAACAATGTTCAAGGGGAGGTTAAAAACCTTCCTCTTTAGCTCCGCCTACACTACAACTTAAGGTACGTTCACACCAAACGCGAATTAAGCGTTAAGCGCGAGTGATTTACATGTTAAGTCAATGCAAAGACGCGATTAGACGCGTGTGGGAGTCCTGCGGCGCGATTAGCGCCGAATGAGGCGGCGCGAATGGCGCGATTCGCGAATGAGGCGGCGCGAATAAGCGCGAATAAGCGCAATTGAGCGTTTGTGGCGCTCGCGGCGTCCAACGCTTCATTCGCTCAGTTGAAAAATCTGAACTTTTGCAGAAATTCGCGGCGCGTTAACCAATCAGGAGCTTGCTCTAGTAGTGACGTGCTCTGAACGGAGGCGGACCGTAGAGGCAGAAATCCAAAACAACAATGGAGGACGGTTATCGGGGCAGTCTGTGGAATCTGAAACATCTTCGTCATTTTTTCAGAGCCAGGAATCTTAAAAGTTCTTGCTCGAAGGAAAGTGAGTGAGTCGGAAACTCTGGTAAGTTGCAAAAACGCCTTTTAATTCTTTAGAGTCGTATATATTGAGCCAACTAGCTAGCTAAAGCCTGAGCTAATTTGCTCCGTACTTTATAACTAGTTTTCTACCTGAGTTTATAGAGGATATGTGTTGTTTGTGACTGGTGTAATGTTCAAATGTTAACTTGTATTATAATTTAATAATATAATATGTATATTATATATATTGTCATGACAGAGCTGACTTTTGATGCCAATGAGCCTGGGCACCCCCCCTGCGAAAAACTGCAGCTTCCCCTGCCCCATCCACATCTGCTGCTGTATCCACAGGTGTGTACAGGCAATAAATACATATCATATACAATCATTTACAGTAAGCCCTCATAGCCTCTTACATTCAGATACAAACACAACCCTGGTGGTTTGTTAATGAGTTGATAATGTTTTTCTGCCTTTTCATGTGTCATTTAATACAGAGCAACCAAAGAAGACCCCAGGAGAAGACCCAGTTCAGAAGCTCTCAGAACACATGCTGTAGCTCCAGCTCCAGGTTCAGAGGATCTTCTCTTGAGTCTGGTCCCTTCTCTGCAGAAGTTACTGTCTTGGACGAAACAATTTGTCAAATTTCAAATACATACATTAATCTATGAAAGCAGCACAGTTCTGCTTCATTTGGAACCCAGTGTATAGTTTTTAAAATGATGCAGCTGTCACAGCAAGGATAAAACCACTCTCTCTGTTCTGTTCTCCTCTCCTTCACTTTAGGATTCTTTTATTCCTGCTCAGAAATAGTGCATTAAGTTTTGTGTATAGTTTCATAATAACATTTTTTTTAAATAAATGTTTTATATAATGACCAAAGGTTTTGATGTGTTTGTCACAAACATTTCAATATTTCAGACTGATTTATTTAGAATAAATAGAAGAAAGTTTATAATGTTCAGTATTTAAGACTAGATTACTTATGGTAAACACTTGTTCATTTTTAATATATTCTATTGTAAACACATCTACAATAGTACAGTAAGAAAACAGTTATTTATGATTGGACCAGTGTTGTATTAATGAGAAACAAGCCATGAGTCAGAGATTCTTTTTGGAGGCTGGCTCCATTTATTAAAGAAATAAAAACAAATAAGAGATACAACACACTGTTATAAATACAATTCTAAATACGATTTTATAGACATAATACTATATTGACTGTAGGACTGATAACTGTGTTCAGAAGACTGTAGTTGTCCACATATTAATTACTCATAATCACACTAAATATTGACTGGAGACAGATGGACAGACTTGAATAGGCGTCAGTAGTTGCTGTCCTGCGGGAAATCCTCGCACAGACCGGGACAACAGGTCATCGAACTGGGGCGGGTCAGTGGGAAATACCGCTGGCGGCCGTCATCCAGGCGCAGCTCCTGGAGAAGTTTGTGAAACTTACGGAGCTGGGTCCGCCTCTGAAGCATCCGATGGACCCCGCACAGCGCGAGCGGGTTCACGCCGTTTTCAGTCCTCCAAAGTAAATAGAGCACTGCTACTTTCTCGATAAAAACCCATCTCAACCATTCTTCAACAAGACCGGAAGACAACCCGCCTGGCACGAGTAAACTCAAAATGTTCAAGCGTCCAACTTCTGCGCGAATAAGCGCGATTTATTCGCGCAATTCGCGTTTGGTGTGAACGCTGCTTTAAAGTGTTTTTTATCTGCACTCTTCTTTTAAAATGTTTTTTAATTTTTCTAATGTTTCTTAATCTAAATCTTGTAAATTGTCTTTTATTCCTGTAAAGCACTTTGAGTTACCCAGTGTATGAATTGTGCTATATAAATAAAATTGCCTTGCCTTGCCTTCACTGAGAGATCACAGATCCTACTAAAAAACGTCTCGGGTTATGTATATAACCCTTGTTCCCTGAGAGGGAACGAGACACTGCGTCGTGAAACGACACTTTGGGGAACGCTCTCAGCGTGACGGCCCTGAAGCATGAATGAAACTTAGACCAATCTTGATTGGTACTACGTCACAACGTAGTGAGTGCCGGCCTACCCGGAAGTATAAAGGGACGCCGTATCACGCACACGCCAGCCCTTTGCGATGAAGCAAATCGCCCTCAGGCAGGGTAGGCGTGGCGGAGCGACGCAGTGTCTCGTTCCCTCTCAGGGAACAAGGGTTATATACATAACCCGAGACGTTCCCTTCTCGAGGGAACTCAACACTGCGTCGTGAAACGACACTTTGGGGAACGAATACCCACTATGCCATGACGACCCGTGCCCGCCCTAGTGTGAACCCGGATATTCAGGCACACTTAGGACGAGAGCACCCTAGCGCCAGGCGTCGCAGGGAGATGTAGACTATAGAACCTGATGAAAGTGTGTGGAGCAGCCCAGCCGGCTGCCTCACAGATCTCCTGAAGCGGGACCCCCATTTGAAGGGCCCGAGAAGAGCACCTGATAAGCCAAGGCAATAGCCTGGACGATCCAATTACTGACCGTCTGCTTGGTCGCTGGCCGACCTCTCCTAGGAGACCCGAAACACACTAACAGTTGTTCTGACTTCCTCCACTGCGAAGACTTCTGTATATAGATTCGCAGTGCCCTAACGGGGCAGAGCAGATGAAGTCTCCCCTCTTCGGCCGACACATGAGGTGGAGGATGAAATGCCTGCAGTACCGTCGGCCGTGCCACATTAGATGGCACCTTAGGCACATAGCCTGGCCTCGGACGTAAAATGGCCTTAACCCCACCGGGGGCAAACTCCAGGCAAGTTGGTGTTATAGCCAGTGCCTGGAGGTCCCCCACCCTTTTAAGTGAGGTGATAGCCATGAGCAGTACCACTTTGAACGACAGAACTCGATCTGTCGCCAACTCGAGTGGTTCGAAGGGGGCCTCAGCCAATCCTTCAAGCACCACCGCCAGATCCCAAGTTGGAACCCCAGGGCGCTTTGCAGGTCTCAGCCTCCGGGTGCCACGGAGGAATCGTACGACCAATGGGTGCCTCCCCAGAGGCCCCTCACTTACAGGAGCGTGGAACGCCACAATGGCAGCCACGTACACCCTAAGAGTGGACGGGGTAAGCTCCGCAGTGAAGCGCTCTTGGAGGAACTCCAGGACCGAAGCCACTGGGCAGTTAACTGGGTCCACCTCACGCCCCCTGCACCAAGTGGAAAAGACTCTCCACTTTAAGCCGTACAACCTCCTTGTGGAAAGAGCCCTGGAACTGCGTACGGTTTCCACTACCCCTGCCGATAGGCCAGCCTCTAGGTACTGATCCCCCTCAGAGGCCAGACCCAGAGTTTCCACAGCCCGGGCTGGGGATGCAGTATTGTGCCCCCTGCCTTGGACAGCAGGTCCCTCCTCAAAGGGATCTGCCATGGAAGACCTGCCAGCAGTGCTATGATGTCTGAGAACCATACTCGGGCCAGCCAGTACGGGGCTACTAGAGGTAGACTGATCCCTTCCTGCCCGACCCTCTCCAGAACTCCCAGGAGCAGCGCCACCGGGGGAAATGCAAACTGACGCAGCCTCGGCCACGTCTGTACCATGGCATCCAACCCCAGCGGGGCTGGAGGCGTGAGGGAGAACCATAGTGGGCAGTGGGACGTCTCTCGAGACGCGAACCAATCCACTTCCACTGGGCCGAACCTCTCGCATATAGACCTCACCACCTCTGGGTGAAGTCTCCATTCCCCGGGCCTCAGCCCCTGCCTCGACAGGGTGTCTGCTCCCTGATTCTGGTCCCCGGGGATGTAAATCGCTCTGATAGACGATAACCATAGGAGGATCTGATGCGCCAATCTGCACAGAGGGTGAGACCTCAGAACCCCCTGACGGTTCAGGTACGCTACCACCGACATATTGTCGGAGCGCACCAGAACGTGATAACCCCTGAGGTCCGCCAGGAAGCTCCTCAGAGCCCTGAACACAGCCAACATCTCCAGGCAATTTATATGTCTGGAGCGATGATGGTCCTGCCACAGACCCTGGGCAAAGCGGCCGTCCATGACCGCGCCCCAGCCAGTGAGGGAGGCATCTGTCGAAACGGATTTCCGGCGACATGTTGCTCCCAGTACTGGTCCTTGGGACAGAAACCAGGGTTTCCTCCATATTGACAGGGAACGACAGCACCTGCGCGTAACCCTGATACTCCGAAATGGATTCCCCCTCAGGAAAACCCCCTGGTTTTCAGGTTCTCCGAGCGAGGGGTACACACTTCTAGAATGTTCCGCCATACTTTTCATTCAAAGTTTTTCAAACAAGTCTCCCAGGCAGATCACACACAGGGCATTTTGCTGAAGAGCGAAAAGCTGGCGTGTCGTGATACGCGTCCTTTATACTTCCGTAGGCGCGGCACTCACTACGTGCTGGCGATAGTACAGTACCTCAAGATTGGTCTAAGTTTCATTCATGCTTCAGGGCCAGCTGGCGTGCCCAAAGTGTTGTTTCACGACGCAGTGTTGAGTTCCCTCGAGAAGGTAACAGTGCAATAACCTCAAAAGGCTTACTGATATGATGTGCCTTCAGTACGACTGCCAATGGTATGGTGTGATGTGTTGAATTATATGGAATTTAAAAGCCCATGGCTTAAAGTAGTAGACCCATTGCCTTAAAGGCAATTTACATAATTTAAACAAACATCAAAATTACATTAAAGAGTAACTAAACCCTAAACCAACTTTTTTTAGTTAATGATCTGTAAGAATGGGGCCTTATTAGTGCTGTTCACTGATCTGAGAAAAAGTTTTGACATTTGAGTATAAAGTATATTAATTTTACATTTTATGGTGCAAAACCGTTTAAGTGCTGCCCTCCTCAGGTTGAACGGTGGTTACTGCAGTTTAATTTTTAGATTTAAGATTGTTTCCTAGTGTGACGTATACTGGCTCGACTAACGGCTCTCTACCCACGCCCCTGGCACGACCCCACCGCACCCTTGGCATTGGCTCACGCCCCTGCACTGTAAAAAAAGTCAGTAAAATATACAGCAAAACACCGTCAAATTCCAACGGTAATGGAGCGCAAAACCGAAAACTTCCTTTTACTGTATTAAATAGATTGAATAACCGTTAATTGTGAGACTGGATAAAACTTTGTTTTTTACTGTAATAAAATGTTGAAATTATAAATATTTTCTGTGAAAACAAATAAATATTCATACATTTTACAATTAAATATTGTAATGTTGAAAATGTCTGAAAACCTTAGATTTTACGGTATTATTTGAGTAAAACTACATGTTTTGGGGCTGTGCACATTGGAATTCACAGTATAAATCTGTAGATTTTTAAGAAAACAAAAACATTAATTTTTACAGAAGCAAGATGTTAAAAAAATAGGGTCCACCGTAATAATACAACCAGTTAATACGATTAAAAAAAAGCAAATATCAGCAGTAAAAGACAATAAATTTGATAGTATTTTTTATTTTAAAATTCAGATACTGATATACAGATTAAAAGTTAGGCCTGCAGTATATCATTGTTAACCTTCTGATAAAAAATCAACAGCAAAAGAAGATGTTTAAAATAAAGTTAATGGTTGTGAATAAAATTGATTTCAATAATCTTTTTTAATTATTATTTTAAAACAACTTTATGTTATGTTTCACGCCATATTATCAGACCACCTTAAGTGGGTCCGCCTTAAATTTTGAGTTTGTGTGATCGCTGTTGATTGGTTGCTGGTAAACTGTACAGACGTTTTACGTTCGAATTGCAGAGAAAAAATGTTTTCTGGTAGCAACATTGTGCAGTATGAGCGAACCATTTCACCAAAAATAGGGGAAGCAAGGCAAGACGTGACTTCTGATCAAACCTCCTCCAAAGAGCGACATTACATTGCGGGATGACGTCACCTGAAAATGACGCTGCTGAGCTGTGTGCCGCGCGCTTTTTTTTCTTGAAGGAGACTTGGTGGCTTCGCTAACGGACGCAGTTTTAGCGCCATTTATAGCTGCTTGGACCAGCATCTTCGTAATTTGTAGACATCCTGGCAACTTAAAATTAATTCGAGGCGAGTACATGCAACTTCAAGTTATCTCTGTTATAAAAACCCACCAGCCCAGCTTTTATAGATAATTTTAGGAGTTTGTTTTTTATGAGTGAGGTTGTGAATTTAGTTAGCATTACTGTGGCGAGGGAAGCATTGCTCTTGATTAGCTTCTGTGTTTGGCGTGCTTAATTTGCTAGGGAGGAATTACCAAAGTACATGGAGATATGTTAACCTGTAATTTCTGTGGTAAGGTAGTTCAGTCATCAAGGGGCTACGTGCTTCATTGTAAACTGCATCGGAATGAGCCACGTTGTTTCTTTCGGTGTATTGAAGCAGACTGCTATTGCATTGCTTGTCATTTATTAATTGAGGCTGTCATTTTTCTGTTTTTGCTAAAAGAATTCAGGAAATTAATGTAATTCATGTTTTCCTGAAAATGGTTAATATGCATTTGTTAGTTGACTAAGTGCAGAGCTTAAGCAGTTTTGGCTTTCTTTTTTCATAATGCTTGGAGAAGCTTTAGATGCTTGTTTTGCCTTTATTTGTTTAAAGCAATATATTTGACTAGCAGCAAGTGTGTGGAGGTCAAAATATGTTCAAGACAATAAAAATGTGAAGGACATCTGAGATTTTGTTGCAGTGGTTTTCTGATGCATGTGTGTTTCATACGATGAAGGAAACTGACGCTATAAAATGTAGATTGAATGATAGGTCTCATCACCATGCATTCAGTCATTAACTTCAAGTTCTATGATAAATCAATAGGAAACTTAAATACAATGTTTTCCAACATTATGATTGTGATTAGGGTTGCGTTGTCAATGTACATAAGTAGATTTAAAGGGTTAGTTCACTTTAAACTTTTGCTGATAATTTACTCACCCCCATGTCATCCAAGATGTCCATGTCTTTCTTTCTTCAGTCGAAAAGAAATTTAAGTTTTTGATGAAAACATTCTAGGATTTTTCCCTATTATGGTCTCCAATGGGACCCAAACGGTTCAAGGTCCAAATGACAGTTTCAGTGCAGCTTCAAAGGTCTTTAAACGATACCAGACGATGAATAAGGGTCTTATGTAGCAAAACGATCGCTCATTTCAAAAATAAATTAAAAAGTTTAAGTTTTATAAGCACAAATGCTCGCCTTGCTCTGTTCTGTGATGCGCATTCGTGACGTCACGTAAATTACGCAATTAAAAAAGGTCACGCTTGAAAAATATCTGTCCTGAAGAAAATTTTCTTTTTGGCTTTTTAATATTAAAGCACCCAGGATACGCACACGAAATGGGCATTTTAAACGATAAACTGACACAAATACATTTGAATATGTAGTGTATATGGTCCTCCTTCCGCACATTTGTAAACACGCCCTTTTCAACGTGTGCGTGATGTCACTAATGCGCATCACAGAACAGAGCAAGGCGAGCATTTGTGCTTATAAAACTTTAACTTTTTTTATTTATTTTTGAAATGAGCGATCTTTTCGCTAGATAACACCCTTATTCATCGTCTGGTATCGTTTAAAGCCCTTTGAAGCTGCACTGAAACTGTCATTTGGACCTTGAACCGTTTGGGTCCCATTGGAGACCACAATATAGGGAAAAATCTTTGAATGTTTTCATCAAAAACCTTAATTTATTTTCGACTGAAGAAGGAAAGACATGGACATCTTGGATGACATGGGGGTGAGTAAATTATCAGCAAAAGTTTTTTTTAAAAGTGAACTAATCTTTTAAGAACTGCATACTTTACACCTAAAAAATCATTTATCATTAGATCTGTTTTTGACAGCACGTTTTGTTCATTTCTGTGCATTTTGCTCAAGCACTGATCAAACTTTTGAAACTTTGTCCATTTTTTTGCTGCAGAGGGGATCCTGCCATTCCAAAGTGAACTCCTTATGGACATTGAAGTACTCCTGCAGAGCTTGTATCTTCGACACCATGCGCATTAGAAACTCCACTGAGTGCTTTCCTTCACCAAGGCAGGACCCAGTGACTCATTACTGTTGATCAGTCAGGGGCAGGTCATTTTTTGTTTCATGTTTATTCATTTCTCCATGGATTACCAGCCATATATATGGACACATGCTGTATTCTCAAGATCTATGCTGTTTGGTAGGAATAGAGAAAATGATATGAGTAGTCTGTTTTTAAATGGTATGTCAAATTTTCTCATTTTTTATCAGTAATTGGTTATATATGAGCATCTTTAGATTTTTCTATATATTCTGTTAGTTATTTCTCGTACATGGGCAGCACTCTGCTGGACTTGTAGCAGAGATGCCCTTGGCACTAAAGACCTGTCACTGGCTCATGACTCTGGACTTGACTGAACATGAACATCTCATGACTCGTGTAACACCGTGAGTTTTGACTCAACACAAACTCAAAAACTGTCTTGGACTTGTGCGTTTTGTGTCAACTTTGCTAATTAGATTGAACGTGAAAGCGTGCACCATCGTTTTATGTTGTTTATCGCTGCTCCTCGGGGTAAACTGAGCAGAGCTGGCGCTGCTGAGGAGACAGTGTATCACAGGCTGAAGCCAACCAGACCGACCCAGAGACAGTACACACGGATTAAAGGGTAACTAAACCCCTGGTCAGAGCCTAACTCCACCCACTCACAAAATTTGAAAAATGCTGGAAAAGTAGGCAGAGCCCAGCAATGACAGAGGGGAAGAACCGAGGTCGGAGCTCAGCGGGAGCGTGAACCTGAGACCCGCAGTGATGGATTGATTGACAGCAGCTGTCAGACTCGCAAAGACGTAGACTTGAAGGAAGCTAGTAGCTTTGCTACGGAGCGGTCCTTCTAAGTGGAGGACATTTCTGTGGACACAGGGCTAGAGCCTTATCAGTTTGTGCCACTGGCTCAAACCGCGTTCTCAACAACTCCCAAAGTTAAAGAGCAAAGTCTTGCAGCACAAGAGAGAATGGGGCCAGTGATAAAACGTTAGCATTGTCTAATTTAGGCTAATGCTTAGCAAATGCTAACAAAGTTTCAGAAATTGCAAACCTATGCATTTAGTTTGATTTTGGTAATTAGTGTTAATTACACACAAAACAGAGATTTCAAGTTCTCTACAACTGTTAAAAACTCTTGTCTTGCTCACTCACTGGTCCTGGGAGAGAATGTGTTATAGATACTCAAGGTATAGCTATGAAATAAGACCAGTGTCAAGTCCAGTTAATTTAATAAGTATTATGCAAAAAAGACACAACTCTAACCAAATATAATATTTACATCCCAACAAAGTAGTGATAAACATTGTTTCTCATGTTGTAGGTAATGCACAGGTGTGACAGGTTGGTGAGTTGGTTGCATAACAGGCCATCCAGGCTTTGAGGCAGTAGCACTAAACCCCTGTGTTACAGGCTCTAACACTTGTAATGAACTGTTACACTTATCTTCAGCTTTTTGGTGAGATGTGGTTAAACAGGGTAGTCCCAGGAAGAAGAGAGCAATGTTTTTATAAATAAGTAAAGTACATTTTTGACCCTCCACTTACACATACTGTACATGTGCACCAGCTCTTTCAGCGGTTATAGACACTTGTCTGCTGCAGTGTGGTCAGGTGGTGCTGGGAATACCTGGGCCAGCAGGTACAGGTCATACCTCCTTGGGCTGTCCTTACTAAGGATTCCAATACTAAATTTATAAATATAGTTGGTATATAAAAAAAATTGAAATATGAAGAAACAGTTATACCTGAAGTTACACACAAAACAATTGTTTAAATCCATGCATTATAAAATCAGCTATACAGCTCAAAATTGTTAGAGTATTTAAAACAAGTAATTGCACTATAACAGTAAAACAAACAAAACAAACTAAAGAATGGGAATAAATGCATTACCTTCAGCAGTGGACGCCTCACACCGATCCTCATTATTGGAGTAGAGCTAGTCCTGGCAGAGCATCTTTTAGGGATTGTGCAGTTTTTGTGAGTTGTGGACCAAGATGTTTGGGTCTCATCATATAATCAAGATAACAAATCATTTGTTAAACTCTTTTTTGCAGCCACCCAGGCCAGAACGCCTAATAGGAGTGTGTCATGTGACACAGACACTGATGGAGCTGCCAGAGTGTCCCAGGACTAGCTCTACTCCAATAATGAGGAAACGGTGTGAGGTGTCCACTGCTGAAGGTAATGCATTTATTCCCATTCTTTAGTTTGTTTTGTTTGTTTTACTGTTATAGTGCAATTACTTGTTTTAAATACTCTAACAAGAACACATGAGGTGTGTGATAATCTATCATTTTATTGTCATTAAAATGGTCTAATTTAAGAAAATAAAATCATGTTTATATGTTTATTTTATTTTCAGGACCTGGTAACTGTTCCTGCGTCACTTCACTGTTGAAGATACTTCATCCTTCAAGTTTGCTGCTGTCTATCATCTTGGATTCAGACTCTGAAAACTGCAATTAGCTCTATAGTTTCTGAGACTTAGCTTTACTTTGTTGACTACATTTAGACTAATGTAAACACTAATACACTGTTGAACACACTCAAGATTCTTTAAAGTTTTGGAACAGCTCATGAAGTTATGATCAGCCTGTGTAACACTGGCTCTTGCTTTTCACCATCTTCGCTCCAATAAGTGCAACTGACAGTGACTTTCAAACACAAAGTAAAAAGCCTCTGACTGTGCAGGATTTACTAAGTTTTGGACCTGCCTTGAAATGATGTATAATAATTTACTATGACATTTATTTTTTATTTAAATTAAGTCTATATAAAATATTATATCAATATAAAATGCTTAATGTAGGAACAATCTCTAAAGAATATAAGAATTATGTAAAGGCAGTTTGAGAAAACGGTGTCATTCAGGCATTCTTTTGTAAATGTTGATTCATGTTAATTTTGAGTTGTATAGCTGATTTTATAATGCATGTTTTTAAACAATTGTTTTGTGTGTAACATCAAGTATAACTGTTTCTTCATATTTCAATTTTTTATATACCTATAACAATGGGTTGAACTATATTTATAAATTCAGTATTGGAATCCTCTGTAAGGACAGCACAAGGAGGTATGACCTGTACCTGCTGGCCCAGGTATCCCCAGCACCACCTGACCACACTGCAGCAGACAAGTGTCTATAACCGCTGAAAGAGCTGGTGCACATGTACAGTATGTAAGTGGAGAGTAAAACATTAAATTTACTTGTTTATAAAAACATTGCTCTCTTCTTCCTGGAACGACCCTGTTTAACCACGTCTCACCAAAAAGCTGAAGATAAGTGTAAAGGGCCGTACACACCGGGACGAATATCGGCGCGCGTTATTCGCCAGTGTTTTTCAACGCGTTTTTTGTGTTCACACCCAAGCGATTTTTGCTTTTGATGAGCCGAGTGAACATGCAAATTCATTCCCTGACATTAGATGGCGCTTAATGTAAAACATTCTCACCATCAAGGCCCATTTGCTGTGCAATACCACTCCATAACAGTTCTCTTTTATCAAGATTTTTGTAATCGCTGTCGCTTTTGTCATATAGTTCTTTGTGTTCCGACACCAACGAGACCAGCAGCTCTACATTCATCTTGCCTTGCATCTTCTTCGTCTTATTTCTTCCCGGCAGTGTAGACGCTACTTGGCGTATATCTTCTTCGCCGTTACATATGTGTGCTCGGCAAGACCGTTTTGTGTTTGAGCGCCCCAAGTTGTGTTTTACTGTAACTTCACAAGATCCAGACACGTGAGCAAAAGCGCCAATCTCATTGGTCATATAGTTTTTGACGCGGCGCGTCAAACCAAAAAAATGAACCCGAGGCGTTTTTTTAAAAAATTATGCTTTTACGCGTGGCGTTTTTCGCGTCGGTGTGCACACTCACATTGGCGCCTTTTGTTTAGTCACGAGGCGTTAAACGTCGGCGAATGTCGTGCGCAAAATTCGTCCCGGTGTGAACAGGCCTTAACACTGCATTACAAGTGTTAAGGCCTGTTAAGGCCTTAAGTGCACGGGTTTAGTGCTACTGCCTCAAAGTCTGGATGAGCTGTTATGCAGCCAACTTACCAACCTGTCACACCTGTGCATTACCTACAACATGAGAAACAATGTTTATCACTACTTTGTTGGGATGTAATTATTATATTTGGTTAGAGTTGTGTCTTTTTTGCATAATACTTATTAAATTAACTGGACTTGACACTGGTCTTATCTCATAGCTATACCTTGAGTATCTCTCTATAACACATTCTCTCCCAGGACCAGTGAGCTGCAAGACAAGAGTTTTTTAACAGTTGTAGAGGGAGACTTGAAATCTCTGTTTTGTGTGTAATTAACACTAATTACCAAAATCAAACTAAATGCATAGGTTTGCAATTTCTGAAACTTTGTTAGCATTTGCTAAGCATTAGCCTAAATTAGACAATGCTAACGTTTTATCACTGGCCCCATTATCTCTTGTGCTGCAAGACTTCGCTCTTTAACTTTGGGAGTTGTTGAGACCGCGGTTTGAGCCAGTGGCACAAACTGGTAAGGCTCCAGCCCTGTATGCACAGAAATGTCCTCCACTTAGAAGGACCGCTCCGTAGCAAAGCTACTCGCTTCCTTCAAGTTTACATCTTCGCGAGTCTGACAGCTGCTGTCAATCAATCCGTCACTGCGGGTCTCAGGTTCACGCCCCCGCTGAGCTCCGCCCTTGGTTCTTCCTCTCTGTCTCTGCCCACTTTTCCAGCATTTTTCCAATTTTGTGAGTGGGTGGAGTTAGGCTCTGACCAGGGGTTTAGTTACCCTTTAAATCATTGATCATCTCTCTCAGGCACATATACAGGTCTGGGGCCTGATATGGCTCAGTTGGTATCGATTGTGCTCTTTCGTTAGAATGTTGCACAGTTTGTACACATCTGTACCACAAAGAACTGCTTGGCGAAAGACACATCTCCTTTTGCATTGTTGAAGATCATCATCTTGAACAGAAGAAAGATGGTGATGTGCACCATACAGTTCAGGGAGTGAGTACATCACATTGGGTTGACCACTGGGAACATTTGGGTTTTTTGACGGCCTGATGTTGTGCACATTCCAGTCACCTGTGTCATGGCTGCTCGTCAGGTTATCTGAGCAACCAGCCACTCCCATGCTGCACACCTGCCGGCCATTACAATCAGGCAGGTACATAAACAGCCAACACACAACCTCTGTTGCCTACTGACACCAGACGAACACATCCAGCATTACTTGAGCAGTTAACCTGTTCCTGCTAACCCAATCCAGTTACCTGATTCTGCTACCTGCTCCTGCTAACCTGTTCCAGATAACCCGATCCAGTTACCTGATTCTGCTACCTGTTCCTTCTAACCTGTTCCTGGTACAGTCACCTGTTCCTGCTATTCCGATCCAGCTATCTGACTCTGCTTCCTGTTCCTGCTAAACCGATCCAGCTCTGCTACCTGTTCCTGTTAAACTGGTACAGCCATCTGTTCCTGCTAACCCAATCCAGTTATCTGATTCTCTTACCTGTTCCTGCTAACCTATTTACAGGGTCCTGAGTCTTCTGTCCACACCTCCTGTACCAGGTCGTCGCCATGTGTTGCCGGCCATCTTTCGGGTCCGACCGACCATGTCCAGTTAATCCACAACTCCTGTATTTGCTACTTCTGTTGTTCATTAAAGATTACACAATTTGACATTCTGAGCCTGGTGTCGTGCATTTGGGTCCTGAGTCCACCATTACAGCACAATCTGCCACAAACTACAGATGGCGGCGGCCTCAACCAAATCCAGAAACGCCAGCATGAGCAGGCTATTCACACCCTCGCAGCCCAGGTGCAGCAGCTCACTGCGCTTCTGACTGTGCAACAGAGCTCAAGACACAGCGTCGCAGCCAGCCCTCGTTCATTCCACTGCTGCACCAACACTGGAGCCCCGAGTGGGGGAGCCAGAGTGCTACGCTGGGGAGCTGGGAGGCTGTAACCCTTTCCTGACCAACTGCTTCATCTTCTTCTCCATGCAGCCCCACACCAGAGCATCAGAGGAATCCAAGGTGGCCTTCACCATCAACCATCTAACTGGACAGCTGCCTGCAGATAAATTTCAGCCTTTGCAGACACCCTGAGAAGGGTTTTTGACCTGGAAGCCAGCGTCAGATGTTGGAGTAGGGGGTCATCCTATCCCAACGTTCGGCAACTGACCAGAAGTTCCATTCATGCGCCTTCTTCTCACAACGTTTGTCACCGGCGAAGCAGAATTATGACATTGGTAACCGGGAACTTCTCGCTTTAAAGTTGGCCCTGAAAAGAATGGCGTCACTGGCTGGAGGGCACGAAGCAGCCGTTCATCGTCTGGACCAACCCCAAGAATCTCGAGTACAGCCGGTCAGCGAAGAGGCAAGCACGATGGGCCCTGCTCTTCAACCGGTTCTGCTTCACCTTGTCTTACCGCCCCGGCTCCAAGAACCAGAAGGAATACGCTCTTTCCAGGCAGTTCCAGATGGAGCAATCAAGCCAGAACCCATCCTACCACCCTCTCACCTTGTGGCGATTGTCTCCTGGAGTGTGGAGGTGAAGGTGAAGGCTACCCAGGCCAACGAGGCGGAGGTGTGAGAAGGACAGTGGATTTCCTGCGTTAAAAGATTCTGGTGGTCGACATTGGAGGAGGATGTGAAGGAATTCATGGGAGCGTGCCCTGTTTGCAACCACCATAAGACGTTGCGCCGAGCCCCAGCCCGTCTCCTCCAGCCTCTCCTGGTTCCGCATCATCCCTGGTCCCACATCTTCCTTGACTATGTTTCAAGGTTACCTCCCTCCAAGGGTAACGCTGTGGTGGTCACTATTGTTGACCACTTCTCTAACTGTGCCAACTTCATCCCCTTGTCCAAATGTCCCTCGGCAAAGGAGACTGCCGAGCTCCTGTTAGAGAACGTTTTCCGCCTACATGGTCAAGACGCAAAGACGCAGCTCCGCAGCCAGCCCTCGTTAATCCCACTGCTGCACCAACACCTGGGCCACGAGGTGGGGGAGCCAGAGTGCTACGCCGGGGAGGCTGTAACCCTTACCTAACCAACTGCTTCATCTTCTTCTCTTTGCTTCCCCACACTTTCGCATCAGAGGAATCCAAGGTGGCATTCACCATCAATCTTTGTTTCAGGGTTACCCTCCCTGTAAGTGGGGCCACTTCATCCCCTTGCCCAAACTTTCCTCGGCAAAGGAGACTGCCGAGCTGCTGTTACAGAACGTTTTACAACTACATGGCCTCCCCCTGGACATCTTCGCGGCCCCCAATTTACATCTATCTACTGTAAGGAGTTTTGTTCCCTCCTTGGAGCTTCAGTTAGCCTGTCATCTGGGTTCCATCCGCAGAGCAATGGACAGACGGAGAGGGTGAACCAGGAATTGGAGTACCCACACAACACACTCACCAGCACGGCCACAGGACCTTCTCCGTTTCAGTGTGCCTCTGGCTTCTAGGTCCCCTTGTTCCCCAACCAGGAGCAGGAATCCAGGGTTCATCCGGCAGTGCAAGAGGACTTGGACCAGGGCCCGGGCCACTCTTCTCGACTCCTCCAGTCTGTATGAGACAGGGGCCAATCGTCGCCGTACCCCGGCCCCAAGGTATTGTCCAGGGCAGAGAGTGTGGCTGTCCACCAAGGACCTTCCTTTGAGGGTGGAGTCATTCAGTGGGTCATCAACCCAAAGCTTCCTTGGACCATGAGGATCCATCCCACATTTCATGTATTCAGGATCAAGCTGGTGCAAGTGAGTTAGTTGAGTCAGTTTTGAAATCAGATTGAAAAACAATGTTGCCATTGTCAAAATAGAAAAAAAAAAAATAAAGAAAATTCTAAAAGATGTTTTGCAGAGTGTGTTAAAGATGTTTTATTGCAATAAAGAAAACCTAATCTTGACTTGACATTAGCAAGCAGAGCATTGATGTGTGTTTTAAATGTGAGGAAAGAGTCCAGCCAAACACATAATTACTTGTAAGAATTAACAAACTGTATTTTGGATCCGTTCAGAGAAAGGATTTGTGTCAGTCTGTGGGAGATTTCTATTGAAAACCATGCATTTACTTTTTGTTGTGTTCAGTTTTAAATTTACCTTAGAAAGGGTATGTTGGAGGTTAGTAAAGCTAGTTTGCAGCAGGGATAAGGTAGTGCTGAAAGAAGAGCTAGATGTATAAAGAATGGTGTCATCAGCATATAGGTGAATGTCGGAATAACCTAACAAATCAGTATTGTTGATGTAGATGTTGAACAGGGTAGGGGCAAGTATGGATCCTTGCAGTAGACCTTTGTAGAGGGGCAGGGAATCTGAGAAGAGACCCTCCACTCTCACCCAGAACAGTAGCTTTTGAACTAGGCTACACAACTATCAGAAAGGCCAACAGTTTTTAATCTGTTCAACAAGATGTTTAAGTCAACAGAATCAAATGCTTTTGCCAGATCAACATAAATGGCTGCACAATACACCTTATTGATAATTGCATAGGTGATATAATTTAGCACTCTAAGTATAGCAGATACAGTATACAGCTGTGCCCAGGCATGGTTCCCTTGTGAGCACAAGCTATGGCTATGGTCCCCCAGTAGTATAAATTCAATGTGAGGGGCAATCACTTAGAGCAGGCAAAAAAAAAAAAACAGACAGTAGCAGAGGGGGCCCCAGCAACAGTAAGTGAGAAGTTTATAGGTTGATTTTTAGAAGAATCAACTCTAACTGCTTGGCAACAGATTTAGATGTAATTACTGAACACTGCAAATTGTCTTTAGAGTGAATGGCCACACCACCACCTTCAGAGCATCTGCCCTGGCGAACAATATTATATCCAGGGATGTAAATTGCAGAATTAGGGGTCAATTTTTTGACCCAAAATTCAGTAATGACTAGAATGTCGGTTTGCCGTGTGGACACATACGTATGTTTAAATCAAGCCTCTCTCATTTTTTGTGTGACTTTGGTCAGTACTTTACTGTTATTTTACAGTTATACCATGTTCTGCTATCAGTACTTTACTGTTTATTTTACAGTTGTGATATGTTCTACTGGCAGTAGACCAGATTAGCTGGAAAATAGAAAATGAATAAATAATCAAATTAAAATGAAAGTCAAAGTGTGGAAGTGTAGTCATTAGCGGCTCCTACAAAGGCAATCGAGGAAAAAAATATGACACTGGGTTCCTGATAAGTTCAGAGAGGAACCATCCCTATTTGACAAAGTGACAAGACAAGACATTTATTTTTGTATAGCCCAATATCACAACAACAGTTGCCTCAAAGGGCTTAACAGACTGCACTAGACAACATCCCCTGTCCTTAGACCCTCCATCAGGGTAAGGAAAAACTCAGCCGGGAAAAAAGAGAAACCTCAGGGAGAACCACAGAAGGAGGGATCCACTCCCAGGACGGACAGGCCGTGCAGGAATGTGTCCAGGACAGTTGAAAAATACATAGAAATACACAAATATTTTCACAAATAAAAACATTTATATTGGCAGTGTCCAGTGTCCACTCTGAGTGTGCAATAGTGGATGGGGCGCAGCCAACATCAAGGTAGATGACGATGGGGTGGGGGCCCTTACACTGGAGCACAGGCGGAGTCAGCTCGCCGCACTTCCACCGGGAGCCCATTCCATAAAAATGGGGCTCTATAAGAAAAGGCTCTGTAGCCAGCAGACTTCTTCTTTACTCGAGGAAGTTGAAGGAGGCCAGCGTCCTGAGAGTGAAGGGTACGAGCTGGAGTATACCGGGTGATGAGGTCAGATAGGTAAGGCACGTCCACAAAGGGTTTTATATGTTAACAAGAGAACTTTGAAATCTGCTCTAACGTGAATAGGAAGCCAATGTAATGAAGCCAGGACTGGAGTAATGTGATTAAACTTCCTGGTCTTTGTTAAAAGTCTGGCGGCTGTATTTTGGACCATTTGTAGTCTGTGAGTACTTTTCCTCGGCAGTCCAGAGAATAATGCATTGCAGTAGTCCAGCCTGGATGTGACAAATGCATGAATGAGAATTTCAGCATCAGCTAAAGAGAGGCAGGAGCAAATTTTTGAGATATTCCTCAAGTGAAAAAAGCCCAATTTAGTGACCTCACTAATGTGCTGCTGCAGAGATAGTGTGGAGTCAAAAATGACACCAAGGTTCCTCACAGTGTTGCCGTGCTCCAACACACAATTGTTGATCGAGACAGTAAGATTGTTGAACTTGTGCCGATGACTGGCAGGACCAATTAACAAGAGCTCTGTTTTATCCGAGTTCAAATGGAGGAGGTTTTTATACATCCATGTTTTAATTGAAACGAGGCAGGCCTCTAGACGCTTGATGTCAGTAGTATTATTCGCTTTTATTGGTAGATACAGCTGTGTATCACCCCTCCTTGAACCGCAACCTTATCGTGGTGGAAGGGTTTGAGTGCCCGAATGATCCTAGGACGGGGGTGGCCAACCCGCGGCTCGCGAGCCTCATGCGGCTCTTTAACTAGTTTCATGCGGCTCTTAAGGAGCTGTCACATGACATGCGTCAAAAATGCTTGGCTGGCGCTGTCATCCACTCCCCCTACAGCTAGATGGCACACTGACCATGTAAGCCTGTTTGAGTGGCGTCAAGCGGCGGCGAGAGAATCTTTGGTGTGACATCATTTGTGTTGTAAACAATTTCCTTCAAGTTACCTCTTGAAATGGCAGGGCACAGCCAAACGAAAATATGAAGAAGAACACAGGACGTTTTTGCCAGAGTGGGAGAGTTTATATTTTTTTGTTAAACGTAATGGCAAGCCGATCTGCCTTATATGTCACGCAGCATTAGCGCATTTCAAAGCTTCAAATCTTCAGCGTCACTTCAGCTCACTCCACCCTAACATCGAACAGGAATTTCCAAAAGGGACTGAACTTCGCAAGAACAAGTTGGTCGCTTTGAAAAGCCAGGCAGAAAAGCTCTGGAAAAGTGTGCCAATTGAAAAATACCCCAACATCAAACGAGCTGCGCTTAAGATACTGTCCATGTTTGGGTCAACGTACGTCTGCGAGTCTGTGTTTTCTACCCTGAAACATGTGAAATCAAAGCATCGATCTGTTCTGACTGACACTCATTTGAAAGAATTGCTTAGAGTGGCAATAACAGAATACAAGCCAGATTTGAAGAGGATTGTTCAAGATAAGGAATGCCAGAAGTCTCACTAAGCAGCATAGTAAGAGAAAGATGTTATTGAAAATTATTCTATTATTGTTTGTGGACTTGCTTGAACTGAGAGTTTGTGTGTGTGTGAGACAGTGCACACAATGTTAACTGTTGAAAATTACTGATATTATCATGTTGGTGTGGTTATTTTCATTAGATCTGGCTGAGCAGAGGTCTGTGTATGCGTGCATACATGATTAAAAGATGATGTTCATGTGTACCCATGTGTATGATGTGGCTCTTTGCAGTAACACAGAAAAAAAAGTGGCTCTTAGTCTCTCACTAGTTGGCCACCCCTGTCCTAGGAGCTATGTTGTCAGGGGCTTTATGCCCCTAGTAGGGTCTCCCAAGGCAAACAGGTCCTAGGTGACGGGCCAGACAAAGAGCGGTTCAGAACCCCTTTATGGAGATAAAAATATCAAGGACCGTGACGTCGCCCGGTATGGCGCAACCGGGGCCCCACCCTGGAGCCAGGCCCGGGGTTGGGACTCTCCACTACTCTGGAGTTGCCTGCGGTGAGAGGCGGCGGGCTGGTGTGAGCATGCTCATAGCCCCCCAGCTTAGCCGCCATGTGTTGAAGTTCACCCCGGTGAACGAGAGGGTCGCTTCCCTGCGCCTTCGGGTCGGGGATAGGTCTCTCACTGTTGTTTGTGTTTACAGGCCAAATGGCAATGCAGAGTACCCGGCCTTCTTGGAGTCTCTGGGAGGGGTGCTGGAAAGTGCTCCGACCGGGGACTCCACCGTTCTACTGGGGGACTTCAACGCTCACGCGGGCAGCGACAGTGACACCTGGAGGGGTGTGATTGGGAGGAACGGCCCCCCGGATCTGAACCCGAGTGGTGTTCTGTTATTGGACTTCTGTGGGTAGTTGAGGTAGTTGGGAAGCTCCTCGGATGGGGTCCGGTCCCTGTATGACCGGAGCAGGAGCTTGGTTCGCATTGCCGGCAGTAAGTCAGACCTGTTCCCAGTGCATGTTGGACTCCGGCAGGGCTGCCCTTTGTCACCGGTCCTGTTCATTATCTTTATGGACAGGATTTCTAGGCGCAGCCAGGGGCCAGAGGGAGTCTGGTTTGGGGACCACAGGATCTCGTCTCTGCTTTTTGCAGATGATGTTGTCCTGTTGGCTCCATCAAGCCAGGACCTTCAGTGTGCACTGGGACGGTTTGCAGCCGAGTGTGAAGCGGCTGGGATGAGGATCAGCACCTCCAAGTCTGAGACCATGGTTCTCAGTCGGAAAAGGGTGGCTTGTCCCCTTCAGGTTGGTGAAGAGATCCTGCCTCAAGTGGAGGAGTTCAAGTATCTTGGGGTCTTGTTCACGAGTGAGGGAAGGAGGGAACGTGAGATTGACGGATCGGTGCAGCTCCTGCAGTGATGCGGTCGATGTACCGGTCTGTCGTGGTGAAGAAGGAGCTGAGCTGTAAGGCAAAGTTCTCGATTTACCTGTCAATCTATGTTCCTATTCTCACCTATGGTCATGAGCTTTGGGTCATGACCGAAAGAACAAGATCCCGGATACAAGCGGCTGAAATGAGTTTTCTCCGCAGGGTGGCGGGCACTCCCTTAGAGATAAGGTAAGGAGCTCGGTCACTCAGGAGGAGCTCAAAGTAGAGCCGCTGCTCCTCCACATCGAAAGGAGCCAGCTGAGGTGGCTCGGGCATCTGTTTCGGATGCCTCCTGGACGCCTCCCTAGGGAGGTGTTTCGGGCATGTCCCACCGGGAGGAGACCCCGGGGAAGACCTAGGACACGCTGGAGGGACTATGTCTCTCGGCTGGCCTGGGAACGCCTCGGTATCCCCTCGGAAGAGCTGGAGGAAGTGTCTGGGGAGAGGGAAGTCTGGGCGTCTCTGCTTAGACTGCTGCCCCCGCGACCCGGCCCCGGATAAGCGGTAGAAGATGGATGGATGGATGGATGGAGCTGTGTATCATCGGCATAACAGTGGAAGTTTACTCCATAACTTCTGATAATTTGTCCCAATGGTGTAACATATAGTGAAAAAAGTATGGGACCAAGCACAGACCCTTGTGGCACACCGAATTTCACTGGTGCCGTGGATGAGCAGGATTTATTAAAAGAGACAAAATGAGACCTATCACACAGATAGGATTCTAACCGAGCAAGAGCAGAGCCAGAGATGCCAAACACATTCTTTAGTCTGTTGATTAGCACTGCATGATCAATCGTATCAAATGCAGCGCTGAGATCTAGCAATAACAGTAGAGCCGATGAGTCCTCGTCAATCTGAAGGAGGAGATCGTTAGTCACTTTAACTAAAGCTGTTTCAGTGGAATAAGAGGCCCTAAATGCAGACTGAAACGGCTCAAGGAGGTAATTTTCCGATAGATATAGAGTAAGTTGTTTTAACACAACTTTTTCGAGGACTTTAGATAGAAAAGGTAAATTGGAGACAGGACCGTAATTATTTAGGCATCCAGGATCCAGAGTAGGTTTTTTGAGTAGGGGTTTGACCACAGCCTGTTTGAAGAGGGAAGGAACGGTGCCAGTAGACAGGGACAAGTTTATAATGTTTAACATAATTTGCCCTACATAGGGCCACAGTTCTTTAAAGGGTAACTAAACCCCTGGTCAGAGCCTAACTCCACCCACTCACAAAATTTGAAAAATGCTGGAAAACTGGGCAGAGCCCAGCAGAGACAGAGGGGAAGAACCGAGGGCGGAGCTCAGCGGGGCGTGAACCTGAGACCCGCAGTGACGGATTGATTGACAGCCTCTGTCAGACTCGCAAAGATGATGACTTGAAGGAAGCTAATAGCTTTGCTACGGAGCGGTCCTTCTAAGTGGAGGACATTTCGCACACAGGGCTAGAGCCTTATAAATTTGTGCCGCTGGCTCAAACCGCGACCTTAACAACTCCCAAAGTTAAAGAGTGAAGTCTTGCAGCACAAGAGAGAATGGGGCCAGTGATAAAACGTTAGCATTGTCTAATTTAGGCTAATGCTTAGCAAATGCTAACAAAGTTTCAGAAATTGCAAACCTATGCATTTAGTTTGATTTTGGTAATTAGTGTTAATTACACACAAAACAGTTTTCAATTCTCCCTCTACAACTGTTAAAAAACTCTTGTCTTGCAGCTCACTGGTCCTGGGAGAGAATGTGTTATAGAGAGATACTCAAGGTATAGCTATGAAATAAGACCAGTGTCAAGTCCAGTTAATTTAATAAGTAATCTGCAAAAAAGACACAACTCTAACCAAATATAATATTTACATCTCAACAAAGTAGTCATACACATTGTTTCTCATGTTGTAGGTAATGCACAGGTGTGACAGGTTGGTGCATACATAACAGCCCATCCAGGCTTTGAGGCAGTAGCACTAAACCCCTGTGTTACAGGCTCTAACACTTGTATTGTAGTGTTACTGTCACGGGGTGCCTTGCTTCTCCTTTGTATGTGTTTGTGTGTTCTGTGTGAGTGCGCGGCCCCTTTAAATTTTTGGTGACGCACGGACAAACCCGTGATGGGGAACGCTCACCACACCTGCGCAATCCCCGAGACCAATAGGATGTGCCCGGGTCTAGTTTAAAAGGCCCAATAGAAAGACAGTCAGGAGCGAGAAACCAGGAAGGAGAACGAAAAGAGACGGAGAGAAAGAGATGGAGAAAGGAACGGAAAAGGAAGGAATATTGAACAGCACGGAGTGACAAATCAGCGAAAGGCAAAGGGAAGCCACAGAAACCTCAAGGACCACCGCATACAACGCTCAGAAACCAGCTAAGTAGAGGGAAGTGTCCATAACTGTGTGGAGGTTATACCTACCCGAGCTGTTGTTATTGTGTGTCTGAGACCGCCTTTCCCTGTCCACAGCGCCGTCTCCCCCTTTGGAAAAGGGACCGAGCCAGGACTTGAGGAGCGACTGGCCGTATCTCCGCGGACCAGGAAAAGGAACCTGTACACCGCCTTTAAACGCTAAGTGAAGGGACGTGTCCCGCATAACCTGCATGCTGTGTGGTTTTATTGAATTGTATTAGTGTGGTCGTTAATCCGACGTTCTTGTGTATTATAAATAGTTTCTGTGGCGGCGTACTAGGACTTTGAAGTCCACTGGGACCGCTGGGAGGGCTGCAGCACTCATACTAGCCGGCCCTGCGGCACGGACGGGAGGCCGAAGACCACAACCACACTGCTCCCCTAAAAGACTGCTTTTCCCACAATCCCCGGACTTTTACCTGCAACCCGTGGATTAGCTCTTAAAGCCTTTTCCTGGGCTTCTATACATAGATTATTGTTTTTTTTATCTTGCGTGTTTTAATAAATTTGACCTTTTTTAAATTGTAAACTCAGTCCCACTTGTGTTTCTTTGTGGTATACTTTTTGGTGATCAAACGAACCTGAAGCCGAAGGCTTTTTGGTGAGACGTGGTTAAACAGGGTAGTTCCAGGAAGAAGAGAGCAATGTTTTTATAAATAAGTAAATTTAATGTTTTACCCTCCACTTGCACATACTGTACATGTGCACCAGCTCTTTCAGCGGTTATAGACACTTGTCTGCTGCAGTGTGGTCAGGTGGTGCTGGGAATACCTGGGCCAGCAGGTACAGGTCATACCTCCTTGTGCTGTCCTTACAGAGGATTCCAATCCTGAATTTATAAATATAGTTGGTATATAAAAAATTTAAATATGAAGAAACAGTTATACCTGATGTTACACACAAAACAATTGTTTAAAAACATGCATTATAAAATCAGCTATACAACTCAAAATTAACATGCATCAACATAAACATTTACAAAAGAATGTCTAAATGACACCCTTTTCTCAAACTGCCTTTACATAATTCTTATATCCTTTAGAGATTGTTCTTACAGTAAGCATTTCATATTGATATATTTTATATATACACACATAATTTAAATAAAAAATAAATGTCATAGTAAATTCTCATACATCATTTCAAGGCAGGTCCAAACTTTATAAATCCTGCACAGTCAGAGGCTTTTTACTTTGTGTTTGAAAGTCACTGTCAGTTGCACTTATTGGAGCGAAGATGGTGAAAAGCAAGAGCCAGACTTACACAGGCTGATCATAACTTCATGAGCTGTTCCAAAATTTTTAAGAATCTTGAGTGTGTTCAACAGTGTATTAGTGTTTACATTAGTCTAAATGTAGTCAGCAAAGTAAATCTAAGTCTCAGAAACTATAGAGCTAATTGCAGTTTTCAGAGTCTGAATCCAAGATGATAGACAGCAGCAAACTTGAAGGATGAAGTATCTTCAACAGTGAAGTGACGCAGGAACAGTCACCAGGTCCTGAAAATAAAATAAACATATAAACATGATTTTATTTTCTTAAATTAGACTATTTTAATGACAATAAAATAAAATAAAATCACACACCTCATGTGTTCTTGTTAGAGTATTTAAAACAAGTAATTGCACTATAACAGTATGTTATAAGAATTCTATATGTTAAAAGAATTCTATTCTTTTTATACCCAGTAGTACTCCTACGCAGTCTGCGACCTAGGTCGTGATGGCCTGCATGTCATAGCATGGAGCAGACAGAAGAATCATATCTAAACTAAAACATAGACACTAAATGAAAACTCATACAATTCCCATAACATTCCCCCCTCTTTATGCTGATAACCATTAGCATAAACAACCTACTAGCTTGAGTGTGAATTGTAAACTATGACAGAAGCGAAAACCCAGCAGGGCTGTTGACCTAGCCAGAAGAACATTTTGACCCATTGGTAAAATGGCCTAAAGCTGGGAAAAACTCTTCTATCCACCCCTTGCCCCAAAGGCGGTGACAAAACACAAACATCAAGCATCAAATGATTAACTTACAACACATGTGAAAACAAACACAACAAATGATTATAATGGAATATGTTTCAAATCAAATGGGAACACACAGAGTAATGCACTGATTCTTCAAAGTCAAATTCTTTAAAGTCCATAAATCATAAATGTCCACAAATCATAAATCAAAACACAGTGTCACTCCAAAATAAAGTAGAAAAATTTGCCAGAGGTTAAGCTGGTCGACCCATTGGACTCAAGATCTCTGGCCTGTCCCTGCCTGTCCATTTCTGTCCCTGTAACGAAAAGAAAAACACATGGAGTGAGACATATGCACATTCATAATGATTAAAATCAATTCTCTTCAGCATAATCAATTCAATGAACCATACGGCCCTTAGGCAGGGTTCGTACAGATACTGTATAATGAAATTCCAGGACTTTCCAGGACTTTTCAAGCACTATTTTGGGGATTTTCAAGGACTACAATCAGAGGTCTCACTTATCAAACATATACTTTATTTACTTTAAATTCTAAAAAAGGAAAATAGATGAATAAAAATTAAACAAGATGGTACAAATAAGGTACAGCACATTAAAGTATTCAATGACTGTGGCAACTCTAAGTATGAGAACATGAAAGTCACGGTACTCTGTGCATTAAAGAGCGCATCCAAAGAGGACATAAACTTCTTATTCAGTGCTATAACAGAAGTAAAGATAAACTTTCTCCAAATTAAACAGGAGTAAATTTTACAGAAGTATTCAACAGGGTTTTGTCTTTCAGAACAAATTACATAAAATAATTAACTGTATTTCTCTTGGCTTGTGTAGAAGCCCTGTCAAAGTGGTCTAGGTTGTGGCAGATTTAACAAATCTGCTTAAGTTCATCTTTTTTGTCTTCTCGGACGGATGGTGGTCCAGTGCGTGCAACTGCACTGGCATGACGCTCCCCTTGCATGTGACTCTTCAGTGCCGATTCGCCCATGTTTGAAATCTCGAGGGATTTGCGGCATATTTTACAATGTGCACGATGCACACTTTTAGGGTCTTCAAGAAGCCACTTTTTATATGGCTCCTTTTCCAGCCAAGCTGGATTAAATTTACACTTCCCCGGCATTTCTTCGTCTTACTCTTTACCATTTCGTAAATGTGCTCCAGGTAAGTGATGTCAGAACGAGCGAGTTAACGTATAAGGCGGGTAGAAGGAGGGGAATGGGCTGAGGCGTTAATTTTGAGCGTTAATTTTGTTTTATAGAAAAAAAATATACACTTCAAAATTGCTTTGTAAATTCATAAATATTGCCTTTAAATAATTCAAGCACTTTTCAATTACCTCGTCATTAATATGACTGTTTTCAAGGGTTTTCCAGGACTTAAATTTCAAAAAGTCAAATTCAAGTACTTCAAGCTTTAAGCACCTTGTACGAACCCTGCTTAGGTCTGTAGTATGATCCGTCCTGGAGCTGTTGTCCCGTTGGTGTACATGCAAACAATAACGTCCCTCAGATATCAAAGTGTTCATCTGAGGTCAAAGCCTTGACCTTAGTCGTTTGGCAGGTGCATGTCCAGGAATGTTGACCCAGCAATGGCCACATTCATCAATCTCACCAACAAGCTCCGGTACATGTAAAGCAACACAAACAAAAGTTATTAGACATGGAAGTGCAACAACAAGTACATGTACTGTATCTCATTACAGATTCTAAAATCCCAGTAAATCTTCCAAATATGTTGTAAAACCAGGTCAAAATTAATTTCTCTATACGGGAATACTCTAATTTCTCTGCTAGAGTTTGAAGTCCTTTCTTAAAGACTTTAGTTCTGCTGTAACTAGTCCTGTGTTACTTTGGAGGAAATCCTTTTGTAGATCCCCCCTTTTCAGCTAAAAGCATGCTCAGTGCTATTTTGTTCTGTCCCGTCCTTGGACCAGTTTTCTCTTATTTCCAGTTTTAATTAACAGTTACAGCATCTCTAATACAATTCATAAACCTTTGTTGTTTATAAATATACTTAATTAATCTACATTTGCATAAATTTTCCCAAATGGTACAAATTCAAATCCTAATGCTAATTTAATTTTAGCCTTATATTCATTAAGGACACCTTCGAAGGACACCTCTGTCGTCGATGTAAATGGGGCTCTCAAATGAACCTGAGGGAGCTGCTGTTTGGCTCCTAAAGTGTGAGTTTTGACTCACGATGTTCTCCGTCACATTGTATGTGAACACAAATAAAACGAGGATCCTTTAGGACGCATGTTTCCGGTCAGCAGGCAACGCTGGTCTAATGGTCTTACTTTCACAAAACCTCCAGACTTCTGCTTTGCACTGCACCTGTCCCTGATCTCTACGTTTGTCAAGTTCAGAGTGATGTCACAGGAAGTCATGTGACTCCCGTCACTAGCCCTGCTCACAGGTGTACTTCCCTTCACAGGTGTAAACCAAGATGATATAAGTTCAAAGAACTATGTTAATATTAGCTCTTACTGCTGGTGGCTATATTATTGTCAAAACTCCTTTTCTGAACTGGTATACTTGTTGTAGTTGGCTTCCATCCAAATAAAGAACAAACAAACAAATCAGAACGTTATCTGACATTATAGACCCATAGAAAGTGCCTCCTAGGTTTTCGTCAAACGAAACCATAAAAGCCCTTAAAATGATCAAACCATAAAGTTGAAACAGCAGATAAACCCTGTTTCCACAGATATGGTCTGCTGGAAATCTACTTTAATCTAAGGTTTAATCAGACTAAACAGTGCTTCTCCAGAAAAGTCCTGTCAACTTTCTTTATTTCATTATTTGATTTAAACTTTTAACTGTATTAAACACTGTTGTTTTAGCCTCATGCTAACCATTAGGTTAGGGTTAGGCATCCCTTCAGCACTTTAACACAGTTTTGTTTAAACCTTCATCTCCCCCCTTTTTGAGACGTGGGACAACCATGGCTCAAAATACCACAAAAATGAACAAAATCAAATAAAAGTTAAAAAATTAAAATAAAATCAAAACAGAGTGGTTTTTCCCAATTACCACCTTAAATTGTTATTTCATTAATTAGCATTTCTAATTATTCATCTTCTTTATGTTTTCCAAATAGCATCACTTCTGTTTATGTTATATTTAAAACTTAACTTTGTTTAGTTTTTAATTTTAGTTACCATTAGTTGTAGGTCTTTACCTGTAACTGTAATTGGTATCATCCACAATTTTTACTCAGTTGATGCAACCATAAATAATTTATATAGATCAGAACTGGTTTCTCATGATCTATTTTCACAAACTTTTAAACATTCACCTTCAATTCACAATTTATTTCACGTTCTTTTAAATTAGAATATTCTCAAAATATTGTTTAATTTACCTCAAATTACTTTCTTTAGAAAGAAAACACATTTTTCTCTTACTTCAAAACAAAATTTCTTACTCCCCCTTGGGTTCAAACCCCTCCCTCTGGGGTTAAACCAGTAACTGCTTGAACACACCACAAAGCCTCTGCTCTGTTCACACTGCTTTCCTCCAAAACACCATCACCTTTGTGATTGTCTTTTAAAAGGAAAGACTAAACATAAAATCAACAAATTTCCTCTCAAATTCTGCTTTATTTTTAAATTAAATTTCTTCAGGATTGTGTTCAGTATAGATTTGTTCTATACTGTCTCTGTAAAACTCAGTTTTACCACCAGGTGCTCAATACAATAAACCAGTTTGTTTTTGTATTTTTCCCATATCAATTTAAACGTAACATAAAACAATTATATCAATTACTATTTTTACGTTTCCACTAATTTGGCATTCAGATGCCACATAAAGAATTCACCTCACTCAATGTTAAACAGAAACTTTAAACATCAAGTGTAAAATCAAAATAACGTGTCTCTCTTTATTTATTCAAATTCACCAAAATTGTAATCAGTAACTATCATTACTGTTCATTTAATAAAATGTAACATCTCAACCTCTTTTTTTCTTTTTCTTTAGGTTACAACGACCTAAAGTTTAATCAAAACCAAAACCAAAACAAAAAACTTAACGTCTGTTCAAAAGGACCTTGTGTTAGTCCCAGTACTTAAAAAAAATTCTTAAATCACTTCAAACAGTGATCAAAACCCAGCGAGCCATTGGCATATGCTCTTAAATTTTAACAATTCACCTTGTTAGTTTAACAAATATCTTTTTATTTACTTATTTCTCATTTACTTTAAATTTTCCAAATAAAACCTTTTAAGATCGTTTTAACAGTTTGAACTGTTTTAACATAGATATGTTTTTAATCACCAAACCCAGATTACCAATTTACATTACAGTTTAAAACTTTATTGTATAGATGACACTATACCTTAATTATAAAGTACCAAAATAAATCATGATTATTATTTATTTTGAACTATCTTCATTTCTGTTTTCCCACTACCTAAACTTTAAGTTTTTCAAAACCCATATTCAATCTCATTCATTCAATCGTTTAGTTTACCAAATCATGTTTCATAGATTCAATAAAACTCAAATGTGGACTTTATTCATATCAACAGACCTGTCAGAAGGTCAAACAGTTTTCATAATTAAGCATCATAAACTTTATTTAACACATCAGTTCAGTGCAATCTGTTTCTGTCACTGACATTTATAACTAAGCATTTTTTCTCAACATTAAAAGTCTGTTTAATGTAAAGGCTCCCACAATGTCTGTGGAGTTCAAAAACAAAAACCCCCTCTCAAACATTTCTCGCTCTTGGGAGCAAAAGGAGGGTGCTGTGAAGCCCCTGTTACCTTGACTTGCATAGAATGTTATCTTGTGTTTAAACATTCCTCGTGAATCCAAACAGTGGTTGCTTTGAATCCACTGTCTCCAAAACTTTGTCAAAACCAAACCAGAGAAATACATAAATGTTTCTGTTCTTTATTTAGATTCTGGTAACCTTGTTTTCTTTTAAATATGAGCTTATGGCCCATAACTATAAAGTTATATTATCTTTATAAACTTACTCTGCGCAATTCAACTTTAAAACATATACTTAAATTCTTCCAATTACAAAGTAATCATTTTCATTCTTTTATTGGCGTTATACCGTGTGTTTGAACCACACTGATATTAAGGACCTCTATTAATTCTCGTACTAATAGATACACAACATTGTTTAGCAAAACATCAATCACTACTTTTAGGATCCAAGGGTTGGTTCTTTAACTTCTTCAAACCTTTAATGTTCACACGAACGTGTCACATAAAATACAAAACCAACTCTGTTCTTTAACAGAATACTCATTATTTTCTCTCATAAACCAAAATCACATTCTCCTCTGTAGATGTGTGTCTCATGTGTCCGTGTTTGTGTCTATGTGTCTGTATTTACATGTGTTTATGTGTCTTTATGTGTTTATGTACCTGACCTGTTAGTTGAAGCGGTCAGTTCATGAGGTCATTCCCTCGTCTCTCGTCTGGACCCAGTTTCGACCTCCTCCTCCTCCTCTCAGTGCCCTCTCGTCTGTCACGCCCACCTCCACCTCGCTCTCGTCTCCATGGCAATTGTGCATTTTTCCTCAGAGAAATACATTACATTCATATTAATTTCAAGTTTCATCCAATTTGCAAACACACTTTACAAATACCTTTTTGGTCAATCTCAATAGATCAAAATTTAAAACAAATAAACGTTAGTGTGAATTGGTTTATCTTACCGCTTCCGTGTTTGCTGCTGCTTGGTCTGTCTGCAGCTTTTTTCAGCCGAAAAGGAGCAGGTGGGAGGTGCAGAGAAAGGTTGGAGAGAGCACTGTTTTCCGGAGCGGAGGGAGGAAGCCGATACCTAGAGGCTCCCAGAAACATTTAAACAAAATACAAATGATTAGTGTTTTGAAGTACATGTGTGTACTTCTTTCAAAATCTCTTCTCTACTTCTCTGTTTTTTCTCAAACTAGAAAAATAGCTTATGGAAGCTACCTTTCTCTCTCATGTTGTTCAAACTTTCTCTAAACAAAAACATTACCGTTGTTCTGATTCAAATCATTAGACTCATTCTTCATCCAACAATGGCCCATTCATAACACATTTATTCTCTCACACACACCGTTTATCTTTAACTTTTTTGGTCAACAATTCTCAGTATAAGCCCCGTCACTTTCAGTAGGCTTTTTTTTTCACTCACTCACCGCGTCACCAGCAGTGAACATTTTTCAGCAAAAGCTCTCGTGGGCTTTTAAAAATCACTGCTTCACATGCAGTGAACACTATACGTAGGCCTACGTCTTCCTATACGTCACGTCCAACGCGACTGGACTCCAATCTCACCATTAACCATAGGTTTCGGCAGGGTCTCGATTAAAGAGTCAGCTCGAGCTTTCCTGTGCGTACAACGCACCATTAAAACCAACAATACTAGCTATGCAAGGCAGTTCGATTGTGGCGTATTACGATACGTGATTATTAATCTAAGACAAATTCCTGTGCTCTCTAGACAAGCTCTTTAGACCTCATACCCCTTATTGTAATCAGGTGCTCTATCTAGTGCCATAGAGTCCCGCCCTTGTCACGGCCAATGAACTAATCGCGCGGGTCCGTTTCAAGAAACACCTAAAAACTTACAAAGCATAAGGTATCTATCAAACTAAAATCTAGCAAGACAACAAGCTTTAACACAGATTAACATCAGAATATCCCATTTAAAACCTCACCATAAGATTGACAATTAGGTTCTCGATCAAAAACACATACTTTTTTCGGCTTTAAATCTCACCATTTAAGGAATCTCGATCTTTCAGCGTTTAAGAATCTCCTATGTTGGCCAACTTCATGGAAAAACATCAACTATTGGTGATGTAAAGTACATGCAGCCCGCTCAGCACACGCCAGATTTCCAAAACTACTCCTTCCGGAAGCTTTGGTATTAAAAAAAATCACACACATGTCACCGGCTCCGGCTACAGGTTCGTTTGATCACCAAAGATTTACCACAAAGAAATACGAGGGGACTGAGTTTTCAATTTAAAAGAAAAAGTAATTTATTAAGAATTTTATTAATTTAATTAATTAATTAATTTTATTAATTTATTAAAAATAAAAGTAAAACAATACTAAGAAGCCCGGTGGAAGGCTGTGAAAGCTGATCCACGGTTTGGGTAAAAGTCTGAGAATTGTGGGAAGGCAGTCTTTGAGGGAAGCAAGTTGGTTGCGGCCCCGGCCTCCAGTCCGTGCCACAGAGCCGGTTAGTACGAGTGCTGGCGTCCTCTCAGCGGTCCCAATGGGCCTCAAGGTCCCCAAAACGCCGCGCCAGAACTATTGACAACACACACCAGAATGTCGTATTAACGACCACACTATAAAAATTCAATAAAACTACACAGCAAGCAGGTTATACGGGACACGTCCCTTTACTTAGCGTATTAAAGGCGTTGTACAGGTTCCTTGTCTCGGTCCTCTCTTGGTCCGCGGAGATACAGCCGGTCACTCCTCAAGTCCTGCCTCAAAAGGGAAGACGGCGCTGTGGACAGGGAAAGGCGGTCTTAGACACACAAACAAACCAGCTCGGGTAAGTATAGCCTTCGCACAGTTATGGGCACTTCCCTTCACTTAGCTGTTTTAGAGCGTTGTATGCGATGATCCCTTCGGTTTGCGTGGCTTGCCGTTGCCAGTCGTTGGGCTGATGCTCCGTGGTGTTGGGTGTTCTTTCCTCTGTCTCTTTTCGTTCTTTCCTCCGTCTCTTTCTCTCCGTTCTCTCTGTCTTACTGTCCTCTCCTTCCGGCTTTTCCTCTCTTTTCCTTTTTCGTTCCTTCACTTCCCCGCCGTAGTTCCTCTTGCCCGTACCAGTCCCTGGCTCTCTTCCTCTGGTCGCGGGTCGCCCCAGGCCTCCTCATCGGCCCCTCGCTTCCCGTCCTACCAGGCACGCCTCGCGGGTACCCTGGCCTCAGGTCTGTTCTGGAATCCTCCCGGCTTCTTTCTCCTCTCACCGGCATCCGCCGGCCCGGTCTTTCTCCCGGTCCCGTCCGTTCGCCTTCTCACTTTTTCCTCTGCTGCCAATCCTCCTTTCCTTTTCCGTTCCTTCCTCCTCTGCCCGGCGTCCGCCGGGCCGCTCCCTCCTCCTGTGCCGTCTGTTTGCCTTGTCCCTCTCTCCTGTGCTCTCCGTCCTCCCGCTCTGTCTTTGCACTCGCCTTTTGAACAAGACCGGGACACATCCGATTGGTCTGGGTGATTGTGCAGGTGTGGTAGGCGTTCCCCATCACGAGTTTCCCCGTGCGTCACCAACATTTAAAGGGGCCGTGCACTCACGAAACACACAGAGAGGGAAACAAACACAAAGGAGAAACCGGCACCCTGTGACACACACACACACACACCAAAAATAAATTAAACAGCTGTTTACCTGAATTTTCAGTCCAATAGTCCAGTTGTTCCGCAGCCAGACTGTCTCTCTTTCCTCTCGTCTCTCTGCTATTCTCCTTTTTTTTCCAGTCCAGATCTCGTCATCGCGTTCACACACACAGAGGGGATATCTGGCCCTTACTGCTTAACAGCACAGCTTGGGACTTACAAGAAATGCTTTACTTGTGCATTTCTCCGTGCACGTCAGCTCACCTCTTTGTATGAGAAACAACGAATATTGAGATCCGGGTCACGGCACCAAATGTTATAAGAATTCTATATGTTAAAAGAATTCTATATCCTTATATTATCCAGAGAGACACGGAGACAGATTATATTATAAAAGCGAAAGGCCAGGTTTTATTCCTTGCAAGGGAAGCAAATTACACAGATATATATCAAAGGTACATAGTGCGTTTTGCTTAAAGAGGTAAACAATACACGTCGTTTTATACCCAGTAGTACTCCTACGCAGTCTGCGACCTAGGTCGTGATGGCCTGCATGTCATAGCATGGAGCAGACAGAAGAATCATATCTAAACTAAAACATAGACACTAAATGAAAACTCATACAATTCCCATAACACAGTAAAACAAACAAAACAAACTAAAGAATGTGAATAAATGCATTACCTTCAGCAGTGGACGCCTCACACCGTTTCCTCATTATTGGAGTAGAGCTAGTCCTGGGACACTCTGGCAGCCCCATCAGTGTCTGTGTCACATGACACTCTCCTATTAGGCGTTCTGGCCTGGGTGGCTGCAAAAAAGAGTTTAACACATGATTAGTTACCTTGATTATATGATGAGACCCACACATCTGGGTCCACAACTCACAAACACTGCACAATCCCTAAAAGATGCTCTGCCTTTGCACAATCAGCTTTTTCATTTCAAACCATCAAACAATGGAATCAGATCCTAGACAGTCTGAAATTCTAAATCTGGTAGAAGAAGAAGAAGAAGTTTTATTTATATAGCGCCTTTCCGTAGCTCAAGGTCGCTTTACATTTCACAAATACAGTACAGACAAACATTTACATATACATCACATGAAACATATAGTTGTAATTACCCAAAATGCTTGTTAAATAGATATGTTTTTAACTGAGACTTAAATGCATCCACAGATGAGATGTTTCGTAGAGTAAGAGGCAACGCGTTCCATAGTTGAGGAGCATTTAAACTAAAAGACCTTCCACCAACAGTAGACAGACGGAAATGTGGGATGGATAACAGACCGAGTTCGGCTGATCTAAGGGACCGGACAGGGCGGTAGGGGGAGAGTAGGTCAGACAGATATTGGGGAGCAAGACCATTTAATGCTTTGAAAAAAGGTACAAAGCATATATTTTCTTGTGAGATTATTGTTTTTGTACATGGTGCCTGAGAAATAAAGAATAAACAAAAATTAAACATACAAAAGCTTCACAGTATTCAAACTCACCTTTGCTTCACCTGCAGATCTGCAGCGACTAGTTCAGGCTTGCACCCAGTTTCTCTGGTCATCTTAGACAAAACAAAAAATTTGTGTTATTGTTTACAATTACAGTATTATATTAATTCATTTTAGAGATTTTAAAATGTTTATAAAGGATATTAATAACACAAATATTCTCATTACTATTACTCTATATCCTCCGTGAAAGCACTAGTCTTTTAATCCGTGTGTACTGTCACTGGGTCGGTCTGGTAGCTGCAGCCTGTGGTACACTGTCTCCCCAGCAGCTCCAGCTCTGCTTGGTTTACCCCGAGGAGCAGCGATAAACAACGTACACTGATGGTGTGCGCTTTCGCGTTCAATCTAATTAGCAAAGTTGACACAAAACGCACAAGTTTTTGAGTTTGTGTTGAGTCAAAACTCACGGTGTTACACGAGTCATGAGATTTTCATGTTCAGTCAAGTCCAGAGTCATGAGTATGGAGTTAGAATTGTGTCTTTATTACATGCGAGAAAATAAAAGATCTGAGAGAAAAAAAAAAGGTTTAGAGAAAAAGTTATCACACTGATAGCAAAAAAACATTTAATGAGAGAAAAAAGAATATTTGAGAGAAAGTGTTTTCACATAGAACATAAAAAAATATACATTTGAAATTTTTAAAATTATTTCTGAGAAAAAAAATCTCTCTCAAAATACTTTGAAAAAAACTCTCAAATATATTTTTTGCTATCAGTGTGAAAATATTTTCTTAAAAAAAAAAAAGTGTTTCTCTCGAAACGCTTTTCCTTGCTCTTGATGCAATTTCTTGCTCTCGTGTCAGGATTTTGCTTTCACTGTGAGAATTGTGTCATGGGCGGGGCCGCGTTCCTATTGGCCAGTCGGGTGAGTATCGTCTTGTCTTGGGAGTCAAACTGAATCATTACACCATTGTTCGGTTCACCTGCATAGATGCCGCTTCTGCCTTATGGATAGTTAAGTTGAGCACGGACATATGACACTTCCAATGTTTGGGTAAGATGATGACACACAGCTGGCTGAGCAAGTTCAGTATCACTGAAGATTAAACATTAAAAAATAGCACTCATATTGATGAATGAATGTGTATTATATTATTTGCTTGCTGATCGCTAGTAAAGCTAACCAGCCATCATGCTAGGTAAACTTGCAAACTCACCTGGTTTATACTTTGTTTAAATCAAATGCCAAATTAATGTTTTGATTTAGATAGTTTCACGCCTTATTTAGTGAGTAGTGAGCAGTGTTGGGTAAGTTACTTCAAAAAAGTAATTAATTACTAATTACTAATTACATCATCAATATTGTATTTAAAATACTTTTTTAATTACTCTGTCTGAAAAGTAATTTAATTACTCAACAAGTAATTAAACAAATTACTCTTTAAAAACCCTATAAACCTTGACCGGATAGACGATAGAAATGAAACTCTATTAATAATTAAATGAGTCAAACATGGAATAGTTTATCCTTTTTAAAGCATTTTAGCTTTATTAAAACATACTATAATACTTAAACATTTCAGTAACAAATGTAACCTAGTTAAACAGAATTCCTCTGCTACATATCTGAATAACAAAAAAGCTTAACTTAAGAGAAGTTAAATGGCATGTATCAAGCTGTAAACATGAACCTTAGTTTCAAAGCAATGAGTACCATATTATTTCATAATGTATGTATGTATGTAATGTATGTACGGTAGTCATGTGTTTCAACAAAATTAACTAATTTATAATTCACTGTAACCTTTAGTTAACGGTCAGAATTCCTCTGTTAATAACATCTGAATAACAAAATTCCATCTGAATAACAAAAAAATATAATTACTATTATAATTAATCAAGCAAAATGTTTAATATTTCAAAGCAATGAGCAACATATTTCATGCATACTCTATGCAGTCATATGTTTTTCAACAAAAACTAATTTTCTACTGCTCAGCTGACTGTGCTGCCTCCTTTTTGAAAAAGTGGTTGTATCTCATTAATGTAAGTCTCTCAAAACGTTTGCTTGACAGTCGGTTCCTCCTGGGGGTGAGCACAAGATTGCCCAGGCTGAAAAGCCTTTCCACTGGTGCGCTTGATGGTGTGGCTGTGTTGTACCTCAGTGAAATGGCCTTAATTCTGGGATACTGTCTAAGGACACCCAGGTCAGACCCTGCAGATTTGAAATATTCCATGACCTCTGTTTCAGCAGAGTAGGTACAATCCTCCTCCTCAAATGAAAAAAAGTCATCAGTGAAGTCAGCGTGCTTGTTGTGATGTTGATCATTATGCTGTTGGTCTTCAAGAGGCAACCCACGGCACTCTGTAGTAAGCATTGCCCTAACAGTGTCTTTTTTATCTTCTTCTCTGATCCAGCGTAACTTAAATTTGGGCAAAGTGACTGCAGCCAGGAGAGCTTTTTTATTGTCCATCATAGAGGAAAAACGTACCTTGATAGCCTATGAGAAAAAAAAAAAACATCAGACACTTCACATTATACAAGACTCAAGAGTATGACAGATAATATTAAAATGTATTTAAGCCATGGGTAAACCAAAAATCTAGCAATTTGTTTATATATCTGTTTACCTGAACAATGACATCAGGGAGAGATGCTGTCATCCTAAGCTCGTCCCGCAGTGCCAGCGTCCTGGACATTAGAATCTCCAGAGTTGGAAGAAGGGTTCCAAAATAGCAGTTATCTTCTCCTTGCAATATGTCTAGCGCTACAGTGAGTGGCTTCAACACAATACAATATTCCTTTAGGAACAGATACTCCCGATCATTGAAGCATTTTATTCCAAACTGAGTGCAAACAGTATTTAACTCAGCAACTGGAATGTCAGTGATCCTGGACAGGGCATCGTGAAATGAATTCCATCGTGTTGAAGTAGGCACTATGAGTTTTTTCTTGAAAAAATCATCTACTAACTCTGAAGCCACGGAAGAACGGTTCGCTTTTGTCCACAGTGCAGAACACTTTGAAATAGCACTTCTGTATATGACTTTGGACTCATTTGCTGTTAGCCATTTCTCAACATCATGAAAAATTAAGTTCAGTGTGTGTGATGCACACCTTAAGTGTGGAGGGAGAGAAAACTGTCCATCAGAGTCTGTGGAGAGAGTCTGCGCAACATCAGTAAATGTCACCTCTTCATCTTCCTCGGACTCCTCATCAGAATCTGATTGCTCGAACATTCTAAATGCTTTGACAAAATTGGACCCGTTGTCTGTCACAGTTGCTGTCACTTTAGAGTTAAGTCCATAAGCTGAATGGACTTGTTCGATTTCATTGGCGATTACATCATACGTGTGTCTCCCTCTAACTCTTTTACAAGCTAATGCTGCGTGTCCGCGTAGAAAAGTAGAAGGATCAATCCAATGTGCCGTCATTCCGAGAAAACTTTTGTTATGGCTCGTCCAAATGTCGGCAGTCGTGGAAATATATTCCAAGCTCTCAAATGTCCTTTTAAGCTCAATTTCCATGTCAGTGTAACACTTATCCAAGTAAGATGAAAACGTTTTCCGATCGGGCAGGGCTGCTTTTTTGCCAGACACAGGTATTTTGTTTAGTATGCGCCTAAAGGACGGAGACTCCACAGTACGCAGAGCTAGCATCTCTTCCACTACGTAGCCTGCGATCATTTTTTTAAGCTCACCTTCAGAGACTTTCTGCACCGCCTGTGTAAAATCAAGTTTTGGCTGCTTAACAGGGGTTGCCGTAGCGTTATCTGTCGACGAACATGGATCACTCAAAAGTGTTCGTCGATGCTGTCTTGTCAGGTGCTTCAGTAGATTACTTGTGCTATTGACAGCGGCCGATAGTTTTTTCTCCCCAGGACATAGCTTACATTGTACCGTAATGTTCTTGCCTACCTGTGTCAAAAAAGTGAAATAATTGGAGTATTTCCATTTGCTAAAACAGCCACTCGCTTCTGCCGACATCTTCCACTTAAGACAACGTAACCAACTAGCGCGAACTCGTAGCGGCAAACTGCACTACAGCTAATGATTTTAAAGAGGCAGCGTTCACTTTTACCTTTGGCGATACATTTAGATTTTAAATTCAATAATGGTTTATGCAAACCTGTTCAACTAATTTACAGTATGTAACGCAAGTACATCATAAGTAACTGTAATTAAATTACCTAAAAATGAACAGTAATCCCTTACTTTACCTTTTCAGTGGATAAGTAATTTAATTACAGTTACACCCAACACTGGTAGTGAGCTAGTTTCTACCTTTGCACTTGCTAGCCTCAAAACACCCCTGAAGAGTAACTGCTTGTTCATACAACCTCCCGTACAACTTTCAACTAACTTTAGTATGCATGGAAGGTGGCAACCCTACAACTAGCTAACGTTAGACAGTGATTGATATACCGTTTGAAAGTGTCCCCACCTAGTTTTGTTTAAAATAGTCTTTGTATGGTTGTTGCACTACATGTTTAGCTACACACTGCATGTATAGCTCGCAAACACAGCTACACGGGGCTTATTCTAAATATTTTTACCATCTAGCCGAGGTCTAGAGCTGACAAGGTAAATTGCAGGTCTAGGACTAACTCTTAAATTAGCAACCCAAAAATATGTTTGTGCCTGTACTGTCATGGTAATTATTTTTTCTTTTTAATCCCAGCATGGAGAACCAACCACAGGTAAGCCATTGAAAATTATTTTTAGTTAAGTACATTGGAGCAAGATAGTTATTTTAAATATGTTTGTACATCTAAACTAAAATCCCTTTCCAGTTAAATTCAGCTGAGACACAGGAGAGGGCACGGCAGCTACTCGCCCTGATTTCATCAGTAATTCCTCCACAAGAACAGCGACAGGGCAGCCAGTGTGTAATGGCCAATTCCTCCAGGCCCACAGGAAGTCAGATTGAGCGCAGCTCCGTCCAGTATGAAATGGCCAGGTAGACGTCTGACAGACACAGACCTGCCATCAGACATTTTGTTGGTTCTAGAACCAATTAGTTAATTTGACATAGATATAGAACAAGGCATATTAGGCAGCCACTCCTGAGGGTGGTTAGTAGGGCTGCCCCCAAATAGTCGACTAAACATTAGTCGATATGAAGAGGGCTTGGTCGAATACATTTTCATTAGTTGGTTAGTCGCAAAATTAAAAAAAAAAAAAAAAAAATCACGTGAAAAAATTATGCAATCAGGGGCTTAGCAGTCAGTGCATGACATGACATCAAAGCAACGCGAGATCAACGAGATCTCGTGCCTCGCGGTATACCAAAGCACACTTGTGGGAGAGGTGTCTGGCTGATGCTAATAATTATGTCAGGAAAAAAGTGTGGGATCATTTTGAAAAGTCGAAGGCTGTTTGCAAACTCTGCAGGCAAACATTTACCTATCACTCGTCAACATCGAATATGTCTTATAATTTAAAACATGTAAGTAGTAACGTTAACCACCACATGGCCCCTCGTTTTAACAATAAGGATATGTTCTGCCCGTTCTGGGGATGTGGTATTTGGGTGGTGCGGGTTTGTACTTTGGCTTGCAGTGCCCTCGTGTGGTTGCGCAGTGCTATTGTTGTAAATTGGTGAACTAAGTAAAAACCCAAGATGGCCGAACGTAACATCTTGACGGTTACGACTTGCTCATGTTTAAAGCTCAAGTTCCCTTAAAATATGTTGTTGCCTTGGACTATATTTGTCCGTGAGTATTGTGATGTAACAAATGTTTGTTTTTTATGAGATTTACGTTAGTTGAAATGCTTAAATGATATGTTAGCACAAAATTAGCAATCATTAGCATATGTTACGTGAGCTATGTATTAATGTCCAGCTAATATGACAATAAATCAGCAAAAAGTAACAAAGTCTGTTTATTGGAGCGCCATTATCTCGCAGTCTAGCCTTGCAAAGACAGTAGCTTGGGGCGAGGACAGCACAGGATATAAACACATTTGCGCTGTTAACTTAATGCTTTACTATTTTGTTTTAAGCGCTTAATTTTCATTGTGAACGCGCTAATATCATGCTTTAGCATTTTCTGTCATATGGAAGTCTTAAACTTCAACTTGGACTATACCTTTCCTTGTATATATGCAAGTTTTTATATTAATATCATAAATGAACGATTATTCGACTAATCGCTAAAATGCAGGAGTGTTAGTCGACTAGGAATATCTTTAGTCGGGGGCAGCCCTAGTGGTTAGTATAATTTTGGCATAAGGCTATCTGGACTGAATGTTTAAATTATTTGTGTAGGCTTTGTATAATCGTCGTCAGTGTAACCATTGCCTAGAACATTTTATATTTTCCCACGCCAAAACCAGTCCAGATTATGTCATCTGGACTGGTTTCTCAATGGTACTATAACTAATAAGTTAATTAAAAAACATAGATTTAGTGTTCTAATAATAACAATTAGTGTTCTATATGTATGGTGTCAAATTAACTAATTGGTTCTAGAACCAACAAAATGTCTGATGGCAGGTCTGTGTCTGTCAGACGTCTACCTGGCCATTTCATACTGGACGGAGCTGCGCTCAATCTGACTTCCTGTGGGCCTGGAGGAATTGGCCATTACACACTGGCTGCCCTGTCGCTGTTCTTGTGGAGGAATTTCTGACGAAATCAGGGCGAGTAGCTGCCGTGCCCTCTCCTGTGTCTCAGCTGAATTTAACTGGAAAGGGATTTTAGTTTAGATGTACAAACATATTTAAAATAACTATCTTGCTCCAATGTACTTAACTAAAAATAATTTTCAACGGCTTACCTGTGGTTGGTTCTCCATGCTGGGATTAAAAAGAAAAAATAATTACCATGACAGTACAGGCACAAACATATTTTTGGGTTGCTAATTTAAGAGTTAGTCCTAGACCTGCAATTTACCTTGTCAGCTCTAGACCTCGGCTAGATGGTAAAAATATTTAGAATAAGACCCGTAGCTGAGTTTCATGAGCTATACATGCAGTGTGTAGCTAAACATGTAGTGCAACAACCATACAAAGACTACAAAACTAGGTGGGGACACTTTCAAACGGTATATCAATCACTGTCTAACGTTAGCTAGTTGTAGGGTTGCCACCTTCCATGCATACTAAAGTTAGTTGAAAGTTGTAGGTTGTATGAACAAGCAGTTACTCTTCAGGGTGTTTTGAGGCTAGCAAGTGCAAAGGTAGAAACTAGCTCACTACTCACTAAATAAGTGAAACTATCTAAATCAAAACATTAATTTGGCATTTGATTTAAACAAAGTATAAACCAGGTGAGTTTGCAAGTTTACCTAGCATGATGGCTGGTTAGCTTTACTAGCGATTAGCAAGCAAATAATATAATACACATTCATTCATCAATATGAGTGCTATTTTTTAATGTTTAATCTTCAGTGATACTGAACTTGCTCAGCCAGCTGTGTGTCATCATCTTACCCAAACATTGGAAGTGTCATATGTCCGTGCTCAACTTAACTATCCATAAGGCAGAAGCGGCATCTATGCAGGTGAACCGAACAATGGTGTAATGATTCAGTTTGACTCCCAAGACAAGACGATACTCACCCGACTGGCCAATAGGAACGCGGCCCCGCCCATGACACAATTCTCACAGTGAAAGCAAAATCCTGACACGAGAGCAAGAAATTGCATCAAGAGGGAAAAGCGTTTGAGAGAAACACTTTTTTTAAGAAAATATTTTCACACTGATAGCAAAAAATATATTTGAGAGTTTTTTTCAAAGTATTTTGAGAGAGATTTTTTTTCTCAGAAATAATTTTAAAAATTTCAAATGTATATTTTTTTATGTTCTATGTGAAAACACTTTCTCTCAAATATTCTTTTTTCTCTCATTAAATGTTTTTTTGCTATCAGTGTGATAACTTTTTCTCTAAACCTTTTTTTTTTCTCTCAGATCTTTTATTTTCTCGCATGTAATAAAGACACAATTCTAACTCCATACATGAGCCAGTGACAGGTCTTTAGTGCCAAGGGCTGCATCTCTGCTACAAGTCCAGCAGAGTGCTGCTAACGGAATATTGAGTGATAGAGTAAAGCTAGATGTCTGTGTGTACTGGGCCACAGTATCAACACGCAGCAGCCCTCATTAGCGCGTTAGCCCGGTATCAGGAGTAGCTGAAGCTAACGTTTAGCATACTTTACCTAACTAGCAACATGACAAAATTGATTAATTAACTTTAGCTTTACTGGGAAGAAACATAAATTGTGTTTCAAATGTATGTTCACTCACCTCAAGACGCCGCTGTGGTGGTGGGAATCCATGCAGGAGCAGCGTTAGGCGCTGTGTTGCTTTTCAGCGGGAGCTGTTTGGAGAAGCACATTTCCATCTTCATTGCGTTGGAGAAGCAATCCCGCTTAAAATGCCAGCTGCAAACTCCAGCTCTCAGCAGGAACTCACGGTGTTCCAGGCCAAGTGCACACTGGCGTCTAATTTCCAACTCAACTGGGAAGCAATGCAGTCCAGCAGTGCTGTTGCAACCAGCAACACTACAAGTACATGCTAATATAGCTAGCCTGATGTTTTCAACACCCGCTAGTTGGGAACAAGATGTTTTTATACCAGGGGCGTGAGCCAATGCCAAGTGTGTGGTGGGGTCGTGCCAGGGGCGTGGGTAGAGAGCCGTTAGTCGAGCCAGTTTACGTCACACAAGGAAACAATCTTAAATCTAAAAATTCAACTGCAGTAACCACCGTTCAACCTGAGGAGGGCAGCACTTAGACGGTTTTACACCATAAAATGTAAAATTAATATACTTTATACTCATACTGCCGGGCGGCAGTAGCTCAGTGGTAGAGCGGCCGTCCTTCAACCGGAAGATAGTAGGATCGATTCCCGCTCGCCCCACAGTTCATACTGTCGTTGTGTCCTTGGGCAAGACACTTAACCCACCTTGCCTCCAGTGACTGTAACACTGGTAATGTAATGTAAGTCGCTTTGGATAAAAGCATCTGCTAAATTATCCACAAAACCATAACCTTTCTGACTACAATGCCGGGCCAGCCACCGGTTCATGGAAACTAATCTGCTATACTGTTCATCACTACCCCTTACGGGAGGGCCAGAGACAATTAATCGATGCCGACTCATCTTGTTCCCTAGTTCAAAAGTCCTAGCTAGGCTATCTTTGGTTACCTCAGACTACCTCATTCTCATTATTGGTGCCGACATGAATAACTATCTGCTTGTATGTAGTGCGAGTATGTGTCCTGGGAAACCCTCCCTTCCTGTGTGATGTCAGCACCCTAAGGTTAGCCTCTATGTCGGAAGCCCTGGCCCCAGGACAAGCGGACTTGAAAGCGCCGAAAACCGGTTCGCGGTCAGAGGGGGTGACCGCGGACAGGAGCGGACAACCGGAGGCTTGCGCCTGCCTGAACCACTTCGCGACAGACCGGCACGAAAGCAGGACTCTTTGCAACAGCTCCCGAAACAACTGAGCCGCAACTGGAGCTATCGCTAGCAGGACTGCTATCAGACCTGCATCTGATACTATCCCTGACACATCTAAAGTAACTAAACCCTGTCTATGTTGATCTAGCTGCTCTAACTCACAAACACGTCTCTCTAATAGAGACAATCTGTCTAGTAATAACGAACCGTAATGGCAATCCATTGCACCAAGCAGATGCAAACACAGAAAAAGCTTAGCTAAGCTAGTGTAGGTACAGCTAAGTCAAGCCAACTGTTCACAACTCACAATGATAAATTCTAACACACACACACAGCAGTACAACCACAAGTTACAGGGAAAACTCAGAACACACAACAAGACTAACCACCAGTAGAAAACAGTAACAAACACAACAATCGAGGTATGCTAAGCGCTAACTCAATTGCTAAAAACCCGCTAGCATGTTAGCTAGCACAAACAAAAATGCCCTGTTCACAAAACGACAGCAACTCTAGTACTAAACTCTAGCAGAAATATAATCAGTATAACAATGAATGAGGTGTGGTGCACAGTTATAGTGTTGACAATGTTTAAGAAATAATAAATACGTAACTTTTGGGACAATGCCAGGAGAGATTCGTCACCGGGATGCGTCTTTCGTCCACCGGCAGACAAAGTGTAGTCCCTAACCTTCAAAACAATAAGTCAAATTGTGTTGTATGCAATAAAATCTTTAGAAAGTGGCTTAGACCATACATTATATAAAACAAGAAAAATTCAACAAAGAAGTAAGAGTAAGTTTATATTCAGCTTTAATTCATATTTATTTCAAAATTCATTTTTATCCAGTTAATGGTTTTTCCCATACATTAAAGTTTCAGGGTACTCAGTACTCTTGCACACAGATTTTAGACATTTTGAGAGCACATACACAACAATTGTCAAAATTAAAATAAACTGAACAAACAAAGATATTTACGTATGTGAACTTGATTAAAGTACTCACAAAAGGACATCAAAGGAAAAGAGTCAACACTTTACTGCTAGCTTGCTTTATGTAAACTACTCACCCATCTGAAAAACAAATTCACAATTGTGACCCCTGCCACCCTCGCTTTACTTTCTTATGTTATATACTGCAGCAGTGTCAATAACATACTTCTCGGAGTTGTTATATAGTTTGGTGATATAAAACCAAAAAAAATCAAATTTGCTGACAGAACGAAACAGATGATCTAACAAACAATAACACAGTTTATGAGAGCACTCAGGATTGCTCTAATAAAAAAAAAAGTTGGATGGTTACCCCTTCATCCTGCCTAAAACTTTGAGTAAACAAATAAAAGGTGTGCAGAGGCTATAGCTCAAATTAAAACACATTGGACTGAAGTTTGTAAATATTCATAGCAAAGTCAGTTTACCCTTGAACTGCCTTCAGTAGAAGAGGCTGACAACACAACTTACCTCTGAATGAATTCCATAGTACAGGCCGCCTCCTCTTGAAACTGCAAGCTGCAGTATGTAGTGCAGTCAGTGCAAAAAGAGCAGCAAGTTCTGTTGGCTTGATGCCCTTGCAGATGCCCCTCCATCCTGATCCGCCATCATCCAGTCACAAGCTCTGTTCCACCTAAAGAGTAAAATAAGATTAATGTATTAAAGCATATTGACTTTATTCATAAAAATTACAACATAAATGAAGAAACGTGGATGAATTCGATTTTAGAATTAATAGATACATACCAAGAACTATGACATGGCAGTTGGGGGCAAGTTGAGGGTCCTCTCCAAATCAGCTGTACCAGATGTCTAAAGGGAAAAACCAAATTGGTTTGTTAGCCATGTAAGATTATCTCACAGAGAAAAGAGTAGAGCCTAGCTCCTCTTGATGAAGAGGATCCTGGGAAGAGTAGAGCTACAGCGGGGGCAGTTGCCGGGTCTTTACGGAAAGACCGGGCAAAATCCAGCAGCTAGCTCCACTTTTCACGGCCATAGTTCACTGCTCACTCTTGGTGTAGCCAGTTGCTTTAAACTACAAATCCGCCAGGATTTCATATTAAGTTAATAAACTAAAATGGAAAATGAAATACGACTATGAATATTTTATATAGTGATTTGTAGCAACCGTTAGCCTCCTGGCTACACCAAGAACAAACGTGACAGTATGTATTGCCATTCTTGAAATAATAGATTTTAATAATAGATTTTTGACCAGCATTTAGCTTATTAATATCAAAACCCATGTTAGTTTAACTTTTAACAAATCTCCCCTAAGATGCTTAAAATTGGTAATAAATAGCCTTAAATTATACTGGACAAACTCCTAAACCAGGGGTGGCAAACTAGTGAGAGACTAAGAGCCACTTTTTTTTCTGTGTTACTGCAAAGAGCCACATCATACACATGGGTACACATGAACATCATCTTTTAATCATGTATGCACGCATACACAGACCTCTGCTCAGCCAGATCTAATGAAAATAACCACACCAACATGATAATATCAGTAATTTTCAACAGTTAACATTGTGTGCACTGTCTCACACACACACAAACTCTCAGTTCAAGCAAGTCCACAAACAATAATAGAATAATTTTCAATAACATCTTTCTCTTACTATGCTGCTTAGTGAGACTTCTGGCATTCCTTATCTTGAACAATCCTCTTCAAATCTGGCTTGTATTCTGTTGTTGCCACTCTAAGCAATTCTTTCAAATGAGTGTCAGTCAGAACAGATCGATGCTTTGATTTCACATGTTTCAGGGTAGAAAACACAGACTCGCAGACGTACGTTGACCCAAACATGGACAGTATCTTAAGCGCAGCTCGTTTGATGTTGGGGTATTTTTCAATTGGCACACTTTTTCAGAGCTTTTCTGCCTGGCTTTTCAAAGCGACCAACTTGTTCTTGCGAAGTTCAGTCCCTTTTGGAAATTCCTGTTCGATTTTAGGGTGGAGTGAGCTGAAGTGACGCTGAAGATTTGAAGCTTTGAAATGCGCTAATGCTGCGTGACATATAAGGCAGATCGGCTTGCCATTACGTTTAACAAAAAAATATAAACTCTCCCACTCTGGCAAAAACGTCCTGTGTTCTTCTTCATATTTTCGTTTGGCTGTGCTTTTTTTCCCTGCCATTTCAAGAGGTAACTTGAAGGAAATTGTTTACAACACAAATGATGGCTGTGTCCAAATTCAGGGTCTGCATCCTTCGGAGTCCTCATTTGAAGGATGTTACGTCACAGCGCCGCGACAAAGGCTGTCCAAATTCGTAGGATCCTTTAAATGCGGCCCACAACACGCCCTCCTTTTCCCGAATTGGAAGGATGGGTGTGGTGGATCCTTTCCCGTCCTACCTATCCCATAATTCTTTTCGCAAAGCGTAATGGCCAATGAAAGCGAGCGGAGTGGGAGAGGAGTATGCTTTTAGATGTAAGTTTGTTAAAAACTGGCTTTTAAAAAAATATATATTTTTCAGTGGTTGTCTAGTTAGGCATTTTGTTTTAGCGTTAAGTATTTTTTTACATTTGTACGTTTATATGTACAAAAACATTACTTTAAGAACTAGCTTCTTCCTCTAGCTTCTTCCTTACTGCCTGTGTGAATATCCCCTTACATACAGCTAAGTTGTTAGTGATTGAAGCTGTTTTTAATGCTTCCAGGGACGAAAGAGCAGACAGAACTTTTATAAAGCTCCGGGGAGAGAACGATGAGCTCTTCACCGGAGCAAAGAACTCTGCCACTGTGGGATGGAGGTACAGGAATAAATCTATTTAGAAATCCCATTGTAATATCAAGGCAGTTTAGTTTCTTTTTTGTTTTGTGCAGTACATATAACATTTTTGTAGTATAATTCTACACAGTATTTGTCGTTTTGATATCTGTGATTAACACAATTCCAATTTTTCTCTTTTTCTCCTACATTAGGATAGTTTTGGAGAAGATGGGTCTGTCTGTTAAAGTGACACCAGCCCAAGCAAAAAAAAAGTGGGACAATTTAAAAAAGAAATATAAAGTATGTCCATATATAGAAAATAATATTGTTGTTAGTAACAGTTAAAAAAATCCTAGGTTTAAGCTTACATGTTTTGTGAACAGTTTATATATTTTTTACTTGTCTTTAGGAATGCAAGTATCCAGGGTCAGGAGAGGGAGTGAGTGGGAAGCCCACTGCTGCTACTTGGCCCTGGTTTGTCCAAATGGATGAGGTTTTAGGACAGAGGCCTTCAATTTGCCCCCCTGTCCTTATTGCCTCCATCCCTATGGACACTCCAGGGCCAAGTGCAGCAGTGAGTGACCAAGAGGAGAGAGAGGAAGAAGAGAGGGAAGGAGATAGGCAGCCAGCAGCGAAGAAGAGGAGAAGGGACAGTGACCAGGAGCTGTTAGACCTCATCAGGGAGGACATGAGGCAGCAGAGAGAGGCTGAAGAGAGGAGGGCACAGGCTGAAGAGAGGAGGGCACAGGAGAGCAGGGAGAGGATGGACAGGCTTTTCTCCATTCTGGAGCGTTGGGTCTCCAATTCATTTTTTTTTTTTTTGGGGTGGTTTGGGGTGGGAGGGATTAGATATTTTTCATTGTTAGCTTCAGTTGTTTGAAATAAACCGTTTGAAATAAATACTTCTCATTCATTGAATTTCTTTTTTTCCCCATAATTTTCAAAGTAAAAGGAACATTTGTAAAGAAAATTAAGTGTATAATTATTTAATAACATTCAGAAAACAAAATTGATGTAACAGAATTCAAGAACACACAAAAACTATTTACAGAACTATTTACAGGACAACAGGGAGTCCCTGGCAGTGTTGCTGGAGCCGCTGAAAAGATGAGGGACATGGATGGAGTGCAGCAGGGATCCGTGGCTGGTCCTCTGGTTGGCGAGTGAAACATCACAGGGTGGTCTGCAGAGAGCTTCAGGATGTCTCCTCCCATTGTCCACTACATTGTCCACCAGCAGGGTTTGCAGAGCAACTTAATCAACGGCTGTCACATCTGTAACATGCATTAATACATATGTAAACAGGAGAAATTGAATCCAATCCTTTCATGACAAAGTACTTTTTAAATAAGATATTAAAGTTATTGTTTACTTGCTGGTTAAAGGTAGTCATGACCTGATGGCACAACCTCCAGGGCAGACACCTCAGCACAAAGTTGGTCCCGCCACTGAGCACCGCTGGGCCTCCAAGTCAGCCTCCCCTCATCTTCCTCCACATCATCCTCAGGCTCATCCTCAGGTGCCAACACGTCTCCGGCACTGAGACAGATGTTGTGGAGGATGGTGCATGCTGTCACAACCTGCAATAGCATATATAAAATTAGTATATTGTGATATTGAAAAAAAATAATTTAATATAACACTGGCTGGTAACTTACATGAGGAACAAAGGTGTAGTGCACCTCCAGCGCTTGCAGGAAGATGGATCGAACCTTGTCTTCATCATTCAAAAGCACGCTCTATAATGGAGCGTGCCCTGGAATGATGGCTGTTAAAGCGCTGGGCTGCCACACCTTGCACCTGCCTCTTGAAAGGAGTGATGAGGGGAGAGGCCGTTGGAGGCATGGATATCCTCCATCGCCAAGATGAAATGCCCTGGAGGAGGGTAGGAGGACTGAGCATACAGTGGGCTGTGGCGGAGCACCCTGGAGTCGTGCACCGATCCAGGCCAGCCCACGTACGTATCGATGAAGCGGCCCTGATGGTCAAAAACAGCCTGAAGGACTATGGATGGAAACAGTTTCCTGTTTCTGTAGCACTGACCATCAGGGCCGCCGAGGCTTGATGCGGATGTGACAGCCGTCGATGGCACCTGCAGCTTTGAAAAAGCTCTGTGGCGTGCCAGCCCTGGGACACTTCTTCCAGGTGCTCCGGGGTCTTCGGGAGGAAGATGACCTTGTGGCGAAGGCCACCACCTCCTCAGTCACTCGGTGGACAATGTAGTGGACGGTGGACCGGGCATCCTAAAAACTCTTGAGACCACCCTGTAGGATGCTCCACTGGCCAACCAGAAGAGAAACACCAGGGTCTCTATTGTAGCACCCCACCCATGTCTTCTCTCCTGGTTCAGGAGGTTCTGCAACACTGCCAGAGACTCCTGCTCAGCCGAAAGTCTGGTCGGGATCTTCCTGGCTGAAGAAACGGTCCAAAACTGGGACACTCAGGTTAATCCTGCAGTAACGGGTCTGGTCTGGTTAAGGAAAAGTAGAGAACAAATACATAATATAATTAGTACATTAGAATAAGTGTTTAACAGATAAAAGCATTATTCTACCTTAAGACAAATTTAAATATCAAAACTCCAATTATTTTAATACAATGCACATTATACATATTGCATGAATAATTATATACATATTATTGATATATATATATCATTATTTAGATAGATAGATAGATAGATAGATAGATAGATAGATAGATAGATAGATAGATAGATAGATAGATAGATAGATAGATAGATAGATATTTTCTCTGACAAAACAAGCTAAAGTTTAGCCTATGCTTCGCTCAATGAATTTGTAGGGAAATTAGCAAAATACTTAAAAACATATATAAAAATAGTCTATAATGGCTTACCTGGATATGACGGTCTTGTAATCTGATAAAAAAAACTGTCCGACGACGAGCAAAGAAAGTATATAATTTATTTAATTCTTTTATTTCTTCCAAAAGAATAAAAATGAGGAGAATAACTCTTAGATCGTCCATTTTCCCGCTTCTTGCTTAGCGCTGTCACGGTTGCTAGGCGACAGGATATAATCAACGGGTAAGGGAGGGAACTGAAAGAAGGGTAGGCTGTCCAAATTCACAAACACCGACTTCCGGGTTTTGCGGTCGTCGGAGGACTCCTCCTCCTTCAACCGGGTAGGAAGGATCCTAAGGAGGATGTAGACCCTGAATTTGGACACAGCCGATGTCACACCAAAGATTCTCTCGTCGCTCGTTTGACGTCACTCAAACAGGCTTACATGACCAGTGTGCCATCTAGCTGTAGGGGGAGTGGATGACAGCGCCAGCCAAGCATTTTTGACGCATGTCATGTGACAGCTCCTGAAGAGCCGCATGAAACTAGTTAAAGAGCCGCATGAGGCTCGCGAGCCGCGGGTTGGCCACCCCCGTCCTAAACTAACAACTTATGCCCTACACAAAACACACAAATATTAACAAAAATTTAAAATCTAAAAAAAATAATTACTTGTTGAATAATGTTATTTCTGCCAAATAGTGCAGCATAGTACCAAATTGCACAAGCTAATTGCTAAAGCTAACTGCTAGATTTACTGATCAGCTTGTATTTAACAATAGTAAATAAAATATTATTCCATTACTAAGCAAACATTTCCCCCCAAAAAATAGAGTGTGCTTCAACTTACCGTGTGATTTATCAAATGCGTTGGATTGACAAAAAATCAGCAGCGCCGAGATCCCAAACTGGCAGATGGCTTGCCAGTTCACCAGCCACTTTTAAACGTGGCAGACCACTTTTAAAAGTGGCAAGCCAAGTCGTCTGCCACTTTTAAAAGTGGCAGACCACCAAGCAGACCACTTTTAAAAGTGGCAAGCCAAGTCGTCTGCCACTTTTAAAAGTGGCAGACAGGGACGTACTGGGACTGAAATTCAGCCCGGGACTTTAAGATGGAGAGGCCTTTTACGCGAGTGCCCTTGGTGCACGAGCAGGATTTTTTGCAGTTATTTTCATTCTAATAGTGTTTTTATGGTATAAAGACAATCAGATTACGCTGAAGACCTTCAAGAAACTTTAGGATAACACCTGCCTCCTCAGGTTGTATAAGCAAGTCCACTGCACTGAACACAACCAGGTCAGCAAAACCTAATCTCAAACACATAAGTCACACAGTATACTGCGAACTACCAGCATGTCATGTGTACAGTCAGTCGGAGTGATAAAATAGTTACAAATACTCACACCCACTCATACTCAAAAACTACAATGCAGTCCCATACAATAGAGATTGTGTGTGTGTGTGTGTGTGTGTGTGTGTGTGTGTGTGTGTGTGTGTGTGTGTGTGTACTCACTTTCAACTCTCCCTGCCTCAGCTTCCCCTCTGCTGGACCCTGCCTCTGCTGGACCCTGTCTCTGCTGGACCCTGTCTCTGCTGGACCCTGTCTCTGCTTACTGATTGTACAGCTACATAACATATGCATGAGAAGAACATGAGTAATAAATATGACAAAGAATAATACATTTTCTAATTCAATCTGTGCTTCAGTCAGGTTATTATCTAGTATGTGGAACTATTGGCATTTTATCCTTTATGTAAATATGTAACATTGTGCTGTATTTTTCTATTTTTGTGAGCGTGTTCTTAATAAAGCTTTGATTGATTGATATGCCTAATATGATTGCCTACCCAGCCCTGCACACTGCCCCTCTACCTGTCTGTTTCCTGCTCTTCTCCTCCTGCTGCTCCTTCTCCTCCTCTCTCCTGCTGCTCCTCCTCCTCTCTCTTCCTGCTGCTGCTGCTGCTGCTCCTCCTCCTCCTCTCTCTTCCTGCTGCTGCTGCTCCTCTTCCTCCTCCTCCTCGGGGTATAAGTCTTTGGGCTTTATTTAAGTCTTTGGGCTTTATTGTGTCATGCATCCCTGACTATTTATGTATTTTTAATGTATGACAGAATACTGTATTCATATTTGTATATTTAAGTGGTCAAATAAAATCAATCAATCAATCCTGCTCCTCTTCCTCTCTTCTCTCCTACTGCTGCTATGTCCTATCCATGCTGCTGGGTCCTTCCTCATCTGCACCTCCTGCCACAGCACCCTTTTCAGTGCGGAAAAGGTCCGTTAATTTGGCACATTTAGCTGCCTCTTGTGCCAACATTTTTTTCTTTTTCATTCTTATTTTTTCGGCCCCACCCATTTCTTTCTCTTCTTTCCTTCGTTTCGCCATTTTTACCGTCTGTCTCTGTTGTCACACAAACTCAAACCTAACCAAGTAAACTCCTTGATCGGCGCCAATCGGATGTCAGGAAATACGAGGATCAGTCCAAGTTGGGAGGGGCCGCTCGTATCCCCCCTTAAGATTGGAAGTATTGGTTTGGCCCAGTCTGAAACACACACACACACAGACAGACACACAGCTGCGTTCCGCTGCAGCTGAGCGGCCGGCCACAGGCCGGTACGGTAGCGTATCATATAAAATAAATAATAATAATAAAAAATAATAATAAAAAATTTGACCACCGGCCGATTCGGCCTGAAATGGACCGGCCGTTCGGGATTGTTCCCGGTATTCCCGATTGCCAATCCGTCCCTGGTGGCAGACCACCAAGCAGACCACTTTTAAAAGTGGCAAGCCAAGTCGTCTGCCACTTTTAACAGTGGCAAGCCAAGTGGTCTGCCACTTTTAATAGTGGCAGACCACTTTTAAAAGTGGCAGGTGGCCACTTTTAAAAGCGACAGACCACTTTTGATGGTTTATGATGACTGGCGGCCATGGTTCTAGCCTCTACGAAAACAGTCCGGCCACTTTTGTTAAAACGGCTGCTCGGACTTTGGCCACGTATCGTAATGCATATGCGACTTTACTCAACAGGTCAGAGAAAAATAGGCTATTTATATTATTAAAAATGCACACACATAATTGAAATAGAAAAAGCGTTTCTACAGCTGTAAGACATGTTTGTGAACATATGATCGAAGCTGTAAATCGTTAATTATGTGCTCATTCAAACAATTATGTGTTTGGTACTGTTAGCCTAGCCACATAGCCAGACTAGAAAATCGAGCACCGAGTGATTTTTGGAGTTAGAATGCAAATGACCACCAATTATTTGTCATTCATGTTAATATAGTAATTTGTAAGTTTTTAAACAATGTGCTATTAACGTTTTAGGAGAAATAAAGAAGTGAAAAACATGATTCTATTGTGGTCTCTTTTTAATGCCACCTCATTTTGGATGCCGTTTTAATCAGAGGTCAGGTCACTTTCTAAAAGACAATATTTAAATACAATGGCTTCTTATAGTTTATTTTTATAAGTATGCAGTTTTATAATATAAATCTTTCAATGGCATAGTATTTACACACATTGTGCTCTACTTGGTTCAAACACTTCTCTATATTCACCAAAAGAGGGCGACAAAGACTTTATTTACAACTCCATGTATGAATGCTGTTCTGGGCTGTAGTCCTGCAGACAGATCCCTTGACGAATTGGTCGTTTTGACAAGGCCAGTGCCTTAGGTTTAGATTTAAATATCTTCAGTGGTGGACGAAGTACACAAACCAAGTACTTGAGTTAAAGTACAGATACACTAGGTAAAATATTACTTCAGTAAAAGTAAAAGTACTCCCTTTTAACTTTCACTTGAGTAAAAGTACAAAAGTATTTGCCTTCAAATGTACTTAAGTATCCAAGTACTAGGCGATAATGCCCTTATAATTTTTGTCAGTCTCTTGCCCCCTTTAGGCGCCAGGAATTATTTAAAAAATACAGATTTTTGAGATCCAAATTTCAAAAGGCTGTGGTTTGAAAATGATAAGAGATAGAGTCCTGCTCTAAACTAGAAAAATGTCAGGTATGACCCAAAGTATTTAAGTAAATAAATTTTAAGCATCTAATTTGCATATAATTTGCATACTATGACATTATATATTGGCGGTTATGTTTTTTTCAGTACATACACACTAATGAACATATTAGAATAGTTGTTTTTTCTTTTTCTGAAATAAAGAATAACTACAACTTCTAATAAACCATAACTAGTAAAACGTATGCAAATAGTTATGAGAAATATACACATGTACTGTATGTGTGTGGTTGCAGTTGCTTTATCTTTTCTTATCCATCCATGTGGCATAGTTAGTAGTTTTTTAGAGTGTGGGACCTCTCATAAAGCACAGCACACAGCCATCACTTTTATTACGATCGCTGCTTTGATTAGCGCATTCTCGCTGACTATCGCCTCTCCCTCCTCGACTGGGTAAAGTGTCAGGATGTCCAACACGTATTTGTCCCAAACAGCTGTCAATAGAAGCCGCATTATTCCCAAACTCCCTGTCACTATCGCGGCCACGGCAGTACACCCGCCCCGGCTTCTATCACCTGTGCTAAAGGTAAAGCTGCAGGTGCTACGCGCTCACGGCTTCCCTTTCCAACATCCCCTTCACGACTAGTTTCCTCCCGTTTCTTTCACTGATGTTTGGTAAAATGTGGGAAAAACAGCGTGTGCTTTATGAGAGACGCTGAAAAGGCACGAGCAGCTGCGCCGCTGTCTAAGTTACACACGCACGCACTCTCGCTCATTCTCACTTTCACTCGGCTGAAAAGACTCTAAAGGTAGATGTTCTCCCTCAGAATCAGAGTCAGCCATTACTAATACCAAAGCTTCATCACAGGTGTATTTTTTATTTGTTATTTTCATGTTTATCAGCTCGCGTGTAGAGAATGAGGCTTCTATTGAGCCGGTCCTGACACTCCCACTGAGACGCGTCTTTGAGGTCTTCTTCTACAAAAATATTTAACGGAAACACAAGGAACGACTAATTTTGCAAAATGTACTTGAGTAAAAAGTAAGATATTTGACGTTGAAATGTAGTGAAGTAAAGTAAAAAGTATCCCTTAATGGAAATACTTAGTAAAGTACAGATACTGGAAAAAACTACTTAAGTACAGTAACGAATTACATTTACTTCGTTACTGTCCACCACTGAATATCTTACACTATTAAAAAATAATTTTAAACACCATAACATATTTCCAACAATTTGCAGCTAAACAAAAAAAGGTGTTTTAAAATCTGGTTGGCTATTGACATTGGTAGTAGTCTGCACTGGATAATTTACTGGTACAGGCTTCAGACTGGACAGATGGCCTGTTTTCATAACGGCTAAAACCTTGGCCTGCCAGTTAGAAAAGTGTTCAAGTGGACGAACACTTTAAAAACTGGCATGCCAGTGCAGTTCACAACCACCAGAGGGCACTTTTTTTGTCCGGCCACTTTTAAAAGGGGTCTGCCATTTTCAAAAGTGACCGGCCAAAAAAGCTCCTCTGTTTGTTGTGGCCTGTGCACTGGCAAAAAGTGTTTTTAGAATGTTTATTTTTACATATCTGCAAACTTATGAATACATTTTATTTATTTTAGATCAGTACATTGAACAACTAATCAGCAACTAAGGCTTTCAATTTATTTTATAACTTATCTTTATCTTATATAGTGTAAGATATTAGAATTGCCATCATTACTGCATCCTAATGTAAACCTACAGCAATGGCTTAATCTATGCCCTCACCTTGAACAACAAAAAGAAACTGGATTCAGATAATGTGATGTTGAATGTAGCCACATACAAGATACAACTCAATCCGAGTAAACAATTATTTATTTGTATTATATGTTTTGACATAAACACACGCACACACACACACACACACACACACACACACACACACACACACACACACACACACACACACACACACACACACACACACACACACACACACGACAGACACACTCACTCACACACTTCCATCTCCACTTGGGGCACAAAGCGGGCCACAAAACCCAGGATGTGGTGGGGAGCTATAGATTCCCTGGAGTTCTCCCCACTTTCCTTTGCCAATACAACCTGAAAAAATAAAACAGACTTATTTTTAAATACTCCCAATCTGATATTTAAAAAAATAAATAGCTTCACAAATATATAATGAAACGTTTGTACCTCCTGGGAAGGACTTGTAGAGGTTTCCACAATTTCCACATGTACCAATTGTATACATCTGCCGTAATTGCTTTTGGAAATCTGGTCCAAATTTTTTAAGATCTATTACACCTTCAAATACATTAAATACATAAGTGTTAAATTAGTTTGTTTATAAGACTTTAAATCTAGCTTTCATATTACAATTGTAATAGATAGGTCTACTTACTGTTCAGCCATTTATAGTGGATGTCTTTGAGAAATGTTTCCTGTGTCACAACTGATTTAAACCTTTTACAGGTAGCTGCCACGTTCGCAATGGCTTTGTCTCCATCCATTAGAACAACGTCAGAAAAATCTTCTGTAGAAGATTGCTTGAAAGCTGCAGCAATACATAAAAAAATTAGATTTTTGAGTATTGATTGTCATTAATAATCAGAACATAAGTATTTACATCTTCTGTGGTGATTGTTGACATGTTGATCTTGATCTCGTAAAATATGCTGCCTGTAGGTATAATTGCACAATTATTATTGTGTTAGTAATTGTTTTGCCGTCTCCTACTTTCAGACAACAGTCCCAGGCTTACCAGTATGTGTTACTGGGAGGAGTGGTATGCTTTAGGATCCATTCTGCTTCATGGCGATATATGCCAAACTGATTTCTCAGCCACTGAATTATGACCTGTAATAAAAATTATATTGCTCCACAAGTGCAACAAACCAACCAAATTTTTCCAAAAATCTTCTGAAATTATCTTACTTCTGGCAAAATAACCTCTGCCACATACTCTTCTTTCTTTAGGGCATCCATGTCTTTACCAACCAGCTTGTGAATCCTGCCTAAAAGCTGTTCAGTCTAAAAAGGGAAAATATACATTTGACTTTTATGTTAAACTCAAGTGTGTTTTATACAATATTGCCTTGAGCAATGAAAATTAGTGGTGATGAACTAAAGACTGCACATTTGGGGTTTTTGAATATGTACATTCTCCCTGACTGAATGCACCCAGACTGAAGTTCTTGTTCCAGTGCCCATAATAACAACAGTTTGTGCACATTTTAGATTATGTACTAAATTGTATCAATGTCTTTCTATAAACGTATACCTGGATTTGTTGGTCAGACATTATTGTGTCAACATCAGCTGACTCCATTAAGTCTTTCATCCTGCAAATGATTAAACTACATTAGTGCATGCCATTAAGTACAAATAATGCGGTCTTTGTTTGGGGGATGCTATTTGTACAGAAAAGGTAAGAGAGAATGTTTTGTAGATTTATAAAAAATATAAGACAGGGTGCCCAAAAAAGAGCCCGTTGTCTTGTATGATGAAGTCTGTAGTAACAAATTGAGAGACGCCGAACGGCTTGCCAGTTCACCAGCTACAACTACCAGAGGGCGCAACTTTTAAAAGTGGAAGACCACTTTTAAAAGTGGCAGACCACTTGGCTTGCCACTTTTAAAAGTGTGCCCTCTGGTAGTTGTGGCTGGTGAACTGGCAAGCCATCTGCCAATTTGGGATCTCGGCGCTGCTGAACAAATTATTATTAGTATTTCAAAGTGGTAAGACATGTATGAGAGGTAAAAGAGCAGTTTGGTTTTAATTTGATTCAGCTTAAAAAAATGTTGAGGACATTAAAATTTGTGGTTAGGAGACAGGAGTGAAGTGATGAGGTGAAGAGGTACGGACTAGCAGGTCGAATTGTGTATAGAAGAGTGTATTGTGTGCTGGTTAAAAATGAAAAAGGAAAGTGTTTACATGATTTTAGGGAGACCAGATGATTATGCCAAGTCTGTTTATTCATGATTATGATGATTTATAATGAATATAGGAAGAGCTGATGCTATATCTTAAATTCAGAGGACAGACATTATGATGGACTTTTATAGGTTTTATGGGTGAATACATAGGTAATGGAATGCAGACAGCACATTTTTAAGACTGAGGGAAATAATGAGGACATAAAATACACTCATGCAAGAGAAGAGGATACAAGTTAACAGAAATTGATAAGATGAGCTTAAGAGAAACAAAGATTTTGTTTATAAAGAGTGCACTGCATACTTACGTATTTGGATCGAGTGTCTGATGACAGCCACAAAAAAATTTTTTTTTGGACCAGTCTCCCTGTACACCTGCACATGCAAAGTGTATCCATTTTGCGCAGTTTTCACACTTCAGCCATAAAAAAATGTTTTGTTTTTGGGTGAAGTGCTCTGTTAACACATAGACATTATCAAAATTTTATATTGTGTGTATGTTGTATATCAAATATGCAGAATGCAATTACAATTCAAACTACAAAAAAACACAATAATTAAAAAAAACAAAAAAAACAAAAACAAATATACTTCACCTCAAAGTGCCTTTTTCCCGCTGGAATGTACAGACTCCTAATGACCAGGACAAGCATTCAGAGTTACATTCAACATCACATTATCTTTTTTCTTTTTTTCTTTAAGAACTATTTTTTCTTCTTCATCAGCCCTTTTTTTTATTTCAGCATCTGTCTTTGGAAAATCCTATATCACAGAGGGGAAATTAATTTATGTATGGTAACTTTTATTAAAAGAACAGAAACAAAAACACTTACCTCAATACTGAGGCCTTTGATCATTTGTGTAGCATGATATATTCGGAGGGCCCTACACTGTGTGAGTGTCAGAGCGTGATCAGAAACTTTGATGTTTCTTACCTCATTCTCAGCTGCCTGTTAGTTTAAAAATATAAATTAATTTCTGTAGAATACTTATACATTGAAAAAAAAAGAAAATAAAATATTTGTACATACAGAACACACAAAGATGCCACAGTTATCACTATCTCTCTGTCTCCACTGTTGAGGAACAGTTGTATGCCATCCTGTAAGGCCTCCATGGTTTCTGAAAACATTACTGTAGTAATTTTGTTAAATGTCACATCTTTCTAGCAACCACGGTGATGTACACACACGAATGTATTAATTACACACCTCAGAAGAGCCATGTCTTCATTGCTGATTTTTGATTGTGTTTTTAATGAATCATATACCCTTATTTCTTTTTTTGTGAAATCCAAAACCTACCAAATAAAAAATAAATTAATCAAGTTAATAATGACTGCATGGTTTAAATGGGACCAATAATACATACCCACAGAACAAAGTGATTCCCTGTCTCCGATGTTTGGTGGCCTACTAGCCTTGGCAAAAATATTCTATCTGCAGTCTGAAAGTGTCCAATTATATTAATATACAGAACATTTAAAATAATGTATTGTTTACCTTCAAGTACTTCAACGTGGAATCTTGAACTTGATGATGTGTTAACCTAGCCTGGCTCCGCCCTCCTACGTACTTCCGCTCAATTTCATTTCGCTTCAGTACTACGTCTGGGATTGCTGTATATTCTTAGGTTTCCAGAAATCAATTTTTTGTAGGACCAATCAGCGAACAGAGGGAGTGGCTGAGAACGATGACGTTGATGTAGTGCGTCAGTTTGCGTTGGATCAACGTTAGCGATTGGCTATGGCAGATCCTGAGTGACTCTGGGCAGATCCAATAGTTTTAAACTTCAACAGAGTTCCCGCATACAAGGAAGTAAACGCTTGTCAATGGAGCGAGGCCAGACTCTCTGTACAAATGAAATGTACGAGAGTCTGGTAGAACCAGGCTAGTGTTAACCAGTCTCGGCTCCAAATAACAAAATCAAAGTTTGCTAAACTTACAGACTTAGAAGAGGCAATAAGATATTGATTAGGATGAATAATTTTTCGAAAAAATAATGACACAAAAGATAATAGTTATTTCAACAGCACAATTGAATAATTTTACCTTTGTGCATGTCTTGGCTATTTGTGCCACTCTAAAATGAACTGCCTAGATAAAATACAATGTCATGACAAAATTATTAAACACACAATGATAATGTTAGTATCAATATAAATATTTATAACAATTTTAGGTTGAACTCACATCATCAGTTAGCCAAGGCATTTCCCGGGATACTCGATCCAGCAGATTTAAAGGACAAACACTTTTAATGTCTTTGATAGTAACTGGAAACTTTTTCCCAATTTTGGTAAAGGTGATGTTTTCGTTGCGTCCCTCAGAAAGTATTGTTTTTAAGAGAGCCTACCAAAGGAAAGAATTGCAGTTACAAAAAAATAAATATATGTCTAATTTTATTAAAAATAGTACTGAGTAAATTACTATTTCACAAACCATGTCGTCTTCAGTGGCAGAATAATTCCGTAAGCTAAATGTCTCTGCTGATTCCGAAGAATCAGCGTGTTGTGCTGAGACAAGAGCCTTAATGTCCTTGTTCTTTGCTAATAAGTTAAAGACAATTGTTTTGTTAAATCAATTTTTGTTAATAAATGCTGCAGATAATATAAACCAGGGGTCCCCAAACTGCGGCCCGCGGGCCAAATGCGGCCCGCCGCCACATTTGACCCGGCCCCTGAGCACCTATATATTTTCTGTGTTATTTTATTCTGTGAAGAACCCAGAGAGGGTTATTTGATCTCAGAAAGGGTTATTAATATTTGGATATGTATGGTGCGCTGGAGTGTCAGCGTGTTTTCTGGAAAACAATAAATTATTACATTTAGGGACCTCCGCGATTATCACACTTTTTCTGTTAGAAACTGACCCTGGCCCCTATCAGAGAAGGGAAAAGTTATGTGGCCCTCACTGGAAAAAGTTTGGGGACCCCTGATATAAACCTACCAGAAGATTCAAAAGTTGCAATGCCATGGTCTCCCAAAACAAGTGGGATGGAACACTGTTTTTCCACAGCAGTCATGAAATGGCTGTTTATAGCATAGTTATGAAGTTCCACTAAGACTCGTATTGTCTGTTTGAAGTGAACTTCATTCATCTGCGTAAGAGAGTATCTAATTGCAGCTAACTCTCGGTTGAATTGTTCGACAACTGATGAATTTACATGTGCACGTAAATCAGGACACAAGTTTAGGCTTCTCATTTTTTCTTCTGGTCTTTTTTGTTTTTTCTGATGAAAACGATCATACAGTGCAAATCGTTGCACTGTTTTTGTGACAGGGTGTGGAGTGATCCATGGGTTGGCATCAAGGGAGGGAGGCTGCAGTGTTGAATAGTTCAGATTTTTTACCCATGGCATTTCAACTTTAAGTTCTTTAGAAATTGCTTTGGCAATGTTCTCGCTTGTGGGTATACACAGTCTGCCATCGTTTGGCTGAAAAAAGAGTTGTTTACTTCGATTGTTCATGTGTCTAGCAACCTGGCCAGACACATCTGAAAAAAAGCATGTAGAAAATGTCTTGAAACTTAAAAGACCGTCTACATGGTCCCTTGCAAATTCAGTCCAGTTCAAAAAGTTGATATAATATACCACTCCATGATGGCAGGAGAAATGCAATATACCACCTGAAAAGAAGAATTTTTATTTTTTGAAATAAATATATACAGCTGTATTACCAACTTCTGGCTTTAAAGTTACCTCCAGTTTTGTTGACCTTCAGAAAGAGCTTTGGATAAATGTCCTTAAAGTTCACCAGCTCTTCTAATCTGTTTATGAGGTCAGTGATGCTGCCTTCATCTGAGACCCCTAGCGCAAGACAGGCCTCTTGTAGTTCTTCCTTTCGAGGCTATATGAACATTGGATTGCAGATTATATATCTCAGGGCATGTTCCTTAACATTACTTAACTGTTAAACATTTACCTTTTTGGAGTCAATCATAGTGATTATTATGTCCTCATCTATTTTGGACTGAGAATGTTTTGTAGTTTCTTGCCTTTTCTTAAGTCCCTTTTTAGGCTCTGTTTTTGGTAGAATGTCTCCTACCCTGACACCTTCAGCCATCCAAGGTGCCAGAGTTGAATATGATGGTTTTTTTTTTATATGGATTATGAACAGATGAACCTGAAAAGATGGCAGTGATTTAAAAAAAATTCTTCAAAAAGCAATTCATGAGCCAGAAATGACACAAATCATTACTAATTTAATACCTGTTATGAACCCTTCTGCCAGGAGCTCCTTGTCCATGTCTGTCCATTCTTTGACAACATCAACTCTGAGGTCATTGTCAGATATTTGAGTTGTGTCGGGTCTTTTGAATGTGCCAACTACAGAAAAAAAAAAATTATATATGTAAATTCTTTAGGGTTGGTACATTCATTCAAAACTAATGGGAATGCTTTTGTAATTATGTTATTTTTATATGCAGTGCAACTGTCAATTACCTATTCATTTGTAAACTTAAAATTTTTTAAACTTCAAACTGTTTTGTTCATACAGTGTTATGTTTAGTACAATGAAACAAATACTAATACCTGTTTTAGTAGACTTACCTGGAACTTCAAAAGCTACTTTCCAGTTGGCATCTGCAATAATTATAGGGGGGTATATGCCACAACGATTGCAGGTGAAGGTATATTGAAAATCAACCAAGGACATGAAATGGTGGAATGCTTTGCGGATTGTTCGATGATGGAACTTATTCTCATTGAAAAATGTAATTGTTGCCAGCATACGACCAGGAGCTGTCTTATTCTGAAAAATACATACACATACATAAAATATGAATATTATTAAGTACAGAAATGAGAATAATAATAAAAAAATAAAATAAAACTTACAGCTAGTGCTGACAGTAACAGTTGACACAGTGGTATGGTCAGAATAATTCGGTCATTAAAGTTGTGGAAGCCTGTCACATAATCCTGAAACCGGATATTTGTTTTGCACACAGGACAACTTTTAATGGCAACTGAAACACCTACCAAAATAGAAGACAAGGAGTCATTCAAATTATCAATTTATGTTCAAACAATAAACGCCTTCACTTTTTTCTGAATATTGTTGAAAATGATATATAGTGAAATTGTAAAGTGAATAAACAAACCATTAACATGTCTTTAAAAACAAAGGTCGTAGAGTGAATGAATACCTTTTTTTACGTATGTGTACCCGTACACTGTAGCCTGTTTGGTTATTATTTGATGATCTGGTAAATTTGGTGGCGTTGGGCCGGGGCGGTATGGACACACCGTCTCACTTGGAATAAAACACTGTGGTGGTTCCTTTTCCTGTGTTTTAAGTTCTAATGGGAGGTCTTTTGGTGGTGGTATTCTTTTTCTTGAGTATGTATATTCTGTCATTTTCTGCAAGTTGTCAGTGTCCATGTAAACAGTGGCTTCAGCCTCTGTCATGTGTACTTCCGTCTCTAAGTCCTCAATTTCATCAGATTGAAGATCTGATTTCCCCTGCAGAAGTTCAGGGACTTGCTGAAAAATCCACCACATTGACATAAGTCGGTGGATGCAGCGATGGGTTTGGCGGTTACCTCTGCATGGACAGTTCCAACGTCCGGATAAGCTGTCAAATGCCACAATTGCATGCTCAAATTTACACCGACTATCTATAGTGTTGGTGTATATTGAAAAAAAACACCATCTTTTGGAATACCCCATGCTTCCATAATAAATAGGGTAAACTGCATCCACTTGTTTACTTGTTGCTGCTTCAAATAGCTGTTCGCACTTTCTGGCCCAGTCTTTGGAGATAAGTCCTCTATAGACCATATCATTTAATTTGTCCAATTTCAGTGGTGTGGGCTTGGAATATGGAACAGCATCCTTTATCCTTTCTAAGTGCAAGCACTCTTTGCCTGGATTTCCAGACGCTGCTCCTATCCTTATTAATTGTTGACATGTTGACACTTCACAGGCAATCATGGGCATAAGAGTAGACTTAACCACGTGGATGGGAATAAGTGGCCCTTCGTCCCACTGGAGTGGAGTGGAGTGACATAAATCCTATTGTTGCTGTCAATACACATCATGGGTCGAGTCTTGATATTGTGTTGTTCCCTAATGTGCTTTCTCAAATTGCTAGACAATGTGAATGCTGAGGAGCAATGCTGACAAATGAAATTTGTTTTTTCACTGTCTAGACCAGTTATGTCGCCTTCATCGCTGTCTTTATCTTTTACATTTTTGAAGACGTCTTCCGTGTCTTCTTCGTCCTTGTCTATATTCATTTTACAAGAAAAATAAATATTATTTATTTTCAAATGTATAACATAATTTGTGTAATTTGCAAAAATAATTTAACTAAAAAGGAAATAGGCTAAAAATTAAGATATTTGATGTATTACTTCTATGTGACTTAACTGTGAATCTTCAAATCTAAGAGTTTAGCTTGATAGACTATACTCATGATTGTATATTTTAAATTATTACTTATGTTATGTATAATTGTATATGCTCAACAGCAAGCCTATGTAATAACTCGGCAGTAGCTCAGTGGTAGAGCGGCCGTCCTTCAACCGGAAGGTAGTAGGATCGATTCCCGCTCGCCCCACAGTTCATACTGTCGTTGTGTCCTTGGGCAAGACACTTAACCCACCTTGCCTCCAGTGTCTGTAACACTGGTAATGTAATGTAAGTCGCTTTGGATAAAAGCGTCTGCTAAATGAATAAATGTAAATGTAACTCATTGGAAATACAAAAAACGAAGTGTAAACAAACACATTTTATGACCTTTTATCACCTATGTCTTATCACACAATCTTTTATATGTAGACCTGCATACCTTTTTTGTCCACCAGATTTACGCCTGTTAAGAAAATAATAACAAATTAATCATTAAAGTAAAATCAAATATGCCTAATAGTAGCATCTACAAATTTTATGTCTTACTGTGCATTTTCCTCAGATGATCCTTGAAATAATCTTCTCTGATGATGGGACGGAAATTACATAAAGGGCAATGATAATGATTTCTTTTTGTTGCTCTTTCTTTGCATAGACAAGATACAACAATAGTTTCTGAAAAAAAAAGTACAGACTTCAGAGATAAGCAAACAACACCCATAGAGCCATAATCTGGCAATGCACCTACCACGTCCATTAGCCTGGAAAGACACGGCCTTTTTCAGGTGTTTCTTTCTGAGGTGTTGCTCGTCTGCCCTCTCCTTTTTGGTGCAAAACACACACACATCTCCAGTGCACGCCAGAAAAGCGGACACTTTACTAAAGGCTTGATGTGGGCCTGCAACATAGAATGTCAGGGTCAATAACAAATAGACCTATAGTTGTATAACACAATGTGGACTTAAATAGTTACAATTCGTAGAAAAATAGCTCAAGCTTATTGACCATGTCTCACAATGTGAATTTCCAACTGTAGCCTATAGGCTACGACAGGCCTACATCCTAAAACGTATCCCTTCCCCCACTAACTCTGTTAGACCTCGGACTAATCATTTTACATTTCAGTGTAGTCGCTCACAAAAATACACAAATGCTGTTTTTAGGCTACTGGTATAAACGTTTAGTGGCCTACTCCTGTTCAACAAACTGAAACAAGCTTAAGTCACTGCAATGTGACTGCCTGTGGGAGGCCTAACGGGTTGCGTGGTTAATTACAATATTTTTAATAAAACAGAACAAAACATTAAGTGATGACTACTAGTTTATAAAGCGTGATAACATAATTATTATATGAGTATGCACATTCTCACCTGACATGTCTTCGAGGCGCTGCTTCCAAAGTTAATGTAAGAAAAGTGGCATCCACTTGATGTCTTTCAGTTGCTCACTTCCAAGTCTTCCAATCAATGAACGGGGTTTAGTTACGTATGCTATAGGCTAAAAGTTCAACAGTAGGTCATGTGACAACTAAACGGCCTTTTTGGGGAATGAGTTTGAACACTCAAACGATCGAATGACATCTCAGTTAAATCCCAAAAGTTAAAAAAATTAATTTATCTCATATATTAATATATTATTACTTTTAATATATTTTCACTGTAAATTTGAAACATTTACACATTGGGAATGTTACTGTTAATTTAACAGTTACAAAATCAGGTTTTTATGCATCCTATGTTATAAACATATTATGCTTTTCAATGTAGCTGACATGTAGCCTATACACCTACATGATCATTGGCAGTGAAATATATTTAAAATTATGAACTAATTTAAAGTAACATAAGGAGTGGCATCATTTTCATTCATTATTAAAATTGCAGTTAGTTATGTTAATTACGATAGAGCAGTTAATGCTAATACACTAAAACATAAAATAAACAATATAGCTTTCATATTAATAAACTATTAATTAATTTGGTATCAGGTTTGTGAAAAACACGCATTTACAACATTTTCATAAAATAAAAAAGTTAGTTAAGTTACAAGCTTAAGAAAGCTAAAAAAAAAAAAAAAGACAATCGCAGTGACACAAGTAAAACAAAAGACCGGTATCTTTCCAGGGTGGACACAACGGGGGTCCACCCTGGGACTCTAGTGCAAGCCGTAAAAGCTGATACTATGTGACCTTGGTGTAAACCTGCAACAGTCATGGCCATGTTCATTGACTATTTTTAAAAGTGACACATAACAGTGACAAAAACACATAGACCTATATATTTATCTTATAAATTATTACCCTATAAGTAAATAAAAATTTGCAAAAGCATGACATTTAGCTTTACAGACACCCATCAAAGATGTCCTCTGATTTCTCCCTCTTAACCTTTATACTGTTACTTGTTAAAAATAAGTTTTTATTTTATCTTTTTCCCCTCACACTTTAAAATGCTGCCATGGGGTTACGAAATAATGGGGTGCGTTTGGGTGTTAACCACTTACTATTAAGTTTACTTTATTAATTTACTTAGCAGTAAGCGAATAAATACATCAAGGCAAACAATCAAAATCATAACATGAATAGTTGCCATTTGAAAAAGCGCAAAAACAAAACTATATTGCTCTCTAAATGCGTTGGTAATTATCACATACTGAAATTTAAGAAATAAGTCTAATTTGACATCACGTGACAAACGATGTCACCTAGCCTACCCCACCCCCACTTAGGTTATTTAGACGACACGGACTGAATCCTCAAATCCGATAAATGGCAACATGGAGCTTCCAACAATCATGAAAGTATAGACAAAGTGTTTGTAAGTGACTTTAAGCTATTGGGTTTTCATATAGTAAAAAAATAAAAATATGCCTTTACTTCGCAGCTTCCAAACGAGTTACTCAACATGATCCTGCTGGAGGTTGTACTCCTTGATGGGGATCAGGCCTTGTTAGTCCTGTCACTGACTTGCAGGCACTTCAGAGATGTTGTTGGAACGCACTTCTTTAGAAGACAAGCACACTTTCTGTGGCTGGACTGTGGGTATCCGATTAGGCGTTAATTAGATAGTTATTGATAAAGATTTGTTTTTTTTTTTAATCTAATGAATTACATGTTTTAATAACATTTAAGCGGTCTACAACTGGAACACAGTCCCTGTTCCTGGATGGGCTATAGAGATGAGGACAATGTACTTTATAACAACGTGTCCTAAATGTGGATGTTTGTTTAAAGAAAGAACAGGTGGGTAGCCCACTTTTACACAAATTCTTTTCAAGTTTTTTATTAATTTTGAAATACGTTTATGTTTGCATGTGTCATATTGAACTCAGTTTGTACTTTTTGTGTAACTTTTAGTGGTAGTAATTAAACTATTTTTGGAAAGCCTATAACTTATCCGTATTTTAAAACATCATATTTATTTTACAGGATTTTATGGCAATGGAAATAAGGGACAACTGATTGGAATATACAGTGAACGACAAGTGTTTTGTGACATGTGTGATTGATTTGGTTTTGTGTTTTTTGTATTTTTGTTATTATTAGGCCCGAGCCGGTGATGACCGGGAGGGCCTATTGTTTTTGCTCGGATTTTTTTTTTTTTTTTTTTTTTTTTTAAATTTTTTTTTAGGCCCGAGCCGGTGATGGCCGGGAGGGCCTATTGTTTTGCTCGGATTTTTTTTTTTATCTTTATTGTGACCAAATGATCCTAAATTTGACCCAGTGAACATGCACAAAAAGTCATTATATTGGTCCCAGACTTCAAGCTCGGCAAAAATGGTATGTATTTGAAGGCCGAAAAAAATACGAAAAATGACTCAGTGGCGACCCTACAAAATCAAAATACATTGGGCCTATGGAAAGTGAAAGTAACTTTTTCCAACGTAGAAAAATGAAACTTGGTATATCCATAGGACACCTCAGAACAAACAGAAAAGTCAATGACAGTCACACCTAAACTTAACAGGAAGTCCGCCATGTGGGGTGAAAGCAGCGGCCACTAAAATCGCACCTTGCGCAGAAAGATGCAAATCATTGTGTTTTAATCTAAATGGCCCCAAATTTGGTGAGTATCATCTAGACACGTGTGCCAACCAAAGTTGTGACTTTGTTGTTGATATCTTATCGGGTATGGGTGTGGCAAGCCTGTAACGAGGTGGCCATTTTTGTGAAAATAAAGCGTCTCTTAACTCTCAAACGCCTTCTCGGATCGAGTTGGACCCAAAAGGCGTTTGTGCACATTCATGACCTGAACACAAAAATATGTAAATAAAAGGGTTATCTTTAGAAATGGCTCTCCAGCGCCCCTACAAACTTATAATGGACCCAAGAATTTAGTTTGTCATAGAGACATAAAATTTTGTACACACATCTCTTATGTCATGACGAGCATAAAAGCCAATGACAACCACCCCCTATCTATAAATGTGTTGCCATAGCAACGTCCCAAAAAATGTGAAAAAAGTCAATGGGAAGTGAAATTTTTAGTTTGTTGTAGGCAAATAAAACTTGGTACACACATCCTTATGAACAAAAAAGCCAATGGGGACCACACCCTATCACACACAGGAAGGCGGCCATTTTGAATTGAAAATGTGAACCGACTTAAAATACACCTCTTTTTAAAAGTACACAGAAAAAGCTGCTTCATTCCACAGACACCAAACTTGGGCAAAATGAGCTAAACACATGTATGTAAATGAGACAAGTGTTTTCTAGACTTTTTGCTCGAGTTATATTTTTTTATTATAATTCGGTATATATTTTTATTATAATTTTTCTGTAAAATGATCCTCAATTTAACCCAGTAAACGAACAACTAAAAGTCATTTTATTGGTCCCAGACTTCAAGCCTGGCAAAAAATTATGTATTTGAAGTCGCTGAAAAAAATACGAAAAATGACTCAGTGGCGACCCTACAAAAGTCAAAATACATTGGGCCTATGGAAAGTGAAAGTAACTTTTTCCAACGTAGAAAAATGAAACTTGGTATATCCATAGGACACCTCAGGGCAAACAGAAAAGTCAATGACAGTCACACCTAAACTTAACAGGAAGTCCGCCATGTGGGGTGAAAGCGCGGCCACTAAAATCGCACCCCTTGCGCAGAAAGATGCAAATCATTGTGTTTTAATCTAAATGGCCCCAAATTTGGTGAGTATCATCTAGACACGTGTGCCAACCAAAGTTGTGACTTTGTTGTTGATATCTTATCGGGTATGGGTGTGGCAAGCCTGTAACGAGGTGGCCATTTTTGTGAAAATAAAACGTCTCTTAACTCTCAAACGCCTTCTCGGATCGAGTTGGACCCAAAAGGCGTTTGTGCACATTCATGACCTGAACACAAAAATATGTAAATAAAAGGGTTATCTTTAGAAATGGCTCTCCAGCGCCCCTACAAACTTATAATGGACCCAGAATTTAGTTTGTCATAGAGACATAAAATTTTGTACACACATCTCTTATGTCATGACGAGCATAAAAGCCAATGACAACCACCCCCTATCTATAAATGTGTTGCCATAGCAACGTCCCAAAATGTGAAAAAGTCAATGGGAAGTGAAATTTTTAGTTTGTTGTAGGCAAATAAAACTTAGTACACACATCCACCATGGGCTTATGAACAAAAAAGCCAATGGGGACCACACCCTATCACACACAGGAAGGCGGCCATTTTGAATTGAAAATGTGAACCGACTTAAAATACACCTCTTTTTAAAAGTACACAGAAAAAGCTGCTTCATTCCACAGACACCAAACTTGGGCAAAATGAGCTAAACACATGTATGTAAATGAGACAAGTGTTTTTCTAGACTTTTTTGCTCGAGTTATATTTTTATTATAATTCGGTATATATTTTTATTATAATTTTTCTGTAAAATGATCCTCAATTTAACCCAGTAAACGAACAACTAAAAGTCATTTTTATTGGTCCCAGATTTCAAGCCTGGCAAAAAATTTATGTATTTGAAGTCGCGAAAAAAATACGAAAAATGACTCAGTGGCGACCCCTACAAAAGTCAAAATACATTGGGCCTATGGAAAGTGAAAGTAACTTTTTTCCAACGTAGAAAAATGAAACTTGGTATATCCATAGGACACCTCAGGGCAAACAGAAAAGTCAATGACAGTCACACCTAAACTAACAGGAAGTCCGGGCCATGGGGTGAAACGGCATGGCCACTAAAATCGCACTTTGCGCAAGAAGATGCAAATCATTGTGTTTTAATTTAAATGGCCCCAAATTTGGTGAGTATCATCTAGACACGTGTGCCAACCAAATTTGTGACTTTATTGTTGATATCTTATCGGGTATGGGTGTGGCAAGCCTGTAACGAGGTGGCCATTTTTGTGAAAATAAAATGTCTTAACTCTCAAACGCCTTCTCGGATCAAGTCGGACCCAAAAAGGCGTTTGTGCACATTCATGACCTGAACACAAAGATATGTAAATAAAAGGGTTATCTTTAGAAATGGCTCTCCAGCGCCCCTACAAACTTATAATGGGACCCAAGAATTTAGTTTGTCATAGAGACATGGAATTTGGTACACACATCTCCTATGTCATGAGGAGCATAAAAGCCAATGACAACCACCCCCTATCTATAAATGTGTTGCCATAGCAACGTCCCAAATATGTGGAAAAAGTCAATGGGAAGTGAAAATTTTAGTTTGTCGTAGGCAAATGAAACTTGGTACACACATCCAGTATGGGCTTATGAACAAAAAGCCAAAGGGGACCACACCTTATCACACACGGGAAGGCGGCCATTTTAAATTGAAGATGTGAACCGACTTAGAATACAACCTCTCTTTTAAAAAACAACAGAAAATAGCTGCTTCATTCCACAGACACCAAACTTGGGCAAAATGAGCTAAACACATGTGTGTAAAATAGACAGGCGTTTTTCTTGTCGTTTTTGCTCGAGGTATATTTTATTTTATTATAATTTGGTATATATTTTTTATTATAATTTTTCTGAAAAATGATTTTCAATTTGACCCAGTAAACCAACAACTAAAAGTCATTTTTATTGGTCCCAGACTTCAAGCCCGGCAAAAATGTATGTATTTGAAGTCCCTGAAAAAAAAATAGGAAAAATTAAAGCCGCAAGCGGCGATAAAGGCCCTCGCCTCCCTTGAGACCGCGGGGACACATGCACTCGTGCTTTAAAGCGTAAACTTCACGGTAAAAGGATTCTGAGGAGTTTTCTAAGACTCTAGCCGTGGCTCTGGAGGGGCCTCCTCTAAAGGAAGGATCCTGGCAATTGGGAAATGGCATTTATTTCCCAAAGGTTGCCTCTTCACAGACCCATTACGACCACAGCCACAAATGTATCAAAAACAAATTGATAACTTTTTGCACACGTGTCTAGATGATACTCACCAAATTTGGAGCTGTTTAGACTTTAGACAGAAGGGGTGCGATTTAGGTGGTCACGCATTACACCCAACATAGTAGATTTTCTGTTGAGTTTACGATATGGCTGTAATAAACTTTTCAGTTTGCCCTGAGGTGTCCTATGGATGTACCAAGTTTCATTTTTCTACATTGGAATAAAGTTACTTTCACTTTCCATAGGCCCGATGTATTTTACTTTTCTAGGGTCGCCACTGAGTCATTTTTCGTATTTTTTTCGGGGACTTCAAATACATAAATTTTTCGCTGGGCTTGAAATCTGGGACCAATAAAAATGACTTTTAGTTGTACGTTTACTGGGTTAAATTGAGGATCATTTTGCAGAAAAAATATGATAAAAATATATACCGAATTATAATAAAAAAATATAACTCGAGCAAAAAGTCTAGAACACTTGTCTCATTTACATACATGTGTTTAGCTCATTTTGCCCAAGTTTGGTGTCTGTGGAATGAAGCAGCTATTTTCTGAGTTCTTTTAAAAAGAGGTGTATTTTAAGTCGGTTCACATTTTCAATTCAAAATGGCCGCCTTCCTGTGTGTGATAGGGTGTGGTCCCCATTGGCTTTTTTGTTCATAAGCCCATGGTGGATGTGTGTACCAAGTTTTATTTGCCTACAACAAACTAAAAATTTCACTTCCCATTGACTTTTTCACATTTTGGGACGTTGCTATGGCAACACATTTATAGATAGGGGTGGTTGTCATTGGCTTTTATGCTCGTCATGACATAAGAGATGTGTGTACAAAATTTTATGTCTCTATGACAAACTAAATTCTTGGGTCCATTATAAGTTTGTAGGGGGCGCTGGAGAGCCATTTCTAAAGATAACCCTTTTATTTACATATTTTTGTGTTCAGGTCATGAATGTGCACAAACGCCTTTTGGGTCCAACTCGATCCGAGAAGGCATTTGAGAGTTAAGAGACGTTTTATTTTCACAAAAATGGCCACCTCGTTACAGGCTTGCCACACCCATACCCGATAAGATATCAACAACAAAGTCACAACTTTGGTTGGCACACGTGTCTAGATGATACTCACCAAATTTGGGGCCATTTAGATTAAAACACAATGATTTGCATCTTTCTGCTAAGGTGCGATTTTAGTGGCGTTTCACCCCACATGGCGGACTTCCTGTTAAGTTTAGGTGTGACTGTCATTGACTTTTCTGTTTGCCCTGAGGTGTCCTATGGATATACCAAGTTTCATTTTTCTACGTTGGAAAAAGTTACTTTCACTTTCCATAGGCCCAATGTATTTTGACTTTGTAGGGTCGCCACTGAGTCATTTTTCGTATTTTTTTCGGCGACTTCAAATACATAAATTTTTGCCAGGCTTGAAGTCTGGGACCAATAAAAATGACTTTTAGTTGTTCGTTTACTGGGTTAAATTGAGGATCATTTTACAGAAAAATTATAATAAAAATATATACGAATTATAATAAAAAATATAACTCGAGCAAAAAAAAGTCTAGAAAAACACTTGTCTCATTTACATACATGTGTTTAGCTCATTTTGCCCAAGTTTGGTGTCTGTGGAATGAAGCAGCTTTTTCTGTGTACTTTTAAAAAAGAGGTGTATTTTAAGTCGGTTCACATTTTCAATTCAAAATGGCCGCCTTCCTGTGTGTGATAGGGTGTGGTCCCCATTGGCTTTTTGTTCATAAGCCCATGGTGGATGTGTGTACCAAGTTTTATTTGCCTACAACAAACTAAAAATTTCACTTCCCATTGACTTTTTCACATTTTTGGGACGTTGCTATGGCAACACATTTATAGATAGGGGGTGGTTGTCATTGGCTTTTATGCTCGTCATGACATAAGAGATGTGTGTACAAAATTTTATGTCTCTATGACAAACTAAATTCTTGGGTCCATTATAAGTTTGTAGGGGGCGCTGGAGAGCCATTTCTAAAGATAACCCTTTTATTTACATATTTTTGTGTTCAGGTCATGAATGTGCACAAACGCCTTTTTGGGTCCAACTCGATCCGAGAAGGCGTTTGAGAGTTAAGAGACGTTTTATTTTCACAAAAATGGCCACCTCGTTACAGGCTTGCCACACCCATACCCGATAAGATATCAACAACAAAGTCACAACTTTGGTTGGCACACGTGTCTAGATGATACTCACCAAATTTGGGGCCATTTAGATTAAAACACAATGATTTGCATCTTTCTGCGCAGTGCGATTTTAGTGGCGCGCTTTCACCCCACATGGCGGACTTCCTGTTAAGTTTAGTGTGACTGTCATTGACTTTTCTGTTTGCCCTGAGGTGTCCTATGGATATACCAAGTTTCATTTTCTACGTTGGAAAAAAGTTACTTTCACTTTCCATAGGCCCAATGTATTTTGATTTTGTAGGGGTCGCCACTGAGTCATTTTTCGTATTTTTTTTTCGGCGTCTTCAAATACATACCATTTTTGCCGAGCTTGAAGTCTGGGACCAATATAATGACTTTTTGTGCATGTTCACTGGGTCAAATTTAGGATCATTTGGTCACAATAAAGATAAAAAAAAAAAAAAAAAAAAAAAAATCCGAGCAAAAACAATAGGCCCTCCCGGCCATCACCGGCTCGGGCCTAATGACTCAGTGGCGACCCCTAGAAAAGTCAAAATAATTGGTTCTATGGAAAATGAAAGTAAATTTTTCCAATGTAGAAATACAAAACTTGGTACATCCATAGGACACCTTAGGGCAAACAGAAAAGTTTATTACAGCCATACCGTAAACTCAACAGAAAATCTATGTTGGGTGGAATACATGACCACCTAAATCGTACACTTTGTGCTAAAGGGTTTTCATCTAAACAGCTCCAAATTTGCTTTAAAGCACGACATGCAATCCTCCGAATATATGTGTCCCGCGGTCTCAAGGGAGGCGAGGGCCTTTATCGCGCTTATGCTTTAATTTATTATTAGGCCCGAGCCGGTGATGGCGGGAGGGCCTATTGTTTTTGCTCGGATTTTTTTTTTTTTATCTTTATTGTGACCAAATGATCCTAAATTTGACCCAGTGAACATGCACAAAAAGTCATTATATTGGTCCCAGACTTCAAGCTCGGCAAAAATGGTATGTATTTGAAGACGCCGAAAAAAAAATACGAAAAATGACTCAGTGGCGACCCTACAAAATCAAAATACATTGGGCCTATGGAAAGTGAAAGTAACTTTTTCCAACGTAGAAAAATGAAACTTGGTATATCCATAGGACACCTCAGGGCAAACAGAAAAGTCAATGACAGTCACACCCTAAACTTAACAGGAAGTCCGCCATGTGGGGTGAAACGCGCGCCACTAAAATCGCACTTGCGCAGAAAGATGCAAATCATTGTGTTTTAATCTAAATGGCCCCAAATTTGGTGAGTATCATCTAGACACGTGTGCCAACCAAAGTTGTGACTTTGTTGTTGATATCTTATCGGGTATGGGTGTGGCAAGCCTGTAACGAGGTGGCCATTTTTGTGAAAATAAACGTCTCTTAACTCTCAAACGCCTTCTCGGATCGAGTTGGACCCAAAAAGGCGTTTGTGCACATTCATGACCTGAACACAAAAATATGTAAATAAAAGGGTTATCTTTAGAAATGGCTCTCCAGCGCCCCTACAAACTTATAATGGACCCAAGAATTTAGTTTGTCATAGAGACATAAAATTTTGTACACACATCTCTTATGTCATGACGAGCATAAAAGCCAATGACAACCACCCCTATCTATAAATGTGTTGCCATAGCAACGTCCCAAAAATGTGAAAAAGTCAATGGGAAGTGAAATTTTTAGTTTGTTGTAGGCAAATATAACTTGGTACACACATCCACCATGGGCTTATGAACAAAAAGCCAATGGGGACCACACCCTATCACACACAGGAAGGCGGTTATTTTGAATTGAAAATGTGAACCGACTTAAAATACACCTCTTTTTAAAAGTACACAGAAAAAGCTGCTTCATTCCACAGACACCAAACTTGGGCAAAATGAGCTAAACACATGTATGTAAATGAGACAAGTGTTTTTCTAGACTTTTTGCTCGAGTTATAATTTTTTAATTATAATTTGGTATATATTTTTTATTATAATTTTTCTGCAAAATGATCCTCAATTTAACCCAGTAAACGAACAACTAAAAGTCATTTTTATTGGTCCCAGACTTCAAGCCCGGCAAAAATGTATGTATTTGAAGTCCCGAAAAAAAAATACGAAAAATGACTCAGTGGCGGCCCCTAGAAAAGTCAAAATACATTGGGCCTATGGAAAGTGAAAGTAACTTTTTCCAACGTAGAAAAATGAAACTTGGTATATCCATAGGACACCTCAGGGCAAACAGAAAGGTCAATGACAGTCACACCCTAAACTTAACAGGAAGTCCGCCATGTGGGGTGAAACACGCGGCCACTAAATTCGCACCCCTTGCGCAGAAAGATGCAAATCATTGTGTTTTAATCTAAATGGCCCCAAATTTGGTGAGTATCATCTAGACACATGTGCCAACCAAAGTTGTGACTTTGTTGTTGATATCTTATCGGGTATGGGTGTGGCAAGCCTGTAACGAGGTGGCCATTTTGTGAAAATAAAACGTCTCTTAACTCTCAAACGCCTTCTCGGATCGAGTTGGACCCAAAAAGGCGTTTGTGCACATTCATGACCTGAACACAAAAATATGTAAATAAAAGGGTTATCTTTAGAAATGGCTCTCCAGCGCCCCTACAAACTTATAATGGGACCCAAGAATTTAGTTTGTCATAGAGACATAAAATTTGGTACACACATCTCTTATGTCATGACGAGCATAAAAGCCAATGACAACCACCCCTATCTATAAATGTGTTGCCATAGCGTCCCAAATATTTGGAAAAAGTCAATGGGAAGTGAAAATTTTAGTTTGTCGTAGGCAAATGAAACTTGGTACACACATCCAGCATGGGCTTATGAACAAAAAAGCCAATGGGGACCACACCCTATCACACACGGGAAGGCGGCCATTTTGAATTGAAAATGTGAACCGACTTAAAATACACCTCTTTTTAAAAGAACTCAGAAAATAGCTGCTTCATTCCACAGACACCAAACTTGGGCAAAATGAGCTAAACACATGTATGTAAAATAGACAAGCGTTTTTCTAGACTTTTTTTGCTCGAGTTATATTTTATTTTATTATAATTTGGTATATTTTTTTTTATTATAATTTTTCTGCAAAATGATCCTCAATTTAACCCAGTAAACGTGCAACTAAAAGTCATTTTATTGGTCCCAGACTTCAAGCTCGCGAAAAATTTATGTATTTGAAGTCGCCGAAAAAAAAATATGAAAAATGACTCAGTGGCGACCCCTACAAAAGTCAAAATACATTGGGCCTATGGAAAGTGAAAGTAACTTTTTCCAACGTAGAAAAATGAAACTTGGTACATCCATAGGACACCTCAGGGCGAACAGAAAAATGTATTACAGCCATATCGTAAACTCAACAGGAAATCTACTATGTTGGGTGTATGCGTGACCACCTAAATTGCACCCCTTGTGTCTAAAGGCTTTTCATCTAAACAGCTCCAAATTTGGTGAGTATCATCTAGACACGTGTGCAAAAAAAGTTATCAATTTGTTTTTGATAGATTTGTGGCTGTGGTCGTAATGAGTCTGTGAAGAGGCAACTATTGGGAAATAAATGCCATTTCCCAATTGCCAGGATCCTTCTCAACAGAAAATGTTGGGTGGAATACATGACCACCTAAATCGTACACTTTGTGCTAAAGGGTTTTCATCTAAACAGCTCCAAATTTGCTTTAAAGCCACGACATGCAATCCTCCTCGAATATATGTGTCCCAGCGGTCTCAAGGAGGCGAGGGCCTTTATCGCCGCTTGCGGCTTTAATTAGGCCGAGCGGTGATGGCAGGAGGGCCTATTATTTTGCTCGGATTTTTTTTTTTTTTTTTTTTTTTATCTTTATTGTGACCAAATGATCCTAAATTTGACCCAGTGAACATGCACAAAAGTCATTATATTGGTCCCAGACTTCAAGCTCGGCAAAAATGGTATGTATTTGAAGACGCCGAAAAAAAAATACGAAAAATGACTCAGTGGCGACCCTACAAAATCAAAATACATTGGGCCTATGGAAAGTGAAAGTAACTTTTTCCAACGTAGAAAAATGAAACTTGGTATATCCATAGGACACCTCAGAACAAACAGAAAAGTCAATGACAGTCACACCTAAACTTAACAGGAAGTCCGCCATGTGGGGTGAAAGCAGCGCCACTAAAATCGCACCTTGCGCAGAAAGATGCAAATCATTGTGTTTTAATCTAAATGGCCCCAAATTTGGTGAGTATCATCTAGACACGTGTGCCAACCAAAGTTGTGACTTTGTTGTTGATATCTTATCGGGTATGGGTGTGGCAAGCCTGTAACGAGGTGGCCATTTTTGTGAAAATAAAGCGTCTCTTAACTCTCAAACTCGGATCGAGTTGGACCCAAAAAGGCGTTTGTGCACATTCATGACCTGAACACAAAAATATGTAAATAAAGGGTTATCTTTAGAAATGGCTCTCCAGCGCCCCTACAAACTTATAATGGACCCAAGAATTTAGTTTGTCATAGAGACATAAAATTTTGTACACACATCTCTTATGTCATGACGAGCATAAAAGCCAATGACAACCACCCCTATCTATAAATGTGTTGCCATAGCGTCCCAAAAATGTGAAAAAGTCAATGGGAAGTGAAATTTTTAGTTTGTTGTAGGCAAATAAAACTTGGTACACACATCCACCATGGGCTTATGAACAAAAAAGCCAATGGGGACCACACCTATCACACACAGGAAGGCGGCCATTTTGAATTGAAAATGTGAACCGACTTAAAATACACCTCTTTTTAAAAGTACACAGAAAAAAGCTGCTTCATTCCACAGACACCAAACTTGGGCAAAATGAGCTAAACACATGTATGTAAATGAGACAAGTGTTTTCTAGACTTTTTGCTCGAGTTATATTTTTTTATTATAATTCGGTATATATTTTTATTATAATTTTTCTGTAAAATGATCCTCAATTTAACCCAGTAAACGAACAACTAAAAGTCATTTTATTGGTCCCAGACTTCAAGCCTGGCAAATAATTTATGTATTTGAAGTCGCCGAAAAAAATACGAAAAATGACTCAGTGGCGACCCTACAAAAGTCAAAATACATTGGGCCTATGGAAAGTGAAAGTAACTTTTTCCAACGTAGAAAAATGAAACTTGGTATATCCATAGGACACCTCAGGGCAAACAGAAAAGTCAATGACAGCCACACCTAAACTTAACAGGAAGTCCGCCATGTGGGGTGAAAGCGCGGCCACTAAAATCGCACCCCTTGCGCAGAAAGATGCAAATCATTGTGTTTTAATCTAAATGGCCCCAAATTTGGTGAGTATCATCTAGACACGTGTGCCAACCAAAGTTGTGACTTTGTTGTTGATATCTTATCGGGTATGGGTGTGGCAAGCCTGTAACGAGGTGGCCATTTTTGTGAAAATAAAGCGTCTCTTAACTCTCAAGCGCCTTCTCGGATCGAGTTGGACCCAAAAAGGCGTTTGTGCACATTCATGACCTGAACACAAAAATATGTAAATAAAAGGGTTATCTTTAGAAATGGCTCTCCAGCGCCCCTACAAACTTATAATGGACCCAAGAATTTAGTTTGTCATAGAGACATAAAATTTTGTACACACATCTCTTATGTCATGACGAGCATAAAAGCCAATGACAACCACCCCCTATCTATAAATGTGTTGCCATAGCAACGTCCCAAAAAATGTGAAAAAAGTCAATGGGAAGTGAAATTTTTAGTTTGTTGTAGGCAAATAAAACTTGGTACACACATCCACCATGGGCTTATGAACAAAAAGCCAATGGGGACCACACCCTATCACACAGGAAGGCGGCCATTTTGAATTGAAAATGTGAACCGACTTAAAATACACCTCTTTTTTAAAAGTACACAGACAATAGCTGCTTCATTCCACAGACACCAAACTTGGGCAAAATGAGCTAAACACATGTATGTAAAAGAGACAAGCGTTTTTCTAGACTTTTTTGCTCGAGTTATATTTTTTTAAATTATAATTCGGTATATATTTTTATCATATTTTTCTGCAAAATGATCCTCAATTTAACCCAGTAAACGTACAACTAAAAGTCATTTTTATTGGTCCCAGATTTTAAGCCCAGCGAAAAATTTATGTATTTGAAGTCCCCGAAAAAAAAATTCGAAAAATGACTCAGTGGCGACCCCTACAAAAGTCAAAATACATTGGGCCTATGGAAAGTGAAAGTAACTTTTTTCCAACGTAGAAAAATGAAACTTTTACATCCATAGGACACCTCAGGGCAACAGAAAAAATGTATTACAGCCATACCGTAAACTCAACGGAAATCTACTATGTTGGGTGGAATGCGTGACCACCTAAATTGCACCCCTTGTGTCTAAAGGCTTTTCATCTAAACAGCTCCAAATTTGGTGAGTATCATCTAGACCAGAGATTCCCAAAGTGTGGTACGCGCATGTGGGTGCAAGCTGTGCCACCAGGGGTGCGAGGAAAAATGTAATGGCCATACAATAAAAAACTTGAACATTAAACATTTCCTTTGTAATCGCTTTTATTTTAAATAAAAAACTATAATTTATTAGTTTTTGATTTGAAGAAGAAGACAGCTGCTGTCTTCTTCTACGGCGTAGAAGAAGTTTCCCTGCCCGTCCCGCAGCTGTCATTTCACGAGCAGGAGCAGCTGATCGAGCTGTCATCTGAGTTCAAACAGTACAGTTCAAACGAAAGCCACTTGTGGATTTTTGGACCGAGTCACTGACATCATACACAGTCTTGGCAAAGCGAGCCTTGAGAGTTTTGATGCCCTTCGCCACAACTTATCTCTGCGAGGCTGGTTTCTCTGCTATGGCCGCAGTTAAAACTAAACATCGGCAAAGACTGGATGTTGTTGAGAAGGAATTGAGGCTTAAACTGTCTTCCATTGCACCAAACCTCGAAGAGCTTTGTGCCAAGATGCTAGCCCACCCGTCGCGTTAATATGGGTAAGTATTTGATATTATTGCTACACATATAGGCTTACTGGGAATACTAACACATTCTCCTCCCGTCTCTCCCCCCCCCCTCTCTCTCGCTGCAGGCTGAGCGACTTTTGCGCCGGACTTGAAAAGTAACAGATGGAGCCTCTTTTATCCTCTTTTAATTTATTTTATGTTTGAGCCTATACTCTTTGTTACTTAATTATGTTGTGGTTCGTGTGTAGGCTAATTTTATTTTCGCACTTGAAAAGTTTCAGATTGATCCTCGTTTTTATTTATTTGATCTATTACGGAGCTTATTGTCTTTAATGTTGTGGATCGTTTGTAACGTCATTGCAATTTAATAAAATGTACTGTCGTTCTAATTTACATAACTGTTGTGTTATGATGATAATGATGCTAGCTCCACGGTCATTTAATAGGTCTTTGCTGCAATGTTTCTTTACGCGGCTGGAAATAAACGTGCTTTCTGTTACTGAGCCTGTGTCTGTCATTCGTCCTCTTAAAGTGGAAGCTTGTGCGTAGCTTTGTTGCATTATATTGAAACTTTGTTGATGTTGTTATTGTCATGCGTGTTCTGGTTATTTCGCATGATTAAACATAAAGAAAGCTTTGTAGTGCTTTTTTTTTTTTTTTAAGTGGGGATTGGGGGTGCGCCAACCCGGTTGGGACATAGAAGGGGGTGCGCAGGAAAAAAAGTTTGGGAACCGCTGATCTAGACACGTGTGCAAAAAAAAAGTTATCAATTTGTTTTTTGATAGATTTGTGGCTGTGGTCGTAATGAGTCTGTGAAGAGGCAACTATTGGGAAATAAATGCCATTTCCCAATTGCCAGGATCCTTCTCAACAGAAAATGTTGGGTGGAATACATGACCACCTAAATCGTACACTTTGTGCTAAAGGGTTTTCATCTAAACAGCTCCAAATTTGCTTTAAAGCACGACATGCAATCCTCCGAATATATGTGTCCCCGCGGTCTCAAGGGAGGCGAGGGCCTTTATCGCCGCTTGCGGCTTTAATTAGTTATTGTGTTTCTTTGTTATTTCTTGTTTCTTTTCAAATAAAATAGCCTCTGTGTGTCTTAGCTACTCGCAAAGTTGACTTCATTAAGACACCATACTGTCCTAATTACTCCGGACGTTTAGGATAAATTGGTCAAGGGATGACTTACCGACTGTCTGCAGGACTACAGCCCAGAACAGCATTCATACATGGAGTTGTAAATAAAGTCTTTGTCGCCCTCTTTTGGTGAATATAGAGAAGTGTTTGAACCAAGTAGAGCACAATGTGTGTAAATAATATGCCATTGAAAGATTTATATTATAAAACTGCATACTTATAAGAATAAACTATAAGAAGCCATTGTATTTAAATATTGTCTTTTAGAAAGTGACCTGACCTCTGATTAAAACGGCATCCAAAATGAGGTGGCATAATCATTGCGTTCAAAAGGATTTTTTTTTAAATTGAAAAATAAATAAATAAAAAGGGTAAAAAAATATTGTCTGCTCTTTACATAGATTGTATAAATATGGATGATATCCGCCCATTGGTCCCCTATTCACCAATATTGTCATTACGAATGGGCAATAAAATGGCCGTTACATCCGGGCTTTTTCCATAGTAAATCAATAGTTTTTAGATAGCATAAACAAACATATTAATGAAAAAATTCACCCCCCCCCCAGAGTTGTCATGTAGTAAAAACTTAGCTCTAGAGACCGGAGCCATCTTTTGTACCAGGCTGTAAACATGAGTTTTACACCTGGAAAGTCGCCATTGGATTTCTCCTTATATTTCTGCTTTTGGAGCCTGCCCTCTGGTGGACGGAAGTATATCGCTGTATTTCGCTGTAAAATCACCGTATGGCGGCGCCCTTACACGAGGACAATTTTAGAGGTTCCATGGGAGAGGCTTGGTTCGTTCACCAAGTCCCAGCCCCATAGAGAAAGACTATGCAGTTACCGGAAACAGAAAGGACTCGTTCATCTCCCGAGTCTCTGAGTCGTTCATTCAAGTCCCCGTAGGCTGAATGCAGAAACAGAAGGATTCCTTCATTTCATGAGTCAGTCTTTGGGTCTGAGTTTCGTTCTTTTGTCACGTGACCGCTTCTGTTCAGTCTCTCGCAACATCATTACACTCGTATTATTGACTGTATTGTATTATGTTTAGGAATTATTATAAAGTTATCAAAATATATCTGCAATAAACATTATCTGAAAATTAAAAAAGTTCCATTTGTTTCTGTCTATTTTTAGTGTTAAATGTTAGTGCCACTTTGTTTTTTAATTATTATTTAAACTATTATAAACTATAAAATTATTACCTAAGATTAGAATCCACTGTAAAGTCTTAATCTTTGCTTTATCAGTGATTTCCCCGGATAAGAAAAATATAAAGATACAATTTGAGGCCAGAAACGCATCACATAACTGTAAAAGTTAAAAAAATAAAAGAATTACGTTTGTTTATACGGTTATGTGAAATTTATGTATGTATTAACTTATTTCTGTATCTAATGCGTGACAAAAGAACAAAACTCAGACCCAAAGACTGACTCATGAAATGAACAAGTCCTTCTGTTTCTGCGTTCAGCCTACTGGGACTTGAATGAACGATTCAGAGACTCGGGAGATGAACGAGTCCTTTCTGTTTCCGGACGGACGGATGTATTAGCTACAGCTACATGAGGCTGTCACGGCCCAGACCAGACATGTTGACGGAATTAATGCTAAGCTAAATATGAAGTGACAAAGGAAAAAACTATTTGGATTAAGAGGTGAGTTGAACTCTCTGCCTGAAGTAAGCTGCAATGAATTTATAATTTATTTTTCAAAGTTTGGCCATGGCTGCATTAGTTTATAGTTATTATTGTTTTTATTCCAAAAGTACTAAATGTATTAAAAATTGTAATATGTAACATTTTAATTATATTCTGCTGAAATGAACGAAATGACTTGAAAAAAGATTCGTTCATTTTGCTGAACGAGACTTAAAGAACTGAGTCAGTAAAATGATCCGAACTTCCCATCACTATTGGCTTGCCACTTTTAAAAGTGGTCTGCCACTTTTAAAAGTGGCAAGCCAAAAATGCGCCCTCTGGTGGTTGTGGCTGGTGAACTGGCAAGCCATCTGCCAGTTTGGGATCTCGGCGTCTCTCCAAAAAATGGTGAAACAACGCCAGAACTTCTCTGCATGTGTCCTCTTTGAAAGTACTGAAGGCTATACAGTATTACTGTAATTTTACAGCCTTTAAACTGGTAATTCAGAATGCAACACAATTAACAGTACTTTACAGTATTTTTGGGAAAATGCCCAAAAGCCCTTAATGTTTTCCAGAATGCATTTCTATTTACAGTAAGTTACTGTTTTTAATAATAAATAGTAGCTACTGTCAACATTTTGCCGTTTTTTAACAGCAATTTCTTACAGTGAATAGACCTATCATTTTACATAATTTAATAAAGAGAACGGAGCAGAACTCCGTGAAGATTTTGAGACACGCTAGACACAAAACATAGATCAGTCCACCTCAAACTAAGTCGACACTAAAACAGGACCCTGATGAGACGTTAGAGCTTGTGGCAGTGACCGTGTCTTCGTTTCTTGGACCTCGTGGCTTTGTGAGAGACCTTTTCAGATGTGTGTTACTTTATTCCTTTTATAAAGTATGCTATACCATCTATACCAGCTATGTACCATTACAAGAGTAGTCATCTAGCTCCTCACGCCACACCTTTAGGTGGCGCTAATGCACTAACTTCCAAAGTTGAAAAGCTTCACATTTTACGACAGTATCATTAACCTTACGGTACCTTCGGACAACATGGCGGACCCTGCGCAGTCTTCAGCTGCTGAGCCTGTCCCAGAGGAAAATGCGGGTCCTTCAGCCGCAGAAACAGACCACGGGACAGAGGGGGCCTCTGTCCGGGACAACCCCGTGTGTCTCATCGTTCTGGGCATGGCGGGCTCCGGAAAGACCACTTTTGTTCAGGTAAAAGCAGCCGTTGCCGCTAACGCCGAGAAACACATGCGCTCATGGTTCTGTTGTTGAGTCGCTACAGATGTTTTAAAGATTAAATAGAAGAACCAATTTGTATTTCTTTGTTAAAACAAAAACAGGTTCTAAATAACGCCTGTCCCAGCTCCTCTCAGGAAACACCCACTTTGTGTGATATTTCTTAAGTTTAGACAGTTTTGTGAGTGAAAAAAACACTTGGAACAGAGCGGACAAAGTGACACAGATTTGTGTGATGCGTGGCTTGTTATGTTACAGTTGTTGTAAAACTCTTCACATAATATTCAATATTGATGATAAAGAGCCAAGCCTCTCCCATGGAACCTCTAAAATGGTCCTCGTATAAGGGCGCCGCCATACGTTGATTTTACAGCGAAATACAGCGATATACCTCCGTCCACCAGAGGGCAGGCTCCAAAAGCGGAAATATAAGGAGAAACCCAATGGCGACTTTACAAGAGTAAAACTCGTGTTTACAGCCTGGTACAAAAGATGGCTCCGGTCTCTAGAGCTAAGTTTTTACTACATGACAACTCTGGGGGGGGATTTTTTTATTAATATGTTTGTTTATGCTGTCTAAAAACTATTGATTTACTATGGAAAAAGCCCGGATGTAACGGCCATTTTATTGCCCATTCGTAATGACAATATTGGTGAATAGGGGACCAATGGGCGGATATCATCCATATTTATACAATCTATGTAAAGAGCAGACAATATTTTTTTACCCTTTTTATTTATTTATTTTTCAATTTAAAAAAATCCTTTTGAACGCAATGATTAAAAAAAACACATTGAGCACAATGATCAATGTAAAAAGAATGCCTTTTTTATTTTTTTGAGAGGGGCATATACAAAAAAAAGAGCTTAGACAGATTTAAAAAATTACATTAATTTGAAAATATTTAAAGATAGGCAACTTTTTATATGTGGTCATAGCTTTTTTGAAAATACAGTTCAATTTCTTTAATACATACAGGAAAAAAGGGACACAGATGAGACTTTACATTTATGAACGTATAATGTATAATTTTCCAAATATGATGACAAGGTTAAAGTAAAAGCATCTGGACTCAGATAAATGACTAAATGTATCAAAAACTGGTCCATCCTAAAGACAAGATCCCCTCGCACAAACAGAGTAATGTAGTTTATGCAGTTCAGTGAAGATTGCAGTGACAGTTCTGTTGGAGAAACAAAACAATAGCTTCAAAAGAGGATGTGTCAGCACAGAAGAGCCAATCCTGGAGGCCCTGAGTCTGCAGTCCACCTCAAAGAGAAAGGGCATTCCTTTTGAGGACAGCAATGTCGAATTTTGGCCAGAGAGGCCAGATGGTTTGAGAGAGGTGTGAAGGAAGCCATTTTTGTTCAAATAGAAAATCCCTCTTTGAACAGAGGAGGTGGCCTCAGATTCGTGTTGCCTAGTATTTACAACAGTGTTTTGAAACCTAAATCAAAACAGTTTCACTCTAGAACAACACCTGAATGGAACAGTGACACTAACGACTCACCTGAGCTTTTAACGACTCTCGCATCAGGAGTCACCCATGTCCTTTTATAGATAACAACTATTAGACCAGAACAGCTTGGTCCTACCAGGTTTAGTTTCAGGTCAAACCCCTCCCTCTAGAGATAAACCGCAGCTCTCTTACCAGTTGATCTCAGAATTGATAAAGTCTCTTGGAATTGGAGACAAAACGTCTTCACCTTAAAAACTGAGTCCAGATCCTTTTGCTTTAATCTTTTCTTCAAGATGACCTGGATGACTGAGAACCTTCACAGACATGCTACTTATTATATTAAAATACAAATCCATCCATCTTCTACTGCTTATCCGGGGTACACCCTCTTGTTCCCCTTCTTGAAAAGATGGACCACCACCCCGCTCTGCCAGTCCAGAGGTACTGTCCCCAAACGCCACGCGATGTTGCATAGGCGTGTCAACCAAGACAGCCCCACAACATCCAGAGACTTAAGGTAATCAGTTCGTATCTCATCCACCCCCGGTGCCTTGCCACAGAGGAGCTTCCCAACTACCTCAGTGACTTCAGCTTGGGTGATGGACGCGTCCACCTTTGAGCCCTCGGCCTCTGCTTCCTCAGTGGAAGACATGTCGGTGGGGTTGAGGAGATCCTCGAACTATACCTTCCATTGTCCAACAATGTCCCCAGTTGAAGTCAGCAGGTTCCCACCTCCACTTTAAACAGTGTTGGCAGGGTACTACTTCCCCCTCTTGAGGCGCCGGACTGTTTGCCAGAATTTCTTTGAGGCCGACCGATAGTCCTTCTTCATGCCCTCACCAAACTCCTCCCAGACCCAAGTTTTTGCCACCACAACCACCCGGGCTGCAGTCCGCTTGGCCTACTGGTACCAATCAGCTGCCTCAGGAGTTCCACGAGCCGACCAGGCTCGATAGGTCTCCTTCTTTAGCTTGACGGCATCCCTTACTTCCGGTGTCCACTATCAGGTTTGGGGGTTGACGCCACGACAGGCACCGGAGACTTTTCTAACTTTAGGCACGAGCAGGGTTATAGAGCAGTCCGAGAAGGTTCATAAGCAACTAGCATTTCAGCAATATATTCTGGTGCTAAATCATTAAGAGACTTGTAAACCAGCAGTGCTGTTTTAAAGTCTATTCTCTGAGCAACAGGAAGCCAGTGCAGAGACTTTAAAACTGGTGTGATGTGGTTGTACTTCCTGGTTTTAGTAAGAACCCGAGGAGCAGCGGTCTGAATAAGCTGCAGTTGTCTTAATCCTCGTTTTGAGAAACCAGTGAGCAGGCCGTTACAGTAATCTAACCTACTGGAGATAAAAGCATGGATACGTTTCTCTAAGTCTGGTTGAGACATTATCCCTTTGACTTTGGAAATGTTTTTAAGGTGATAAAATGCAGATGATGTAATTGACTTAATGTGACTGGAAATTCAAGTCTGAGTCCATGATGACCCCTAGATTTCTACCCGTAATTTTAGATTTTAGAGAAAGAGACTTGAGATGATTGCTGACACTTTATCTTTTTTTTTTCTGTGGCCCAAAGATGATTAGTTCAGTCGTGTGTCTGTTCAGTTGGAGAAAATTATTTTGCATCTACACGTCAATCTGTTCGATGCAGTGACACAGTGAACTGTGAAGTAACCTCTGAACAATAATAACAGATATAACAATATCTGTAATAAGGAATATAAATTTTTTTCCCTTCAGGAGTTTTAAAAGCCCCCAAAGATCGGGGTTTAAAAATGAATAAATAAAAATAATTGGGTTTAAACTAGAGATGCTCCGATCAGCATTTTTGGGGCCGATCACCAAAATCATGATCTGCCGATTACAGAATGGCAGGGGAATGGGAATCTTTTATCTATAATCATGCAGAGTTTGCACCATTTGTAGAAATGAAACTAACTCTAAATTAACTGTATATGACATTTAACCACAGAACATGACTTTACTTGTATACCGAAATACAGCTGAATATAACAGAACAGTTATTTCCTAAATAACTTTCCTGTGTGCCTACACACATGGAATGGCAGGTTATGTTCCACAATAAAAGATGTGAAATACATCTCAGCTCTATCTGAATGGAAGAACTGAGATATATTGGAGCAGCCTTCTCTGCACTTAGCCTCCCTAACATGTTGTGGTCCCTAAAAGATATAAAAGCATAAAATATTATTTCTATAAGCTATAGACCTATGCAATTATTCGTTAATTATGTTTACACATGTAGATTACTTTTACTATTTATATAAGCTGCTTTTACTAGGGCTGCACGATTATGACAAAAATCATAATTGTCGATTATTCCTTTGAAATTGTAATTGCGATTATTAATTACGATTATTACAATTTACATTGATTGATGTTTTAAGTAGCTTTATACCATGTTTAAAGCAACTTCATGCCATATTTGTATATAAAAATAAAAAAAAACAAGCTGAAAACACTCTTCCTGAAAAACTTATATTGCTTTTCTACATTGGTTCACACTGATATCCTTTTATACTAATACCAATTCACTTCACTTTTGCATAATAAAACAGGTAATAATTTGCTATTAATCAATAGTAGTATATCTCATCACAGAATCACTTTAAGACCTTCTCTTTAAGACGATCTATCACTTTAAGACCTCACCTAAAGCCCTGAAGGTCCAGCTACTTCTTCCTCAACATTCTCTATGACATCTTCACAAGATATCTGAGTTTCCTATATGTAATTAAATAATGAACTAATGAATCAAATACACACGTATCAGTATGCATTCAACGCATTGTGTTAATTTTTCAGAGCAATTTAAATATGAAGGGGACATGGTTTTTTAAAACTTTTAAAATGCATGATTTTCACACTTTAATAATTCATAGTTCATAAAGACCTCACCTGAAGGTCCAGCTACTTCTTCCTCAACAAGCTTTATGACATCTTCACAAGATGTCTGAGTTTCCTATATGTAATTAAATGAACTAATGAATAAAATACACACGTATCATGGTATGCATTCAACACATCATTTTTATATTTCAGAGCCATTTTTAAATATGAAGGGGACATGGTTTTGTGGATTAATGTGTTGAAATTTATGTTAATCTATGTGTTAAGTTTATCTGTATGAGACTAGCAGTAAGCTAGATCAACATTAGAATAAAATACAGATCATATTCTAACATTTTATTATTGTTGAACTATATAACATTGATTAGTGACTGGTCAGTCACTACTGCTAGTTTATTTGTGTGGCTAGCTAGTTATTTTGCCTGCTTACACTCGGACTCTGCTTTATGAAAAAGATTCTTATGTTTTTCTTCTTGGGTGGCATCTACAAAGTACAAAAAGGGGCAAAAAAACGAAATATTAGAATGTTTTTACTCTGGCCTTTGTATGTGGCAGAGAGACAGCCCTGGTAACTTACCGTCGGCGTTGTCAACATGCGCGCGCACTCACACACCAGCCGCTCGCTGCTAGTGCAAGCACAAAAGTAGTCCCGGCCAGCGCGTGTAGCCTGTCAGATATCCCGCCGCCAATCAAATTACGGCGTTTCTTGTACTGTCGTCGTCCTGGCCGTTAGAATCGATCCAAATAGCAGTGCAAAGATCCAAATAGCAGTTCAAAAGAGCTTGCTAAATATTGGTGGGGACAGATTTGCCATCTCAAAATATTGATAGGGACTAGTACCTAGCGTCCCCTCCTAAACCTACGCCCATGCATGAGATCAGTGGATAATCTGGTCGTTGATAATGACACGCCTACAGACTATTATTAAAAGTGGTGATTCGCCACTCACAACCTGACATGATCTAAACACGCCTCTTAAGCGCACAGATTTTTTTTTTTTTTTTGTGTAATCATGGCTTTGGACGATTACGTAATTGTGGCTTCTGTAATCGTGATCGCGATTAGAAATTCGATTAATTGTGCAGCCCTATGTAAACTGCTTTTATTTATTTTCTATTGCAACTTTAAACTGGTCTAAGCAGTTTGGTGTTTTCATGTTGCCTTGGCAACTAGCCTGAATAATATGCACATGAAATGAAACTTATCATCTCACCTCAACATGCCCTTTGCAATCATTTAGACAGACATAACTGATTAATTTAGTTTGGGAAAAGAGATAAAAGCCCGCCCACACTGACAATTGATTTGTTGATTTGCAGAAACAGGCCAATCAGGATGCTCTCTGTCTTACAAGCGCTTCGCACACACGCAAGGTCTCTCGCTCCATCTCCCTCTCTGCCGTGCGCACTACACGTTTTGAAACACTCTCACATGCGCGCTCTTGCTCGCTCGCTCTAGATTCCGGGAGATTTTAACTAATTTGCGGGCATCAGGGAGCCACTATCAATATGCGGGAGACTCTCGCAACTTCCGGAGACTTGGGATGTCTGCTTTGAAAAACTTCCAGACGGGAGAGCTCATGTTGCCACTGACAAGCTCCGCTCAGCTGTTGTGTACCTGTGCCGCGCGCCGCGCATGCACGTGTGAAAAAGTCGCATGATTTACGTCACGCGATCGGCTTTTTTGATCGGCGCTTTTGGGGCTCGCCGATCAAGTTATTAGTCAATATCGGCCGATCATGATCGGTGGCCGATCAATCGGAACATCACTAGTTTAAACTAAATCGCAGGCCATAGTGCTGCTCTGATTTTCCGGTCAGTTAGACAAGCCTGTAGGAGTGCCATATTTTTTGCGACTTTCCACATGGCATTTCTGCGGATTCTTAAAGAAAACTGAAGAATGATCCCACTTGGTTTGTTCTCATTTTACTTCAGTTTCTTTTTAGACCTTTTAATTTCAGCGAGTTGTCATTGATAGGTTTTTTCATAACAAAACAAGTGTTAATCAAGGCAAAGAAAACGTCAATAATGTCATCTATGTCACATTCATACCCACATTTACCCTCACTTTGTATCGTTTTCTTGTTGACTTGTTCTTACAAGGATTTTCTTCGGGTGAGAGAGGCAGGGGTGGAAAATCCTCCTGGGGTTGTGTCCATTGAGTATTTACTTTTACATTTAGTCATTAAGCAAGTTCAAAGCTATGCTCTTGGCCTACAAAACCACCTCTGGTTCTGCACCCCCATACCTCCACTCACTAATACAGACCTACGTTCCTACCAGATCCCTGCGCTCTGCAAATGAACAACGTCTGGTGGTACCGTCCCAAAAAGGTACAAAATCACTCTCACGTACCTTCTCTGGATCTGTTCCACATTGGTGGAATGATCTACCCGCTGCTACAAGATCAGCAGACTCTGTAGCCATCTTTAAAAAACACCTGAAAGCACATCTCTTCCGTCAACACCTGACTGACAAACACTGAGCCCTACTTCCTTTCTATCGATTCCTTTCAAAAAAAAAAAAAAAAAAAAAAAATTCTCTTATCCTTAGCATCGTATACTGCGCTGGGTTTAAACTGACTAGTTTTTGTGCACTTATGCTTTTTGTACCTTGTGTTGTTAAAGTTGCTTCCATTGTTATCCTCACTTGTAAGTCGCTTTGGATAAAAGCGTCTGCTAAATGACTAAATGTAAATGTAAATGTAAGCAGACGCTTTTATCCAAAGCGACTTACATTAAGCTTCCATTCACCAGTGTTGCAGCTGGAACACCACTGGAGGCAAGGTGGGTTAAGTGTCTTGCCCAAGGACACAACAACAGTATGAACTATGGGGATAGCGGTAATCAAACCACCAACCGCTGACCCACATAGACTCTGTGTATTTAGCGTTTTAGTGTAGTAGCTCAAAGTTAACTAGCACTAAGACCCAGCGGAGCTGCTTAAATGTCACACACTGCTTTCTGTGCCGGACAGTAAAATAACAAAAAGATGCACAAGTGTTAAAAGCATAGATAGTATAATTATGGATGATATCCGCCCATTGGTCCCCTATTCACCAATATTGTCATTACGAATTCGGGTTTTACTCCATAGTAAAACAATAGTTTTTAGATAGCATAAACCAACGTAATTTTCAAAAATTCACAGGCAAGCTTTCTGCCGGGCTCTGTGGTACCTGATGTAAGGTGAGTGATCTGCACGAACACAAATACTCTTATCTCGTTTGATTTCTTACAAACGTTAATAACGTGGCTATAATTCTGGATGCGTGACCACATAATAGTGCAGCATAGTTGTGTATCACGGCTTACGTTACTTGTGCAAGTTATCAAGGCTGAGACCACAATCGAGCTGTTCAGTTATAGTTTTACTGACAACGATTTTATGACAACCAATTTTTTGTCTAAATTACAGTCTTTGTGAATGTGGTTGTAGTTATAAGCTGGCTTTGAGTGAGACCTAACGTTAGTAGTTACAGTTTAGCTGCTACCCAGCAATTTTACATCAGTGGGAGAGGCAGAATTGCTCTTTCTTTTCAATGTAACTTAAGTTGCACATGATTTCCAATCGGTTTGGTTTGTTAAAAATTTGTCAGTATGTATTTTGGGTAACCAAAAGTCCTATGGGGAGTTTCGATAGGGCATTTTACAAAACGCATGAGCATACCTTGGCAAATAAATGGTCTAAAGTACTCATATTTCATTCTATATTGATCTGCTTTTGCACACAGCTTTACAAGACCTTGTGCTTGGGCTCAGTTGTGTTTCTAAAGTCATATCAAGAGACCTAGAAGCTGAAATGTGGTCAGTTGAGATGCTTGTTATCCAGCAGAAAGAAAACAATATTCTAGCCTCTATAACTCTGTGCCAGTACTTCACACAATTATTCTGATTGTTTCCTAAGAAACTACAGGGTCTCAGCTTTCTAAAGAGGTCAGGCATTTGATGGTAGGCAAAAATAGCTGGGAACAGTGATCTCTGAAGTAGGCGCAGTGCAATGTCGAGGGGAAAAGCCTAGTAAATGGCCCAACCCTGAAGAAGTTAAAATAAACGTAATAATTCAAATTATTTTATTATAATATTAATATTATAAAAGTGTGTGTGTGTGTGTGTGTATATATATATAAATACCTTAATGTGTATATTCATTGCAGCTATATGTTCTGTTCAATGTTATTTTCATATGGAAGTCCATGGTTATAATTATTCATAAGTATGCAGTGTCATAAGTACATCTCTGACGTTTATAACAAACCAAACAGTTTGAAAATCGGTAGAAAATTTAGCAAGTTATGGTTATTTAAAAAGTACATGCACCATTAAAACACAATGTTACGAGTGAGCAAGCTGACTGTGACAAGATGGCCGCCAGTTGCGGACGTCGACCTCCATTGGCCAGCAGCGCGGACGAGACATCTAGCCTTTATTATGTATATCTATGTTAAAAGCAAGTGACTTGCTAGCACAGCAGACCGTGCTTCTCACAGACCCGCCTCCACTGCAAACTACACTTTGGCTCCCAACAAGCTACTTTCTGAACATGAGAGCAGTGAGTCGAGAGGCGTCTGGCAAGGACATGTTACGCATTGTGCTCAATACCAGTGGCAATTTTAATGTGGTAAAAGAAAATTTGTGCTGAGAACCAACTGTGCACCTTTTTGGATAGACAACTGGATTGACAACTGGATTGACGGATGCTTGGTACCACCAGTACTTAATGAAAACCTGGTACGTTTTATTTTTATTTTATTTTTTTAATTAGGCCCGAGCCAGTGATGACCGGGAGGGCCTAATTAAAAAATTAAAAAATGCAAAATGATCCTAAATTTGACCCAGTGAACATGCACGAAAAGTCATTTTTATTGGCCCCAGACTTAGAGCTCTGCGAAAATTTTATGTATTTGAAGTCCCCGAAAAACAATTATAAAAAATTACTCGGTGGCGACCCCTAGAAAAGTCAAAATACATTGAGCCTATGGAAAATGAAAGTAAATTTTTCCAATGTAGAAATACAAAACTTGGTACATCCATAGGACACCTCAGGGCAAACAGAAAAGTTTATTACAGCCATACCGTAAACTCAACAGGAAATCTACTATGTTGGGTGGAATGCGTGACCACCTAAATCGCATACCTTGTGCTAAAGGCTTTTCATCTAAACAGATCCAAATTTGGTGAGTATCATCTAGACACGTGTGCCAAAAAAGTTATCAATTTGTTTTTTGATACATTTGTGGCTGTGGTCGTCTGTGTGAGTCTGTGAAGAGGCAGCCATTTCTTTGGGAAATAAATGCCATTTCCCAATTGCCAGGATCCTTCCTTTAGAGGAGGCCCCTCCAGAGCCACGGCTAGAGTCTTAGAAAACTCCTCAGAATCCTTTTGGAACTTGTAACCTTGTACTTTTAGACAAGTTATATTTACATTTTGCCTTTTTAAACAGGGGGGTGCAGCGATTCCTGAGTCATCTCAAATCTCCAGCCAGTACTTTGTTTTTCTCGCCTTAGCCCAAGCATAATCTATTATTTTCAAAGGTTCAGACAGCTCCCAGGAAAACCAGGGATTGTGGAGACCTTTAACTCTAAATTACAAGGTGGTGTAGCAGGCCCAAGCAGTAGCACAAGCCCAGTTATTTGACATTACTGTGAAGTTTACGCTTTAAAGCACGAAATGCAATCCTCCGAGTGCATGTGTCCCCGCGTTCTCAAGGGAGGCGAGGGCCTTTATCGCCGCTTGCGGCTTTAATTTATTTTCTTTTTGTTTTTAGTAGGGATGCACCGAATGTTCGGCCACCGAAATTATTCGGCCGAAAATAGCCAAAAAAAGCACTTTCGGCGTTCGGCCGAATAAGTAAAAAGGCCGAATAAATTTTGCCGAATAATGACGTTTTTAATGACGCAATCAAATTACCCGCGTAGAGTGAGAGGCGCTCGCTTTATGCAGCAAACATGTCAGCCGTGTGGAAGCACTTTAAGGTGTCAGAGAAAGAGGCAAAAACGGCCGTTTGCAGACATTGTTCAGCTGAATTGTCCAGACATCTGCAAAAACGAAAGTGAAACAGACCACGGAGTTAAAACAACTGAACGTGCGGTCTTAGAAGCTGTCAGCACATGATTTAGACAGGCGGACTCAGAACCCCTGTACAGCATCGCTACTGTGCTTGATCCACGATATAAAGATCATTACTTGGATGTGGGGAGAAAGATGCGCACACGAGAAATGATCCAGGCCGAGTTGGATTTGGGAAAGCCGCTAGGTAATGGAGACGGTCAGGTGCACAGCCAGGAGATGAAAACAGCGCAGAGAGTAAACGGGCTCGTACTACAGATTATCCGCGCACAGTCTCGCTGTCTGACTGGTAAGATTTTATTTATATTTTGGATTATGGTAACACTTTATAAGTAGTTTCTATTTTTAACATTAACTAACAATGAAAACCCCTTATTAACAGCATTTATTAATCTTAATGTTAACATTTACTAATACAGTATTAAAATTAAGTGTCACATTTGTAATTTTGAATTTAAAAGTATCAAAAGTGGTAGGCCTATTTGTTAAAATTGTGAATGCACTCATACTAACATGAACTAAATATTTTTTTATTATCTTAAATTAAGGAAGATTAATAAATACCATGACAAATGTATTGCTCATTGTTAGTTAAATATTTTGAAATTGTATTTTTGTTATTTGATTTTTTTTATCTGAAAAGCAACACAAAATAGTAAAAAGCAAATTTTTACTATTTAATTATTGTAATGGTGAAAAAATTGTCAAAATAAATGGAAAAATGTGAAACACCGCATTCGGTATTCGGCCTTCGGCCAAGCATTTCATTATTATTTGGCTTCGGCCAAGAATTTCATTTCGGTGCATCCCTAGTTTTTAGAACCGACTTTGTACCAAAGTATAGGGACTCTTAACAACACTAGTGTGCGTCGTTTTGGTATGATGTTATCAAAAGCGACAATTTGCACTGCAGGAGGTTGCTAGGTTTATATTGAACTACCGTAAAACCAATTTGTCACGAAAACATGATCTGGGACTTGCGTTTGGGTCGGTAAGCCATGGGGGGCTACTGCAAGCTTCAAAGCCTAATGATGGCTTGCTTCACTGACAGTGACAGCTCTTTGGATCTCATATTGAGAGTTGACAGCAACAGTTTCCAAATGCCAAATCTGCTCCTTGTAAATAAGATAATGAGGGAATAACACACACCTGGCCATGGAACAGCGGAGCAGCCAATTGTCCCATTACTTTTGGTCCCTTTAAAAAGTGGTAGGCACATATACAAACTGTTGTAATTCCTACACCGTTTACCTGATTTAGATGTAAATACCCTCAAATTAAAGCTAAAAGTCTGCAGTTAAAGCACATCTTGTTCGTTTATATTTAAATCCATTGTGTTGGTGTATAAAGCCAAAAAGATTAGAATTGTGTCGATGTCCCAATATTTACATTTACATGTAGTCATTTAGTAGACGCTTTTATCCAAAGCAACCTACATGAAGCTTCCATTCACCAGTGTTACAATTACACTTTACATTTTTTAGTTGATGCTTTCATTCAAAGCGACTTACATTAAGCTTCTATTCACCAGTGTTACAGCTGGAACACCACTGGAGGCAGGGGGGGTTAAGTGTCTTGCCCAAGGACACAACGACAGTATGAACTGTAGGTAGAGCGGGAATCGAACCGCCTACCTTCCGGTTGAAGGACAACCACTCTACCACTGGATCTGACTGTAGATCTGCAGTGTACAGCTGCACCTCTGTGTTGATGTCCCAAGCATATATGTATAGATCTACAACTTGTATAATGTTTTTGTTTTTTCTCTACAGAGGCTGACGGCTTATCTTCATTCTCACAAAGCTCCTCCGTACGTCATTAATCTGGATCCTGCCGTCCATGAGGTCCCTTTTCCTGCAAACATAGGTCAGGCCTGTTTTACACACACAGCTACAGGTTTACATAAATCTGTCAAAAAAATAAAGATAAATTATGAACACAGCTTTCTCAAAATGTTTTCTGTCAGATGCGGTCTCTTCCAATTTTATTTATTATGCTTTTATTTTTTATTTTTTTAATTTGAGCAATGTATATATGGGGTAAAGTCAATACATCCCTTAATTTTTCATAGAAGCACTTTAAACCCATTTGATTTATCATTAGTAATGAAGCTGTTAGCACAAATTGAGGGTGGAAGACTCCTCCCCTCATCAGCCTGACGCAGCTGCTGCACCTATCTGATTCACCTCCTCACTTGCAGTCAATCACTGCTAAGCAGCACTAATTTAGCATGTTAGGCGCCGCCCAAGTGGCAGCCTGTTGCAGCAGCTCCCGCTAAGTTTGAAATATTTGTGTTATTTTTTAGTGTTCTGGTACTTTCTATTCTTTTCTTTTGTTGTGTATGTGTGAGCAACTACAAACTGCACAATGGACATCAACAAAATCACAGAGCTTGCTCTACTTTTTCTGTTGCTTTGGACTTTGTTTACGGGTGCGTTTGGAAACTCTGCTCACAACAGTGGTCCTATTGTTTACACCAGGGACCAGCTGTTAGCATTCCGCAACACAGCGATGATACGGCAGGAAAAACCGGACATTCCTCGCGAACTAAGAAGCAGACGACGGGGAAAACGTGCTGGGACTCTGTGTCGGGCTAAAAAGAGACGTTACAGACCAACTCTGCCGTCCGTCATTATGGGAAATGTGAGATCTTTACCCAACAAGATGGACGAGCTAGCGGCTCTTACCCGGCATCAGAGGGAATTCCGGGAGTGTAGCATCATGATATTCACGGAGTCATGGCTAACTCCGCTAACACCGGATTCGACTGTGGCTCTAGAGGATTTGAACTACTGCGCGGACAGAGCACGGAGAGCGGTAAGAGGAAGGGAGGAGGTCTGGCAGTTTTTGTAAATAATAGATGGTGTAAATCTGGTCACATCACTATTAAAGAACAGATCTGCTGTAAGGACATTGAGATGTTAGCTGTTAGCATAAGGCCGTACTATCTGCCCAGGGAATTCTCGCATGTTATCGCGATAGCTGCGTATATTCCCCCCTCTGCTGACGGTGAATTGGCATGCGATGTCCTACACTCTGCGGTAAACAGACTGTTAACACAGAGCCCAAATGCCCTTCTCATCATCTCTGGAGATTTCAATCATGCCCCTCCATCCTCCACGCTGCCCACATTCACACAGTACGTTTCATGCCACACCAGAGACAATAAAACACTGGACTTATTATATGCAAATCTAAAGGAGGCTTACACCTCGACACCCCTCCCCCCTTTGGGAAGATCGGATCACAACCTGGTTCATCTCCAACCTGTGTACAAACCCCTTGTATGCAGGCAACCAGCTGTCTCCACTGTGAGGAAATGGTCTGATGAGTCCAGTGAGGCTCTGAAGGACTGTTTTGAAACAACTTTGTGGGAGGAATTGTGTAACCCTCATGGGGAGGATATTGACAATCTAACAGACTGCATTACGGACTACATCAATTTCTGTGTGGAGAATGCTGTACCTTCCAGGACTGTACGGTGTTTTTCCAATAACAAACCATGGATCAACCTGACATAAAGACTCTTCTTAAGGAGAAGAAGAGGGTTTTTAAATCAGGAAACAAGGAAGAGCTGAAAAATGTCCAGAGAGAACTAAGAAAGAAGATCAGGAAGGAAAAGCATGCTACAGGAGGAAGATGGAGGCTCAGCTGCAGCAGAACAACGTCAGTGGTGTGTGGAAGGGGCTAAAAACCATCACTGGTCATAAGGAGACCAGCCCTCAGACTGAGGGTGACCAGAGGTGGGTGAATGATCTAAATCTATTTTTTAACAGATTTGATCAGCCACTCTCCCCTGCCCCCATCCAGTCCCCTCTGCTGCAGCCCCCCAACCCGGCCGACACAGCAGGCTGCTCCAGCCCCACCTCTCTCTGCACGGCTATCAGCTCACAGCCTACCCACATCACACCTAACTCCCTGCTCTACCAATTCCCTCCAGCCCCTCTCCATCCAATACACACTACCCTTACAGAAGACCAGGTGAGAATGGAGCTCGGAAGATCAAAGTGAGGAAGGCTGCAGGTCCAGGCGGCATCAGCTCCAGACTCCTTAAGACCTGTGCAGACCAGCTGTGCGGCATACTGCTGTACATGTTTGACCTGAGCCTGAAGCTGGGAAAGGTGCCACAGCTATGGAAAACATCCTGCGTGGTACCTGTACCAAAGACATCGCGTCCAAAAGACCTTGGGGACTACAGACCGGTAGCACTGACCTCACATTTGATGAAAACATTGGAGAGGCTGGTGCTAACCCATCTGAGACCTTTGGTGAGCCCATCAATGGATCCACTTCAGTTTGCCTACCGACCTGGCATTGGAGTGGAAGACACTGTCATCTTCCTCCGGAATCGGGCTCTTTCTCACCTGGAGAAGGCTGGGAGCACGGTGAGAGTCATGTTTTTTGACTTCTCCAGTGCCTTTAACACCATCCAACCTGCGCTTCTGAGGGATAAGATGGTGGACATGGGAGTGGACCATCATCTGTGTGCTTGGATACTGGACTACCTCACAGACCGACCACAGTATGTGAAAACTCGTGACTGTGAGTCTGACATGATTGTCTGCAAGACTGGTGCCCCGCAGGGAACGGTTCTGGCCCCGTTTCTCTTCACCACCTACACTGCAGACTTCAGGTTCAGCTCAGCAACCTGTCACCTACAGAAGTTCTCTGACGACTCTGCTATCGTTGGTCTGATCACAGATGATGATGACAGGGAGTACAGAGAACTGATCCAGAACTTTGTGGACTGGTGCCAGCGGAGCTGCCTCCAGTTAAATGCGGGAAAACCAAAGAACTGGTGGTGGATTTCCGTAGGCACAAACAAACTATGTTAACACCAGTGAACATTCAGGGAAGGGACATTGTGAGAGTAGAATCTTACAAATACCTGGGTGTTCATCTGAACGATAAACTGGACTGGTCTGACAACACTGCTGCGATCTATAAGAAAGGGCAGAGCAGACTCTTTCTGCTGAGGAGACTGAGGTCTTTTGGTGTGCAGGAGAGCTACTGAAGACCTTTTTGACTCTGTGGTTGCCTCAGCCATATTCTATGGTGTAGTATTCTGGTGCAGCAGCATCTCTAGTGCAGAAAGGAAGAGACTGGACAAGCTGATCAGGAGGGCCAGCTCAGTACTGGGGATTCCTCTTGATACTGTGCAGGAGGTGGGTGAGAGGAGGATGGTAGCAAAACTGTCATCATTGCTGGAGAACGACTCTCACCCCTGTATGAAACGGTTTCAGCTCTGAGCAGCTCCTTCAGTGACAGACTGTTACATCCGAAGTGTCTGAAGGAGCGATACAGACGCTCGTTTCTTCCTGCTGCTATTAGACTTTATAATCAGAGCTGCTCCCAGTGAACGAGTCATCATGATACTCACTGCTGCTATTTTTTTCACTGCAATAATATGTGCAATTTGGTGTTGTTGTTTTTGTAGTTGTTTTTTTAGTGCAATCACTATATTACTGTAATACTTGATATACTTTTTTGTTTTTGTATATGCTGTATATATAGGTATATATACATAGTATATATACATTTTATATATCATGCTGTATATTATGTATATTATTTATGTTTGTAACAATACTGTAAGAATTGCTGCTGGAACAGAGAAATTTCCCCATTGTGGGACGAATAAAGGATTATCTTATCTTATCTTAATTTAAAGCACCCTCTCAACTTCATCATTCAGTCTTCAGCTCGTGCGGCAAAACTCTTTCACCCCGATGCCACCTCAGCTGGAGACTACTTCTCATCCTCAGCATCCACTCACTCTCTTAACTACCACCAGTGTCTTGGCTCTGGAAAGAAGACCAGCAAACATCGCTCTGCTCTTCTCCTATCACGCATTGCAAGTGGTTTCCCTCCTTCCCTTCATTGCCAAAGCTCTCGAGCGAGCTGTGTTTACTCAGCTCTCATTTTTTCTCACATGGTGCAACCTCCTGGGCCAGAACCAGTCTGGGTTCAAGAGCGGACATTCCACCGAAACTGCACTACTCATCGTCATCGAAGCCCTGAGAATGGCAAAGGCAACATCCAAGTCATATGTACTCATCTTACTAGATCTGTCTGTCGCTTTTGACACTGTTAATCATCACATCCTCCTGTCTTCTCTCAGTGCGATGGGTGTCTCTGGAATGGCGTTGCAATGGTCTTACCTCTCGGCTAGGTCATTCAGAGTATCCTGAAGAAACGAGGTCTCTGAGTCCCAACATCTCAATACAGGGGTGCCACAGGGCCGCTACTCTTTTCCATGTACATGACATCCCTTGGCTCTGTCATTATTAAGGTAGCTACAACACATGACATAGACCCTCAGAGGAATACAAAACAGGAAAGTTTCAGTATATGCCTATAGCATTGGAAATCTTGTCTTAGTTCAGAGTGAATTAGTAGTAGTGCTAATTTTACTGGAGTTATTCACTGGAGTAATCCCAGATTTTTTTTTATTTTTTATTAGGTCACACAGAACATCAGTATTTATTTAGTATTAGTCACAAGTTATTAATATTAAAGAATGTGCAGCTTTTTATAAAAAAAAAAAAGTAGGTTAATAATAAAGTCTTGGCACAGTCTACTTGACCATGGCAAAAAAAAATTAAAAAAAATAAATTATACCTACTAATCTGACCAAACAAAATAATTGTGCAAAATGCTTTAGTCAACAGCAGTGGGTCTTTTCACACCAAATACCACCACAAAACAAAAAATATTTTCCTTGTATTTCCTGGACTACAAGCATTATTAAAAAAGACACACAAACTAATTTCTAGATTGAAAACTAGACTACACTTACATTTATTCATTTAGCTGACGCTTTTATCAAAAGCAACCTACATTAAGCTTCATTTTTGCATGTTGTCTTCTCACATTTTGAATTTAACTTTTATACTTACTGGTTACTGTACACTGTACTGTACTTACTGGCCACTCACTGAGTGGGTGTTACCAAAAAACCTGAAAGTGAGCGGGAGCACGTGCCGGTCCACACACCCTTTTGGATCACGCCAGTTTTAAAATCCCTGCACTGGCTTCCTGTTGCTCAGAGAATAGACTTCAAAACAGCACTGCTGGTTTACAAGTCTCTAAATGGTTTAGCACCAGAATATATCTCTGACATGCTAGTTGCTTATGAACCTCCTCGGACTCTGAGAACATCTGGGACAGGCCTTCTGCTCGTGCCCAGAGTTAGAACTAAACAGGGTGAAGCAGCGTTTAAGTTTCATGCAGCAAAAACCTGGAACAGCCTCCCAGATGAAGTAAAACAAGCCTCAACTTTAACAATGTTCAAGGGGAGGTTAAAAACCTTCCTCTTTAGCTCCGCCTACACTACAACCTAAAGTGTTTGTTTTTTCTTTTATCTGCACTCTTCTTTTTAAAATGTTATTTTTTTTCTTATGCTTCTTAAAATAAATCTTGTAAATTGTCTTTTATTCCTGTAAAGCACTTTGAGTTACCCAGTGTATGAATTGTGCTATATAAATAAAATTGCCTTGCCTTGCCTTTTACAGTGAATTTACTGAGTAAAGTGATTGCAGCAAAACTGGAACTCCTCTGATAATTTAAACATTTTAAATTACAATTAAACAAATTACATTTTTATTTTTATTTTATCATATTAAATTAACAAACGTGCACAGCTTCAGGAACCTATGAGGAACTTGGGCGCTCCTGCACCAATGAACCGCTTTACTTTGATAAATATTGAACCAAATTATGAAATAAAAACTGTATCCATTATTATTCAAGACAGTGCTTTTGCTTAAGTTATTAAACCCAAATTAAACTGATATGTATTGAGAGAAATAAAGAGAAATTAAATTAAAGCCGCAAGCGGCGATAAAGACCCTCGCCTCCCTTGAGACCGCGGGGACACATATATTCGGAGGATTGCATGTCGTGCTTTAAAGCAAATTTGGAGCTGTTTAGATGAAAACCCTTTAGCACAAAGTGTACGATTTAGGTGGTCATGTATTCCACCCAACATTTTCTGTTGAGAAGGATCCTGGCAATTGGGAAATGGCATTTATTTCCCAATAGTTGCCTCTTCACAGACTCATTACGACCACAGCCACAAATCTATCAAAAACAAATTGATAACTTTTTTTGCACACGTGTCTAGATGATACTCACCAAATTTGGAGCTGTTTAGATGAAAAGCCTTTAGACACAAGGGGTGCAATTTAGGTGGTCACGCATACACCCAACATAGTAGATTTCCTGTTGAGTTTACGATATGGCTGTAATACATTTTTCTGTTCGCCTGAGGTGTCCCAAGTTTCATTTTTCTACGTTGGAAAAAAGTTACTTTCACTTTCCATAGGCCCAATGTATTTTGACTTTTGTAGGGGTCGCCACTGAGTCATTTTTCATATTTTTTTCGACTTCAAATACATAAATTTTTCGCGAGCTTGAAGTCTGGGACCAATAAAAATGACTTTTAGTTGCACGTTTACTGGGTCAAATTGAGGATCATTTTGCAGAAAAATTATAATAAAAAAATATACCAAATTATAATAAAATAAAATATAACTCGAGCAAAAAGTCTAGAAAAACGCTTGTCTATTTTACATACATGTGTTTAGCTCATTTTGCCCAAGTTTGGTGTCTGTGGAATGAAGCAGCTATTTTCTGAGTTCTTTTAAAAAAGTGTATTTTAAGTCGGTTCACATTTTCAATTCAAAATGGCCGCCTTCCCGTGTGTGATAGGTGTGGTCCCCATTGGCTTTTTGTTCATAAGCCCATGCTGGATGTGTGTACCAAGTTTCATTTGCCTACGACAAACTAACATTTTCACTTCCCATTGACTTTTTCCAAATATTTGGGACGTTGCTATGGCAACACATTTATAGATAGGGGTGGTTGTCATTGGCTTTTATGCTCGTCATGACATAAGAGATGTGTGTACCAAATTTTATGTCTCTATGACAAACTAAATTCTTGGGTCCCATTATAAGTTTGTAGGGGCGCTGGAGAGCCATTTCTAAAGATAACCCTTTTATTTACATATTTTTGTGTTCAGGTCATGAATGTGCACAAACGCCTTTTTGGGTCCAACTCGATCCGAGAAGCCGTTTGAGAGTTAAGAGACGCGTTTATTTTCACAAAAATGGCCACCTCGTTACAGGCTTGCCACACCCATACCCGATAAGATATCAACAACAAAGTCACAACTTTGGTTGGCACACGTGTCTAGATGATACTCACCAAATTTGGGGCCATTTAGATTAAAACACAATGATTTGCATCTTTCTGCGCAAGTGCGAATTTAGTGGGCGCCTTTCACCCCACATGGCGGACATCCTGTTAAGTTTAGGGTGTGACTGTCATTGACTTTTCTGTTTGCCCTGAGGTGTCCTATGGATATACCAAGTTTCATTTTTCTACGTTGGAAAAAGTTACTTTCACTTTCCATAGGCCCAATGTATTTTGACTTTTCTAGGGGCCGCCACTGAGTCATTTTTCGTATTTTTTTTTGGGGACTTCAAATACATAAATTTTTGCGGGCTTGAAGTCTGGGACCAATAAAAATGACTTTTAGTTGTTCGTTTACTGGGTTAAATTGAGGATCATTTTGCAGAAAAATTATAATAAAAATATATACGAATTATAATAAAAAAATATAACTCGAGCAAAAAGTCTAGAAAAACACTTGTCTCTTTTACATACATGTGTTTAGCTCATTTTGCCCAAGTTTGGTGTCTGTGGAATGAAGCAGCTTTTTCTGTGTACTTTTAAAAAGAGGTGTATTTTAAGTCGGTTCACATTTTCAATTCAAAATGGCCGCCTTCCTGTGTGTGATAGGGTGTGGTCCCCATTGGCTTTTGTTCATAAGCCCATGGTGGATGTGTGTACCAAGTTTTATTTGCCTACAACAAACTAAAAATTTCACTTCCCATTGACTTTTTCACATTTTTGGGACGTTGCTATGGCAACACATTTATAGATAGGGGTGGTTGTCATTGGCTTTTATGCTCGTCATGACATAAGAGATGTGTGTACAAAATTTTATGTCTCTATGACAAACTAAATTCTTGGGTCCATTATAAGTTTGTAGGGGCGCTGGAGAGCCATTTCTAAAGATAACCCTTTTATTTACATATTTTTTGTTCAGGTCATGAATGTGCACAAACGCCTTTTTGGGTCCAACTCGATCCGAGAAGGCGTTTGAGAGTTAAGAGACGTTTATTTTCACAAAAATGGCCACCTCGTTACAGGCTTGCCACACCCATACCCGATAAGATATCAAAAACAAAGTCACAACTTTGGTTGGCACACGTGTCTAGATGATACTCACAAAATTTGGGGCCATTTAGATTAAAACACAATGGTTTGCATCTTTCTGCATAAGTGCGATTTTAGTGGCCGCGCGTTTCACCCCACATGGCGGACTTCCTGTTAAGTTTAGGGTGTGACTGTCATTGACTTTTCTGTTTGCCCTGAGGTGTCCTATGGATATACCAAGTTTCATTTTTCTACGTTGGAAAAAAGTTACTTTCACTTTCCATAGGCCCAATGTATTTTGATTTTGTAGGGTCGCCACTGAGTCATTTTTCGTATTTTTTTAGCGACTTCAAATACATAAATTTTTCGCGAGCTTGAAGTCTGGGACCGATAAAATGACTTTTCGTGCATGTTCACTGGGTCAAATTTAGGATCATTGGGTCGGAAGAAAAATAAAAAAAAAAAAAAAAAAAAAAAAAAATCCGAGCAAAAACAATAGGCCCTCCCGGTCATCACCGGCTCGGGCCTAATTAAAGCCGCAAGCGGCGATAAAGACCCTCGCCTCCCTTGAGACCGCCGAGACACATGTACTCGGAAGATTGCATTTCGTGCTTTAAAGCGTAAACTTCGCGGTAATGTCAAATAACCGGGTCTGTGCTACTGCTGCGGCCTGCTACACCACCTTGTAATTTAGAGTTAAAGGTCTCCACAATCCCTGGTTTTCCTGGGAGCTGTCTGAACCTTTGAAAATAATAGATTATGCTTGGCCTAAGGCGAGAAAAACAAAGTACTGGCTGGAGATTTGAGATGACTCAGGAATCACTGCACCCCCCCCCTGTTTTTAAAAAGGCAAAAATTTGTAAATATTACCTGTCTAAAAGTACAAGTTTACAAGTTCCAAAGGATTCTGAGGAGTTTTCTAAGACTCTAGCCTTGGCTCTGGAGGGGCCTCCTCCAAAGGAAGGATCCTGGCAATTGGGAAATGGCATTTAATTCCCAAAGAAATGGCTGCCTCTTCACAGACTCATTATGACCACAGCCACAAATGTATCAAAAAACAAATTGATAACTTTTTTGGCACACGTGTAGCAGATCGGCCCTCGGCCAATGGGGACCACACCCTATCACACACGGGAAGGCGGCCATTTTGAATTGAAAATTTGGTCCGACTTAGAATACACCTCTTTTTTAAAAAACAACAAAAAATAGCTGCTTCATTCCACAGACACCAAACTTGGGCAAAATGAGCTAAACACATGTATGTAAAATAGACAAGTGTTTTTCTAGACTTTTTTGCTCGAGTTATATATTTTATTATAATTCGGTATATATTTAGGCCCGAGCCGGTGATGACCGGGAGGGCCTATTGTTTTTGCTCGGATTTTTTTTTTTTTTAATTTTATTATTTTTTAGACCCGAGCCGGTGATAACCGGAAGGGTCTATTATTTTTGATAGCGTCCGTTATTAGGCCCGAGCCGGTGATGACCGGGAGGGCCTATTATTTTTGCTCGGATTTTTAGGCCCGAGCCGGTGATGGCAGGAGGGCCTATTGTTTTGCTTTTTTTTTTTTTTTATCTTTCTTGTCGACCTATGATCCTAAATTTGACCCAGTGAACATGCACGAAAAGTCATTATATTGGTCCCAGACTTCAAGCTCGGCGAAAAATTTATGTATTTGAAGTCGCCGAAAAAAAAATACGAAAAATGACTCAGTGGCGACCCCTACAAAATCAAAATACATTGGGCCTATGGAAAGTGAAAGTAACTTTTTTCCAACGTAGAAAAATGAAACTTGGTATATCCATAGGACACCTCAGGGCAAACAGAAAAGTCAATGACAGTCACACCTAAACTTAACAGGAAGTCCGCCATGTGGGGTGAAACGCAGCGCCACTAAAATCGCACCCCTTGCGCAGAAAGATGCAACTCATTGTGTTTTAATCTAAATGGCCCCAAATTTGGTGAGTATCATCTAGACACGTGTGCCAACCAAAGTTGTGACTTTGTTGTTGATATCTTATCGGGTATGGGTGTGGCAAGCCTGTAGCGAGGTGGCCATTTTGTGAAAATAAAACGTCTCTTAACTCTCAAACGCCTTCTCGGATCGAGTTGGACCCAAAAAGGCGTTTGTGCACATTCATGACCTGAACAAAAAAATATGTAAATAAAGGGTTATCTTTAGAAATGGCTCTCCAGCGCCCCTACAAACTTATAATGGACCCAAGAATTTAGTTTGTCATAGAGACATAAAATTTTGTACACACATCTCTTATGTCATGACGAGCATAAAAGCCAATGACAACCACCCCTATCTATAAATGTGTTGCCATAGCAACGTCCCAAAAATGTGAAAAAGTCAATGGGAAGTGAAATTTTTAGTTTGTTGTAGGCAAATAAAACTTGGTACACACATCCACCATGGGCTTATGAACAAAAAGCCAATGGGGACAACACCCTATCACACACAGGAAGGCGGCCATTTTGAATTGAAAATGTGAACCGACTTAAAATACACCTCTTTTTAAAAGTACACAGAAAAAGCTGCTTCATTCCACAGACACCAAACTTGGGCAAAATGAGCTAAACACATGTATGTAAAAGAGACAAGTGTTTTTCTAGACTTTTTTGCTCGAGTTATATTTTTTTTTATTATAATTCGGTATATATTTTTTTATTATAATTTTTCTGCAAAATGATCCTCAATTTAACCCAGTAAACGAACAACTAAAAGTCATTTTTATTGGTCCCAGACTTCAAGCCCGCAAAAATGTATGTATTTGAAGTCCCGAAAAAAATACGAAAAATGACTCAGTGGCGGCCCCTAGAAAAGTCAAAATACATTGGGCCTATGGAAAGTGAAAGTAACTTTTTTCCAACGTAGAAAGATTAAACTTGGTACATCCATAGGACACCTCAGGGCAAACTGAAAAGTCAATGACAGCCACACCCTAAACTCAACAGGAAGTCTGCCATGTGGGGTGAAACGCGCAGCCACTAAAATCGCACCCCTTGCGCAGAAAGATGCAAATCATTGTGTTTTAATCTAAATGGCCCCAAATTTGGTGAGTATCATCTAGACACATGTGCCAACCAAAGTTGTGACTTTGTTGTTGATATCTTATCGGGTATGGGTGTGGCAAGCCTGTAACGAGGTGGCCATTTTTGTGAAAATAAACGTCTCTTAACTCTCAAACGCCTTTTCGGATCGAGTTGGACCCAAAAGGCGTTTGTGCACATTCATGACCTGAACAAAAATATGTAAATAAAAGGGTTATCTTTAGAAATGGCTCTCCAGCGCCCCCTACAAACTTATAATGGGACCCAAGAATTTAGTTTGTCATAGAGACATAAAATTTGGTACACACATCTCTTATGTCATGACGAGCATAAAAGCCAATGACAACCACCCTCTATCTATAAATGTGTTGCCATAGCAACGTCCCAAATATGTCGAAAAAGTCAATGGGAAGTGAAAATTTTAGTTTGTCGTAGGCAAATGAAACTTGGTACACACATCCAGCATGGGCTTATGAACAAAAAAGCCAATGGGGACCACACCCTATCACACACAGGAAGGCGGCCATTTTGAATTGAAAATGTGAACCGACTTAAAATACACCTCTTTTTTAAAAGTACACAGAAAATAGCTGCTTCATTCCACAGACACCAAACTTGGGCAAAATGAGCTAAACACATGTATGTAAAATAGACAAGCGTTTTTCTAGACTTTTTTGCTCAAGTTATATATTTTTTTATTATAATTTGGTATATATTTTTTTATTATAATTTTTCTGCAAAATGATCCTCAATTTGACCCAGTAAACGTGCAACTTAAAGTTATTTTTAATCGTCCCAGACTTCAAGCCCGGCAAAAAATTTATGTATTTGAAGTTCCCGAAAAAAATATACGAAAAATGACTCAGTTGGCGACCCTAGAAAAGTCAAAAAACATTGGTTCTATGGAAAATGAAAGTAACTTTTTTCCAATGTAGAAATACAAAACTTGGTACATCCATAGGACACCTCAGGGCAAACAGAAACGTTTATTACAGCCATACCGTAAACTCAACAGGAAATCTACTATGTTGGGTGGAATGCGTGACCACCTCAATTGCACCCCTTGTGTCTAAAGGCTTTTTATTTAAACAGCTCCAAATTTGGTGAGTATCATCTAGACACGTGTGCCAAAAAAGTTATCAATTTGTTTTTTGATACAATTGTGGCTGTGGTCGTAATGAGTCTGTGAAGAGGCAGCCATTTCTTTGGGGAATAAATGCCATTTCCCAATTGCCAGGATCCTTCCTTTAGAGGAAGCCCCTCCAGAGCGACGGCTAGAGTCTTAGAAAACTCCTCAGAATCCTTTGGAACTTGTGACCTTGTACTTTTAGACAAGTTATATTTACATTTTGCCTTTTTAAACAGGGGGTGCAGCGATTCCTGAGTCATCTCAAATCTCCAGCCAGTACTTTGTTTTTCTCGCCTTAGCCCAAGCATAATCTATTATTTTCAAAGGTTCAGACAGCTCCCAGGAAAACCAGGGATTGTGGAGACCTTTAACTCTAAATTACAAGGTGGTGTAGCAGGCCCCAGCAGTAGCACAGGCTCGGTTATTTGACATTACCGTGAAGTTTACGCTTTAAAGCACGAAATGCAATCCTCCGAGTGCATGTGTCCCGCGGTCTCAAGGAGGCGAGGGTTTTATCGCGCTATGCTTTAATTATATATATTTTTTTACTCAGTTTTACTGTATAGCTTGTCACTGATGTGTTGCACAAGGTTTAGGAACAGTGCAGCTATTATATTATTAATATATAGACATTAGTTGACCATATAAAAATAAAGTTTTTCAACATTTGTGCAAAGACTTGACAAAATAACAGTAATAGTAACACTTGCAATATCCTGTCTGATATGAGTTCACTAACTTTAGCCGTTATCCTGCTGAGACTGTGGGCTTCGGTGAATGCTACGCGAGTTGTTGATGTAGCTGCTCAGCTAACGTTAGCTATTTTAGACAAACGTTACATGCAGTTGATAATACACTCACCTAAAGGATTATTAGGAACACCATATTAATACTGTGTTTGACCCCTTTCGCCTTCAGAACTGCCTTAATTCTATGTGGCATTGATTCAACAAGGTGCTGAAAGCATTCTTTAGAAATGTTGGCCCATATTGATAGGCTAGCATCTTGGTTTGAGATCTGGTGACTGTGGAGGGAATTTTAATACAGTAAACTCATTGTCATGTTCAAGAAACCAATTTGAAATGATTCGAGCTTTGTGACATGGTGCATTATCCTACTGGAAGTAACCATCAGAGGATGGGTACATGGTGGTCATAAAGGGATGGACATGGTCAGAAACAATGCTCAGGTAGGCCGTGGCATTTAAACGATGCCCAATTGGCACTAAGGGCCTAAAGTGTGCCAAGAAAACATCCCCCACACCATTCCACCACCAACACCAGCCTGCACAGTGGTAACGAGGCATGAGCCATGTTCTCATTCGGTTTACGCCAAATTCTGACTCTACCATCTGAATGTCTCAACAGAAATTGAGACTCATCAGACCAGGCAACTATTTTCCAGTCTTCAACTGTCCAATTTTGGTGAGCTCGTGCACATTGTAGCCTCTTTTTCCTATTTGTAGTGGAGATGAGTGGTACCCGGTGGGGTCTTCTGCTGTTGTAGCCCATTCACCTCAAGCTTGTGCGTGTTGTGGCTTCACAAATGCTTTGCTGCATACCTCGGTTGTAACAAGTGGTTATTTCAGTCAAAGTTGCTCTTCTATCAGCTTGAATCAGTCGGCCCATTCTACTCTGACCTCTAGCATCAACAAGGCCCACAGGACTGCCGCATACTGGATGTTTTTCCCTTTTCACACCATTCTTTGTAAATCCTAGAAATGGTTGTGCGTGAAAATCCCAGTAAAGGAGCAGAATGTGAAATACTCAGACTGGCCCGTCTGGCACCAACAACCATGCCACGCTCAAAATTGCTTAAACCACCTTTGTTTCCCATTCTGACATTCATTTTGGAGTTCAGGAGATTGTCTTGACCAGGACCACACCCCTAAATGCACTAAAGCAACTGTCATGTGATTGGTTGATTCGATTCTTGCATTAATGAGAAATTGAACTAGTGTTCCTAATAATCCTTTAGGTGAGTGTATATCATACAAAGTTAGCGTTAGCTCTAATTGCTGTATTGTGTTGAACAATGCTTTACAAAACATGCCATTGTCGAACATTATTTGCTCTATTCTTTCCCATGTCAGGAGTTTTCTTTTACTGCTGTGTCAGCAATCAAGGGTCAAACATAGTTTACTCTCAAGCCTGTCAAACAAACTTGCAGAAGTGTAACTTTTCTTACCTTCACTGTAAATGTCACTACAGCTGTTAACAGGACAGCTGTAGTAACATTTACAGTGAAATGTTGCTCTGTTTTCCCAATTGTGCACTTACTACCACACGCCAGCAAGAGTGAGCAGGACACACTGACTGCAGTTCTAACTTAGGTTTGGCTGTGGCACGGCGACTTGAAAGTACAAAATGTAGTCCTTCCGAGGACATGTGCCCCTGCGGTTGCAAGGCGGGGCAAGGGCTTTTATCGCCACAGTAACACAAGGGTCTCGCACAAGTGTGAGGCAGACGCATTACCTTTGTGCTCGGGCCTTAAATTATCCTTCAAGTATTAAATTCAGAAAAATGCTAAAAATTAAGATTTGATTTTATTTAAGAGCAGCTCATTGGGGAGGCTCACTGATGGTTACATGCATAGATATGTTTAAGTAATATATGTTTTTCTGTAGACATCAGAGACACGGTGAACTATAAAGAGGTAATGAAACAGTATGGGCTCGGACCAAATGGAGGCATTGTCACGTCTCTCAATCTGTTTGCCACGCGATTCGATCAGGTGACCCATCAGTTTCCCCACAGAATATTCATTCCTGTTCAATCAAAGAGTGAAATAAACAAAGTAACAAGGTTTTATAAATGTTTAGGTGATGCAGTTCATCGAGAAAAAAAAGCACAGTCACAGGTGAGTAACAGCACATTGGTACAAACCCAAAGACAGATTATTCCTAGGTGAATTATGTGTGTTGTGACCTTTGACCTGCAGGTTTGTACTGATCGACACTCCGGGTCAGATTGAAGTGTTCACCTGGTCGGCGTCAGGCACCATCATCACAGAGGCTCTGGTGGGTGTAGTCTTTATCACTGCTGATGTTGCAGACAGTGAATGTGTGTTTTATACGTGTGTGTGTGTGTGTGTGTGTGTGTGTTTTTCAGGCCTCATCCTTTCCCTGTGTGGTGGTCTACGTCATGGACACATCTCGCAGTGTCAGCCCTGTCACCTTCATGTCCAACATGTTGTATGCATGCAGGTAGTGGACCAATGATTGCCTGAGACAGTTATGCAGGCATTGTTTTTGTTAATAAAATAAATAATAATAATACTTTGCTTACTTTTGTGCCCAGAGAGCCCAATAATTAAGCAAGTTGTAATTTTGAGGATTCATTTTGTTAATGTACAACTAGTGTTCTTGGTCAATCTAAAATGTTAACAAACCCTCAAACTTGAAGTTTTGGCTTTCCTAAGAGAATATCTACATGTACACCGTTATTAGACAACTATTAGTGTGCAGAATTATTATGCAACTAAATAAAAAAAAGATTTTCCCTTCTCACTTGTTTATGTTCACCTGTTAAAGTAAGAATAATAAACAAACTCAACATTTACAAATAAACATTTCTAAAATAAAAAAAATTGGTGACCAATATAGCCACCCTTCTTTTCAATAAGTCATAAGCCTTTACTACTTAAATGTTCAGGTTTGAGGGTTTGTTAACATCCTGATCTTGAAGGATCCCACAAAGGGTACAGTCCCATCCTACAGTCTCTCCACAATATGGAAGCTTGGGCTTGAGAAGTGTAGTCGAATGGTGACAAAGAGAGGGAAGGAAGTCCACACAGAAGGGGGCTCACTCCCAGAAGGAACAATAGCAGATATTGAGGTTGGCTACAAGTACCTTGGAATACCACAGGCAAATGGCAACTTCGAAGAGGTAACAAGAAAAACGGCAACTGCCAAATACCTCCAACAAGTAAGGCAAGTCCTAAAAAGTCAGCTTAATGGTAAGAATAAGCCACGAGCAATAAACGGCTACGCCCTGCCAGTGATCAGATACTCTGCAGGAATAATAAGGTGGCCAAAGGAAGAGATACAGATCACAGACGTTAAGACACGAAAGCTCCTCACCATGCATGGAGGGTTCCATCCCTAATCCAGCACCCCCAGACTGTATGCTAGCCGTAAGGAAGGCGGCCGTGGACAAGTGAATGTGAGAGCCACTATCCAGGATGAACATCCAAGATCCACAAGTACATCAAAGAGGCCCCAACAGATGACATGCTCAGTGAATGTCTCAGTTAATGGGGAACAGAGGAAGAGGTGCTGGAGGAGGGACCATCATGGGAGGACAAACCCCTACATGTTCAGTTATGTACCACCGGAACATAACTGAAGTGGCTGATATCAAGAAATCCTACCAATGGCTGAAGCGGGCCGGACTAAAAGACAGCACAGATGCACTCATCATGGCTGCACAGGAGCAGACCCTTAGCACCAGAGCAATAGAGGACCAGATCTACCACACCAGACAAGACCCAAGGTCTAGACTGTGCAAAGAGGCCCCTGAGACAGTTCAGCACTTAACTGCAGGGTGTAAGATGCTGGCAGGGAAAGCATACATGGAGCGCCATAATCAAGTGGCTGGCATAATGTACAGGAACATCTGCACGGAATACGGACTGGAAACCCCAAGGTCAAATTGGGAAACGCCTCCAAAGAGGGAAGAAATTGACCGAGCCAAGATCAAGACAAGACATTTATTTTTGTATAGCCCAATATCACAACAACAGTCGCCTCAAAGGGCTTAACAGGCTGCACTAGACAACATCCCCTGTCCTTAGACCCTCCATCAGGGCAAGGAAAAACTCCAAAAAAAACCCAGCCGGGAAAAAAGAGAAACCTCAGGGAGAACCACAAGATCCAGATAGTTTCCACTAATGTGCGTGGGCTCATGAACAAACTGGTTGAAAGACAGGGTTGTAAGCAGTGATTGAAATGCTCTGGCCAGAGGATCGCACTCCTTATTTAGATGAATATTAAAGTCACCAACTAGAAGGATGTTATCAGCGTGGATTATTAAGTCTGAGAGGAAAACTCCAAACTCATCCAAGAAAGAAGAGTAGGGACCCGGAGGGCGATAGACTACAGCTAAATAAAAAGGCTTCCTTCCGTTAATTTGAGAAGGAATATGTTTTATGAGTAACACTTCAAATGAGTTAAATTTTGGCTGTGATGATGGACCAGTAAAGCAAAATGCAGCTTTATGAATGGCTGCAACGCCACCACCCTGTTTTGACGTGCGACCTACTTGTGCATACGCATAATCAGGGGGAGAGGCTTCATTTAGTGGCAGAATAACATTGGGCCTAAGCCAAGTTTCACAAAGACAAAGTAAATCCAAGCAATGAGAAGTAATAAGATCATTAATTAAAGCCGCAAGCGGCGATAAAGGCCCTCGCCTCCCTTGAGACCGCGGGGACACATATATTCGGAGGATTGCATGTCGTGCTTTAAAGCAAATTAGGAGCTGTTTAGATGAAAACCCTTTAGACACAAGGGGTGCGATTTAGGTGGTCATGTATTCCACCCAACATAGTAGATTTTCTGTTGAGTTTACGGTATGGCTGTAATAAACTTTTCTGTTTGCCCTAAGGTGTCCTATGGATGTACCAAGTTTTGTATTTCTACATTGGAAAAATTTACTTTCATTTTCCATAGAACCAATTATTTTGACTTTTCTAGGGGTCGCCACTGAGTCATTTTTCCTATTTTTTTTTCGGGGACTTGAAATACATACATTTATTGCCGGGCTTGAAGTCTGGGACCAATAAAAATGACTTTTAGTTGTTCGTTTACTGGGTCAAATTGAAAATCATTTTTCAGAAAAATTATAATAAAAAAATATATACCAAATTATAATAAAAAAAATATAACTCGAGCAAAAAAGTCTAGAAAAACACTTGTCTATTTTACATACATGTGTTTAGCTCATTTTGCCCAAGTTTGGTGTCTGTGGAATGAAGCAGCTATTTTCTGTGTACTTTTAAAAAAGAGGTGTATTCTAAGTCGGTTCACATTTTCAATTCAAAATAACCGCCTTCCTGTGTGTGATAGGGTGTGGTCCCCATTGGCTTTTTTGTTCATAAGCCCATACTGGAGGTGTGTACCAAGTTTCATTTGCCTACAACAAACTAAAAATTTCACTTCCCATTGACTTTTTCACATTTTTGGGACGTTATGGCAACACATTTATAGATAGGGGCGGTTGTCATTGGCTTTTATGCTCGTCATGACATAAGAGATGTGTGTACCAAATTTTATGTCTTTATGACAAACTAAATTCTTGGGTCCCATTATAAGTTTGTAGGGGGCGCTGGAGAGCCATTTCTAAAGATAACCCTTTTATTTACATATTTTTGTGTTCAGGCCATGAATGTGCACAAACGCCTTTTTGGGTCCAACTTGATCCGAGAAGGCGTTTGAGAGTTAAGAGACGTTTTATTTTCACAAAAATGGCCACCTCGTTACAGGCTTGCCACACCCATACCCGATAAGATATCAACAACAAAGTCACAACTTTGGTTGGCACATGTGTCCAGATGATACTCACCAAATTTGGGGCCATTTAGATTAAAACACAATGATTTGCATCTTTCTGCGCAAGTGCGATTTTGGTGGGCGTTTCACCCCACATGGCGGACTTCCTGTTGAGTTTAGGGTGTGGCTGTCATTGACTTTTCAGTTTGCCCTGAGGTGTTCTATGGATGTACCAAGTTTCATTTTTCTACGTTGGAAAAAAGTTACTTTCACTTTCCATAGGCCCAATGTATTTTGACTTTTCTAGGGCCGCCACGAGTCATTTTTGTATTTTTTTCGGGACTTCAAATACTTAAATTTTTCGCGAGCTTGAAAAATTGGACCAATAAAAATGACTTTTCGTGCATGTTCACTGGGTCAAATTTAGGATCATTTTGCAGAAGAAGAAAGATAAAAAAAAAAATCTGAGCAAAACAATAGGCCCTCCCGGTCATCACCGGCTCGGGCCTAATTAAAGCCGCATAGCGGCGATAAAGGCCCTCGCCTCCCTTGAGACCGCGGGACACATGCACTCGGAGGATCGCATTTCGTGCTTTAAAGCGTTAAACTTCACGGTAATGTCAAATAACCGGGCCTGTGCTACTGCTGGGGCCTGCTACACCACCTTGTAATTTAGAGTTAAAGGTCTCCACAATCCCTGGTTTTCCTGGGAGCTGTCTGAACCTTTGAAAATAATAGATTATGCTTGGGCTAAGAGAAAAACAAAGTACTGGCTGGAGATTTGAGATGACTCAGGAATCGCTGCACCCCACTGTTTAAAAGGCAAAATGTAAATATAACTTGTCTAAAAGTACAAGGTTACAAGTTCCAAATGATTCTGAGGAGTTTTCTAAGACTCTAGCCGTGGCTCTGGAGGGGCCTCCTCTAAAGGAAGGGTCCTGGCAATTGGGAAATGGCATTTATTTCCCAAAGAAATGGCTGCCTTTTCACAGACTCATTACGACCACAGCCACAAATGTATCAAAAACAAATTGATAACTTTTTGGCACACGTGTCTAGATGATACTCACCAAATTTGGAGCTGTTTAGATGAAAAGCCTTTAGACACAAGGGGTGCAATTTAGGTGGTCACGCATTCCACCCAACATAGTAGATTTCCTGTTGAGTTTACGGTATGGCTGTAATAAACTTTTCTGTTTGCCCTGAGGTGTCCTATGGATGTACCAAGTTTTGTATTTCGACATTGGAAAAATTTACTTTCATTTTCCATAGGCCCAATGTATTTTGACTTTTTTAGGGGTCACCACTGAGTCATTTTTCGTATATTCTTTTCGGGGACTTCAAATACATAAATTTTTTGCCGGGCTTGAAGTCTGGGACCAATAAAAATTACTTTAAGTTGCACGTTTACTGAGTCAAATTGAGGATACATTTTGCAAAAAAATTATAATAAAAAAATATATACCAAATTATAATAAATAAAAATATAACTCGAGCAAAAAAGTCTAGAAAAACGCTTGTCTATTTTACATACATGTGTTTAGCTCATTTTGCCCAAGTTTGGTGTCTGTGGAATGAAGCAGCTATTTTCTGTGTTCTTTTAAAAAAGAGGTGTATTTTAAGTCGGTTCACATTTTCAATTCAAAATGGCCGCCTTCCCGTGTGTGATAGGGTGTGGTCCCCATTGGCTTTTTTGTTCATAAGCCCATGATGGATGTGTGTACCAAGTTTCATTTGCCTACGACAAACTAAAATTTTCACTTCCCATTGACTTTTTCCACATATTTGGGACGTTGCTATGGCAACACATTTATAGATAGGGGGTGGTTGTCATTGGCTTTTATGCTCGTCATGCCATAAGAGATGTGTGTACCAAATTTCATGTCTCTATGACAAACTAAATTCTTGGGTCCCATTATAAGTTTGTAGGGGGCGCTGGAGAGCCATTTCTAAAGATAACCCTTTTATTTACATATATTTGTGTTCAGGTCATGAATGTGCACAAACGCCTTTTTGGGTCCGACTCGATCCGAGAAGGCGTTTGAGAGTTAAGAGACATTTTATTTTCACAAAAATGGCCACCTCGTTACAGGCTTGCCACACCCATACCCGATAAGATATCAAAAACAAAGTCACAACTTTGGTTGGCACACGTGTCTAGATGATACTCACCAAATTTGGGGCCATTTAGATTAAAACACAATGATTTGCATCTTTTTGCGCAAAGTGCGATTTTAGTGGCCATCGTTTCACCCCACATGGCGGACTTCCTGTTGAGTTTAGGGTGTGACTGTCATAGACTTTTCTGTTTGCCCTGAGGCGTCCTATAGATCTACCGAGTTTTATTTTTCTACGTTGGAAAAAAATTACTTTCACTTTCCATAGGCCCAATGTATTTTGACTTTTGTAGGGGTCGCCACTGAGTCATTTTTGTAATTTTTTTAGTGACTTCAAATACATTAATTTTTCGCGAGCTTGAAGTCTGGGACCAATAAAAATGACTTTTGTGCATGTTCACTGGGTCAAATTTAGGATCATAGGTCGACAAGAAAGATAAAAAAAGAAAAAGAAAATAAATATTAAAGCCATAGCGGCGATAAAGGCCCTCGCCTCCCTTGAGACCGCGGGGACACATGCACTCGGAGGATTGCATTTCGTGCTTTAAAGCGTAAACTTCACGGTAATGTCAAATAACCGGGCCTGTGCTACTGCTTGGGCCTGCTACACCACCTTGTAACCTAACTTTAGAGTTAAAGGTCTCCACAATCTCTGGTTTTCCTGGGAGCTGTCTGAACCTTTGGAAATAATAGATTATGCTTGGGCTAAGGCGAGAAAAACAAAGTACTGGCTGGAGATTTGAGATGACTCAGGAATCGCTGCACCCCCCCTGTTTAAAAAAGCTAAATGTAAATATTACTTGTCTAAAAGTACAAGTTTACAAGTTCCAAAGGATTCTGAGGAGTTTTCTAAGACTCTAGCCTTGGCTCTGGAAGAGCCTCCTCTAAAGGAAGGATCCTGGCAATTGGGAAATGGCAATTATTTCCCAAAGAAATGGCTGCCTCTTCACAGACTCATTACGACCACGGTCCCATTATAAGTTTGTAGGGGGCGCTGGAGAGCCATTTCTAAAGATAACCCTTTTATTTACATATCTTTGTGTTCAGGTCATGAATGTGCACAAACGCCTTTTTGGGTCCAACTCGATCCGAGAAGGCATTTGAGAGTTAAGAGACATTTTATTTTCACAAAAATGGCCACCTCGTTACAGGCTTGCCACACCCATACCCGATAAGATATCATAAACAAAGTCACAACTTTGGTTGGCACATGTGTCTAAATGATACTCACCAAATTTGGGGCCATTTAGATTAAAACACAATGATTTGCATCTTTCTGCGCAAGGTGTGCGATTTTAGTGGCCGCGCATTTCACCCCACATGGCGGACTTCCTGTTGAGTTTAGGGTGTGGCTGTCATAGACTTTTCTGTTTGACCTGGGGTGTTCTATGGATCTACCAAGTTTCATTTCTCTACGTAGCAAAAAAGTTACTTTCACTTTCCATAGGCCCAATGTATTTTGACTTTTCTAGGGTCGCCACTGAGTCATTTTTGGAGTTTTTTGGGGACTTCAAATACATAAATTTTTCAGAGCTTGAAGTCTGGGACCAATAAAAATGACTTTGAGTTGCACGTTTACTGGGTCAAATTGAGGATAATTTTGCAGAAAAATTATAATAAAAAATATATACCGAATTATAATAAAAAAAAATATAACTCGAGGGAAAAAGTCTAGAAAAACACTTGTCTATTTTACATACATGTGTTTAGCTCATTTTGCCCAAGTTTGGTGTCTGTGGAATGAAGCAGCTTTTTCTGTGTACTTTTAAAAAGAGGTGTATTTTAAGTCGGTTCACATTTTCAATTCAAAATGGCCGCCTTCCGTGTGTGATAGGGTGTGGTCCCCATTGGCTTTTTGTTCATAAGCCCATGGTGGATGTGTGTACCAAGTTTCATTTGCCTACGACAAACTAAAAATTTCACTTCCCATTGACTTTTTTCACATTTTTGGGACGTTGCTATGGCAACACATTTATAGATAGGGGTGGTTGTCATTGGCTTTTATGCTTGTCATGACATAAGAGATGTGTGTCCCAAATTTTATGTCTCTATGACAAACTAAATTCTTGGGTCCCATTATAAGTTTGTAGGGGCGCTGGAGAGCCATTTCTAAAGATAACCTTTTTATTTACATATTTTTTGTTCAGGTCATGAATGTGCACAAACGCCTTTTTGGGTCCAACTCGACCGAGAAGGCGTTTGAGAGTTAAGGCGTTTATTTTCACAAAAATGGCCACCTCGTTACAGGCTTGCCACACCCATACCCGATAAGATATCAACAACAAAGTCACAACTTTAGTTGGCACACGTGTCTAGATGATACTCACCAATTTTGGGGCCATTTAGATTAAAACACAATGATTTGCATCTTTCTGCGCAAGGGGTGCGATTTTAGTGGCTGCGTTTCACCCCACATGGCGGACTTCCTGTTGAGTTTAGTGTGTGGCTGTCATTGACTTTTCTGTTTGCCCTGAGGTGTCCTATGGATGTACCAAGTTTAATTTTTCTACGTTGGAAAAAGTTACTTTCACTTAATATAGGCCCAATGTATTTCGACTTTTCTTGGGGTCGCCACTGAGACATTTTTTGTAATTTTTTCGGGACTTCAAATACATCAATTTTTCGCGAGCTTGAAGTCTGGGACCAATTAAAATGACTTTTAGTTGCACGCTTACTGGGTCAAATTTAGGATCATTTTGCAGAAAAATTATAATAAAAAAATATACCAAATTATAATAAAATATAACTCGAGCAAAAAGTCTAGAAAAACGCTTGTCTATTTTACATACATGTGTTTAGCTCATTTTGCCCAAGTTTGGTGTCTGTGGAATGAAACAGGTATTGTCTGTGTTCTTTTAAAAGAGGTTTATTTTAAGTCGGTTCACATTTTCAATTCAAAATGGCCGCCTTCCCGTGTGTGATAGGGTGTGGTCCCCATTGGCTTTTTGTTCATAAGCCCATGGTGGATGTGTGTACCAAGTTTCATTTTTCTACGTTGGAAAAAAGTTACTTTCACTTTCCATAGGCCCAATGTATTTTGATTTTGTAGGGGTCGCCACCGAGTCATTTTTCGTATTTTTCGCGACTTCAAATACATAAATTTTTCGCGAGCTTAAAAATTGGACCAATAAAAATGACTTTTCGTTCATGTTCACTGGGTCAAATTTAGGATCATAGGTCGACAATAAAAAAAAAAAAAAAAAAATAATCCGAGCAAAACAATAGGCCCTCCCGGCCATCACCGGCTCGGGCCTAATTAAAGCCGCAAGCGGCGATAAAGGCCCTCGCCTCCTTGAGACATGGGGACACATATATTCGGAGGATTGCATGTCGTGCTTTAAAGCAAATTTGGAGCTGTTTAGATGAAAACCCTTTAGCACAAAGTGTACGATTTAGGTGGTCATGTATTCCACCCAACATTTTCTGTTGAGAAGGATCCTGGCAATTGGGAAATGGCATTTATTTCCCAATAGTTGCCTCTTCATAGACTCATTACGACCACAGCCACAAATCTATCAAAACAAATTGATAACTTTTTTTGCACACGTGTCTAGATGATACTCACCAAATTTGGAGCTGTTTAGATGAAAAGCCTTTAGACACAAGGTGCAATTTAGGTGGTCACGCATACACCCAACATAGTAGATTTCCTGTTGAGTTTTATATGGCTGTAATACATTTTTGTGACCTGAGGTGTCCTATGGATGTACCAAGTTTCATTTTTCTACGTTGGAAAAAAGTTACTTTCACTTTCCATAGGCCCAATGTAATTTGACTTTTGTAGGTGTCGCCACTGAGTCATTTTTCATATTTTTTTGCGACTTCAAATACATAAATTTTTCACGAGCTTGAAGTCTGGGACCAATAAAAATGACTTTTAGTTGCACGTTTACTGGGTCAAATTGAGGATCATTTTGCAGAAAAATTATAATAAAAAAAATATATATATACCAAATTATAATAAAATAAAATATAACTCGAGCAACAAAGTCTAGAAAAACGCTTGTCTATTTTACATACATGTGTTTAGCTCATTTTGCCCAAGTTTGGTGTCTGTGGAATGAAGCAGCTATTTTCTGTGTTCTTTTAAAAAAGAGGTGTATTTTAAGTCGGTTCACATTTTCAATTCAATATGGCCGCCTTCCCGTGTGTGATAGGGTGTGGTCCCTATTGGCTTTTTTGTTCATAAGCCCATGGTGGATGTGTGTACCAAGTTTCATTTGCCTACAACAAACTAAAATTTTCACTTCCCATTGACTTTTTCCAAATATTTGGGACGTTGCTATGGCAACACATTTATAGATAGGGGGTGCTTGTCATTGGCTTTTATGCTCGTCATGACATAAGAGATGTGTGTACCAAATTTCATGTCTCTATGACAAACTAAATTCTTGGGTCCCATTATAAGTTTGTAGGGGGCGCTGGAGAGCCATTTCTAAAGATAACCCTTTTATTTACATATTTTTGTGTTCAGGTCATGAATGTGCACAAACGCCTTTTTGGGTCCAACTCGATCCGAGAAGGCGTTTGAGAGTTAAGAGACGTTTTATTTTCACAAAAATGGCCACCTCGTTACAGGCTTGCCACACCCATACCCGATAAGATATCAACAACAAAGTCACAACTTTGGTTGGCACACGTGTCTAGATGATACTCACCAAATTTGGGGCCATTTAGATTAAAACACAATGATTTGCATCTTTCTGCGCAAGGGGTGCGATTTTAGTGGCCGCGTTTCACCCCACATGGCGGACTTCCTGTTGAGTTTAGGGTGTGGCTGTCTTAGACTTTTCTGTTTGCCCTGAGGTGTGCTATAAATGAACCAAGTTTCATTTTTCTACGTTGGAAAAAAGTTACTTTCACTTTCCATAGGCCCAATGTATTTTGACTTTTCTAGGGGTCGCCACTGAGTCATTTTTTGTATAATTTTTCGGGACTTCAAATACATAAATTTTTCTGGCTTGAAATCTGGGACCAATAAAAATTACTTTTAGTTGTATCGTTTACTAGGTTAAATTGAGGATCATTTTGCAGAAAAATATGATAAAAAATATATACTGAATTATAATAAAAAAATATAACTCGAGCAAAAAGTCTAGAAAAACGCTTGTCTATTTTACATACATGTGTTTAGCTCATTTTGCCCAAGTTTGGTGTCTGTGGAATGAAGCAGCTTTTTCTGTGTACTTTTAAAAAGAGGTGTATTTTAAGTCGGACCAAATTTTCAATTCAAAATGGCCGCCTTCCCGTGTGTGATAGGGTGTGGTCCCCATTGGCTTTTTGTTCATAAGCCCATGCTGGATGTGTGTACCAAGTTTCATTTGCCTACGACAAACTAAAATTTTCACTTCCCATTGACTTTTTCGACATATTTGGGACGTTGCTATGGCAACACATTTATAGATAGGGGGTGGTTGTCATTGGCTTTTATGCTCGTCATGACATAAGAGATGTGTGTACCAAATTTCATGTCTCTATGACAAACTAAATTCTTGGGTCCCATTATAAGTTTGTAGGGGGCGCTGGAGAGCCATTTCTAAAGATAACCCTTTTATTTACATATTTTTGTGTTCAGGTCATGAATGTGCACAAACGCCTTTTTGGGTCCAACTCGATCCGAGAAGGCGTTTGAGAGTTAAGAGACGTTTTATTTTCACAAAAATGGCCACCTCGTTACAGGCTTGCCACACCCATACCCGATAAGATATCAACAACAAAGTCACAACTTTGATTGGCACATGTGTGTAGATGATACTCACCAAATTTAGGGCCATTTAGATTAAAACACAATGATTTGCATCTTTCCGCGCAAGGGGTGCGATTTTAGTGGCCGCGCGTTTCACCCCACATGGCGGACTTCCTGTTAAGTTTAGGGTGTGACTGTCATTTACTTTTCTGTTTGCCCTGAGGTGTCCTATGGATGTACCAAGTTTCATTTTTCTACGTTGGAAAAAAGCTACTTTCACTTTCCATAGGCCCAATGTATTTTGATTTTGTAGGGGTCGCCACTGAGTCATTTTTCGTATTTTTTTTTCGGGGACTTCAAATACATCAATTTTTCGCCGGGCTTGAAGGCTGGGACCAATAAAAATGACTTTTCGTTCATGTTCACTGGGTCAAATTTAGGATCATAGGTGGAAAAGAAAAAAAAAAAAAAAAAAAATCCGAGCAAAAACAATAGGCCCTCCCGGCCATCACCGGCTCGGGCCTAATTAAGAGTGCTTTGGAGGATAGAGACCGCACATTCAGGAGACCAATCTTTAGTCTTGACGTAGAGCCTGCATTTGAGGGCTGGTCCAGTGGAGCAATAATGACGGGAACAAACTGTCAAGCTCTAACAGTTCTGCCGGGTTTAAAAGAATGCCTCTGAGTTATAATAACATGAGGACAGGATGCTTTTGGGTCACTGACTCTGTGAGTTTTCAGATGTGTTTGAGGACTAAATAAATTTTACCATATCTAACAGATTTAGGCAGAAGACATCGGGATGACACGGCCTAACCAGACAACTAAAAGCTGCTACATTATCCAGTTCCACACCCGAACTATCATGACTAGCAGGTTCTCTAATACCTGCGACCTGCTGAGATTCCTTGTGTCAAATGCATTGAATGCACCTGTCTATATTACTAGACAAAATGGCAGCACCTTGTCCAGTAGGATGCAGGCCGTCTGCCCTCAGCAGGCCTGGGCGGCACCAGAAAGAAGGCCAGTTATCCACAAAACCATAACCTTTCTGACTACTGCCAGCCACTGGTTCATGGAAACTAATCTGCTATACTGTTCATCACTACCCCTTACGGGGAGGGGGCCAGAGACAATTAATCAATGCCGACTTATCTTGTTCCCTAGTTCAAAAGTCCTAGCTAGGCTATCTTTGGTTACCTCAGACTGCCTCATTCTAACATTATTGATTTGATTGATTGATTCACATTAAGCTCCTGTGGGACTTCATTTTCAGACTGACAGAATGGTAATGGCAAACCAACCAGACATTTTGGTGGTGGACAAACAGCAGAGGAAAGCCATTGTGGTTGATGTGGCAATACCGAGTGATGGCAACATCAGGAAAAAGGAACATGAGAAACTAGAGAAATAGCAAAGGCTCAGAGAAGAGCTGTAAAAAGTTTGGAAGGTGAAGGCGACAGTGGTGCCCATGGTCATCGGAGCACTCGGGGCAGTGACCCCCACACAGGAGGAGTGGCTACAGCAGATCCCTAGAAAACTAGTGCAGTACTAGGAACAGCAAAGATACTGCGCAGAACCCTCAAGCTTCCAGGCCCTTGGTAGAGGACCCGACCTCAAAGGATGAGACCACCCGCAGAGGGTGAAGGAGAATTTTTATTTTATTTTTTTACTTTGCCATACTATAACTTTTGTATAGCATTAAAAAAAAACAGAACAGAAAGTTATTTTGTACCTGGTTGCACTAAAGCAATTTACATGATGCTTCCATTCCCACACATTCATACCTGGGGCAGACAGAGAGGGGGTCTGCCAAACACAAGGCGCTCACAGCCTTCGCTGATTGGAGGAATTCTGATTGGTCATTTCACTCTACAGGTTCAGATTGAAAGTGATGATCTTCTGAGCGGAAATGAAACATACTTTTTTAGGGACAACATGTGTCCTTATTTGATAGATGTGTAAGCATGTCAAATCTCACACATTAATTTACCATTTTCCAGGAAACCATCTGGTAATCTCTTGAAACCCCTAAAAGTTTTCCATTGCTAGCTTGAGTGTGCAGCCGCATCAGCCACAGCAAACGGAACACGGTGTGAGAAAACGGTGTGTAGAGGGCACGCACTAACCCCCCCAAAAATTATAAATTTTACCAGCCCCTATATTTATCTATTTTATTCAAGTTTGCAGTTTAGTATTACTTTTTTGTTCCTATTTGACTGTGTTGGACAGTCTTAAAGAAAGAAAATACCACTGCATAAAACACCTGAAATGTATTTAGTTTTAGTCATTAAACAACTTAAAGTATAAAAAAAACAATAAGGTGGTGAATGCACAAATTTAATTAAATAAAATAAGTTTCTAAATGCAAATACAATGTGCAACAGCAACAAGACCTTGTTATTGTGCACGCAAAGTTTCCCACAGCACATTAGTAAAAGAAGTGAGCAGCAATGACGGTCAAAATAGAATGACATGTCTATCTGTACACAACAGGTTTGAAATAAACTAGTGAGAGGCCCAAGTTTTACACTTTATGGAAACATATTTAGAAAGTTAATAGCTGAACCTGAGCTTATACAGACGCAGATATGAGAGCTTCCCTCTGAAACAAAAAAAGCTCCATATACTCCAGTCTGTTTTGTAATAGGACATGGCTTGTTGAATAAAACACATAGGCAGTGTTATTAATAGTTTTTCACTAAAGTCTTGCCAGAGTCTACTACAAAAGTCCATTATCAGTGGATTGAGAATTTTAATTTGATGAATCTATTTATGCTCCGACCCCTACTAATAAATCTTGGCAGTAATCGTATACAGTACAAAGTTCACTATATATGATGCAAGCAATACTCTACTACTAAGTTAAAATACACTGGCATCTAATCCCTGTTTTTAGTACTCTGTATCATCCAGCAGATGCAGCTCTATTCTTATTTACTGCTTAACTTGTATGTCACATCAGTTCTGACTTCAGCTGCAGTGGTTCAACACTCCTTCTTACATCCAGGACTTTTCTCTAACTTTGTTAAATGCTTTATAACTTCAGCTCTTGTTTCTCTCTGAACAGCATCCTCTACAAAACCAAGCTGCCCTTCATAGTTGTCATGAACAAGGTGAGATGCCTTTTGTCTTTGAAGTTAATTGTTTCAATGTGTCTATATATCAAGAGCTACAATGTGTTTACCATGAAAGGACCAGAATAAATTATGTGAATGAGTCACAGACATTTCTAATGCAAATTAAATGTCATCTTTGTAAAGTGTAACTCAAACTGCAAGAGGGTTCTTTGAGTGAGTGGGGATTTGTTTGTTTAAAGTTTAGTTTTTCAGTTTATAGATGATTTAGTTATTATTTATTCCTTATTAATTAAAATAAAAATGACTAAAGGTTAAGTGTAAGGGTTCTAATATCCAGAGAACCCTTTATGGATATAAAAAAATCAAACACTGTTGCGTTGCCCGGACTGGCGCAACCGGGGCCCCACCCTGGAGCCAGACCCGGGGTTGTGAGCGCCTGGTGGCCGGGTCCTTCCCCACGGAACCCGGCCAGGCTCAGCCCAAAGAAGCGACATGGGGCCAACCTCCCGTGTGCCCACCACCTGCAGGAGGAACCGTAAGGGGCTAGTGAAAAGTGGATTGGGTGGCAGTCAAAGGTGGGGCCTAGGTGACCCAATCCCCGGACACAGAGACATGGAATGTCACCACGCTAGAGACATGGAATGTCACCTCGCTAGCGGGGAAGGAGACTGAGCTTGTGCGGGAGGTTGAGAGATACCGACTAGAGATAGTTGGGCTCACCTCCACACACCACTTGGGCTCTGGAACGCCACTACTTTAAAGAGCCTGGACTCTCCACTATTCTGGAGTTGCCTGCAGTGAGAGGCGGCAGGCTTGTGTGGGCTTGCTTATTGCCCCCCGGCTCAGCCGCCATGTGTTGAAGTTAACCCCGGTGAACGAGAGGGTCGCTTCCCTGCGCCTTCAGGTTGGGGATAGGACTCGTACTGTTTATGCTTACAGGCCAAATGGCAGTGCAGAGTACCCGGCCTTCTTGGAGTCTCTGGAAGGGGTGCTGGAAAGTGCTCTGACCGGGGACTCCATCGTTCTACTGGGGGACTTCAACGCTCACATGGGCAGCGACAGTGACACCTTCTCTAAAATCAAAAAATCAGGTTAGAAATCTAGGGGTCATTGTGGACTCAGACTTGAATATCCACTGTCACATTAAGTCAATTACATCATCTGCACATCATCTGCATTTTATCACTTTTTAAAACATTTCCAAAGATGATTTTATCTCCAGCAGGTTAGATTACTGTAACGGCCTGCTCACTGGTCTCTCAAAACGAGGGTTAAGACAGCTGCAGCTTATTCAGAACGTGGCTGGTCGGGTTCTAACCAAAACCAGGAAGTACAACCACATCACGCCAGTTTTAAAATCTCTGCACTGGCTTCCTATTGCTTAGAGAATAGACTTTAAAACAGCACTGCTGGTTTACAAGTCTCTTAATGGTTTAGCACCAGAATATATTTCTGACATGCTAGTTGCTCATGAACCTCCTCGGAGTTAGCGTTAGAACGTTAGAACGGGGGGGGGGGGGATCCTCCTCAGGCTCCGTATCCTCTGATAACAGACACCTGCGTCTTTATCTGGTCCTTCCTGTGTGTGTGTGTCTGACATTAGGTTTTGTCTCTTATATTAATATGTTTAAATGAATAACTAACTGGGTCTACATAGTTTAAAACATATAAAATATTACACCACACGGTTCCAAAGCTTCTCCATTTGTAGATTGTTTGTCTAACTGTAGACTGGGTAGTTTCTAAAGTATTACAAATAACTTTGTAACCCTTTCCAGCTTTATGTAAAGCAACAATTCTTGATAGAAGCTTGTCTGAAAGCTCTTTTTGGCGAGGCATGGCTTACATAAGCGTGTTCTTGTTCAGACCAAACTCCAAAAGTTTGAGGGGTTTTTATCACTCCAAATAGCTGTAGTCCAAACGTATTATCTTAACCAGACTCCAGGTCATTAACTCGAGGGTTCACTTACTTTTTTCACTTCCATATTGAATGAGTGTGTTCAATAAAGACATTACACATTTTTGTGTAATTATTTTTAGACCTGTTTGTCAATACCCTTGACTTAGATGAAGATCAGATCACATTGACCATGAAATTCCAAAAGGTTCACATACATTTTCTTGCCACTGTATAAATATACACACGTTGACAATATTGTTGGTACCCTTCGGTCAATGAAAGAAGAACTCACAATGGTCACAGAAAAAACTTTATTTTGACAAAAGTAATAATAAATAAAAATTCTATGAATGTTAACCAATGAAAGTCAGACATTGCTTTTCAACCATGCTTCAACGGAATTATTTAAAAAAAATAAACTCATGGAACAGGCCTAGACAAAATTGTTGGTACCCCTAACTTAATATTTTGTTGCACAATCTTTTGAGGCTATCACTGCAATCAGACGATTCCTGTAACTGTCAATGAGACTTCTGCACCTCTCAGCAGGTATTTTGGCCCACTCCTCATGAGCAAACTGCTCCAGTTGTTTCAGGTTTGAAGGGTGTCTTTTCCAGACGGCATGTTTCAGCTCCTTCCAAAGATGCTCAATAGGATTGAGGTCAGGGCTCATAGAAGGCCACTTTAGAATAGTCCAATGTTTTCCTCTTAACCATTCTTGGGTGTTTTTTAGCTGTGTGTTTTGGGTCATTGTCCTGTTGCAAGACCTGCGACTGAGACCAAGCTGTCTGACACTGGCCAGCAAATTTCTCTCTAGAATCCCTTGATAGTCTTCAGATTTCATTGTACCCTGCACAGATTCAAGACACCCTGTGCCAGATGCAGCAAAGCAGCCCCAGAACATAACAGAGCCTCCTCCATGTTTGACAGTAGGGACAGTGTTCTTTTCTTGATATGCTTCATTTTTCCGTCTGTGAACATAGAGCTGATGTGCCTTGGCAAAAAGTTCCATTTTTGTCTCATCTGTCCATAGGACATTCTCCCAGAAGCTTTGTGGCTTGTCAACATGTAGTTTGGCATATTCCAGTCTAGCTTTTTTATGATTTGTTTTCAACAATGGTGTCCTCCTTGGTCGTCTCCCATGTAGTCCACTTTGGCTCAAACAACGACGGATGGTGCGATCTGACACTGATGTTCCTTGAGCATGGAGTTCACCTTGGATCTCTTAAGAAGTCTTTCTGGGCTCTTTTGTTACCATTCGGATTATCCGTCTCTTTGATTTGTCATCAATTTTCCTCCTGCGGCCACATCCAGGGAGGTTGGCTACAGTCCCATGGATCTTAAATTTCTGAATAATATGTGCAACTGTAGTCACATGAACATCTAGCTGCTTGGAGATGGTCTTATAGCCTTTACCTTTATCATGCTTGTCTATAATTTTCTTTCTATTCTCCTGCGACAACTCTTTCCTTCGCCTCTCTGGTCCATGCTGAGTGTGGTACACCATGTCACCAGACAACACAGTGACTACCTGAAGCCCTATAAATAGGCCCACTGACTGATTACAAGATTGTACACACCTGTGATGCTAATTAGTGCACACACCTTGAATTAACATGTCCATTTGGTCACATTATTCACAGTCTTTTCTAGGGGTACCATCAATTGTGTCTAGGCCTGTTCCATGAGTTTATTTTTTTAAATAATTCCGTTGAAGCATGGTTGAAAATCAATGACTTTCATTGGTTAACATTCATAGAATTTTTATTTATTACTTTTGTCAGAATAAAGTTTTTTCTGTGACCATTGTGAGTTTTTCTTTCATTGACCGAAGGGTACCAACAATTTTGTCCACGTGTGTAACATGTTTGATCACTTAGATTCTAACTCTGTCCATCTCCCAACCTATCAGAGTTGTTTGTGCAGGTTTTATTAAAGACTTTTAAATGCTCAATACAACAACAATACTTTTGTGATTGATGTTGTGAAGTCTCACATTTTTTTATTTTTTTAAGAAGGTAATGCCAAAAAGCTCAGAAATGTCTGATTAGATTCGGTATTCTGTTCTTTTTTTTCCAGACGGACATCATCGACCACAGCTTTGCAGTGGAGTGGATGCAAGACTTTGAGGTTTTCCAGGACGCCCTAAACCAAGAAACATCGTACGTGAGCAACCTGACACGCTCCATGAGCCTGGTTCTGGACGAGTTCTACACCAACCTCAGGGTAAGAGTGCCAGCACATCCCTCTGAACCTACCCCTGCCTCGTGCTGCTCTGACAGTGTGTTGACAGGTGGTGGGGGTGTCTGCAGTCACAGGCAGCGGATTGGACCAGCTCTTTATCCAAGTAGAGGACGCCGCCAAAGAGTACGACAGGTGAGATCCACATGCAAGGAAATTATTACCGGAGACAAAAAGAAGAGGACCATGTCTCATTATACCTGTTGTTATACCTGGGGCGGCAGTAGCTCAGTGGTAGAGCGGCCGTCCTTCAACCGGAAGGTAGTAGGTTCGATTCCCGCTCTCCCCACAGTTCATACTGTCGTTGTGTCCTTGGGCAAGACACTTAACCTACCTTGCCTCGTATGAATGTGTAAGAATGTTGATGGTGATGGTCAGAGAGTCCGTAGGCGCGGAATGGCTGCCACGTCTCTGTCAGTCTGCCCCAGGGCAGCTGTGGCTACAGATGTAGCTTACTACCACCAGTGTGTGACTGTGGAGTGAATGAATAATTGATATGTAAAGCGTCCTTGAGCTCTGGAAAGGCGCTATATAAATAAAACTATATATATTGTTAAGAGGATCAGCTTCAGTATTTACCCCTGCAGACATTGGTCAGAAAGGGAGGCCAGAGTTTTTAGCTGTGATTTTATTTGTTCCCATTCTTCTGTGTATTTAATCTATTAAGTTGTGTTAGGGCAGCTCAGATCTAATGTTTAATATTTAGATCAGAAAACTAAGATTAGGGTCAGAGAATACCAAGAACAAACAAACATTCACAGTGTGGACTGTAAATCAAGATACAACAAAATAGTTTTCACATTAGGATGCATAAGACTGTTGTACGTGTTTACTTCAAACCTTCAATGATGACAAAAAAAAGTCATGTTTTTTGTACATTAGAAGTGACAATATGAAATGTAATGGAAAGAAAAATGCAAAATAGGTTTAATATACTGTCAAGAATCCAAGAAACGTTGCCAGTTTCTAAGTTTGCTCAAAAGTCACAACTTGCCCAAAGATTAGAGCTGCATGATATTGGAAAAACATTTGTGATATTTAATAGCTATCTTAAAAATTGATGTGAGCTGCAATCTTTGAATGCTCTTTGACCTAATGCTCATGCCTGTAAAATGTAAAGTTAAATACATTTGCTTTAGAAAATCTAAAGAAATACAAGGCTCTGGACTGACTTCCACTTGTCAGAGCATGAGCTAAATCACTATTAAAGACTGAACCGGGTCTAAATTAGGTCTAAATATAGGACTGAACCAGGTTTAAACCAGGACTTTTTATTTTGATGCTTTGATTTAATGATGTTTGGACGATGATTCTGAGGCAAAACGTAAATGTAGCAGAGCATAACATTAATGAGATACAAGTCATTCTTTTGGATACACGTATTGCAATCAAAAATATTGCAATACATGTTTGGTATGTGCAGCCCTACCAGAAATTTGGGAAGATTTTCTGTGACTCAGTTGGTCTCTGTTTTTCCTCAGGGATTATCGGCCTGAGTATGAGAGACTACGCAGAGAGTTGGTGAGTGAGTAGACTGTAGTCAGATGCCCTGTGTGCTTCAGACAGGCTCTGTTCTCACTGTGAAATGTCTCCAGGCAGAGGCTCAGAGCAGGAAGCAGCAGGAGCAGTTGGAGCGACTCAGAAAGGACCTCGGAGCTGTCAATATGACGACTACACCTTCAACAGGTAGCAATCCCATGTCCCAGCTCTTTGGACTATTACATTGCAATAGTGAGGCTGAAACTAACTAAACTAATTTGTATGTTGCTTTGTTGAAATTTGGGAGACCTGAGATAGAAATGCTGTTAAAATGTGTCTAAAAATTATTGGTAGTCCTGCCCAAACGTGTGTTAAAGACATGAGCGTGATCGATTGTAAAAAATTTAAAAATAATAAATAAATAAAAATTCAAATTTTCTCTTATTTTGGACTTATTTTTTGTCTTCTCTTAATTGTTGCCCTTGTTGTTTTGACCAAAGAAATGCATAACATCTTCCTAACTGGAAATAGCATGTCTGAATTTTTTTCTATTTTTATTAACATGTTGTTTTCTTTGGTCCATGGGTTGTTTGTGCAGAGAAAGCAGACACAGCTGGGCCCAGTGACCTTATCATGAACCGTGGGAACCTGGAGGGGGAAGAGGAGGACGACATGGACTCTGACACGGACGAAATTGACCACACAGGTAAGACTACATACAGCTGCAGCAGTTTGAGCCAAATCAGTAGAAAGCTGCACTAAATTAGAAAAAAGCATGCAGTACTCAATAAATATCTTAAATATTGATCATAATGTGGCCTCCAATAGATAGAGATATTAGATAGCTTTTATGCCCCCTTTTGACATAGTAAAAGTTCAATTAAATTTTAAACAAAGACTAAACCAGGAGTCACTTTTAGGACTGAATCAGAAATTAAACCAGGTCTAACCAGAACTTTTTACTTGGGGCACAGAATGTTTAATTGAAGGCTCTGAGTGGACAATTATGGCATTAGCACAATGTTAATCTCTGTCAGATGAAAAAGGATTATTGCAAATTGAAAATGCTTATTAGACATGAGAATAGGGACAGAAAGCACAGTACAGAATAAAGAAAACAAATGAGACCATGTTTTGACAAACGGTATAATGTGATTCAGTTTCAGATAGTTCTTCTCAGTTGTCCAAATTATTACAATGATAATAATGTTCTCAGTTTAAAAGATTAAGTGAAATACACTGCAACGTCATGATTGGTTGAAGAAAAATCACACAACTTGTTTTTTTTTTTTGATGAACAGCCCATTATAATGCTGCACAGTTTTAAAATAAACCACTGCATCTGTTGTCTATGTTGCATTATAGACAACCTGAACTTGTGACATTAAATAATGATTTAAAAATCACTTAAGTATTTTACATAGTTAATATATTATTCCAAGCTGACTACACACAATGTACAGAAGAGTCAGAGGAGTCAGAAGGAGGGCTGCTGTTTTCATATAAACCTAATGAACTCGTACATGTATTTTAACCTGAAACAAATAAATCCAATTTAAACCATATTTTACAGCAACTGAAGAGAGCAAGGAAAAAGACTCCTTTGGAAACTTCCTGAAGGAAAGAAAGGAAGTGGTTCAGGTTCGGAACAAAACATGTGTGCTGCCCGACCAACCGTGAATCAGCCTGGTGCTGCAGCTGGCTCTGTCTGAAATGAGGGGTCCTCAGGTCATGGCCTCCTCGATCAATGTGTGGGTTAGTCACAAGACGCCAAAGGATGAAGAATAAATGATGTAGTTTATTTACCTGCTGAGCTTTATTTGGTCTGGTGACCTGACCCGTATTATTTAACCTTAAAACATATTTAACCATAAAATTCTATTTTTGTATCAGTGTTTTTGATAATTGGAGATTTTTTGTTTTATTAAAGACACTGAGTAAAACTTTTAATCTTTCTCCTTTTAGTTACACTTTGGTTTATACAGAGACTGACCCAGGCCCCTGCCAGAAGACCCCTTCGGCTCCACAAGTCCAAAATGTTTTGAAAGTGAATTTTATCACTAGAATGGCCGTATGCAGAAAATCACTGCAGCATCATTCACAGTGTTGCCTTGTTAAAAAAGACTGAGCATGAACCTCTAAAAAGGTCAATCCATTCTTCCTTAAACCTTTTCAAATTCCAAAATCCCTAGTTTATGGGAATGTTTATGAATGCATTACACACTTTAAGAAAATACAAATTAAGACTTGAATAATTGCATTTAGTTTACCAATTATAGTCTATCATATAATCTTTAGAAAAGTTTGTGTTGTGTAACTTTTTCAGATACCTTGCACTTGAGTTAAAATCCCATTTTAATATTAAAAGCAACTTTGTACTTAATTGTGTGTTTATATTGTTTTTATATTGTTTTTTTCAGCATTCGCTGGTGCCACTAGTGCAGCCTGACTAGGGCGGGAGTTGCAGGGGCCCTGTGGGTGGGCCTGTTGTCAATGCATGTTAATGTCTTTATTGGAAGTATGGGATCAACAGGGAGCTAAATAACACAATTGTAGTTGAAGTCATAAGAATTAGTATATGGCATCAAGAGAATGTGCGATCTAAGAGACAATGGCAAATTCAAGAGATTTGACGCTATAAGAAATCAATATAAAATATAGTGCCGGGAAACTGATTTACCCCCTTTTTACTTTATTGTTGTCTTACAGCCGAGATTTTAAATATCAGGAGGTTTGTGTCAGTCAGTCTACATCGCATTCCTATGAAAATGTAATTATTGTGAAAGAAAAAAGACACAAAAAACAGAGAACCTGAGCGTGAATAAGTATTTAAAGAACCCTAAGTAAGATCTGGGGGTACTGACCCTCAGAAGACACAAAAATAGTTAGTTCTGGTTTATGTCTATAATTCAACTGCCGTAATGCCTCAAAACAAAGTCTACTTAATCATTACAAAATGTAAAAAATAGGCAACCCCACCAAACTGGCCTAGAGATGACCATCTAAAACTGGACAAGGAGACTAGAGGAGACTCTGGGAGCTGGAGAGCTTCAAAGCAGAGACTGTAGGATCTGTCCACAGGACCAGTCTAAACCTTACTTGGAGTCAGGGATGTGCACAGATAGACCCCAGGTGGCTCCAACACCTGCCCCCTCGGCCCTATGCCCTTTTACACTGTGTGCACAATTACTAGTATTTTTGAGGATTAACTTTGTTATTGTACAACTACAGTGGTCAATTCAAAATATTAACAAACCCTTAAACCTGAACATTTAGGTAGTAAAAGTGAAGTTTTGGTTTTCTTAAGAGAATATCTACATGTACACATTATTAGGCAACTATTAGTGTGCAGAATTATTATGCAACTAAATGAAAAACAAAGATTTTCCCATCTCACTTGTTTATTTTCACCTGTTAAAGTGAGAATAATAAACAAACTCACAATTTACAAATAAATATTTCTGAAATTTCAAAAAAATAAAACTCAGCAACCAATATAGCCACCCTTCTTTTAAATAACAGTCACAAACCTTCCATTCACGGACTCAGTCAGTTTCTTGATCTGGTCAGAATCAACTTTTGTGCAGCTGCAACAACAGCCTCCCAGACAATTTACCTCAAGCCTCTCTCATGGAACCTCTTAAATGGTCCTCGTGTAAGGGCGCTGCCATACGGCAAAATACAGCGTTATTCCGCCGTCCACCAGAGGGCAGGCTCCAAAAGCAGAAATATAAGGAGAAACCCAATGGCGACTTTACAGGTGTAAAATTCATGTTTACAGCCTGGTACAAAAGATGGCTCCTGTCTCTAGAGCTAAATTTTTACTACGCGACAACTCTTTTACTTTGCAGTAAAAAGCCGAAAAGCCCTGATGTAACTGCCATTTTATTGCCCTGTCATAATTTTTTTTTTTTTATTGCCCTGTCATAATGACAATATCGATGAATAGGGAACCAATGGGCGGATTACATCCATTTTTTTTACAATCTATGCACTGTAAAGGGATTGACGTAGTCAGCAACAATATTCAGGTAGGCTGTAGCGTTCAAAAAATGCTCAAATGGAACCAAAGCCTGCCAAGAATATATTCCCCACACCATTACACCACCAGCCAGAACCGATCAGACAAGGCAGGATGGATCCATGCTTTAATGTTTTTTACGCCAAATTCTGACCCTACCATCCGAATGCTGCAGCAGAAATCAAGAGTCATCAGACCAGGCAACATTTTTTTTACCTCTATTGTCCAATTTTAGTGAGCTTGTGTGAATTGTAACCTCTGTTTCCTGTTCTTAGCCGACAGGAGCGGCAAAACCATTTGCACCCGGTCAAATAACCCCCCATGAAGCATTTGTGCACATTAATAACCAGAACAAAATGATAAAAAAAAAAAAAAATTCAAAATGGCCCTTTACAAATTTTGAATGGAGATCAGAAAATCAAATTTGGTACACACAGCCAACAAAAACAGAGATGGGTCCTGGGTTTGATTCTCGTTGTAGAAAAACAATGAGAACTTTCTGTGTGGAGTTTGCATGTTCTCCACGTGTTTACGTAGGCCTCTCAGGACTTTCCTGAATAAATAAAGGTTAAAAAGGATAAAAAAATAAAATCAAAAGGTGCAACAGGTACATTATCCCCTATCCTTGGACCCTCTATCAGGGGTGAGGGTAAAAAAACTAAACCTAGCCAGGGAAAAAAAAGAAACGTCAGGCAGAGCTACAGAAGGAGGGATCTACTTCCAGGACGGACAGGTTGTCCATGACAAGCATTGTGAGCAACAAAGTCTAAGGGAACCATGCCCTAACACAGCCATTTTAAATTGAATACTTGACCATTCTTTTTAATCATTAATCTATCTCCTCCTACACTGGACTTGAACTCTGTCAACATAATCTATAAACATGTCTGAACAAATGTTATCCATTTTCAATAAGAGTTATTGTTTGGCTGTGACACGGCAACCAATGGGGTTACAATGGTTGGGGTTGCTTTGGAGACTTATTTTACATTTACCTTGAAGTTGGCTCTGTAAAGCACAAAATGCAGTCTTTCCGACGACATGTTCCTCTTGCAGTTGCAAGAGGAGGCGAGGGCCTTTATTGCCACTTGTGGCTTGAATTCCACTTGCTCCTGTTTTTCTGTTTTAAGAAATAACTTTTTTCAAAAAAAAATTATTAGGGAAATAATTGCATTTAAAATTATCCACAAATATTATCTTGCAAATCACTGTATGACCAAATTAAAAAGGGTCATAACACAAACTGCTCTTAATACTTCTACTATCGATCATGTTCAAATGTTTTTAATTATACAACAGGCATTTTATTACAGAGAAAACACCAACTGAACATGGGTCAGGTCTCCAACTGCTGGACTAACCCAGATTAAACCCAGGCAAAACCAGTGCTCAACAGGATTAAATCCATGCACAGGGCATGCATTATCAGCACAGGTGGGTAGTAATGAACTTTGTAACCAAATACTTTTTACTCTTGAGTAATTTTTGGACTACTACCTTTTATCTCCATTTTGAAGTAATGCTACTCATACTTGAGTATAATTAGGCTACCCACCTCTGATTATCAGTAAGATGCAAATACTGAAAAGTACAAGTACAAAATGTAAGACTATACAAGTACATTCAAGTATTTGCCTCTAAATCTGAGATTGTGCTGTACCAGTAACTGGAGGTAAGAGTAGGGACATCAGAACTGAGAGTGCAGTTAAAAGAACTAGTGCAATATTAAGTAATAAATCAAGTGTGAGTTCATAACTTTATGGTGCACTGAGGCCTATCATCACCCTTCTAGGTAGTATAAATGTAGGCAGACTGCAGAAAAATACTGTAGAATACCAATAATCTCGAGCAAACTGCCCTCACACAAAAGGCCAAATACTATTACATCTCCCCGAAATACCATAACGCTCTAAATCGTCTAGTTTAGACACTGGAGTTTTTGTCTGGTTTTCAAGAATTTACCTACTTATTAAACAAAACAGCTATTAGATAACTATACAACATATCTGAGAGGAACAGTAGAAAACAGTCTGGGAAGAGATTTGTTTGAAATACCAGAGTGGAGTGTGACTCAGAGCTTTTATCTCTGACCACGCAGCCGGATCTGAGAGAGTGTGGGCACAGAGAACAGAGCGAGGCAGCAGATGGTTGGAGGGTGAAGAAGCACATCCTGTTTCCATTCACAGAGATGAGGCCTGAATGGAGGCTGGGAAGCACTTTTTCATATTCATATCTCAGCTGTGTACGTCTGAAGGACCAACCTAAAGTCAAACTAGTCTTCCAGTTATTCTACTTCCGATGTATGCATTCAATTAAAGCACTTTTAAAGATTAAGAGTGTGATCATTCTTTCATTTATTCTTTCGCTTTTGATTAGTCCTGTTAGGCACCACTTACTTGTGACCCCTATCACACCAGCTTTAGGCAGTCAGTCACAGGAGAGTGTGATCATTTCTACTTAGTTTTCAACTTAGCAGCAGAAGCCTACAGAACTGTGTGAGTGTATGTAATTCTTGTCTCTTTGAGCTTATAGTGCTGTGTTATTGCTGATAAACCGCGCAGTGTTTTACTACGACCCTGTCATGTGGTGAACCGGCGTCTACTCTCACCTGCAGCGGGCTTTCGTTTGAGTTGTTTGTGGCCGTCTAGAGGCGTGACCTGCTGAATTCTATTACTTGAATAGACGGGTATTTAAGTGGGAGTAACCACCGCGGCAGCGGTCGTGGCAGCCCTAATCGCGTGAAGACCAAAGAGAGTAAAGACCAACGACTCTACCTGCACGCGACTCCACCGAGCAGGGACACACCGACAGGGCACCTGAGTATTGCACTTCTTTTTTTGTACTAATTGTTTGCACTTATAATTTATTATTTCTACTTTTACTTTCTTCTTGCATATTTTCCTCTTCGGCTCTTAAATGTGTTTTCAAATTACTACTGTCATTTCAACACAGAAATTATCATCTGTTTCACGCAAAAGGTGACGCAACCATAATAATCTGCATGTTGTATCACTGTCAATAACTGCCCCTTCTACTTTCCCAAAAGGCTTGTGGAACTGCCAGTCTGCTGTGAACAAAGCTGATTTCATTACAGCTTTTGTTCAACATTCTGGTCTTTCAGTTGTAGCACTTACAGAAACATGGATCAAACCAGAGGACTCTGCCACTCCCGCCGCTCTCCCATAATCACACTTTCTCCCACAGTCCTCGCCACTGGAAGGGGCGGAGGGACCGACTACTTATTCCTACCGACTGGAAGTTCAAACAGCTATCACCCTTGTGTGACAACAGCTCCTTCGAGTTCCATGCTGTTACCATCACCCACCTTGTTAAAAGTCATTTTGTAGTTATCTATCGGCCCCCAGGTCAGCTTGGACATTTCTTGGAGGAGTTGGATGCGCTTCTTTCATCCTTCCCTGAGGATGGTACTCCTCTGGTGGTATTAGGAGACTTCAACATCCACCTTGAAAAGCCACAGGCTGCTAACTTCATTAACCTAACTACATCATTTGACCTCAAGCAGGTTTCCACATCGGCAACCCACAAGTCTGGTAACCAACTAGATCTTATCTACATAAGATACTGCTCCACTCGGCACACTCGGGTCACGCCACTGCACACTTCCGATCATTTCTTCATTACTCTCGACCTTGACCTAACTTCTCCAGACACTGCAATTGTTTTACCGCTGGTCACTTTCCGACGCAACCTGCGTACACTCAGTCCATCACGTTTTTCCTCTGCTGTCTCTTCTGCACTCCCCTCTTCTGAGGAGCTCTCTCTTTTAAACACAAACAACGCCACCGACACTCTGTGCTCCACGCTTACATCCTGCTTGGACAACTTATGCCCTCTTACATCTAGACCAGCCCGTACATCCTCGTCTGCCCCCTGGTTATCCAATGTTCTACGCGAGCACCGCGCCAGCCTCCAGTCAGCTGAGAGAAAATGGCGCAAGTCAAAAGATCCTTTTAAAACCTTTTCTGCCCTCCTTTGTCCGCCTGCTCCCCCACCTTCATCGGATTTAACAGCTGATGATTTCGCGTCTTTCTTTCTAAAGAAAACGACCGCCATCAGCAGTCAGTTCTCTGCGCCACCACCTGTCGAGCTCATTCAGACCCCTGATATGTGTTTGCTCACTTCCTTCTCTCCTCTAACTGAAGCAGATGTTTCCAAGGTCATTAGTTCTAACCACGCTACTACCTGCCCGCTGGATCCCATCCCCACACATCTCCTTCAGGCCATCTCTCCATCTGTCGTGCCTGCTCTCACCCACATCAACTCATCTCTTTCCACTGCGTCATTCCCCACAGCTTTCAAAAAGGCCGGTATCACACCACTACTGAAGAAACCCACTCTTAACCCTACGCGAGTTGTGTTTACTCAGCTCTCATCCTTTCTCACACGGAACAACCTCCTGGACCAGAACCAGTCTGGGTTCAAGAGTGGACATTCCACCGAAACTGCCCTGCTCTCAGTCATCGAAGCTCTGAGACTGGCAAAGGCAACATCCAAGTCATCTGTACTCATCTTACTGAATCTGTCTGCTGCTTTTGACACTGTTAATCATCACATCCTCCTGTCTTCTCTCAGGGCGATGGGTGTCTCTGGAATGGCGTTGCAATGGTTCAAGTCTTACCTCTTGGATAGGTCATTCAGAGTAGAGAAACGAGGTCTCTGGAGAAACGAGGTCTCTGAGTCCCAACATCTCAATACAGGGGTGCCACAGGGCTCAGTGCTTGGACCGCTACTCTTTTCCATATACATGACATCCCTTGGCTCTGTCATCCAGAAGCATGGCTTTTCCTATCACTGCTATGCAGATGACACTCAACTCCACCTGTCATTTCAACCTGACGATCCAACGGTCTCTGCTCGGGTCTCAGCATGTCTGAGTGACATCTCACTTTGGATGAAGGACCATCACCTGCAGCTGAACCTTGCAAAAACAGAACTGCTTGTGATTCCGGCCAATCCAAAGACCCACCACAACTTCTCCATTCAACTAGGCCCATCAACCATTACACCGTCCAGCACTGCCAGAAATCTGGGAGTGGAAATTGATGATCAGCTAAACTTTACAAGTCATGTTGCCAGCACCACCCGGTCCTGTAGATTCATCCTCTACAACATTAGGAAAATTAGACCTTTCCTATCAGAGCACTCTACGCAAATTCTAGTCCAGGCTCTTGTCTTGAAAACTGGATTATTGCAATGCTCTACTGGCTGGACTCCCTGCCTGCACAACCAAACCTCTGCAGCTGATCCAGAATGCAGCGGCAAGAGTGGTCTTTAATGAACCGAAGAGAGCGCACGTAACTCCTCTATTCATTAGGTTACACTGGCTCCCAGTTGACGCCCGCATCAAGTTCAAAGCTATGCTCTTGGCCTACAAGACCACTACTGGTTCTGCACCCTCATATCTTCACTCACTAATACAGACCTACGTTCCTACCAGATCCCTACCCGATCCTACTTGTGCTTTTTGTACCTTGTGTTGTTAAAATTGCTTCCATTGTTTTTCCTCACTTGTAAGTCGCTTTGGATAAAAGCGTCTGCTAAATGTAAATGTACATAAAGCCACTGACAACATATAAGATAGCGATAAAATGAGTAAACCTAAAGTGACTCCTCAATGACAACACTGCAACGGTTTTTCGAGTACGGGCGCATTTTATTCTTGAAATCCATGAAACGCAGTGAAAACTACAGAACAAATTAAACAGTACAATTAGACACTCCATCTTGTCTTGCTAACATGCAAGAGTAAAATAAAATTAGCTACCTTGTGGCCTCCTGTCACTTCGGAGGTCTTTAGGTGAATATTCAATCACTTTGTAAATATTCTAGCTGTGTACATTGAACAGTGTAATCAGCACAACATAAATTCACAATTAGAAGTTTTACATGTACGAAACAAATACCTTAGACAGTTGGTTAGTTAACTGTTGGAAGCTGACAGTTGGTTAGTTAACTGTTGGAAGCTGACAGTTGGTTAGTTAACTGTTGGAAGCTGCCTTAAGCGTGGCTCGCGCTCTGCAAGTCTTGAGCATGTGAGTGCGTGTCTATTGTACTTGGCCCGTTAGTCTCTTAAGCTCACCTTAAATCTAGTGATACTTACGGTATCGAACCAAAAGAAAATAATAAATGATAACTGTACAGTACAACATATTACAGCATCTTAAGGAAATAAAATATATATTTTACCAGTGTGAATAATAGTCAACAGAAAATATTCCCATTTTTCTAAACAAAAAATAAACTTTCATACATGAATCTTTTCAATGACACTTACAGTGACAACAGAGTTCACCTCATTGTGTAACAAGTGGAGGCTAAGTTGTATTCAGTTCAGTTCACTCGAGTCAGACTTAAGTCGCAAATTTTAGGACTTGAGACTTCATTTACAAATATTAATATAAAACTTGACTTTGTCTTAACATTCATGACTTGAGACTTGACTCGGACTTGACTTAAAACACTCAAAATAACTTTTGTTAAATAATCTGTTTTTGAATGCACTGCAACCTAACCACGTGATGCAGCAGGCAAGCAGACATGACTGAACATGGAAGGCGCTACGCAAAAAAAAATTAAGTTCGGCTACAAGGATTCTGTGCCAGACGGGGATAAGATGAGAAGAACAGCAGTATGCAAGGCCCGCAACAGGAAGATTCAAATTTTATTCAACACTTCAAATCCCACAAAAAAAAATATTTTTGAAAAAAAGTCCTGCAGTTTTTGCAAATGTCTTGGCTAGTCAAAGGTTATCATACTAGTTGTGTGATAGACTGAACGTTTTGGACAAGGCACTTAAATATTATTGAAAAAAATATAAAAATCATTTATTTCATCATGATAGCTTTAATATTTTAAAAACAGGTGACAAGTATTGCACACCTAACTTACTCGTTGCGGCTCATGACCCTTTGTCAGGGCGTGAGAAACCTTGTCACGTTGGCTGTACACGACAAGCAGGAAGGATAAAATCCAAATATAAAACAAAGAACGTATCTCACCCAATATTATATACATTTTTGATGGGTGGATCTTGATTTGTATATCTCTGTTAATGATTTTGCGGATTGTTGATTTTGATAAATTTTTGTTCAATTTATTTCTATATGGATGAGATGCGTTCTTTGTATTATATGAATTTTCTCTCTCCTGCGTGTTCTGTACTTTTATGTTGGCCTAATTTCAGTTACATTTACGTTTTAGGCTATGTAGCTTAACATTTTATTTATTTTTAGATTTTTTTTTATTGTATTAAAAACTCAGCTGTATGTGAACACTTTTTGAGTAAAAATGCATATTAGAAATGTTTTTTTGTTGCAAATAAAATTTCCATTGTCCATAACTACTGTAGATTTAACATATTTAAATATATTAATTCAGTTAATTCATCAAACATTTGTATGACCCAAGCTACGGCTTGACTTGAATTGCTCGACATAAAGCAGTGACTTAACTTGCTTTTCACAAAAATTTACTTGGACTTGAAGGTTAAGACTTAAGACTTACTTGTGACTTGCACATGTGTGACATAAAGCACTAAATCTTGTTTTTAAACAGTCTGTTGCCTTGCTGCTCAAATGAATTGGCCCTGGTGGGATTAACTAAGGTGGAGTAAATTAAAAACAAAAACAGCAGCAACAAGATTCATTCATTCACAAAGTTTGAAAGTTTGCAATGATATTTAACATTAGAATAAGATTATAATTCAATTAAAAGTTGAAGGTATGTTTTAAAAAGAACACTATAATAACAAATTATACACATAATAGATCAAATATATAAGGCAAATATGAAAAGCCAGTCTAGAGTTTTAATAAGTGATTTAAAAGACATAACAACAAATAGGCACAAAAGCAAACAACAGAAGAAAGAAAACACTGATGTAGTAGAATAAATATATTAAATATACTATAAAAACATGAATAAAAACTCAATTAAAAAGAGGCTACTGAGAATTTAAATGTAAAGGCAAGTTTATTTGTAGAGCACATATTCATACAGTGTTACATGCAGGGGAGATTTGTCTCTGCCTCCCTGCTCCTGTTTTTCCTCCCCCCCCCACCTAATTGCTCTCAGGTGCTGTGAGTGGAACCTGTTTGCAAAACCCTGGTTGGATAATTCACCACCTGGAGCAGCCAATCAGGGCTGTTGTTCAAAAAAATAGCAGTACAATGTGACTAACCAGAATAATCCAGGTTTTAGTATATTTTTTATCGCTACGTGGCAAACAAGTTACCAGTAGGTGCAGTATATTCTCAGAAAACAAACAAGACCCAGCATTCATAATATGCACGCTCTTAAGGCTGTGCAATTGGGCAATTAGTTGAAAGGGGTGTCTGCCGTTGACTGTACAAACTCAAAACTATTTTGTACAAATGTTTTTGTTTCTAGGATTTAGCAACCCAGTGAATTATCCATCCATCAATCCATCTTCTACCGCTTATCCGGGGCCGGGTCGCGGGGGCAGCAGTCTAAGCAGAGACGCCCAGTCTTCCCTCACCTCAGACACTTCCTCCAGCTCTTCCGGGGGGATACTGAGGTGTTCCCAGGCCAGCCGAGAGACATAGTCCCTCCAGGGTGTCCTAGGTCTTCCCTGGGGTCTCCTCCCGGTGGGACATGCCCGGAACACCTCCCTAGGGAGGCGTCCACTAGGCATCCGAAACAGATGCCCGAGCCACCTCAGCTGGCTCCTCTCGATGTGGAGGAGCAGTGGCTCTACTTTGAGCTCCTCCCGAGTGACCAAGCTCCTCACCTTATCTCTAAGGGAGCGCCCCGCCACCCTGCGGAGAAAGCTCATTTCGGCCGCTTATATCCGGGATCTTGTTCTTTCGGTCATGACCCAAAGCTCATGACCATAGGTGAGAGTAGGAACGTAGATTGACCGCTAAATCGAGAGCTTTGCCTTACAGCTCAGCTTCTTCTTCACCACGACAGACCGGTACATCGACTGCATCACTGCAGAAGCTGCACCGATTCGTCTGTCAATCTCACGTTCCCTCCTTCCCTCACTCGTAAACAAGACCCTAAGATACTTAGTCCACTTGAGGCAGGAACTCTCCATCAACCTAAAACGGGACAAGCCACCCTTTTCCGACTGAGAACCATGGTCTCAGACTTGGAGGGGCTGATCCTCATTCCAGCCGCTTCACACATGGCTGCAAACCGTCCCAGTGCACACTGAAGGTCCTGGCTTGATGGAGCCAACAGGACAACATCATCTGCAAAAAGCAGAGACGAGATCCTGTGGTCCCTAAACCAGACTCCCTCCGGCCCCTAGAAATCCTGTCCTTAAAGATAATGAACAGGACCGGTGACAAAGGGCACTGCTTCCCCCTCCTGAGGCGCCGGACGGTTTGCCAGAATTTCTTCGAGGCCGACCGATAGTCCTTTTACATGGCCTCACCGAACTCCTCCCAGACCCCAGTTTTAGCCTCCACAACCACCCGGACTGCAGTCCACTTGGCCTGTTGGTACCTATCAGCTGCCTCAGGAGTCCCACAAGCCAACCAGGCTCGGTAGGTCTCCTTCTTCAGCTTGATGTCATCCCTTACTTGGTTGGTTCGGGGGTTGTCGCCACGACAGGCACCAGAGACTTTACGGCCACAGCTTCGAGTGGCCGCATCAACATTGGAGGCAGAGAACATGGTCCACTCGGACTCAATGTCTCCAACCTCCCTCGGGTTCTGGTCGAAGCTCTGCCGGAGGTGGGAGTTGAAGATCTCTCTGACAGGGGGCTCGGCCAAATGCTCCCAACAGACCCTCACAGTGCGTTTGGGCCTGCCAAGTCTGTCCAGCTTTCTCCCCCACTATCGGATCCAACTTACCACCAGGTGGTGATCAGTTGACAGTAGTGATGGGCATTCCGGCTCATTTTTCATGAGCCGACTCATTTTTGGCTCACAAACGGCTCTTTAAATAATAAATGTTTTAACTATGACTTTGACTGCAATACGTATAAAAACAGTTCTAATTAAATTATTAAATGAAATCATACTCTCAATGTCTCACAATTTCTTTAAAAATGCATTATTTTGTTATATAAAAAAAAAATGCTATTAAAGATTTGCATTTAAATTTTTTTGCCAATCAATACGGCCTTTTTTCGCTACAGACATTGACTTTTGCATAAACTGGTCCTTTTATAGAAGACTGCGTTGCTGTGGGTTGTGGAGTAAGCCTACTTGAGTGATTACATCTCCAACTGTGGAGGTGCTGGCTCCAGGTGCTCCACCAATTTCACTAGTTTCTCGAAGCTCCGCTAGCTTCACAGTTGGGTGCACAGCATAAACCGGTGTAGGTTGTGCGTAGAACCGGCGCGTTCAGCCCTCCCTTCCAATATAATTGGCTGACACCTCGTGTATGATTGACAGGAATAGACAGTTGAAACGAATGAGGCTTAAATAATTATATTTTTGTGGTGTTAATTGAATTATTAGTAATTTTTTTTTACTAAATTAAAATAATTCAATATTTTATTATTACATAATGGTTTAATTACTATCGGCTATATAAAAAAATAGTCGGCTCTTCAGATATGTGAGCCAGCTCCCATCGTTCTCTTGGAGCCGACTCACTCACGAACGACCCATCACTAGTCGACAGCTCTGCCCTTCTCTTCACCCAAGTGTCCAAAACTTACGGCCGGAGGTCAGATGAAACAACTACAAAGTCGGTCATCGATCTCCAGCCTAGGGTGTCCTGGTGCCACGTCCACTGGTGGACACCCTTTTGCTTGAACATGGTGTTCGTTATAGACAAACTGTGACTAGCACAGAAGTCCAATAACAGAACACCGCTCGGGTTTAGATCCGGGGGACCGTTCCTCCTAATCACGCCCCTTCAGGTGTCACTGTCGCTGCCCACGTGAGCGTTGAAGTCCCCCAGTAGAACAACGGAGTCCCCAGTCGGAGCACTTTCCTGCACCTCTCCCAGAGACTCCAAGTACTCTGCACTGCCATTCTGCCCGTAAGCACAAACAACCTATGCCCAGTGTTGGAAGTAACGGCGTTAGAGTTTAACAGCGTTAATTTTTCAGTAACGGAGTAATCTAATTAATTACTTTTCCCATCGTTGTAACACCGTTATCGTTACTGAGAATGTAAGGTTTCGCGTTACTACAATTTGGTTGAATAAAGCGCGAGGTGTCATGCTTTGGCTACACATCAGCTGCTGCTGGAGAGAGCAGGGGTGTATGAGAGGTGCTCTGCTCACGCGGTCTCACTGCGCGCTCTGACTTCCATTAAACACAAGACAGCATCAGCAACAATAATGAGGAGATGGGGAAATTCAAAGGTTGCGTTCTTGAACTGGAAGTACCGGGACTACTTCTCGTTAATTGAAATTAAAGGCAAGAATGTTTCTGTAACATGCTATGTCCAGGAAAAAAAAACTTTATCCACGTCTGCCTCAAGTAACTCAAATCTTTTGAAGCACCTCACATCAACACATGTTAACACGACACTTGTTGCTGCTGCTAACCCAACCCCAAAGGCAGCTAGCGTGAGTTCCAGTGAAGGAGACAGAGCCACTGTTAAAACAAGCAACGCTCTATTTTACGTGTCAGCAACAACCACTGGTTTAGTTGTTAGATGAGAGGAGTATTTTAGAATAGATTAATGTATTATTCATTTTCTTTGAGAATGAACAACATGTTAATCCACAGAGAGAGTTGGATTGTGTTTTGTTTATTGTGCAATAATTTACAGGTACAGAGATTTGCATTACTTAATGGCCAGGTCTCCCTTTGTTTCTTTTTACACAGGTTTACATTTGTGTGACTTAATTTTGCCATTGAATTTTATTTTTCAATATTTATATGTTTTTATTTCTATGTATATCATATGGCAATCTATTGAGTTGAAATAAATACCAAATGATATTTAAGCTGTTATAGAACGTAATACCCTTATAGAACATAAAAAATAACTTCAGTTACTTTGCTGAGTAACTGAGTTACTTTACAATGTGGTAACTGAGTTACTAACTCAATATAACAACATAATCTCTTCAAGTATTTTGATGCAAACTGATTCATGATCCCTGGTATGCAATTATTAGGCCCAACACCATAGTAGGAGAAACATGCCCATATCATGATGTCTTCACTGTGTACTGTGGCTTGAATTCAGAGTTTGGGGGTTGTCTCACAAACTGTCTGTGACTGTCTGTGACCGAATGTGGTGGGCCGGTGCCCACCACATTCGGTCAGACACAACCAACTAGTACACCATCCTTGCGGTCCCTGTAGATATGCATATCTACTGTTCCATTCAAAAACCCCTACAAAGCTGAGAACTAAGTGCCATGGACCAGTGTACCAGTGCAAGTGGCCCAGTGTACTCACTCTCTCTTGGCAGACTCCCTGGTGATCAAAGGTTCCTCCCTGTCTCTCTCCTCCACTGCTAACTCAACCTGGCTTGACTATACATAAGGACAGAGAGAGAGAGGATTACAATTATTTGGAAGAGTTATTAAAAGTACACTTAGTAAGGATCCATTTTGGTTATATAGTCCTGTATTCTTGAAGAGCAGGATTTCTAGATGGACAAAGTGCTCCATGTTATAAAAGCTAGTTAACCCTTTAGAACCCAATATAATGTGGATGTAGAATACTGCTAATTCTAAAAAGAAATGTTTTTTTTTTCCAATGAACCAGACAGCAGAAAAACTAGTTTACAATTGCATGTATAGGCTACTTTGTTTTAAAGAGCACAAACCCCTCTTTAATATGACATCAAACAAGATTTATCTCTCATTGTTGAGATACTCCTTAAAAAAAAAAGAAAACCAACCTATACTACAAAATTACTCACACAAAACGTCCTAAAAATATATGATATTCATATCATATATTTCACTCACCGTAAATATTGCATATTAATGATGTTGGAAATTCATTAGAAACATGAGCAAATATCTACTTTGTTGAATATACAGCTAAACAAAATATACAGCTTTCAAAATGCAAGCGGGTTTTAATCCCCAAATAGCATGCGTTACTCGTCCTGGGCGCTTTGACGCAGCCATTCTGAGTAATAATTAAAATAATCAAATGGCATCATTTAAGTTTTTCTAGAGAAGGGCCGTACGGCCATTATGAGTATTAAAGGGTTAACATTAGAATAGTCAGCCAAAGTTGCAATTGAATAAGTTAACTCTGCTAACCTAGCTTATGCTGTGTTATTTGACTTTAGCTGACTGAGTGGCTAGTGCAGTGGGTAACAATCTGACAGACTATATAATGGCAACAACGATTAAGTTGTCTTATTATAATATTCATTAATTTAGGTAAATCATCATCTTTTCCCGTGGCCCAACCAGGCCCACACACACACACACACACACACACACACACACACACACACACACACACACACACACACTTTCCTCCTGCACCCGCCCTGATTAACACTCCCTCCCTGTTAATCATGTTGCTAACATGCTTACCGTTTCAATTACACTCTCCATGTTTCTGCAAAATGTCGTCAGGTACTGTAGGCTTGGATACTGAAGCTATAGCACTAAACATGTCTGTTATTTTTGCACATGTTGAGGCATCAACCTCTAGCATTTTTATTTTTTTGGCCCGCAACTTCTCCGCAACCCCTTGCACTTTTGTTTCTCCATCCTAAATTCACAGATTTCTGGCTATGAGCCAGAGCCACTAACTGCATCTGACACAAGAAACAGAGGAGGAGGGGTGGAGCCTGTTAAGAGATGATTGGGCCAGCCCAGTGTCAGTATGAAAAATGAACCAATGGGCCGCTGTCCCTGCTTTATGGGCCGGTCATTGGCCAATTAAAAAAAAAAAAAATCATATTATATGGACCGGCCCCCAAGTGCGTCGGCCCACCGGGCATTTGCCCGGTATGCCAGATTACCAGTCAAGCCCTGTCTGTGGCCCTTGGACCCAAAAAGAACATTTTTACTCTCATCAGTCACAAAATGTTCCTCCATTTCGCTTTAGGCCAGTTGATGTGTTCTTTGGCAATTAACCTACCTGTAACCTCTTCTGCACATATCTTTTTTTTAAACAGAGGGACTTTGTGGGGGATTCTTGAAAATAGATTAGCTTCACACAGACGTCTTCTAACTGTCACAGAACTTACAGGTAACTCCAGACTGTCTTTGATCATCCTGGAGCTGATCATTGGCTGAGCCTTTGTCATTCTGGTTATTCTTCGATCCATTTTGATGGTTATCTTCCGTTTTCTTCCATGTCTCTCTGGTTTTGCTCTCCATTTTAAGGCATTAGAGATCATTTTAGCTGAACAGCCTATAGTTTTTTGCACCTCTTTATAGGTTTTTCCCTCCTCCAATCAACTTTTTAAACAAACGCTGTTCACTGTTCTTCTGAACAATGTCTTAAACAACCCATTTTCCTCAGACTTTCAAATGCATGTTCAACAAGTGCTGGTGGCTTCATCCTTAAATAGGGGCCACCTGATTCACACCTGTTTTTTTTTTTGTTTTTTTTACAAAATTGATGACCTCAGTGATTGAATGCCACACTGCTATTTTTTTAACACACCCCTTTCAACTAATTGCCCAATTGCACAGCCTTAAGAGCGTGCATATCATGAATGCTGGGTCTTGTTGGTTTTCTGAGAATCTACTGCACCTACTAGTAACTTATTTGCCACTTAGGAATAAAAAATATACTAAAAACCTGGATTATTCTGGTTAGTCACATTGTACTGCTATTATTTTGAACAATGCTGTACATACAGCAATTCAAAGTGCTTTACAAAAGAGAGATGGGTTTAAAACACAAATACAACAATTATCAATAAAATAAATTAAAACTAAAATGAATTAATTAAAACAAAACTGAAAGAGAAAAGGGCAGATGAAATACTTTCAGTTGTCTTATGCACAGTTAAACAGAACTGTTTTCAGCCTGGACTTGAACATTGTCAGAGTAGAGGCCTGTGTCACCTCCTCTTGTGTCCCACAAGACTGTTCCAGATTTTAGCTGCGTAAAACTGAAACTCCCTCACCGTCACCCTTATGCCTGTATAGTATTGTATATAGTATTGTATTGTATTGTAATGTATTTACATTTGAACAAAATGTGGCATGTCCAAAATTATTCATACTTTTCTCAAAAATCAATGGAAAAGCCTTTATTGGCTATTACAACAATCAAACTCTTCCTATAATTGCTGGCCAGCTTTTTGTATGTCTCCACTGGGATTTTTGACCATTCATCTTTATTCATAACCTCCAGCTCTTTCAGGTTGGTGGGTCTCCTTGCCTTCAGCCTGAACTTTAGCTCCCTCCACAGATTCTCAATTGGATTCAAGTCAGGACTCTGGCTGGGCCATTGCAAAAGATTAATGTTTTTGTCTGCTAATCATTTTCAGACCATCACAGTACGTTTGTTGTTGTCGTGCATAAATGTCCAATTCCAAGGCCAAGTTTCTCTGCAGACAGCTTGATGTTGTTGAGAATCTTGAGTTATTGTTCTTTTTTCATTGTGCTGTTTACAGTGATTAGGTTCTGTTATGGGAATTGTATTTTTTCATTAATTGTCTGTTTTCATTTTTTAATATTACTCTTCAGTCTGTTTATGTCCTGTCCTTTATGCTATTACAAACATAGTCCTAGACACAGCCAACACCACCTGGCCTCTGGGTTAGAGGGCTGCAGAGGAGTGAACATCACTGTGTACTGCTGTGTATAAAACTACATGTATTGTTTACTTTGTGAAGCAAACTCATCCTGTACTTCTTGTGACATGTTTGTTCTTTGCTTCTTCTTGCAAGGATTAAACCTGACCATTCATTTTAAATTCAATACAGTCTCCTCCGTCTCCTCATTAATCTGACGAACGAATTCTAATATACAAAACAGAATTCTTATAACAGGTTCTCTGGTCCATTGGCTGAATGGTCCCGGTTCAAACGGTGGGGCGATTGTTCTTTTGCAGTGGCCGGTCCTAAACTCTGGAACTCGTTGCCCATTGAATTACGTTCCATCACTGACCGGCCTCTGTTTAAAGCCAAACTTAAAACCTATTTATTAAAAATGGCTTTTGCACTTAGTGGCTCTGTGACACCGATCTGTTTTTATTGTGTAAATATGTTTTTAAACCTATTTGTAAATATGTTTATTTTTTTATTAATGTTGTTAAGCACCTTGGTTCAATCTGTGGTTGTTAGAAGGCGCTATATAAATAAATATTGATTGATTGATTGAAAAAACACCCCCAAAGTATTAGGTTCCCACCACCATGTTTGACAGTGGGGATGGTGTTCTTAGGGTTGAAGGCGTCTACTTTTTTACGTCAAATGAAGGATACATAATTGTGGCCAAACAATAAAATGTTTGTTCCATCTGACCATAAAACAGAAGACCAGAAGTCTTCGTCTTTGTCCAGATGAGCATTTGCAAAGACCAAGCAGGCTTTTGTAAGCCTTATCTGGAGAAGTGCCGTCCTTCTTGGTCTGCGTCTGTGGAACCCAGCAGTGTGCAGTGTCCGTTGGACAGTCTGCCTTGAGAAGTTGCCACCAGCAGAGTCCAGATTCACCAGGATGGCCTTGGTGGTGATCCTTGGATTCTTTTTCACCTCTCTCACTTTCCTCCTGGCCAGCACAGGTGTCACTTTTGGCTTCCAACCACAAGATTTTCTACAGTGTGGAACGTCTTATATTCTTTAAAAATACATTGCACTGTAGCCACTTGAACTTAAAAACATTTAGATATGGCTTTTAGCCCTTTCCTGACTTGTGAGCAGCCACAGGTCTTCACTGAGCTCCTTTGTCTTAGCCATGAGTGTCCACAAACCAACTGCAGAGAGCTGCTCTTTTTCACCTGTTGAGTTGATTAAAACAGTTTGTCCCAATGGGTAGGGTAATTAGCAGGGTAATTAGCTTGGACTATTCTGAATGGTATAGAACTTTGGATTTGCCCATAGACTGTGACAGTTATGAATAATTTTGGACATGCCACTTTTTGTTCAAATGTAAATAAAAGTTGAGAATTTTTTTTTCCACAACGATGCCTCTTGTACATCGTCTTATTAACTTCTGGAAAACGCCTGTGTCATTTTCAATCAAGAAAAAACTTGCTGGTTGAATAAAAGTAACTTGAACTCAAAATTTACCAGGGGTATGAATACTTTTTGGGTTTGACTGTATATAAATAATACTGGTAATACTAAGTAATAGGGTTGACATGGATAAATAAGAACCTTCACAGGGATATTTCTCTTGTGGCTTGTATCTTAAAAACTCCTGGTGTAAACTGCGGAGTATATATTGGTGCTATTTTCTGGAGGCAGCAACTCTGAGTCAGCTCTGCTCGCACTCTCCCACTGCCCTCTCCTCTTCCTTGTCAGTGGGCTTCAGAATGGTCACGAAGCACACCAGCATTGCCTTTCTCCCTCTCTGCCTGAGCTTTAGAGCAGCACCGCCTCACTCCACTGTGACATCAGTTTGACTAGGACTATGTTCAACAAACTGGTCTCCATGTTTCAATTTGAGTTTTAACAAAGGTATGAGAAGAGGAATGAAACAATAAAGGTTTTTTTTTTTTACTAATTAACTTGTATCTGGATGACTCACCTTCTTTCTGACTGTCATCTCTCACAAACACAGCCACTTGTATTTATGTCTATATATACTCCTCCTTGTACCGCCACCTTATCGTGGTGGAGGGGTTTAAGTGCCCTTTACTTTTACAGATACAAGTCTTAATTTCAGATTTGTAGATGTTATACAAGAGACTAAAGTAAATTGTTACACACTTAAGTGCACATGGGGGTACAAGGTGTCCCACCAGGAACATGGACAGTGGTTTATACCCTAACTGTAGTTCTACAGAATATATACTCCGGGTTCAGTTTTGTGGTGAACACTCCTGTTTACCATCTTTATTTCAACATTGCCCTTTTACTGCCCAGCTGTTCCAGGCCCGAGCAGCTACATGAGACAAGAATGTGATGTAAAGAGTGGCGCTCGCTCTTAACTCAGCCCCTCCTGCAGGTCCACGTATCACCCCTTTACCTGTTTTGTTTCAATGGCGATGACAACTTTTAGCGGAATGACATCATCATTTCACACACAGAGATGATGTCATTGCTTCCAGTAACAACACACACACACATGCCCCACCCTCTGCACACCCCCAGTGCTCTACTGCAGTAAAGGACACAGCCACATAAACAAACAAACTGACCTGTCAGATGCGACGTCATGGACTCAATCACAATCATCAGTCAATCAATAATTTATTTATTTAACACCTTACAACAACCACAGATTGACCATGGTTCTGTACAACATTAAAATAGATAAAAATAGTTACAATTAGGTTTAAAAGCACATTACCACAATAAAAACAAGCAGTGCCATACAGCAAATCCACTGACTGCATTACAAACAAACATTAAGATTTTAAAATAAATTCTGAACTGGACAGCGAGCTAGTGCAGGAAGTACAGGACAGGTGTGATGTGCTCATGTTTGTCACAGAGAGACATAAAACACTGCTCCTCAAACAGACACCCCATGGACTTAGGTACATGTTTACTCACAGAGCAGCTCAGTACAACACAGTTGCAAAATTCAGAGGGTAAGCTGCTAATGGAGCAATAATGTTCTATGCTAATTATTATTTGTTGTTTAATATCACATTTCCTCACTGCAGCACAGATACACACGTGGACAAAATTGTTGGTACCCTTCGGTCAATGAAAGAAAAACTCACAATGGTCACAGAAAAAACTTTATTCTGACAAAAGTAATAATAAATAAAAATTCTATGAATGTTAACCAATGAAAGTCAGACATTGCTTTTTAACCATGCTTCAACAGAATTATTTAAAAAAATAAACTCATGAAACAGGCCTGGACAAAGTTGATGGTACCCCTAGAAAAGACTGTAAATAATGTGACCAAATGGACATGTTAATTCAAGGTGTGTGCACTAATTAGCATCACAGGTGTGTACAATCTTGTAATCAGTCAGTGGGCCTATTTCTAGGGCTTCAGGTAGTCACTGTGTTGTCTGGTGACATGGTGTGTACCACACTCAACATGGACCAGAGGAAGCGAAGGAAAGAGTTGTCGCAGGAGAATAGAAAGAAAATTATAGACAAGCATGATAAAGGTAAAGGCTATAAGACCATCTCCAAGCAGCTAGATGTTCCAGTTGCACATATTATTCAGAAATTTAAGATCCATGGGACTGTAGCCAACCTCCCTGGATGTGGCTGCAGGAGGAAAATTGATGACAAATCAAAGAGACAGATAATCCGAATGGTAACAAAAGAGCCCAGAAAGACTTCTAAAGAGATCCAAGGTGAACTCCATGCTCAAGGAACATCAGTGTCAGATCGCACCATCCGTCGTTGTTTGAGCCAAAGTGGACTACATGGGAGACGACCAAGGAGGACACCATTGTTGAAAACAAATCATAAAAAAGCTAGACTGGAATATGCCAAACTACATGTTGACAAGCCACAAAGCTTCTTGGAGGAATGTCCTATGGACAGATGAGACAAAATTGTCCTTGCAACAGGACAATGACCCAAAACACAGCTAAAAACACCCAAGAATGGTTAAGAGGAAAACATTGGACTATTCTAAAGTGGCCTTCTATGAGCCCTGACCTCAATCCTATTGAGCATCTTTGGAAGGAGCTGAAACATGTCGTCTGGAAAAGACACCCTTCAAACCGGCAACAACTGGAGCAGTTTGCTCATGAGGAGTGGGCCAAAATATCTGCTGAGAGATGCAGAAGTCTCATTGACAGTTACAGGAATCGTCTGATTGCAGTGATAGCCTCAAAAGGTTGTGCAACAAAATATTAAGTTAGGGGTACCAACAATTTTGTCCAGGCCTGTTCCATGAGTTTATTTTTTAAAATAATTCCATGGAAGCATGGTTGAAAAGCAATGTCTGACTTTCATTGGTTAACATTCATATAATTTACTTTTGTCAGAATAAAGTTTTTTCTGTGACCAAAGAGTTTTTCTTTCATTGACCGAAGGGTACCAACAATTTTGTCCATGTGTGTATCAGCTTTAACCTAGTGTGACTCAAAACCCACATCCTCTCTCTCAAACACACACACACACACACACACACACACACACACACACACACACAACCACACACACACACACACACACGCACACACAACCACACACATACACACACACACGCATACACACCAAGCCTCTCCCATGGTACCTCTAAAATGGTCCTCGTATAAGGGCGCCGCTATACGGTGATTTTACAGCGAAATACAGCGATATACCTCCGTCCACCAGAGGGCAGGCTCCAAAAGCGGAAATATAAAGAGAAACCCAATGGCGACTTTACAAGAGTAAAACTCATGTTTACAGCCTGGTACAAAAGATGGCTCCGGTCTCTAGAGCTAAGTTTTTATTACATGACAACTCTGGGGGGGGGTGAATTTTTGATTAATATGTTTGTTTATGCTATATAAAAACTATTGTTTTACTATGGAAAAAGCCCGGATGTAACGGCCATTTTATTCCCCATTCGTAATGACCATATTGGTGAATAGGGGACCAATGGGCGGATATCATCCATAATTATACAATCTACACACACGCACGCACACACACACATACACACACACACACACATACACACACACGCGCACACACACACACACACACACATACACACACACACACGTGAACGCACATGCGCACACACACACATACATACACACACACGCACACACACACACACACATACACACACACATACACACACACACGTGAACGCACATGCGCACACACACACATACACACACATACACGCACACACACACACGCACACACATACACACACGCGCGTGCGCACGCACACACACGCAAACACACACACACACACACATACAAACACACGCACACACACACGCAAACGCACGCGCACACACACACACACACACTGTGAACTCTCATCTGATTGGCTGCCGGTGACATCAGCGCTGATGTGGAGGGCTCTCCTTCTCGTTGTTTCTGGAGCATCCCTCTCAACTTGTCACTGCAGCAGCATTACATCATGAGGTCTGCTGTGGTGAGAACACTGTGTTCTCCACTGTTGAATGATGGGAGCTGTAGTCCGGTTCATCTAAAAGGTTTGAGGCTGTTGATATGAGACTGCTATATACACGTGTTGATTTAAACCTTTATTTCTACAGGTACATCTTGAGGGTTTTATTTTCAGTTTTTGACCCTAGCACTAATATACTGACCTGCAGCAGGTGCAGGTGACCTTTCAGAACAAGCAATTTTATTTAACAGCTTTTGTGCCTCCTACTGGGACAGCTTTAATAGGTCACCTTACATTACCCTATCATCATCGGTCAATAGTCACTTTAGAGAATTGTAATAATTGTTTAGTCTTTAAACATGTATCATCCTGTCATATCAGCCACATCAATTCATGCAGAATGTGGTCACTTTTACTTGAATTTTCACTGGCTCTTGGTCCCATAACAAATGTGAATAAATAAACTTGTTGAAAAAATTTCTCCATAGTTTTGAAAATGTTCATTTATATAGCACATGGTGTATGTCAGGTGTGAGAGTCAGACATTTACGTTACATTCACGTTACATTTGCGTTCAAAGTCATTTATTGAGACTCCTCTAGTTTTAAAAGCCCTGTTTCCACCCACCGGCCTCAGACGACAGACGGCGCGGATGGAGGCGTTAATACAAAGCCACACAGCCTGGTTTGTATGTGTGTTAGAGGGAGACATGACTGTACAGGATGAGTAACAGCCCATTCAGTAAATTTAGTGTTGACATTTCTTCACAGCGACACGAAGCCCACAGACCACATCAAACTGGATCAGGTGGGACCACATTAGCTCCTACAACAGGTTACTTTATTTGAACAGTCCAAAGGGAGAAATCCTCAGCAGTGTTGAGAATACAGTTAACAGACAGCAAAATGAAAATGTATTAAATACATAATAAACTATAAAAACAATAAATCAAAACAACAAAGATCAGGGATATAAGTGCTCCAATTGTGTACCTGTAATGCAACAAGAATGAAAAAAATTAAAATAAAACGGTAGGATACATAAAACACCTAACACATACTGTATGCACTTTCTCAAACATTAACAATGTTACCTCTCACAGAATTTTTATCTTAGTAGGGGCTGAAAGCAAATATTACTGTTCTTTATTACCATCTTTTCCTGTTAAGTCATGTAGTGGAACCTTCATAACTCTGTACAAACAGGTCATGTGATATGCTCCCAGTGATGTGGTGATGGACTCATCCTTGCATCACTGACTATATGTGAGTATGAACTATAGCATACCAGACACTATTCCTCTAAAGAGAAGAAGCTCTAATGCTCCTTGTCAGACCTGATAATGTGCAAGTACCTTGACATAGTTGATGTGTTTTGCATAATGATGCAACACTTTTGTTTTTGCCGCCATTTATCAAAGATCTAAGACTTTTTCTATGAACACAAAAGGCCTATTTCTCTCAAATATTGTTCACAAATCTGTCCAAATCTGTGTTAGTGAGCACTTCTCCTATGCCCAGATAATCCATCCTTCTCACAGGTGTGGCATATCAAGATGCTGATTAGATTATTGCACAGGTGTGTCTTAGGCTGGCCACTCTTAGGTTCATCGTGCCTTGATGTCACCAGTTCCTGACAAGACTCTAAATTCTTCATCCTCTCCCTTTTTCTGCCTCTCTAGACAAATCAGAGGCCAGTCTGTGCTCCAGCCAATGGGAGCGCTCCGTAGTGATGTCATGTAGCAGTGAGCTGTGTGGTGCTGCTGCTGGGCTGCAGACTCCAAAAGAGCAGAGGAGACACAGCAGCGCAGGGTGAGTGTTCCCCATTTTTCACTTTATATTGTACTATACACGCACTAACAGCACTGCTCTGCTCCTTTCTTTACAATGCTATATAACTTAGAGTTTCAATTGCTAGATTTAGCTGTTTTTTACAGGCTATGAATATTAGATGTTATTATTTTATGCTGTTATGTTGATAAGATGTAGCTAAAGAACAGCAGTCAAGCAGCCAAAAGACATTTTGAATGAAAACACAGCCTATGCACCTGCATTTAAATAGATCTGATCTTTTGTTACATATTGCAAGGCTGAAATGATTTCAACTTGATTTTGGACAAAGTAAGAGTTATTAATAGATTAAGAAGTACTTTCACCGGTCACACTATAGCCGCAAACCTTTGCCTCAATTTCAACACATTGTGATTTACAGGTTTGATTGGACATTTATTCAAAAGTGAAAAGTGTGAAAAAGTCTGGTACATGCAATCAAAGAAATGTAGATCTTGTACATTTTGCAGGGATTTTAGATTTTCCTTGTGCTTGTTGAGGATGCACAGATTTGTATCTGTTATAGTTTTGAGTGTGAACATCAGAACTGAAAAGTGTGCAGAGACAATGAATTCAAACCTATTTTGGGGTTTTACACCAGTCTCTTTTGTGCTGCTGTTTTTGACTCTGGAGCTCCACTTTCTCTGCAGAGTGATGCTGGGAACAATGACATCATCCTTTAGACTGTACACTCAGATAGAAACATACACACTGTATGTAACTGTAACTGTTTCATGATGCTGTCTCAGAGTTCTATTGGCCTGTTCACAGTGGTGTTTTCAGAAAAGATTTAGAGTTTTATTTGGCATTGATTTTCCACAGCCACAGATGCAGTAAAGTGAGCTGCTGACAGGGACTGTATTTTTGATTCCATATATAAGTTTTGAATGTCTCATTAGTGTTTAAAAAAAAACATCAAGAACACGCAACAGATTTTACAGTATTTTCGAGAAAGACATTTATTGCCCTGTCCACACAATTATGGAATCTTAGAAATTGTTCTTTCCAGTAAGTTTTGTCCTTCTGTGCACATTGTTAGCTGTATCAGAAACTCACTGTGTTTGCTGTGGACAGCTCTGTTCACTCATGATTAATCGATGGAAACAACATAAACAACAATGGTACAAGGTTTTTGGACATATTCAGGTCGATTTTAAAAGAATAACCTAAACAAAACCCAAATGGAATTCTCTGAAAATCTATTGAATTGCCTGCTACAGAGCCAGGTCAGCCTGAAAATGTTGTTAATATATTGTAGTGTTGTGTTTCATGACGCAGAGAGCTGCTCATTCACAGTCTTCTGCAGACATACTCTTTCATCGGCCTACCGCAGTCGTTCTCAAACTGTGGTACGAGGACCACTGGTGGGAGTCTTTAAGAATGTACTGCATCTAAACTGCCCAGTTTAGATGCAGTACATTTGATTACAGTTCAATACAGTTCAATAGTAAATTAATTTCATATATAGGAATCAAACACATGTTCAATGGTATGTATTTTACAAGGACAATGCTTATATATTACACTCATCTTATGAGAATTACTGGCCTATTGCATTGTGACTCAACACACCAACCCTCTGTGTGTGTGTGTGTGTGTGTGTGTGTGTGTGTGTGTGTGTCCCTTTCAGGAACAGCCTCTACCTCAGCAGAGCCTCTGAAGTAGTGTACGGCAGAATGACTCTCACAGGTACAGTGCACTACCAACTATTTCTATCTTTTCAATATAAGGTTGAATTCACTTGACTGAGCTCACGCGTGGTGTCTTTTTGTTGCAGCCTACAGAGAAAAGATGCGTGAGCTCCCTCTGGTGTCTCTGTTCTGCTCCTGCATCCTGCCTCAGCCCAAAGACCCTCCCAGAGACAAGTCAGATGGTCAGAGTCTACACACTACACAGATAACCCACCGGGACTGATTTAGTTATCAGCTTTCATTTAAATGTATCCATTATACATTATTACAAAAGTATTATCAAAGGTCTAACATTACAGACAGTGCGTCCTCCACTCAAGTGACGCTTCACCCTACAGAGATCTTTAGGGCAGACTGCATTAGTTTTCTCCTGTTTCCTTTGTGGTTTCCTTAACCACAAAAAAGTTAGATATAAATGCACGGTTTTATATAAAAACTGTCGCTAACTTCTATGACAAAACTATTATTTCTCATATAATTTCTTCAAATGGTCAGTGTAACCTCTGGTGTGAACAGGTCTTAACAAACTTTCTTTCACATCTGGAGAGTTAGAAAACCAAACAGAAAGTGGTAGGAAATTCCTAAAAGTTCCACAAAGAGGTGATCTTTACTTCAGAATCACTTTAAAAGTTGAAAATGACATGATGTTTGCTATCTAGCTCAAAACATACAAACCTGCTCTTCTGCCTTGTGGTGAGAAGAGAGAAATGCACCACTTGTTAATGTTACCTGACAATACATAACCCAATAAACCTTTAAAAACAGGAAGCTCTTGAGGTCCTGCCTGGGCCTTGGTGGCCTCGATTCAATTCGAGATCACTGATGTCATGAGTTTTCAACATTAAGAAAATGTCATGTCTGCAAAATGAAAAGAGCATTGTTAAAGCCTTGGCTCATATTTAATCATTTTCTCCAATCATGGAATCATGTTATGAACAATGTCCTGGTATATTTTTATTGTTGGAACTAATTATATTTTCAAATTGATCACACAGAGTTTTATTCGAATTGTATTATGTTCATTTGGTATTGTTCAGTCCCCCTCAGTGCAACATGTTCAGTAGTAGCTGTGTCCTGGTGCAGCCCACAGTACCCTGGGCCTCACGTGGGTCTGCCTCTGTGTGTGCTGCAGGTGTGGTGGACCTGAACCTGTGCAGTATCCGGGACATGGAGGTGATCGAGCTGAGTAAACGCTCCAGTGGCCAGGCCTTCGAGGTTATCCTCAAGCCCCCCACCTTCGATGGGGGCCCGGAGTCCAAGGTGACCACCCCGCCCCGGCCCAAACCATCCCTGGAGGAAATCCAGAAGAAGCTAGACGCTGCGCACGAGAGGAGGAAGGTGTGTGCCAAATAATATTATTTTAGAAAATTCCACATTTAAGAAAGTAAAGTAAAAGATTATTATGAATTTTCTCAAAACATTTTCACTATAAATGTATACACTGTATATGACCCTTAACCCTTGTCTGGTTATAATCAATAAGGGTTAAAGGTTTTAATGTAATATAAATATGCTGGTAGTAGAGTCATGTCTAAGAAACACTCAAACACACTTTGTCAAAGAAAAATAATTTGAAAATAATTCTAATCAAAGAGCTGGAGTTGTTTGTTTATGATATATATAAGTATATGTGACAAACTGTTAGTGATCTGAAAATAGCTGTAAAGAGATTCTGATTCTGCAGTAGATGTTGTAAAAGTGTGCTGTCTCTCCCCCTAGTGCCAGGAGGCGGAGCTGCTAAAGCACCTTGCAGAGCGCAGAGAGCACGAGCGAGAAGTGGCCCAGAAAGCCTTAACCAAAGAGCGTCAGGAGCAGCGCGCCGACGCACAGCATCAGCAGAGACACATGCCCCTGAACGCCTCAGCGGCGCGGCCTCAGGTGAGAGTCTGACCCTGTCCACTTCACTGACCCCAGAGTGTGGACAAGGACTAACTGTTGTTCTGTGTTTGTGTGTTTCAGGACTACAGCAGTGTAGAGGTAAGGACATACACTGGAGCAGCACTGGGGATTCTGGGTGGTGCAAAAAAACAAAACATTATATAACCCAAAAACTATGGCCCAAAATGAAGGTCAGCAGATTTCTCCACAGCAGTGTAAACTGTAGAAGTGCCAGACCTGAGGCAGAATCACCAAACGCACCAGAGTTAATGGACATCTTCTATAAATACTATTCCCTTACTGACTCCACAGCGGTTTAACAACTTACATCTATTTACTCAACACTGAGCACAACAGAGAATGACATAATCAGATTAACATTGATACAAAGACAGAAGCCACTACAAATACAAACAATAGCCTGCAAAAGAAAGAAGCCCATAACATCACAAAGTCTGGTTCAAAAAGCCCCGGAAATTCCACACATCAGCCCACGGTCCCTCGGGGGAGGGGGGGTGGGGATAGGCAGTGCCATGCAGAAACAAAACCTACTCAACAAAAGACACTTACAGAGACACAGGGTCATGAGGGTCATTCCTCTGCTCTCCGTGACTTTGCATTTGTACAGTGTCTCTGTTAGTCTTTTTTTAATAAAAAATGGGGAGTCTAAAATCCTATGGTTGCTATATATACTAAACTGCCAATAGGGCAAAGAACTGTGTGCTCTGAAGCTGGAGACTGACTCCAACATACACCGACATAAACTTCTGTAACATTCACAATCTGATGAATACAGGCTAACACCTATAGTCTTTTTCCTCAATATTTTTGGGCTGGGTATTCCATGTCACAAGCATAAAAACGCAAAACTACATCATTTCTCATTTTCCATTAAATAGAGAGGGGCAGTTTGTTTCCTCCTCTCTGCAGAGGATGTGGTTTGGGTACAGGCCATTTCCATCAAAAGTACAGTCCTGACCTTTACTTGTCCTTTACAGGTGTCATGATGGCCTGATCACAACACAAGCTGAAAATTCTTTGGAAGCCGTTTTGGTGGCTGACGGACAGTTGCACTTAGAACCCAGTGCTGCTCAGATGAATGGGCTGTCTAGAGCCGCTTTGGGCGAACAGGACTGCTCACCGGATCTGCAACAACAACAATCTTTCTGCTGAGGACAACACTGAGAGACTCATGACAAATACAGGGGTTCTACTGTGCTATGTTGTAATGCCAACAGTGCCAATGTCTGTGTATGGGCATGACTTTGTACATACATTGGATTGTGTCCTTATCAAACTCATCCTCTTGACTAATATTCCTGAATGATCCTTGGGGTAAGCCTCTGTCACACTATGGACATTACCAGGAGATCTGAATCAGGAGTCCCATTTCTTTAAAAAACAACATTCTGGACAGAGTTAGAATGTTATGCCTGAATGTTATTCCACACTAAATGTCCACACTAAAACATTTTCATTTTGAAAACCTTACATAACTTTTGCTGCACTAGACTCCTGCAGTGCTGGAGTGGAAAGATAAAACCTGATTAAAAAAAAAAGATGACACAGGCATTGTTCTTCCTAATTTGTTTGTAAAGTTTCAGTGTTATTAAAGAGTATTGAGTATCTATCACTGAAATGAAAATGCAGTTGTGTGGATGTAGCCAAGATATTGTGTTCTGCAAAAATAATACAATATTTGGCTTACCCATATGGTCATTTGAAGATTTTTAATGCTTCCATACAAACCAACAGTTGTATTATATTAGTTCTAATAGTAGTAACAAGATCATATCTATATTTTTGCTTGAGCCCAGAAAACTACTTGCTTTTATTCTGATAAACTCATAAGGCACAATGAAAAGGATATTGTAGCCTCACAAATTCTCATCCTAAGCCACACGTTTATTCATACATCATATTTTACAGCTCTGTGTATGTGTGTAAAATGTTTTCCTTGTATATGCACATTTGACTTTTGGTCAGTCTCAGTGAGTCCATCATACATATGTTTAAATAATTTAAAACCAACAATAAAACACTAAATCAAAAATGTCTCTTTCATCTTTTTATTCCAACAAACACACACCCGTTTCGAAAAACAAAGATAAATATGTTATCACTAATAAATACTGATAAATTATTTTAAATTAAATCATAAATACAAAATAACTCGTTTAGTATCAATTTGTAGTTTGTCCAGTTCGTTGAATTATAATAATGCTCCATTCATGGGGACCTTTTTTGTAACTATAGTCATGTCACTATTGAAAGTCTCAAAGCTCAAATACCAATTTATGATAGAGTTATATGGCATTAAATTTGTTTTCACCAGAGTAAGTGAATTCTTCATGTTCAGGGAGTTTGGCTGAGGCTGTTAACATGAAACTGACTCAACAGACATTAACGTTCAACTTTCCAACTGAGTTAAAGCACATGAACACATCATCACACACCAAACTGAAGGGAGTACATGAATGCAGCATTATGAAAAGAAAAAGTTTCTCTTTCTGGGTCTGGTCCTGATCCTTTACATTGGACCTGTTTGTGTCATCTGGGTCTGGGTCTGCTCTTGGTACAGGTCAGTGCTGGTGTTGGACCACAGGCTGGACGCAGGTGCAGCCCACAGCAATGAGGCGGGGCTCCAGTCTGTAGTGGTGGTCCTGGCTGTGTTCTGAGCGGACTTTCCGGAGCAGCAGGATCTGGTGCAGGATAGGTCTGGACTCCAGACTCAGGTCCTCTCTGCCTTCAGAGTCCAGACAGCCCTGCAGCAGGCAGTGGGCCTCTGACACATGGGGCGGGTACAGGGAGGAGTCATTGAATGTTCTGTTCAGCCACAGGAGCAGAGGGAGGGTCAGTTCAAGGTTGGAGGTTACTAACTTTTATTATTACTATTGTAATTTCTATTTGTTCTTTGTTTTAGTTTTTTCTTTTGTGTTCACTTGTTGGACGTTTCTTGCTGAAGTATGCCACCTAGTGGTAGTTTATGGCTGCACAATTTAAACAGAGCTCACTTGTAGGACATGAACTCAATGTAACTCAGTGAGGAGAATGTTTATGTTGTTTCTTGCTCTGTGAGATCACCAGCCAAGCTCCCAGCTATTTCTGCCATAAATCTCTGAACAGTAGACAGCTTTGAACATTTTAGTTTGTTTCTCAAATGTTTTTAATGATAACACACGTCTGCTGTATTTTATATAGCTATAATTAGTCTTTAACCATGCTTTTGGGCTAAAGTCAAACATATTTTCAAGCTCTCCTATCTTCACAAGTTTTCACCAAATATAGACCTTTAATAATTTTTAACCATTCAATGTGTTATCCTAAAATTAAACATGACTCAAAACAAGTGACAGAGAGGCATTCAGTTTGACAGCAGCAGCATCAGAGCATTGTGATGTTCTAACAAAATATTAGGAAGCACTGCTACTCTGATGTGTGTGATGTGTCTTACGTGTAGGTCCAGGGTGAGATGGAGGCGTTATGCAGTGCCCTCCCTGGCATCATTGGGGCCTGAGCTCCAGTATCCAGCTGCAGCGGGAACATCTTCTTCTCGCCCTCAGTGGACTTTCCATGTTTGGATTGGTCGCTGGCTTTTCTTATTCGTGCTCCCTCTGTCTCCATCAGGACCATCAGTACCACCATCACTCCACAGGCTGCCTGAGTAGCACAACACACCAGACACAAATTTACAACACAAAAGAGGAAACAAGATTGTAGAAATGGAAAATTACTGTAAACAAACAACTAAAGATAGTTTTGGTTTTAGTTAAAAATATGCTTTTGTCTTTTGAAACCAGTTCATTTTTGGGTCTATTTCATATTCCTACAGCTAGGACTTTTGCTGTGTTTAGCCTCCATTAGACTGGGACTGTTAAAAGATCAGAGATGGCAGGAGTACACAAGTTTAAAATCACAGCAGACTTTGAATGTTCTGGAATTTACCTTGCAGTAGGTCAGATTCATTCTGTAGTTTTTTCTAGATGTGGATTACTGCTGCTTTTTGGGCTCCTGGGGTTCAGGTGTTGGTGCTGGTCTGCTGAGAGTTCTTCTGGTTCTGGTGGTGCAGTGGCTCAGACTTTTATGGAGAGGTTCCTGACAGTTTGCACTTCCTGTGGTGATGTCATGGCCTTTGTTGAGCGCTCATGTCTTTGATCGGCCTCCTGAAGCCACACACATTGCATCCTCCACGTCCGACCCACTTTTATACATGTACTCAGCACATTCAAGTTGATGATCATTTTTAGGTCACCTTATGATCTACAGAACTGCTTACACAATCAGCATATTGACTGCATTAACCATTTATTTGATCTAGAACTACAATTGTCTTTCAGTGTAGCTTTTATTTTACATTTGCATTAAACTATACTTTTAATACACAATGTGAGAATGGAATTTTTCCCTAAAGACTAATGTATCTAAAAAAGTTATGCCCTTCTTTGAATCCTGGTTTTGTGCGTTAAAATTCTCTGATCATGGCATGTGTTTTCATAAAATGTTATCAGGAGGGTGTGAATCCAAATAATCTAAATAAATACTTACTTGCAATTATTTGCACAATCCTTTTTAATAAAGACAGACTCAGAAGGTAATTAACTTTTTATTTATTTATTATTTAACGTTGCCATACTTTAACTTTTGTAAAGCATGTAAATTGTGATTTTACATAGAAAATTATACATTTGAAACAAACTTAAAAACTAAGCCCAGTCCCAGCAGACAGAGAGGGGGGTCTGCTAAAAACAAGGCACAGGAGAGAGGAGAGGAGACAGGAGAGAGGAGACGGGAGAGAGGAGAGGAGACAGGAGAGAGAAGAGGAAACAGGAAAGGAGACAGGAGAGAGGAGAGGAGACAGTAGAGAGGAGAGGAGACAGGAGAGGAGACAATAGAGAGGAGAGGAGACAGGAGAGAAGAGAGGAGACAGGAGAGGAGACAGGAGAGAGGAGAGGAGACAGGAGAGAGGAGAGGAGACAGGAGAAGAGACAGTAGAGAGAAGACAGAAAAGGAGACGGGAGAAAGGAGAGGAGACAGGAGAGAAGAGAGGAGACAGGAGAGGAGACAGGAGAGGAGACAGGAGAGAGGAGAGGAGACAGTAGAGAAGAGAGGAGACAGGAGAGGAGACAGGAGAGGAGAGAGGAGACAGGAGAGGAGACAGGAGAGGAGACAGGAGAGAGGAGAGGAGACAGTAGAGAGGAGAGGAGACAGGAGAGAGGAGAGGAGACAGGAGAATAGACAGTAGAGAGAAGACAGAAAAGGAGACGGGAGACAGGAGAGGAGACAGGAGAGGAGACAGGAGAGGAGAGGAGACAGTAGAGAGGAGAGGAGACAGGAGAGAGGAGAGGAGACAGGAGAAGAGACAGTAGAGAATACAGAAAAGGAGACGGGAGAGAGGAGAGGAGACAGGAGAGAGAAGAGGAAACAGGAAAGGAGGCAGGAGAGAGGAGAGGAGACAGTAGAGAGGAGAGGAGACAGGAGAGGAGACAGAAAAGGAGACGGGAGAGGAGACAGTAGAGAGGAGAGGAGACAGAAAAGGAGACGGGAGAGAGGAGAGGAGACAGGAGAGACAGGAAAGGAGACAGGACAGAGAAAAGGAAACAGGAAAGGAGACAGGAGATAAGAGAGGAGACAGGAGAGAGGAGAGGAGACAGGAGAGAGAAAGAGGAGACAGGAGAGAGGAGAGGAGACAGGAAAGGAGACAGGAGAGAGAAGAGGAGACAGGAAAGGAGACGGGAGAGAGGAGAGGAGACAGGAGAGGAGAAGGGAAAGAGGAGAGGAGACAGGAAAGGAGACGGGGGAGAGGAGACAGGAGAGGAGAAGGGAGAGAGGAGAGGAGACAGGAGAGAGGAGAGGAAACAGGAGAGGAGACGGGAGAGAGGAGAGGAGACAGGAGAGGAGACGGGAGAGAGGAGAGGAGACAGGAGAGGAGACATGAGAGAGGAGAGGAGACAGGAGAGAGAAGAGGAGACAGGAGAGAGGAGAGGAGACAGGACAGGAGAGAGAGAGGAGACAGGAAAGGAGACGGGAGAGAGGAGAGGAGACAGGAGAGAAAAGAGGAGACAGGAAAGGAGACGGGAGAGAGGAGAGGAGACAGGAGAGAGAAGAGGAAACAAGAAAGGAGGCAGGAGAGAGGAGAGGAGACAGTAGAGAGGAGAGGAGACAGGAGAGGAGACAGAAAAGGAGACGGGAGAGGAGACAGTAGAGAGGAGAGGAGACAGGAGAGGAGACAGAAAAGGAGACGGGAGAGAGGAGAGGAGACAGGAGAGACAGGAAAGGAGACAGGACAGAGAAAAGGAAACAGGAAAGGAGACGGGAGAGAAGAGAGGAGACAGGAGAGAGGAGAGGAGACAGGAGAGAGAAGAGGAGACAGGAAAGGAGATGGGAGAGAGGAGAGGAGACAGGAAAGGAGACGGGAGAGAGGAGAGGAGACAGGAGAGAGAAAGAGGAGACAGGAGAGAGGAGAGGAGACGGGAGAGAGGAGAGGAGACAGGAGAGAGAAAGAGGAGACAGGAGAGAGGAGAGGAGACAGGAGAGAGGAGAGGAGACGGGAGAGAGGAGACGGGAGAGAGGAGAGGAGACAGGAGAGAGAGAAAGAGGAGACAGGAGAGAGGAGAGGAGACAGGAAAGGAGACGGGAGAGAGGAGAGGAGACAGGAGAGAGGAGAGGAGACAGGAGAGAGAAGAGGAGACAGGAAAGGAGACGGGAGACAGGAAAGGAGACAGGAGAGGAGAGGAGACAGTAGAGAGGAGATAGGAGAGAGGAGACAGAAAAGGAGACGGGAGAGGAGACAGTAGAGAGGAGAGGAGACAGAAGAGAGGAGAGGAGACAGGAGAGGAGACAGGAGAGGAGACAGAAGAGAGGAGACAGGAGAGGAGACAGGAGAGAGGAGAGGAGACAGAAGAGAGGAGAGGAGACAGGAGAGAGGAGAGGAAACAGGAGAGGAGAGAGGAGAGAGGAGAGGAGACAGGAGATGAGACAGGAGAGAGGAGAGGAGACAGAAAAAGGAGAGCACTCCGACCAGAGATGGGCTCATGGTACGTTCAGGTAGCAACCACTCCCCCTTGTGGTGGAATGAGCAAATAAACACAATTCTGTTTTTACCATTGTGCTGGACCATGTGATGAGGTATAAACCAGCTCTCACAGCTGTCATTCTGTTCTTGTCTGAGTTTGGCTACCACACCTGTTGTCTCGAGCTTCTCCATTTCTGTGCTGTAAGCTTCCGCCTTGTCAGGATCTCTACTTCACAGTAGCAGATGGACAATGACTCGAAGCGTACTGCAAAAAAGAGTTTTTAAGGAAAGAAGTGGAGTGCTATGTAATGACCAGTGTTGGAAGTAACGGCGTTAGAGTATAACGGCGTTACTAATGGCGTTAATTTTTTAGTAACGGAGTAATCTAATTAATTACTTTTCCCATCGTTGTAACGCCGTTATCGTTACTGAGAATGTAAAGTGTTGCGTTACTATAATTTGGTTGAATAAAGCGCGAGGTGTCATGCTTTGGCTACACATCAGCTGCTGCTGGAGAGAGCAGGGGTGGGGATGATGACACTGCTGCAAAAGCGATGATTGGCTGACGCGGTCTCACTCACACAAGACAGATCAGCGACAATGGCGAGGAGCCGGGGAAATTCGAAGGTGGCCTTCTCGAACTGGAAGTCCCAGCACTACTTCTCGTTAGTTGAAATTAAAGGCAAGAATGTTTCTGTAACATGCTATGTCCAGGAAAAAAAGACTTTATCCACGTCTGCCTCAAGTAACTCAAATCTTATGAAGCACCTCACCCCCTACCATCCCACTATCCTCATAGACTCTTCTACCCCCCCACCATCCCACTACCCTCACAGACTCTCCTCCCACCCCCCACCATCCCACTACCCTCATAGACTCTTCTATCCCCCCATCCCACTCCCTCACAGACTCTCCTCTCATCCCCACCATCCCACTCCCTCACAGACTCTCCTCTCACCCCACCACCCCACTACCCTCATAGACTCCTCTACCCCCACCATCCCACTCCCCTCACAGACTCTCCTCTCATCCCTCCACCATCCCACTACCCTCATAGACTCTTCTACCCCCACCATCCCACTCCCTCACAGACTCTCCTCTCATCCCCACCATCCCACTCCCTCACAGACTCTCCTCTCACCCCCACCATCCCACTACCCTCATAGACTCCTCTACCCCCACCATCCCACTACCCTCACAGACTCTCCTCTCACCCCCACCATCCCACTACCCTCATAGACTCTCTCTACCCCCACCATCCCACTACCCTCACAGACTCTCCTCTCATCCCCACCATCCCACTCCCTCACAGACTCTCCTCTCACCCCCACCATCCCACTACCCTCATAGACTCTCCTCTACCCCCACCATCCCACTCCTCACAGACTCTCCTCTCATCCCCACCATCCCACTACCCTCATAGACTCTCTCTCATCCCCCCACCATCCCACTCACCCTCATTGACTCTTCTACCCCCACCATCCCATCCCCTCTCATCCCCCACCATCCCACTACCCTCACAGACTCTCTCTCATCCCCACCATCCCACTACCCTCACAGACTCCCCTCTCATCCCCACCATCCCACTACCCTCATTGACTCTTCTACCCCCACCATCCCCTCTCATCCCCACCATCCCACTACCCTCACAGACTCTCCTCTCACCCCCACCATCCCACTCCCTCACAGATTCTCCCCTCCCACCCCCACCATCCCACTACCCTCATAGACTCTTCTACCCCCACCATCCCACTCCCCTCACAGACTCTCCTCTCATCCCCACCATCCCACTACCCTTGCACTACTGCACCTTAGCTACCAACTGTTCATACAGTACCAACTGTTTACATTTCACATCACACTTATTTGCACTGTCCATGCTCATTGCACTACCTTAAATCTACTGCTTACCTTAAGCTAACATACAATTGTGTACATCTACCTGTAAAATTCTGTTTATAGTTGGAGAGATCTGTATATTACATTTACATTTATAGTACATATTCACCTGTAAATGCTGTTTATAGAAAGAGACACCTGTAATTATATTTATGGCACACACTCACCTGTTATAATAATAACCATCTGTATATTTATATTCATTGTACATATTACCTGTAAATCCTGTACATCTCCATATCCTGCACGTATGCAACCATTGTATATATCCTGCACTTTACTGCTATTGCACTTCTGGTTAGACCTAAACTGCATTTCGTTGCCTTGTACCTGTACTTGTGTAATGACAATAAAGTTGAATCTAATCTAATCTAATCTAATCTAATCTAATCTAATCTAATCTAATCTAATCTAATCTAATCTAATCTAATCTAACATTAACACATGCTAACACGACACTTGTTGCTGCTGCTAACCCAACCCCATAGGCAGCTAGCGTGAGTTCCAGTGAAGGAGACAGAGCCACTGTTAAAACAAGCAACTCTCGATTTTACGTGTCAGCAACAACCACTGGTTTAGTTGTTAGATGAGAGGAGTATTTTAGAATAGATTAATGTATTATTCATTTTCTTTGAGAATGAACAACATGTTAATCTACAGAGAGAGTTGGATTGTGTTCTGTTTATTGTGCAATAATTTACAGGTACAGAGATTTGCACTACTTAATGGCCAGGTCTCCCTTTGTTTCTTTTTACACAAGTTTACATTTGTGTGACTTAATTTTACCATTGAATTTTATTTTCAATATTTATTTTTTGTTGTTCAGGAGATTGGAGTGCCTCTGTGGATCCTGAGCTGCTTCCACTCCTTCCAGTGTAAGATACCATTTAACTGGTAACAAGAAACAAATGTTAAACATGACCTTAACTACAGTAAAAGTGGCAATAGTTTAACTAGTTAGACTTTAAATAACTGGCCAGCCATTATAATTTTTCCTCTCACATACAAAAAATTAATCTGGTTCCTCTCATTTGGAGCTTGATTTCCAGACGGCAGAACAAGTAGAGCAGATTAAAGTTCCTTTGAATGCTCGTGGATAGACACAAGTTATCAGGAAACAAGGCAGTACCTGTATACGCTGAAAAGCATACAATCAATCAAAAACCAAAGTATTGCATGCCAGATTTTAGGTAAATGTTTAGGATTGTTTCAACAGGATTTCTTTCAAATTGAATAGACATCAGATTACTTTAACTTCGTGAAGTGGTGGGTGGCCTGGCTAAACACTTTTTTTTCCTAGTTTTTTAATTCTTTAGAGCTACACATTTTCAAGAAAACACATTATGTTTGATATATTTTTGAAATATTTCAGTGATAAACTATAATATTTGACATAACCAATTGTTAAAATATTTTGATTAGGTTAAAAAAAAAGTTTGTTTACAAGATAAACTACTGTATGCTGAACACCTGATTCATGGAATATCAAAATATATATATTTTTTATCCAATTGTATACATAATTCTTTATACTTATACTACTAATAATGATAATGAACACTTTCTTCTTTTGTCTCAGTGCAGGCAAACCACAGTCCAATACCTTAAATGAATGTCTATCTCTGTTGGGGTCTAAGCCCTTTTTTATCTATTAATAAGTAATCCAGCTTTTTTTTTTGAGTTTCTCCAGGTTGAAATGGTTTCATGTGTTGGGTTGTCGAAAATGAAAGAAAACGTTTGTTTTGTTTGTGTTAGTATATTAAATATATTATTTAATTAAAAAAAAAATTATATATTTTTTGTATTTTAGAACATGTTAAATTGTATTAATATCTTGTGTTTTAGAGTTCTCTGAGTAAAAAAATTAACTTTACACAAGTGCTGACTTGATGCTATTTGCAGATTATCATAACATCATTTTGCTTTTGACATAAGCTGAAATATTTAGTATTTACTATAATTAAAATTAATTTATTGGTAAGAAATGAAAAACTATTTCACAAAACCACAACAGGTGATGTTTGCAAACGCCTTTGCAATTGTATTGGAAAAATTGGACAAAATAATAATTTTTATGTTGAAAAGCCAAAATCAGACACTGGATGTGTTGAATAATGACAACAGTTGTATCCCAGATATAAAGTAAAGCTAAGACCAATCTAAAACTTAGTGACTCGGGATAATAGTTAGCCTGGTTCTACCAGACTCTCGTACATTTCATTTGTACAGAGAGTCTGGCCTCGCTCCATTGACAAGCGTTTACTTCCTTGTATGCGGGAACTCTGCTGAAGTTTAAAACTATTGGATCTGCCCAGAGTCACTCAGGATCTGCCATAGCCAATCGCTAACGTCGATCCAACGCAAACTGACGCACTACATCAACGTCATCGTTCTCAGCCACTCCCTCTGTTCGCTGATTGGTCCTACAAAAACTGATTTCTGGAAACCTAAGAATATACAGCAATCCCAGACGTAGTACTGAAGCGAAATGAAATTGAGCGGAAGTACGTAGGAGGGCGGAGCCAGGCTAGATAATAGTAGCCTCCTTTCTAAAAGCTTGGGCGACAACGCTCATACAACCTCAGTAAAAACATTTCGCAAATAAATTTTTCAAACTACCTATGGTTAGAAACGTAAGAAGTTACACTTCACTTTAATAACAGTTAGTTGTCTGAACACCAGAGACAAACAATTTTATCATTCGTTAAAGACAAAAAAGCAATTGAATTTTAGCTCTAAGTGTCCGACTCAGGATTCATTTACGTTAAAGAAAATTTACTTTTGCTTTGCACATTCCATTTGTCAGTCATCCCATCAGGGGTGTTTGTACCAAATTTCATGTCCCTTTGACAAACTACATTTTTGAGTTTGATTATAAAGTTGTATAAAGTATAATTTGCACATCATTGTGTTCAGGTCATAAATGGCCACAAACGCCTCTTTGGGTCCGAGCAGATCTGACAATGTTTGAAAGAGTTAGAGGAGATTTTATTTTCCCCAAAATGGCTGCCTCGTTACAGGCAAACCCACAAGTTTATTAAAAAACTAGATGATAGCGTTTGTTGGCGCATGTGTCTAGTCCATTTTGCCCAAGTTTGGTGTCTGTGTGACAAAGCAGGTATTTTCTGCTATTTTTTTAAACGAGGGATGTGATTTTGGGGGTTGTGCATTCCACACAAAATGGCTGACGTCCTGTTTGGTTTAGGGTGGTGCTATCATAGACTTTTATATTTCCATTGTTACTATGCAAACTGTGCCAAGTTTACATTTTCTATGAGTTGTTTTTTTTAATATTATTTTATGGGGACTTTGAATAAATCAATTTTTCACCAAGTTTGAATTTTGGGGTGAATAAAATGTACTTTTTGTGCACATTCACTGGGTCAAATTGGCAGTCAAAAGGCAGAAGAAAGGGAATAATAATTTAATCCGCAAGCGGCAATAAAGGTCCTTGCCTCCCCTTGCAATCACGGAGGGAACATGTTGTCAGGAGAACCACATCTTGTCCTTCAAAGCCCAAACTGTCAAATGTGCTACTACTACTACTACTACTAATAATAATAATAACGGACACACGCAGTGGAAATTATTGCGACACTCATTTAATTTCTTTCATCAATTTTTTTTTATCTAGCTTTTTTAGTTTATTTGTTAACAGACAAGTTCTTCTCTAATTTAAATGAACCTTATGTAGATTATGCTGATCGTCAGCAGTCTAATATTGGGGGTCGCGGTCTGAAAAGTTTGGGAACCCCTGATTTAAAGGATTGAAAATAGGGCTAATAAGAAATTTGTTATATAAGTCATATATTAATGTTAAATATCTAGGCTTATAGATGTATAATCCTTTCCCAATCCATTATCAGCACCTCATTTTGAAGCGTTACCCAAGTCACCTTCTTTCCTTCTGTTACGCTCAGAAACAGTAGTAGAGTTACGTGAACGTGGTGTGGCTCAGTGGCTCCTCTGAAGACTCCTGTGCACTGACCTGGTTTACGGTTGTGTTGTGACTCAGGTCTGGTCCAGATTACAGCATCATGATTGTGAAGAGTCATCTGTGAGCCCACACTGCCAGCTCGACTCCGACCTGGTTTGATGCATATCAGTGATTTCCCGTGTCAGTTCACAGCTTGAAGATGTTTATCTCCTCCTCTATATTTTCACATACTATTCAGGAGCTCCACTGTGGTGATCAAGTATACACTCAGTGGTGGTGAGAGCTATACCACAGCAGCAGGACCTGCTCATTTGGGGAACCACCCATGGCTCAGTGGTAGAGCAGTCGTCCTTCAACCGGAAGGTAGGCGGTTCGATTCCCACTCTCCCCACAATTCATACTGTCGTTGTGTCCTTGGGCAAGACACTTAACCCACCTTGCCTCCATTGGTGTTCCAGCTGTAATACTGTTGAATAGAACCTTAATGTAAGTCGCTTTGGATAAAAGCGTCTGCTAAATGAATAAATGTAAATGTATTGTGGCTTTGCCCACTGACAAACAGGAAGTTGGCTATCTTGGTTTGAAGTTTGGGAAGTCAGATTAACAATCAAACTCATCCTAGGGCATTTGACTGAATGGGCTAAACTTTGCTCAGCATCATCTACAGATGTGGGGCATCTATATTTTATGGTTTACCAGTGGTGTTTTTTTTATTTTTTATTTGCCAACATCCGGTATCATTCTCAAACATCCACAGATGAGGCAGTTGTGCAAAATGATGCCCTGAACACACTGATGTGTCAAAATAATGGGTACTTTTTGAAATGGCCCTCCAGAGCCCCCTGCAAATTTTGAATGGGAGTTTGAAATTTATTTTGTTGTAGGCAAAGGAAATTTGGTACACACAAACCACCTGAACATAAAAGCCTATGATGACCTACCTCCACCTGCAACCGTATTGCCATGGTAATGCCTGGAAACTGTGCTATAAATGAATGGGATGGAAAATGAAACTCATCATATATAAATGAAAACTAACACATCCAGCTTAGGATCCTGATCAAAAAACCCAGCCAGGCGGCCATTTTGATTTGAACATGTGACAAACCTTACTTGTAGCGCTTACATTTTAGGTTTCTCTTCCTAGGGCTTCAAAATTGTTAAATATCATATTGTGCCAACAACATGTATCGATTTTTTGATTATTATGTCCGTTTTTTTCTATCTAAAAACGATACTATGGAGTAAAAGCCGAAAAGCCCGGATGTAACCGCCATTTTATTGCCCTGTTGTAATGACAAAATTGGTGAAAAGGTGACCAATGGGTGGATAACATCCATGTTTATTTACAAACTATGCTGGAATCAGGGTGTGCATGTGACAAGGACTACCAAATTGGGGTAACATCACGTTTTTTTCAAACTGCATTAACTTTATTATACATGCTCAGATTGCAATCGGACCTCACGGTCCATTTATTCATACTCATGACCTGAATGCAAATATACAACAATAAAACCACCATCTTGTAAACCCCTTCCTCTAGGGCAGGGGTCTCCAACAGGCGAACCGCGGTAAAGCACATTGTTACAAGCACGTTGTGTTAAATATATTTTTGAACCGGCACCTACGTAAACATGTGCGTGTCCTCAGGTTACTATGGTTACGGACAGAACAGCGGCAAATATAACATATTTAGCGTAGACTGATAATGAGTTAGAAATGACTAAAATCTAAAAGTTGAGCCTCGGCAAAACATTACGGAGATTCATTGACGTTATGAACGGAGAGGGATTGTTTATTTTAATCAGAAAATACAGCTCCTAAGCTGTCAGTGTCAAAGCTGAAAGATAGCACTTTATCCTCCAGGCCGGGCTGCTGTAATAATCACAGAATGAATCCAGTTTTCATGTCAGGATTAAAAAGACTCTAGCTCAGAAGGAAGTGAGGACGTCTAATAATGTGGTGAGTTGTGCATTTATCTGTAAACTACTTATTTCTGTTGTAAGTTAGGTACGTGACTCGTTTGTTGCATATTTGATCTCATTTAAACTCCAAACAATGAGAGTAATTAGCTCACGCTATTCACGTTCATTTGAACCCAACACATTCATTCATTCATGTTCATTTGGGTGATTAAAAACAGAAAAGGTGTGAAAGAAGGGTTTGGAGATGAGTGACACAGGTTAAGTCTTCCCTATAGTTGTGTCAGTTTCTGTGTGAATCCTAAATCCTGTTACAGAACATAAGCATTTTAATTAAAATGTTACCCCACACGGGAAAAACACAAATTAATCTTTGTATTCTGATTTTGAACATGTTTTAAGATGAACCTTCAAATGAAACAGTAACAGTTTAGTTACTGGCAACAGCTAATGCTAAAGAAATGCTCAGTGCATTTTTTTCTTGTGCCTATTGTTTTCAGAGAAATTACAATAGAAAGAGATGAATTATGACTGCATCTTTCTCATATTTGTATAACAAATATGTCTTTAATTGATGATTTTGTATTTAAAATGTTTGAAGGAGTACTAGGCATTATATGCCGGATTCCAGGCTGTTGTCAATAAACCACCAGGACCTGAGCTTTAGCCTCTTTTGATTTTGTAGTTTTTCCCTTTTGTCTATGAGCTGTGTTTTATGAAAGCTAAACACTCAAACATCCTTCTCATGTAAACAAAGGATAAAATACAGAAAACAGTGGATTATCAACATTCTTCTCCATATTATTTAAGAGGCTGTAGGCGTGGAATAAATGAGACTTTACTTTAAAGAATTATTTTTAAACTCATATCCTTTAATTTCAAAATTTCTGGACCCCTCACCTTTAGGAAAGTTAACTAAGCGGACCTCGACTAATTTCAGTTGAAGACCCCTGCTCTAGGGATATAGACCAGCCCCTACATGCAACCGTTTTGCTGGTTACACATCACACCTCAGATTGAAATGAATGGGTGGATAGAAGTTTGTTGTATCTTAAAAATGTAAATAAAATTAGCTCTCATACAGCGTGAGACCCTGAGCAGAAAAAAAGAGGACAACACCCTCTCGCCAACAATGCCCCCTGCAAAAGTGGTATATGGGTGCAAAACATGTGTTTACAAGAATTTTCCTGCTGTTTTTTTTATGTTGTATATAGCTGTCCTCCCGAGGTCATAAGCCCCTGTTGTCGCAAGTAGGGCAAGAGCCGTTTGACACTGCTTGCAGCTTAAATTATATTATATCCTATTGCAAACACACCCACACTAGTATAGTAAGAAAATAAAATAGTAATTTGTGAGTGGACCAGTGTTGCCATGAGACAGGGGCTCCTTTTGGAGGTTGACTCCATTTTAACCATGTGCTGCAGCTAGATTCTCGCAAGATTTGTAAGCTTACAAACACATAAAAAAAAAACATCTTGACTTGCTCCAGTAAAACAACAACATTACTTTTGACTTAACATCATTTGATGAAATGCCTTTATCTTCTTTTTTTCTTGGCTGAGATTTGCTTGCTAGACTAGCAATTACTGCTAAATTCAAAACAGAATATAGACGATAGGCATATGGCATAATACTATTAAATATTGATTGTACTGATTACTGTGCATGTTCAGAAGCCTATCGAAACAATTTTTTTTATAATTTACTGACTAGGGACAAATGGACAGGCACCTTGTAGAGAGTGTCCTCGCGACAACACAGGACAGGGACCAGCTCAGTGGGAAGTACCACTGAAAGCCGCTGTCATTTAGGTGCAGCTCCTAAAGAAGTTGGTGAAACTCACTGAGCTGGGTATGCTTCATATTAAATATAATATACATTGAATGGATTGAGAGATTCTAAGAGAGTCTCAACACAAGATGCTATCTCTCTACTTTAAGATCGTCAGAAGATAGGTTAATCTTACAAAACACGTATCACAAAAACGCCTATACCTTATGTGTAAATCAATTTTTTTTTAAGCTTCGCCTCCTATCTTTGTTGCAATAGGCTCTATGTGGGAGTTATCCAAACTGGTCTGCACTATTTGCAGCTGCCTGTCTGCTAACTAACAGTTGCAAACATGAGCACATAACATCTGTCCTGTACTCCCTTCACTGGCTCCCTGTCCAGTTCAGAGTTTATTTTAAACTCTTGATGTTTGTTTTTATTGCAGTCAGTGCACTTTCCTATTTGTGTGAGATTCTGACCCCTCACCAACCCAGCAGAGCTCTATGTTCTGCTGGGCAACATCTGCTGAAGGTCCCCCGGTCCCAGTGCAAACAGTGGGCGATGGTTCTTTTGTAGTGGTCGGTCCTGATGTTATCTGATGTTCTATGTATCTACTATATGTTTCTTTTAAACACTAAAGTTCATAGAATAAAACTGCAATATGTATAATACCTGACTAAACATTTACCTTCTCCAGTAAAATATTTTTTAAATCGTTTTCTCCTGCATTTGTCACAAACTGCTAAAGCACAAGGTCTTGTACGAGATGCTTCCGTTGAATCAAATCTGTGAATATCACTTGTTTAAATGCATTATTTGTTTGGCCTGTTTCCTGCTCCCAAATACAACTGGCCCAATTCTATTTTATTTTTCAGAATTTGTTGTGAAACTATTTTTTATTTATTTATATTATGCTGCTGTTACAAAAGTGGGTTATGCGGTGTCGTTCTAGGGCCACTGCTTTGTTCCTGTAGTGCCTGGAAACACCCTACAGTTACACTTGTGGCTGAGCAGAGGCTGCAGAGGGGGGTTCTTTCAGAAACACTGCTGTGGTTTGTGTGAACCACCAAAACTAACGTACATCCAGGAACAAAACCTTAAATACGTCACACTTCTGCTGCAGGGGATTGTAGGTTAATACTGGAAATCTGGAACTATGACACATCTAATTCATGTTTTTAAAAACTCCATATCTAGAAAAATAAAGTTAACACTTTATTTTACACTACACTTGACACATTGTATCTACCTCATTAAGTACAATATAACACACTGTAACAAACTGTAATAACAATGTAACTACTAGTACAAACATACCATAACCCTAACCTACCTACAAAATTTTTTAGAGGCACTGATTTTGAATTTGAGCGCAAATTTGACACCCTGAACAGAATTCCATTCTGTATGTACTATATAGTTTCATGTTTGTTACACATTGTATCAAGTATGGTGTCAAATAAAGTGGCACCTTAAATAAATCTTTCGATGTGATTACTTTGCCTCAGGGTATACCATCCATCCATCCATCTTCTTCCACTTATCTGGGGTAAGGTCGCGGGGGCAGCAGTCTAAGCAAAGAGAGACTTCCTTCTCCCCAGACACTTCCTCCAGCTTTTCCGGGGGAACACCAAGGCATTCCCAGGCCAGCCGAGAGACAGTCCCTCTTTTGTGTCCTAGGTCTCCTCCCGGTGGGACAAGCCCCTAACACCTCCCCAGTGATGCCACAATAAATTTAAATTAAAATGTCTGAATATGGTTCCTATATGGGAATATTCTGGTGTTATGATAAAAAATGTAGTAAATGGTACATTATTGTGTATTAAAAATACATAATTATCTGTTGGTTAGTGCCATTCACAAACAAACTCAAGCACAACTGTTTAACCTAAATAATCATATTTGACCAACTGCTCTACTGAACTGTTTTACACAATGTCAACGAAAGAGTATGTCCTAGTCTAAACAGGAGGCAAGTCTCTAGTGCCATCTTTAGGTTAAACTTTACAAAGGTTTTAAATATTCAAATCCGGTGCACATTTAAAATCACTTCCTCTTTGTTCATTTGTGCTGTGCCAGCGTTTTGCGGCTGTGGCTGCCAGGTAAAGTGCTGACTGCCAGATTAAAACATGAGTTAACTGTTGTTGTATTGTGTGGTGACAGCTAAACCAGGTCAAATAAAAGATGCTGACAGTCTGACTGAAAGTCTCAGCTCCACTACATTACTCACTTCCAGCTCAGCTTAATCACCACATAAGGCAACAGGAAATACTGTCTTTCATTTGGTGCAGAGATGATAATGGAGAACAGCAAAAGCTAAATTTACTCATATCTATATTTATCAATGTTTATATCTATGAAATTCTGATTATAATTTCTTTTTCCTTGGTGGGTGAGATTACGAGGAGGCAAGTGAGAATAAAGCTGCTGTACAAATCCAGTTCACAAAAAGTTGTTAAATTGTAAAACCTAAATTCAAACAGAATAAAAATCTCACAAAATCATACTTTATTCACAATAGAATGTAACATATCAGTCAGGTGCTGAAACCTAAACATTTTACCATTTATATTATGGTAAGGTATATATATATATATATATATATATATATATATATATATATATATATATATATATATATATATTGTCTGAACTAAAGATCTACCACAGTACAAAAGCCTAAACCTTTGAGATGTGTTACTGCCATCAATTCAAAAAGAACTATTATTTTTCATTAAATGTTAAAATGTCATATGTTGTTTAAGTTCTATCGTAACTAAAAATGGTTTTATGAGATTGCAAATATTGCAATCTGTTTTTTATTTACATTTTACACAGTGTCTAAACTTTTTTGTTATTGAGTTTGTACAATAAGTGCTTTGAGATGTACCCCATGAGGAGATTTTCTAGCTGTGTCTCTAATTCCAGGGCAGACCAAATCTCAAAAACACCAGAAGTCCAGGCTAGCAGATTATCAGCTTCTGCCAGCCCATTTTCACTCAGAGGCAGTGTTGGTGCCAGCTGACCAATCACAACAAAGCACTTTAATCAGGTAATAAGACATACTAAAGCACATTCTTTCAAAATGCTTTGTGTGCTTTATTTAATTAGATTATAATGATAGCAATAGTCTTTAATCCATCTTCACAATACAGGGCTCATTTGAGTATCACTTTCTATTGAGGTTGTTCTCTGTGGAAACTTTCACTGGCTGAGAACAGGAACACAGCTCAATAATCAAAACGCAAGTGTGGTCTTTTGAGTGTTTAAAGGGCATCTTCTTTCAATTTGACTTTCAGCTTTGTATTTCAAAAGTCTTGATGAAGGCAGGTTGTTGTCGTAGAACATGATTGTTTATTGCTGCATTACATTCACTCACTAAATAATAATGGCTCTGATAATACTTTTTACCTTTTATTCATTCATTCATTTTCATCCCCTTAGTCCCATTAGGGCTCGTGTATGACTGGAGGATATCCAAGACATATTTTTAACCTAATATTTCTATTTTAAAACAATATTTGACCAGTTTACAAGGGTAATTTACTTACAAGCATTTAAAAGGTGTTGCAATCTTTGAGAAACACTGAATAAAGCAGTGGTAGTAACCAAGCGAAGCCAAGGAATGATTTTTACCTGTTTCACTGTATGGGACACTGACCACCCCATTCTCGCTGAATACGAGACTCAAATTGGTCATTTCTTGTTGGAACAAAATGCACTTCTTTGGCTGTTGTTTCAGGCTGTACTGGTCTAGCCTTAAGGCCCGTTCACACCGGGACGAATTTTGCGTGCGATATTCGCCGACGTTTAACGCCTCATGACTAAACAAAGGGAGCCAATGTGAGTGTGCACACGGACGCGAAAAAGGCCACGCGTAAAAGCGTCATTTTTTAAAAAACGCCTCGGGTTCTTTTTTTTGGTTTGACGCGCCGCGTTAAAAACTATACGACCAATGAGATTGGTGCTTTTGCTCACGTGTCTGGAGCTTCTGAAGTTACAGTAAAACACAACTTGGGGGCGCTCAAACACAAAACGGTCTTGCCGAGCACACATATGTAACGGCGAAGAAGATATACGCCAAGTAGCGTCTTGCAAGGCAAGATGAATGTAGAGCTGCTGGTCTCGTTGGTGTCGGAACACAGAACTATATAACAAACGCGACAGCGATTACAAAAATCTTGATAAAAGAGAACTATTATGGAGTAGTATTGCACAGCAAATGGGGGTATTTCTGTTTTACATTCAGCGCCATCTAATGTCAGGGAATGAATTTGCATGTTCACTCGGCTCATCGTCAGCGAAAATCGCTTGGGTGTGAACACAAAAAACGCGTTGAAAAACGCTGGCGAATAACGCGCGCCGATATTCGTCCCGGTGTGTACCGGCCTTTAGGAATACGTCCTCCAGGTGTTTTACATTGCTATCAAAATTTTAAACTACAACATTGTCCAAATAAATGAGGAGAAGAGTTTGTCATTAACCAGATACAGTACCTAGCAGGGTCATTGCATAGTACAAAGGACATTGGTCATCAAGTGAAATATTTATCTATTTTTTGCCAAACATCTAAAGTGCAAAAAGGTGAGAGGTGAGCTCTCAGCAGCTGGCACATAGTAACAACACTGTCCCATTGTGACAGAGCCCCTGCAGGACAATATCAGGACTGGACTGAGTCGTGTTGCCAACTGTCATACAGTCTGCTTCTTTTGGTCAGAAGACTGCACGGAGCTAACCCTGAGGATGAACTGGTCACATGCTATTTGTAGAAAGATGACACAGGAAGAGAAACTCCACCACGCTTTTTTACAGCCAGATGTGATACTTTGATGCAGAGGTAAATTTTGAGCAAAAACCCACATCACACAGTAGCTTTGAGTCAGGAGCCAAAACACCAAAGTGCTCTAAATTCATTTTAGTAGTTCAGTAGTAGTATAATGTAACGTAATACGATGACGTTGCTCTTTTTCTTGGCTGGCAAAAAGTGGTTGGCACTGCCATAGACAATCATTGAGCCCATTTACAATGTTTACATGTTGTGCCTCTAGCCTGTGAATCTGAGTAACCCCACTACCACAGCGTAGTCATACAGTTAAACTAAAGTGGATAGGTTCCGCTGTTCTGTGTTTTATTTATCTCTGAACTGGCCCATATTTGCTGCGTGCTGTTTGTGAACTGATAAGCAAAAATCTAAATTACACTGTCCAGCGCATATTATAGACCAACTTTAGACAATTTATCCCGGTCCCATACAAATAGCACACCATTGAATCTGCTGCAGACGGACAAATGAGTCAAGCAGATGCAAACTTTGATGTACCCTTTAGAGAACAGCTACACAGCTAATAAAGGCATTCATTTTGTGAGTGTTTCAATCCAACATTTGTGCCCGTGCACAAAGGCATTTGTGGAGATATTGAAGGTATTCCATACTGTCCATACAGTGGAGTTACTGCACTGGAATATAATGGATTGGCAGTGAGTCCAATCACTCTCCAAATAGGTTGACCTAGTCCATTGTATGTTAATGTCTGTCTTGGGCATCTCTCTCTCTCCGAGACCTCCTGGGCACAGTGTCTAACAGTTCCGTGTCTGCACCACTGAGTTGGCCTGGAGAGGAAACTTGGAGTCTTGTTTTGGTTCAGGAATATTTATTTCATTATTGTCCTGTCCTTTTACAGTGTCCATCCTAAACTCCTCTGCATCCGCTTGGAGCTGCAGAGTGTCCACTGTTTGCTCCAGAGTATCCTCCTGATGCTCTGGATATTCAGTTTGCTCCAATGCAATTGGAGTTGACTCTTTGGGAGGGTGATGGTGTTGACATCTTACTTCCTGAGACCAGTCCTCCTCATCTGAGCTCTCTGCTTGTTCCACACTGTTACTCATATTTTTGCTTTTTGGTCTGTGTTTTGGCTTAGTGCTATTTGTCTCCATTCTGGTTATTAGGGGAAGTGGCATTACAGGGCATTAACATGTTGCAATGAAGAATTTGTCTACTCCCAGAGCCACATTTAGGCTTTATCTCATAAACAGTTACTTACTTTTCCTCCTTTTGAGAGACCACTACATTAAGCTGATCCTCCCAAAACGAGCATAACTTTCCTGGTGCTCCCCGTTCTGACATGTTCCTAAAAAGGACCCTTTCCCCAGCTGAGAGTACTGCACTTTGCTTTCCTCTTTCCTCTTGCCAAAGTCTTTTTAATGTTTTTAGGTACAATGTCATAGGCTTCTTTTATTTGTTGTTGCCATTTCTGAGCATAATCAGAATGTGTTTTACATCCATTTGTCTCATTAAGTCCAAATATTGAATCTATTGGAAGACGTGGGTGCCTACCAAAGAGTAGATAACAGGATGAATATCTGGTTGATTCACTTATTGGACAGTTATAAGCATGAACAACTTTGCTTACATAGTCACTCCGGTTTCCTTTATGTCTTCATCCACAACCTGCAGCATAGAAAGCAAGGTGCGATTAAATCTTTCTGCTGGATGCCCCTATGAGTGGTAGGGTGTTATTTTTAATTGTCCATTCCTGTGTATTTCTGCAGCTGTTGGAATAAATTATTCTCAAATTCTCTGCCCTGGTCATGGTGTAATTTACTTTTTTTGAGGAAGGTCATTGAAATCTTGCAGTCCTGCCAGATTTGTTGCTGGTTGGGTAGGCCTGAGTAAACTTACTGAAATTATACAGCATAAATGATTTTCCTACCCTCCTCTGCTTTTTTTCAAGGTGAAGATAGTCTATTAAAACCACTGCAAATGGTGCTGTAGCAAGTATTTGACACATAGCAGCCCTACTTTGGACTGTTGTTTTTTTCTGTTTATTACAGTTACATATCTAAATGATAAAAACTCAACTCAATATCTTTCTATCTAATATCTTAGGCAAGAAGAAGCCGTTTCGTGCCAATTTCAACACAAAGTCGACCCTTAAGTGACCCATTTCACAATGAAGATATTTGTACACCAGATCTTTCTATGTCTCTAGAAGCACAATTTGAGTGTATGTTATGGTTTTGCGCATTAATAGACCATCATCAGAAACACAAAGTTTTTCAATTTATGTAACAGTTGTTGTACCTTACTGTCTTTGTTGACTGATGTTTTGTCCAACTTGTCTCCTGATTTCTTTAGATTGAGGACATCAGATATAGCACGATCCTGCAACTGAGCTTGCAAGAGTTTGAGTTTTGTCACTTGGATTTGGATGGTTGTCAGCACTTCTCATTTACTTGAGGATGGCAAGTTATAACAGAGATCCAGTCCATTTCTTGTAGTGCCTGAGTCCCAACAGCCAAAGTGTATTGCACTTAACCAGTGTTGGTCATCTTACTTCAAAAAAGTAATTAGTTACAGTTACAAATTACTTCTCCCAAAAAGTAATTGAGTTAGTAACTCAGTTACCACATTGTAAAAGTAACTCAGTTACTCAGCAAAGTAACTGAAGTTATTTTTTATGTTCTATAAGGGTATTACGTTCTATAACAGCTTAAATATCAAAGATGATTAAATTAAGAATAAAAACACTATATATAGTATTTTAGAACATTTGGTATTTATTTCAACTCAATAGATTGCAGTCTGCCATGTGATATACATAGAAATAAAAACATATAAAAATAAATATTGAATATAAAATTCAATGGTAAAATTAAGTCACACAAATGTAAACAGGTGTAAAAAGAAACAAAGGGAGACCTGGCCATTAAGTAGTGCAAATCTCTGTACCTGTAAATTATTGCACAATAAACAGAACACAATCCAACTCTCTCTGTAGATTAGCAGCCTATAGATTTTCTCTGCTGGTGTCCGTGAGGCGTACCCTATAACCCTGAGTTTACCCTCTTGCCTCTGTTACAAAACTGCACCTTCCTCAGTGGCATCTATATGCAGTATAAATGGATCCTCAAATCTAGGGTAAGTTATCACTGGTGGGTTAGTCAAAATTTCATCCACATAATTTTGTGCTTTTTGATGAGTATCAGTCCATATGATTTTCTGGGTGGGTGCAGGCTGTCCCAACCTTGGTTGACCGTACCTGTGGTGATGAGTCTGACTTTTGTGTGACAGGGTTGTGTTTGAATAATCAGTTCCTCCTTAATATTATCAAAACTGACTTCTTAAATGGTGGTATTAGAAAACGGCTCTGGGTCCATGCAGCGGAATTCTAATGGCAGAGAATGAGCGAAGAGGCTGGAGCAGTGTAAGGAGAGGCAGAGACTGATGATTGGAGGGAAAGCAATGTAGAGACCTGGCTTGCCAGTTTGGAAACTTGTTGGTAGAAGGCCTGGTTGGCTTCAAACAAAAGCTGTATGCTTTAGTCATGTTGTCCAGTTAGTGCTGCTTGGTGCAAGCTCTGTGCACTGTGGAGAGGTTAGGTCCAGTGTCCAGTTTCAGTGTCTGCTTGATCCATGCTGTGGCCAGATTGTTAGGTTGTAATGAACGGGAAGCTGGAGGAACCAAGATGGCAGACACCAAGACTGAATGGCAGTTCAAAAGGTTTATTTAAATAAAAACTGAAACAGGAGCAGGAAGGGGAGATCCAGGGGATTGTGGAGCAGAGGAGGTAGCCAGGCAGGTGTCTGGAGCTTGGACGGAGTTCACAAAAGGTAATGAACGATCTTGCGAAGAGTGGAGGACTGAAAGGGCTTCTTATAATGAGTCAGGTGAGTAGTGATAAGTCTGATAAGCTGCAGGTGTGTTGAAGTGAATGCAGGCAGGCTCTAGGGACTATGCCCAGCTCCAAACGGTAGTGGTGGGCTGATTCGATACAAATAGATAATATCAATACCAACGTTAGTATTAATATTGATCGCTTCACTCGCTAATACAGACCTACGTTCCTACCAGATCCCTGCGCTCTGCAAATGAACAACGTCTGGTGGTACCGTCCCAAAAAGGAAAAACTTCACTCTCACGTACCTTCTCTGGATCTGTTCCACATTGTTCTCAAGTGATCATTTTGTGTTCTTTCTGAACATATGTATATATTTGTAAATAATATATGTAATAAAGTATTTATTTACTTAAAAACTTTGCCCAAACGCTGTACTACATTTTAATATTTAACAATTAATAATCCAAAAGGCAAATCACAAAAAACACATAAAGGTCATGAAAATTAATTCAGATTTCCACCATAATTTTTAAAAGTTTTATTATCAGTATCAGCGATACTGTCCCCTTATTTACTTGGTATCGGATCAATACCAAATCTAGCGGTATCACACACCACTACCAAACAGACAAACACACGGAGACAGACACAGAAGTGAGAGAGAGACAAACAGGAGAACAAAGAGAAAAGACAGGGATCCTGACAGTTCTGCAATAAATCTTTCTAGCCTATGGCTGAATTTGAAACCGGTTATAAAATTATAAGATAGATCCTGATTTCTGTTCCTAACCACTGTTCCTTAACCTTTGTGAGCTACGTCATGAGGTCAACAGTAAGAAGTTAGGAGGTTTCTAAATGATAAAGGAAAGGAGCTTTAGTGGTGTATTCACAATCCGACTGCACTAACCTCTCAGCACACAGCAGCTTAATAAAAACTACACAACCCAAAAAATGAACTACAACAAGCACACCTTCTTCTCCAGCCGAGCGCTGCATTTAACAGGGAAACAGGACAGGACAGAGAAATAATGTGAGCAACTCCACACCAGTAATGGTTGTCTGTTTTGAATGAAGAGCTCTGTACAACATTAAGGATCACCATCAGGACGCAGTGGGTCAGTGGTCAGTGTCCACCAGAGGGCAGGCTCCAAAAGAGGAAATATAAGGAGATGGCGACTTTACAAAAATCTAAAAATCATGTTTACAGAAAACTGAAAACTATTGTTTTACTATGCAGTAAAAGCCAAAAAGCCCGGATGTAAGAAGGAGGAGAGATGAATTAAGTGCAATGGAACATCTCTCTCCTCAGGAGCATCACCTGCAGCGACGTCCATTTTTGATGACATTTACAACTGGATCTGCAGCAACATCTCAAATTAACTTCAGAATTTGAATTCAGTGTGATTTTAATGTTTGTCAGTAATATCTGTTACATTTTAAATACACATACTTTACATTAGTATGACGTTACGATGTCTTTATTTAGACAAATATAAGGTTCACAAGCATAAGGAATTATAAAATTTACGGATGAAACATTGCAACTTCTCTGTCTCTTGTTGTGCATCTTGTCCAATATCGTGTGGAGTGGGTGGGGTTTTCTCCTCTTTACGTAAGTTTGACTTCCGCGTAGGAAGCTCCTGTGTATCCTTGCTTGCGCCTCTTCTCAGAAGCCTATTTATAGAAATGAGATCCACCCTTGGTATAGGCTGTGGTTTGTTGACAACTGGAATCAGATGGTCGCTTTCCTTACTTTCTATCCGTGTTTTTTTCCTGATTGGTTTACTCAGCAAATGTTAGTTCCGCCCATGGTCCCGCCTTGACATCCTGTTCAAACCCTGCAATCCCAAACCAATTTCTCTGTGTATGCAAAATAACAAGAAAGCAGTCTGGCTGGCCAGGCTAGGCAAAAATATAAGAGGGCATGTTTGTGAATTGGCCTCGTGTTAAATGTTGTTGAGGCCAGGTTGAGATGGTTTGGACATGTTCAGAGGAGGGAGATTGAATATATTTGTCTCCTGTGTTTTCAGTAGTAATGTGCGAGTGAAGCTTTTGCTAAAGCACACAGCCAATTGTTTCGAAAACGGGTTCATTACTCAAAGCTTCAGTTACAGTAACCACTCCTGGCAAAGTGCAAGCCCAGCCTGGTCAAATTAGGCAGGCTAGTTGGTGGACAGGAGTTTTTGTGAAATTAGACATGCACACACACCTTAATGAGTTTACATTTAGTCATTTAGCATTTAGTCTTTTATCCAAAGCGACTTACATTCAACAGTGTTACATTTACACATTTTAGTTGACGCTTTTATTTTAAAGCGACTTACATTAAGGTTCCATTCACCAGTGTTACAGCTGGAACACCACTGGTGTTAAGTGTCTTGCCCAAGGACAGAACGACAATATGAACTGTGGGAAGAGCAGGAATCGAACCACCTACCTTCCGGTTGAAGGACGACCACTCTACCACTGAGCCACTGCCGCCCCACGCTAAGACTGTATATCATTATTGGGACAATAATATGGCATAGTCTGGGTGTGCTTGTGTGCAGGGGTGTAGCACAAAATTCTGGGCCCTACACTGTAAAAAAAACAAACTGTAATTTTCTGGCAGCTGGGGCGACCCAAAAAATTCTGTAAAATAACAGAAAATAACTTTCTCATAAAAATAGAGGTCAATAATGTTTTTTATCCATTATTGAAATACAGTTTATAGTTGTCTGTGAAGGTTCTCAGTCATCCAGGTCATCTGGAAAAAAAGGTTAAAGTAAAGTACGTTTTACAGTTTATAGTTCTAATTTGACATGACTTTGCCTTTTTTGGGGGGTCGTTTTAACGTAAAATTAGCAAAATTTTCATGTGTAAAAACAATGAAATTACCTATAAATATGGTCAATGAATGTTGTAATAAAAATAATGCCTGAATTTACAGAAATGTACAATTATTAGTAGGTTTAAATGACATTATTTTATGTAAAAAGGTTGTATATTAATTCATATTTGATGTAATACAACATACAACAACAAAAAAGACTCATCTTTCAAAATATGTCAAAAAACTATGGGAAAACTTCATATTGGGTAGCAACTATTTACTGTTAATTTGAAAGCATATGCAATGTAAATTTCTTTTTGATGTGTAATTTTACATAGCTTTCCTTTATACACTGTTTGCACAATTATTAGGCAAGTGATTATTTTGACCATATCATCATTTTATCCATAAATTCCAGCTCCAAGCTGTAAAATTTAATCCTTATTGGATTTAATGCATATCAGGTGATTTGTATTAGTGTAACGAGGGGTGTGGCCTAAGAAGATCAACACCCTATATCCAGCTGTGCATAATTATTAGGCAGATTCTTCTCCTCAGGAAAAATGGGCAAAAAAAGATATTTAACTGACTCTGAAAAGTCAAAAATTTTAAAAAGTCTGTCACAAGGATGTAGCACTCTTAAAATATCTAAAATATTGGGGCGTAATCAAAGAACCATCAAACGTTTTGTAGCAAATAGTCAACAGGGTCGCAAGAAATGTGTCGAGAAGAAAAGACGCACATTAACCGCCAAAGATTTGCGAAGAATCATCGGCTGCACAAAAAGTTGATTCTGACCAGATCAAGAAACTGACTGACTCCGTGAATGGAAGGCTTGTGACTGTTATCGAAAAGAAGGGTCATTTGGGTCATATTGGTCATTGAGTTTTTCTTTTCTTTTTTTTTTTTTTTTTTCAGAAATGTTTATATGTAAATTTTGAGTTTGTTTATTATTCTCACTTTATCAGAACAATACATGTATACTTGGAAGTTCAGCACAGTCCACTTCAGAGGGCAGGGTTGTTTGATCCACTTCTTCTTCATTGAAGTACTTCAGGAGTAGTGAAAGACATGCAGCAACGTTGACCTCTGCACCATTTTTGCTTGATGTTTCCATTTCCATACTACCTGTCTTGTCACTATATTTAAGAAATTAAACAACTCTGGCATATTATTTGCTGTGTGTTTCCATGCCTGTAAGCTTTTTAAAATGAGTCTTCATGCCAGTTGCCTCAAACAACTTTTTTGATGTTTCTCTTACTGCTGGTGACTGGGAGACCTGACTGTTGTTTTTTGTTGTTGCTTTCAATGTGCTGGTTAGGTTGGAGGTTTTGAGTCTATGTTTTACACTGGTTTAGTCCTGGTTTTGATTTGGTTTAGACCTGGTTTTGATTTGGTTTAGTCCTGGATTTGATTTGGTTTAGTCTTGGATTTCTGATTTGGTTTAGTCCTGGTTTAGAACTGGGGTTTGGTGGATGTCAGAATTGTCTCATCAGACTTAAGTTTAAATGTGTTAAAGCTCAGTTTAGCTTTATTTAGCAACAGTTAAAGTTGAGTAACAATCGTTTCAAAAGCATCACTGTCAATAAAAGCACATTTTGAGCAACTCAGCTGAGACTGACCAGAGCCCCACCCACACTTATATATATATATATATATATAGTTTTATTTATATAGCGCCTTTCCAGAGCTCAAGGACGCTTTACATATCAATTATTCATTCACTCCACAGTCACACACTGGTGGTAGTAAGCTACATCTGTAGCCACAGCTGCCCTGGGGCAGACTGACAGAGACATGGCAGCCATTCCGCGCCTACGGCCTCTCCGACCAACACCATCAACATTCTAACACATTCATATGAGGCAAGGTGGGTTAAGTGTCTTGCCCAAGGACACAACGACAGTATGAACTGTGGGGAGAGCGGGAATCGAACCTACTACCTTCCGGTTGAAGGACGGCCGCTCTACCACTGAGCTACTGCCGCCCCACTTCACTCTGACTGGTTAATTCTGTGAGTGATTATGTGCAACAGAGGCATATACTCACCAGAAAGGAGCATCTCGTCTGACGGAGTTACTGGACTTGTACTGGCTCTACTGAACTGTTGGTTGTTCTGGTGCTTGGAGGACTGTCCAACACATCTTGTTGGCCTTAATAAAAAGACACAATAATTAATTATGTCTAATATTGACATCACATCACGCCCAACTCATTCTGGGGATATAACCAAGTAACCATAAAATGCTCAATATTCTTAAAAGTAGAATTAATAGCAGAACTGGTAAATTGGACTGCATTAAATTCAACAAGTGTACCTACAAAGTGCATTTTTCTAAAATTAACTTTATTATCTTTGAATTGTAACAGATATGTCTTTTTGAGCTGTGACAGAAGTTTCCTGACTTAAACTGGCCTCAGGACAGGAAAGAGGTCACTTTCCTGCAGATAGCTCAGGTCCTCAAGGCCCTCAACTCCTAAATCTAGCAGATGCTCAAGCAAAGGCTTAAGTTCTTTCAACTTAGAAAGACTTAATGAAAGACAGAAGCATCCTTGACTAGGAGGACTAAGAGGGATGAGAGTTTTTTATGTGTGTTTAGAGTAAATTTTCCATATCTCAAAAACTCTCATTACTCTGAGTCAAGAATGCTATGTATAAGTAAAAATATTCTTGTCCCCCAAAGCTTGTACACAGGCAAAGGATAATCAGGCTCAGGCTTCCAATATTTGCTTTTTTCACTTCCTATAATCCAAATCATGGCATTTAAGACACGTCAGGAGGTGTAACAATAAAGTACACATGCTGGTCCTGCTTCACCAGCATAAGCTCATCCTGTTCAAATTCAGGTTACTCGTCTTGGGTTAAACACAGAAAGAGTCCCTTTTTGTACAGAGTGCCTTTCCACTGCACCTCAGTAGTTGACAAAACCTTGGGTTCTTTGACAAAGGTTTCTCCTACATGTAGATGGAGAAACCAAGTGCCTTAAACCAAAAGTTTAAGGCACATATACAGACTGTTGTAATTCCTACACTGTTCACACTGCTCCTCCCGAGTGACCGAGCTCCTCACCTTATCTCTAAGGGAGCGCCCCGCCACCCTGCGGAGAAAGCCCATTTCGGCCGCTTGTATCCGGGATCTTGTTCTTTCGGTCATGACCCAAAGCTCATGACCATAGGTGAGAGTAGGAACGTAGATTGACCGGTAAATCGAGAGCTTTGCCTTACAGCTCAGCTCCTTCTTCACCACGACAGACCGGTACATTGACCGCATCACTGCAGAAGCTGCACCGATTCGTCTGTCAATCTCATGTTCCCTCCTTCCCTCACTCGTGAACAAGACCCCAAGATACTTGAACTCCTCCACTTGAGGCAGGATCTCTCCACCAACCTGAAGGGGACAAGCCACCCTTTTCCGACTGAGAACCATGGTCTCAGACTTGGAGGTGCTGATCCTCATCCCAGCCGCTTCACACTCGGCTGCAAACCGTCCCAGTGCACGCTGAAGGTCCTGGCTTGATGGAGCCAACAGGACAACATCATCTGCAAAAAGCAGAGACGAGATCCTGTGGTCCCCAAACCAGACTCCCTCCGGCCCCTGGCTGCGCCTAGAAATCCTGTCCATAAAGATAATGAACAGAACCGGTGACAAAGGGCAGCCCTGCCGGAGTCCAACATGCACTGGGAACAGGTCTGACTTACTGCCGGCAATGCGAACCAAGCTCCTGCTCCGTCGTCGCAGGACCGGACAGCCCTTAGCAAAGGGCCCCGGACCCCATACTCCCAGAGCACCCCACAGGGCGCCACGAGGACACAGTCGAATGCCTTCTCCAGATCCACAAAACACATGTGGACTGGTTGGGCAAACTCCCATAAACCCTCCAGCACCCTGGAGAGGGTATAGAGCTGTTCTAGTGTTCCACGACCAGGACAAAAAACCGCATTGTTCCTCCTGAATTCGAGGTTCAACTATCGGTCGCATTCTCCTCTCCAGTACCCTGGCATAGACTTTCCCGGGAGCCTGAGGAGTGTGATCCTCTGTAGTTGGAACACACCCTCCGGTCCCCTTCTTGAAAAGAGGGACCACCACCCCGGTCTGCCAGTCCAGAGGTACTGTCCCCGATCACGCCACGCGATGTTGCAGAGGCGTGTCAACCAAGACAGCCCTACAACATCCAGAGACTTGAGGTACTCAGGGCGTATCTCATCCACCCCCGGTGCCTTGCCACCGAGGAGCTTCCCAACTACCTCAGTGACTTCAGCCTGGGTGATGGACGAGTCCACCTCCGAGCCCTCGGCCTCTGCTTCCTCAGTGGAAGACGTGTCGGTGGGGTTGAGGAGATCCTCGAAGTATTCCTTCCACCGTCCAACAATATCCCCAGTTGAAGTCAGCAGGTTCCCACCTCTACTGTAAACAGTGTTGGCAGGGCACTGCTTCCCTCCTGAGGCGCCGGACGGTTTGCCAGAATTTCTTCAAGGCCGACCGATAGTCTTTCTCCATGGCCTCACCGAACTACTCCCAGACCCCAGTTTTAGCCTCCACGACCACCCGGGCTGCAGTCCGCTTGGCCTGCCAGTACCTATCAGCTGCCTCAGGAGTCCCACGGGCCAACCAGGCTCGGTAGGTCTCCTTCTTCAGCTTGACGGCATCCCTTACTTCCGGTGTCCACCACCGGGTTCGGGGTTGCCGCCACGACAGGCACCGGAGACTTTACGGCCACAGCCGAGTGGCGCGCATCGACAATGGAGGTGGAGAACATGGTCCACTCGGACTCAATGTCTCCAACCTCCCTCGGGATCTGGTCGAAGCTCTGCCGGAGGTGGGAGTTAAAGGTCTTTCTGACAGGGGGCTCTGCCAAACGTTCCCAACAGACCCTCACAGTACGTCTGGGCCTGCCGAGTCTGTCCAGCTTTCTCCCCCGCCATCGGATCCAACTCACCACCAGGTGGTGATCAGTTGACAGCTCCGCCCCTCTCTTCACCCGAGTGTCCAAGACATACGGCCGGAGGTCAGATGAAACAACTACAAAGTCGATCATCGATCTCCGACCTAGGTGTCCTGGTGCCACGCACTGATGGACACCCTTATGCTTGAACATGGTGTTCGTTATGGACAAACTGTTGCTAGCACAGAAGTCCAATAACAGAACACCACTCGGGTTCAGATCAGCGGGGCCGTTCCTCCCAATCACGCCCCTCCAGGTGTCACTGTCGCTGCCCACGTGAGCGTTGAAGTCCCCAGTAGAGCACGGAGTCCCGTCCCCAGTGAACGCACCAGCACCCCTCCCAGAGACTCCAAGAAGGCCGGGTACTCTGCACTGCCATTTGGCCCGTAAACACAAACAACAGTGAGAGACCTATCCCGACCCGAAGGCGCAGGGAAGCGACCCTCTCGTTCACGGGGTGAACTCCAACACATGGCGGCTAAGCTGGGGGCTATGAGCAAGCCCACACCAGCCCGCCGCCTCTCACGCAGGCAACTCCAGAGTAGTGGAGAGTCCAGCCTCTCTCGAGGATTTGGGTTCCAGAGCCCGAGCTGTGCGTGGAGGTGAGCCCGACTATCTCTAGTCGGTATCTCTCAACCTCCCGCACAAGCTCAGGCTCCTTCCCCGCCAGCGAGGTGACATTCCATGTCCCCTAGCGTCCGGGGATTGGGTCGTCGAGGCCTCCGCCTTCGGCTGCCACCCAATCCACTTTGCACCGGCCCCTTACGGTTCCTCCCGGAGGTGGTGGGCCCACGGTAGGTCGGCCCCACGTCGCTCCTTCGGGCTGAGCCCGGCCGGGCCCCGTGGGGAAAGACCCGGCCACCAGACGCTCGCATGCGAGCCCCAACCCCGGGCCTGGCTCCAGGGTGGGGCCCCGGTTGCGCCATACCGGGCGACATCACGGTCCTTGATGTTTTTGTCTCCATAAAGGGTTCTGAACCGCTCTTTGTCTGGCCCGTCACCTAGGACCTGTTTGCCTTGGGAGACCCTACCAGGGGCATATAGCCCCTGACAACATAGCTCCTAGGATCATTCGGGCACTCAAACCCCTCCACCACGATAAGGTTGCGGTTCAAGGAGGGGTATTTAATTTTATTATTTATTTTATACAAGCCTCTCCCATGGAACCTCTTAAATGGTCCTTGTGTAAGCTCACGCCATACGGCAATTTTACAGCAAAATACAGCGATATACCTCCGTCCACCAGAGGGCAGGCTCCAAAAGCGGAAATATAAGGAGAAACCCAATGGCGACTTTACAAGTGTAAAACTCATGTTTACAGCCTGGTACAAAATATGGCTCCGGTCTCTAGAGCTAAGTTTTTACTACGTGACAACTCTGGGGGGGATTTTTGATTAATATGTCTGTTTATGATATCATAAAACTATTGTTTTACTATGGAGTAAAAGCCGAAAAGCCCGGATGTAACAGCCTTTTTATTGCCCTTTCATAATGGCAATATTGGTGAATAGGGGACCAATGGGCAGATAACATCCATTTCTTTTTACAATCTATGATTTTTATATAATTACCATAATTTTTCTTAGTTCTACTGTTAGCCTACCTCAGACACTGCACTGTGCCTTTGTGTGGAATAAATACTTTAATTTTAATATTTTATTTAATTTGGTTGAAGCATAACTAATTTAAACTGAAGTAGGACTTCCTGACAGATTCTAGGTTGAATAAATGTGATTAAGATTTAGAGTGAGGGCAGTTATTCTGCAAATCAAATTTTGCAACACTACACTATGTTTACGAAATGTTTACGAAATATATGTTTACCGTTTCTCAGGGTCCCAATTTTTTATTCGGGGTGCTGACACTCACTTTATCTGACTCTTTTGTGTGACACACAGAGACAGTTCTATTCATCACTGAAATTTGCATTTGTGCCATAAAAAACAACAACAAATTTGCAACAATATTTTGGAGCAGACAGGTCCAATTGATTTTTTTGTTTCTTAACTCATGATGACTGCCGGAGCCAAATTATATTTTTGATCCACAGACCTTTAGTATTAATTTTTTAGGCCATTGTTATAGAATGAGAGATATCGCCAATTGCTCTTTCTGCTTTAATAAATACATTTCCTCATCTCTGGAGCCTTTACATATGTGATAGTATTGTAGTGCTAAAATTAGTCATCTGAGTATAACTTTTTTTTTTCTTTTTTCCTTTGATGTGACAGAGATGTTGTCAGTGGCTGTAGTCACATGACTGCAGAGAAAGTCGATGGAGTGCACAGATAAGGCCATTTCTGGAGCAGTATCAGCTCTGAAATCTGCTGCTGAGGCCCACAGGACGGTACATAAGGACCAGCCTCACTGCACTGAGACCTGCTGAGACCTGTCGATTCCCACTGAGACCCACGGAGACCCATCGAGTCCCACTGAAACTGGTCAGACAAGCCAAGACCATCTGGACTAGACTGACGCACAACAATGAGGCTCCGCCGACACACAATCCTGGTGAGGACACATTCATCAACAATACAATTACCAACAGACAATTCATGGCTTTTTCAACATTCTACATCTACATCTGAAGGAAGGCTTTGTGCGTGAAGCGCTTCTCAAGTCTCTCGGTAGTGGTGTGGTAAGACAGATATCGAAAAGGTAAAAATACATAGAGAAAACTTTCTGAATGTAGACTTTATGTCGTTGTTTCTGCTTTAATCACATGGAGCACATTTTTATTCATTAAAAGGGTGTTTAAATATCAGATTTATCTGTTAGTTAATATTAATAATTGTGGAAACATTTTAAACACAATGTATTATATTTTTAGTGTATAAATTATTTCACCTGTTTCTGTTATATGAAAATAATAGTTAGTATTATAAACAGCTAACAGTTTATTGCTGTTTTATTTGTAATAAAATGACCTGCTTTACAGTGTTTAATAACTACAGAGCAGCCCATTATCATCACTTTAGGTTATATTACATTTAATTAATAATAATATTTTACCCCCAGTTCTGGTGCAGTGTATTGTGGGTATCCTCCATTGTACGCCTCAGAGCATCTGATCCTGTGTGTGACTCCTGGCTGGAGCTGTCCACAGTCGTGCCCTCGTTGACTGGGGGCAATGGGGACATCCACAGCAGGTCGGTGTCTCCATGGAGCTGGAGGTCAGTGTGTGTCCATAGAATCATCAATTGATGATCAATAATAATGAATAAACACAGTTATAGAAGTTGGAACTGTGTGCTCTTAATAAAATATTGTCTTTGGATTTTATTTTTCATTTTTTTCAGAAAATCTTTATCATGCACATTTTTTATTCAGATCCATATCAGGAGGCAGGGTTAGGAATGTGACAGACTTCTGCTTAACAAACATAATCCACTCTCTTTGTTCAACAACTTTCTGCAATATTTTAAAGCTCTTTTTTTCATCTGAGTATTTCATTGTCAGCAGCGATAAAGGGCTCTAGGAATGTGTCAGCTGCTGTAATAATGTAATAATTATAATTTGTGAAAATGCAGTTAAAATGAATGATGATCAATATGACCTTAATAAATAAAAGAAAGAAATTTCAGAAAGTACTGCTGAGTTTTCCCTGTAATGTAGTCTGATACTCTTTCGTAGACCGACCACGCTGCCGTCCCAAATTCCGTCCACACTGTGGGAGGCTGAGTGCAGCAGCAGCTTCTGTTCAGTTCCGTATGGCAGACAGACAGATGGACTCGACCTCACCTCGGTCCCTATTTACCAGGATGTTCTGGTGCTGCAGCAGCAGAAGGGCAGCCGCTGTTTCACCGCCTCATTCCGCTCTGTAGCCGTGGGCTGTACCTGTGTCTGGGCCCATACCACCAAAGACTGAGCCTCAGCTCTAGGACACATAGACTGGACACAAAACTGCTCCACTTGAGGCAGGAGCTAAATCTAAATAATGAAAAATTATAACATTTGAATAGACACAACATTTTATAAGAACATGTTCTACAAAGATCTAAGCTCAATACACTTTGTTCTGACTGAATTGTTAACCAATTTAAAAGAAAATTACCACAAAGAAATAAAAAAGAGTTTTTAAAATGGCTTTGTATTGTGCTGTATGGCAGAACCTACAAAATGAAATAATTTTTTACCAAAATATTAAATGTTACAAATGTACACTAATATAACAGTGGTGGGTTGTGTCAAACAGAGCACACTGTAAAAATGTTTTTAAAAAAGATAAGATTTTTGGTTTTAGTTCTGTTATTACACCCAGATCTGACACGTACCACCAGATGGAGAGGTGCACTCTGCTCTGGACATTCCTTTTGCCACAGGGTCTATTAGAATGTGTTGGCATTAAACTGAAGTCAAACTGAAGTATTAACAAACCATACTTTTGCTGACATGGCAGGGGCCTACTATGTGCCCACATCCAGATTAATAAATGCCACTGTGAATGTGTGTGGGTGTGTAAGAGTAAGCAGTGTGTGCAGTCTCATGACGTCTGAAATCCTCTGCAAAGAATAACCTCTTTCAGTCTCAAATCAGCTCTAATTAGCTCAAAACAAGAACATATTGTTGCGATTAGAATGTGTGTGTGTTTGTGACCGTTAAGGAGAGCATGAATCTGTGCACTCACTTATGGAGAAATTATTCCTCACGGAGTCCAGCTGGAAGCTTTAAAATTCACTTAGAGGATTTTGGGGTGGATGACACACAGAAGTCTCCACTCAGTCACACATGTGACAGTGGTCAGTCAGTCGACCAGGCTCCAGAACAAGAGGAACCATGTGACTTCAGCACTAAAGAGATGTTTGGAGCAGACTGGAGATTTGTCCGGCTGGACTTACTCACATACTGAAAGTGTGAGTCCACAAATTTACTCGCTAGGTTTGTTTCTCCTCTTTCTTCATTTATAATAACAGAACAAAAATAGATTGGAAATGCTTAGTGCTTGCTCAAAAAAAGATCTGCTGGGCTTTTCTTGTTCGTTGCTCTGAGATGACTTTGTTGTGATCTGTCACTAAATATATTTTGTGTACAAATTTGTGTCTTTTATAAAAAAATTTAGTTCAGATCAAAAGAGAGAGACAATGGAGACAGCGTACAATTTAGAATAATTAGTCAAGTTTAATTCTTGCAAGAATAAAACAAATCACACACATGTAAACAATGGTACAGGATAATGTTTGCTTGCAAAGCTAAACAATACATGAGATTTTCTATCATGCATACAGTGTTAGGAGGTGTATGTTTATAACAATAAGAAATATATAATTCCCCAAACATATCCCCCTGTTTATGCTGAAGAGGCATAAACCTAAAACTTAGCCTAATTGTAAATTGTATATTTGTGGCAGAAATGAAATATAGCCTTAAGCATTGACCATTTGGTGAAACCATAAATCAGTAAAATTCTTTTTTTTTTAACAGAGAATAGCATTTTTGAAAAGATGACACTGTATTTTATACTTTAATCTACTGGAATTCTTATAATATCACAGTAAAAATGACATAGCACTCTGTTTATTACAGATTTACCCTGTATTTGTATTTATATGTTTATATTTACAGTCAGGTCCATAAATATTGGGACATCGACACAATTTTAATCTTTTTGGCTCTATACACAACCACAATGGATTCGAAATGAAACAAACAAGATGTGCTTTAACTGCAGACTGTTAGTTTTAATTTGAGGGTATTTACATCCAAATCAAGTGAACTGTGAAAGAATTACAACAGTTTGTATGCCTCCCACTTTTTTAAGGGACCAAAAGTAATGGGACAGATTAACAATCATAAATCAAACTTTCCCTTTCTAATACTATCCTTTGCAGTCAATTACAGCCTGAAGTCTGGAATGCATAGACATCACCAGACGCTGGGTTTCATCCCTGGTGCTGCTCTGCCAGGCCTCTACTGCAACTGTCTTCAGTTCTATGGCGTCAGATAGCTATCTTAATTATGAGAGGGCACACAATAGAAGCAAGCACAGGAACAAAAATCGAGAGCGTAAAAACAGAAACTGAACAGGTGAAAAATAATCTTGTGGCGAATAAAACTGTCATCACAAGAGTGTATGTTGTGATTCAGCACAGGTTTGAAGATGGCAGTGATGTCTCAGTGTGGGCTCACTTGTTACAGATTTACTGAAGCCATGGAGTCAGGAGAAAACGTATTTCAGATAGCACATGTTGATGCATGTGAATGTGTTTTGTATTTTGTGTTCAATTGTAATGGCCAAAGCTGCAAGTTTAAAAAGACATTTGTCTAAATCTACCGACCTAAGCAAAAAACCAACAGCCATTAGATGGAAAACTAGCAAAAGCCCTAGCCAGCAAGTTTATGAAGCATTTCAATCATTTAAACAAAACAGTTTTCACGTTAATTACAGACATTGTAAGTAATCACTTGTAAGTCACATTTCATTTTAATACAATGCATTTAAATTACACAGTTTAAAGTAAAGCTAGTCTATTGTAGCTCAAAAAGAGTTAGCTAACGCAGTTTTCCTTGGTCTTTTAGGAAATCTTACGTAGCATACTGGAACACTGGAACTGATCAAGAACTGGACAACAAAGTTACTGCTGTTAAAGCAAGATTTCCTTATGCTGGTTACAGATTTGTTAAAGGACTGTTACAGTCTGAGGGCTATTGCATTCAGTGGCACAGAATTAAAGGTTCCATGCACAGAATAGACTCTGCTGGAGTTCTGTCCCGAGTGACACGCATGGGAAGCACAGTGAGACGAACTTATTCTGTCCGAGGTCCACTGTCACTTGTCCACATCGACACAAATCATAAACTAATAAGGTTAACATGATATGGCACTAGTAGTACCAGTAGTTATTTATGTTCTCATATTGTTTTTATTGAAAGTGTCTGCTTCCCTTTTAAAATCAATGATTAACATAAAATAGTATATATATTTTTTTAAATGTGTATTTTGAAACACAATTTCATTTTCCTGTGGGTTAGGATGGTTAAAGTTAGCACATGTTTGAACTCACTGTATGAGCACATGTGTGCCACTGGAAAAGTTATGGTCTTGGTACAAGCACTAACTATTGGAAAACAAATTACATGTGCTTCCTGTTGGCAGACATGATTGAATTTGACATGAATTTCAAAATTGTTCCTCTCACTTGGCAGTACTGGCTTGTGTGCCTGGCCAGTTAACCACTGAAGGACTGCAGGAACTGTAAGTGTCTTGGTGTTTGAAACCACTTCAGTGTCTGAGTCTTCGCTTTGGGCCAAGTGCTCGGGAACCACATCTAATAAAGTACAATACTACATTTAATTTTTACTTCCAAAAAAAAAAAAACTTAAGCAACTCAAATCTACACAATTAAAGCTTCTTACCATCGTCCTCTAGTTCCTGAAGAAAATCTAATTAGTTCAGAATACTTTGTTCAAGATTGTGTCTTGAGTCAGGTTTGCAGCCTGCCATAAGGAAGTTTGCATCGGGCTAATAAAGACAAAAGTATAATAAATGTCACAGAATCTATGCTTAGTTTTGACTAAATTTGAAGTATTTTACTTTGTTATCCTGAAGTGGCACAAACAAGGGGGTCCATGTTTTGTTCAATCACATCTGAAAGGTTGTAGAGCTGCAAGCGAGAATGATTGTTTTGAAGGATAAAATCAACAGTATTTAGTATAAACGCGTTTCCCTCTCATAACACAATATAAACGTGCATAATGTTAGATTTTAGGCATCTAAAAAATAAATAAATAAATTAAATAGAAAACATGAAGATCTTGTATACTTAAAAAGCTTTAGCAGTTGGTTATTCAATGAGGTACATTTAAGTAACTAAAAAAAACGTATTATTGGGTTCTTTCTGTCTGTTTTTTATAAGACCCGTATATCCACAGGAAAGCAGATCATCAGTGAGACTCCGTAATTCATCATCGGTGGCTACTCTTACCTGTAACACTGGTAGTAACATGATACATACAGTGCACACATACTTTTAACTGAATGTTTGCTTCAACATTTTATGCAGTACAGTAAAGTACAGTTCATCTTCAGGAGGATTTAGTGCCCAAACTTTGTTAATGAACAAAAAGTAAATTAAATGAAGTTTAAATAATCTGTATTTCATATTTTGTTCTGCAATAACATGATGTGTTTCAGAACATGGGACAGTTTAACCACTCCTACCTCTCACCACATGTGGTTGCATGCACCTCTAGAACATCAAGAGAAAATGGTGCCTGGCAAATTGGGCAAGATACATACTCAGTCTGAAAATATGAGAATACATACAAGAGAGCATAAGTAGGGTATATGATTCTATCAATTAGAAAAAAAGATTCCATAACATTTACCTTTTTGGATGGTTCTGCATTTAGATTTCACATCAGAGTCACAGTTGAATAGCTATAAAAACAAAAAACATAATGGCATTAATTGAGCAACCACTCAATGTTGTGGTTTTAAAATTTCAAGGAAACAGTTAAAACAAGTCCACTTACTGCTGCACTGCCTTCGTCATGCACACCTTCTGCAGCCTCTACAGTAACTGATTCCTCACTGTCAGAAAAAACTTACACTGCAACAGGAGTTGACATGGACTGCAGGAGCTGTAATGGCATTTGTTCATTGCATCTACTGCAGTGAGCTTTGGGCAATTTATCAAATTGTTTGGAATTGAGTGGTAATAGAGTCATATCAATTTCCAGTTGAAGTGGCACTATATAAAGAACAGATTGCCACAATTGCTTGCTGTTTGTACTAGTGCTCCAGTCTAGCCTTCTGATTCTGGAGAAATCACAGTTAGGGGCCTCTGTCCACTTCCATCCATCTAAGCAGCAGTCTAAGCAGAAACGCCCAGACTTCCATCTCCCAAGATACTTCCTCTCAGCTCTTCCGGGGGGATACTGAGGCGTTTCCAGTCCAACCGAGAGACATAGTCTCTCCATCGTGTCCTAGGTCTTCCCCGGGGTCTCCTCCCGGTGGGACATGCCCGGAACACCTCCCTAGGGAGGCTTCCAGGAGCAGTGGTGGACGAAGTACACAAACCAAGTACTTGAGTTAAAGTACAGGTACACTAGGTAAAATATTACTTCAGTAAAATCCAAAGTACTCCCTTTTAACTTTCAAATGTACTTAAGTATCCTAGTACTATCATTTATTATGGCTATAATGCCCTTATAATTTTTGTTAGTCTCTTGCTTAAAATTATTTAAATATGCTTTTTGCATGTCATAGATGTAATTGATTTCAATAAATCTAGTGATATATTTAAAAATTATTCTTAAAGTAGATCACTACGGAGCCTCAGACATGACATGCAGGAAAGAAATAAGCTAAATCCTGCGCACGATTTACTAATTCGTTCCCTTGAGTTTCAAAATCATGCACATCATTTATAAATCGAGGAAGCGAAATATTAATAGTAATAGTAATTGTGAGCACATTTTAGTAAATCAATCTGGGGGAAAACACAGTAATGTTAAATCATGCACAATATATATATTTTTTTGCATGCCATGTGCAGGGCTTTGTACACAGTCAGATCACAGTCTTTGGAAGCTGAACTTTTGAAAAGAACAATCTCGGTTTATAAGCAGCACTCCACTCCACCTTTCAACTGTTTAGCATCATAAGCTGCATATAAAACTGGTCAAAATTTAATTTATATTCTACCAAAAGTGTTAACATCAATCGACTGTTATTTCACAAATCGAATCACTCAGTTTAAAATAAATACAACAAACATTGGTGAAACAGACGAACACAATGGTGCAAGCTACTGTTAGATTACTCAATAAAAAATGACCACCAGAATGAAAATGGCTTACATAAATGTGTTTTCTAAGATTGGAAGGAGAATTCCAGTACAAAGAAATTTTACAGTTCCGAGGCAGGCAAAGAAGGCAGATAAAAATGAAGGACTCGTTTTTCTTTTCAACGACTTCAAAATAACACCGCAAATAAGGCCACGGATGTTATGGCACTGGCACTTTAGATTGATGAGTTTGTGATTGTTCCATCCTAATGAAGAGTGAAGAAGACAATTGGCACTCTCAGAGTGATATGCTGTTGCACTGACACACTAAATAAGTGGTAACCAGAGTTACCAGACCAAGTTCAAAACAGAGCGCGCGCTGTATCCTGATTGGTGGCTCGCCGCGTGATTGCCCTCTTCAGTTTTTTTCAATCCACTCATTACTAAAAAGGAACGACTCATTTTGCAAAATGTAATTGAGTAAAAAGTAAGATATTTGACTTTGAAATGTAGTGAAGTTAAAGTAAAAAGTATCCCCGAATGGAAATACTTAGTAAAGTACAGATACTGGAAAAAAGCCACCTCATCTGACTCCTCTCGATGTGGAGGAGCAGCAGCTCTACTTTGAGCTCCTCCCGAGTGACAGAGCTCCTTACCGTATCTCTAAGGGAGCGCCCCGCCCCCCTGCGGAGAAAACTCATTTCGGCCGCCTGTATCCGGGATCTTGTTATTGGTAAATCGGGAGCTTTGCCTTGCAGCTCAGCTACTTCTTTACCACGACAGACCGGTACTTTGACCACATTACTGCAGAAAATGCACAGATCTTTCTGTCAATCTCACGCTCCCTCCTTCTCTCACTCGTGAACAAGACCCCAAGATACTTAAACTTCTTCACTTGAGGCAGGAGCTCTCCACCAACCTGAAGGGGTCAAGCCACCCTTTTCCGACTGAGAACCATGGTCTCAGACTTGGAGGTGCTGATCCTCATCCCAGCCGCTTCACACTCGGCTGCAAACCGTCCCAGTGCACACTGGAGATCCTGGCTTGATCGAGCCAACAGGACAACATCATCTGCAAAAAGCAGAGACGAGATTCCTGACGAGGGAAAAGGTCTGACTTACTGCTGGCAATGCGAAACAAGGAGAGGGTATAGAGCTGATCCAGTGTTCCACGACCGGGACGAAAACCGCATTAATCCTCCTTAATCCGAGGTTCGACTATCGGCCGCATTCTCCTCTCCAGTATCCTGGCATAGACATAGGAGGCTGAGGAGTGTGATCCCTCTGTAGTTGGAACGGACTCTCCAGTCCCCCTATTTGAAAAGAGGGACCACCACCCCAGTCTGCCAATCCAGAGGTACTGTCCCCAAATGCCACGCGATGTTGCAGAGGCGTGTCAACCAAGACAGCCCCACAACATCCAAAGACTTGAGGTACTCAGGGCGTATCTCATCCACCACCGGTGCCATGCCACTAAGGAGCTTCCCAACTACCTCAGTGACTTCAGCTTGGGTGATGGACGAGTCCACCTCCGAGCACTCAGCCTCTGCTTCCTCTAGGAAGACATGTCGGTGAGGTTGAGGAGATCCTCGAAGTATTCCTTCCACCGTCCAACAATGTCCCCAGTTGAAGTCAGCAGATTCCCACCTCCACTGTAAACAGTGTTGGCAGGGCACTGCTTCCCCCTCCTGAGGCGCCGGACAGTTTGCCAAAATTTCTTCAAGGCCGACCGATAGTCCTTTTCCATGTCCTCACCGAACTCCTCCCAGACCCGAGTTTTTGCCTCCACAACCACCCGGGCTGAAGCCCGCTTGACCTGCCGGTACCCATCAGCTGCGTCAGGAGTCCCACAAGCCAGCCAGGCTTGATAAGATCTCCTTCTTCAGCTTGACGGCATGCCTTACTTCTGGTGTCCACCACCGGGTTCGGGGATTGCCGCCAAGACAGACACCGGAGACTTTGCGGCCACAGCTCCGAGTGGCCGCGTCGACAATGGAGGTGGAGGACATGGTGCACTCGGACTCAATGGTCAAAGCTCTGCCAGAGGTGGGAGTTGAAGATCTCTCTGACAGGGGACTCGGCCAAATGTTCCCAACAGACCCTCACAGTAAGTTTGGGTCTGCCAAGTCTGTCCAGCTTTCTCCCCCGTCATCGGATCCAACTCACCACCAGGTGGTGATCAGTTGACGAGTTGGATCCGATAGCGGGGGAGAAAGCTGGACGTTCCCAACAGACCCTCACAGTACGTTTGGGTCTGCCAAGTCTGTCCAGCTTATCAGGTGGTGATCAGTTGACAGCTCCGCCCCTCTCTTCACCCAAGTGTCCAAGACATACGGCCGGAGGTCAGATGAAACAACTACAAAGTCAATCATCGATCTCCGGCCTAGGGTGTCCTGGTGCCACGTGCACTGGTGGGCACCCTTATGCTTGAACATGGTGTTTCGAAATGTTTATGGACAAACTGTGACTAGCACATAAGTCCAATAACAGAATCACGCCCCTCCAGGTGTCACTGTCGCTGCCCACGTGAGCGCTGAAGTCCCCCAGTAGAGCGACGGAGTCCCCGGTCGGAGCACTTTCCAGCACCTCTCCCAGAGACTCCAAGAAGGCCGGGTACTCTGCACTGCCATTTGGCCCGTAAACACAAACAACAGTGAGAGACCTATCCCCGACCCCAAGGTGCAAAGAAGCAACCCTCTCGTTTGCCGGGGTGAACTCCAACACATGGCGGCTGAGCCGGGGGGCAATAAGCAAGCCCACACAAGCCCGCCGCCTCTCACCGCAGGCAACTCCAGAGTAGTGGAGAGTCAAGCCTCTCTCAAGGATTTAAGTTCCAGAGCCCAAGCTGTGCGTGGAGGTGAGCCCGACTATCTCTAGTCGGTATCTCTCAACCTCCCGTACAAGCTCAGGCTCCTTCCCCGCCAGCGAGGTGACATTCCATGTCCCTAGCGCCAGATTCCGTGTCCGGGGATTGGGTCGTCGAGGTATCCGCTCACCCAATCCACTTTGCACCGGCCCCTTACGGTTTCTCCCGCAGGTGGTGGGCCCACGGGAGGTATTTCTTATGTTTCTTATTCTAAATCTTGTAAATTGTCTTTTATTCCTGTAAAGCACTTTGAGTTACTTAGTGTATGAATTGTTAGAACCGTTAGATTGTCAGGTTGAAATGACAAGTGGAGTTGAGTGTCATCTGCATAGCAGTATTAGGAAAAGCCATGCTTCTGAATGACAGAGCCAAGGGATGTCATGTATATGGAAAAGAGTAGCGGTCCAAGCACTGAGCCCTGTGGCACCCCAGTATTGAGATGTTGTGACTTACATTTACATTTATTCATTTAGCTGACGCTTTTATCCAAAGCGACTTACATTGAGCTTCTAATTACCAGTGTTACAGTCACTGGAGGCAAGGTGGGTTAAGTGTCTTGCCCAAGGACACAACGACAGTATGAACTGTGGGGAGAGTGGGGAATCAAACCCCTACCTTCCGAATTGAAGGGCGACCACTCTACCACTGAGCCACATGCGCCCCGACTTAGAGACCTCGTTTCTCTAGGATACTCTAAATGACCTATCCGAGAGGTAAGACATGAACCAATGCAACGCCATTCCAGAGACACCTATCGCACGACGGGAAGACAGAAGGATGTGTTTAACAGTTTTAAAAAGCAGTAGACAGATCTAGTAAGATGAGTACAAATGACTTGGATGTTGCCTTTGCCAGTCTCAGGACTTCAATGACTGAGAGCAGTGCAGTTTCGGTGGAATGGCTGCTCTTGAACCCAGACTGGTTCTGGTCCAGGAGGTTGTTCCGTGTGAGAAAGGATGAGAGCTGAGTGAACACAATTCGCTCCAGAGCTTTGGCAATGAAGGGAAGGAGGGAAACCGGTCTGTAGTTTTCTAACAGTGTAGGGTTAAGAGTGGGTTTCTTCAATAGTGGTGTGATGCGGGCCTCTTTGAAAGCTGTTGAAAATGGCCCAGTGGAGAGAGAGGAGTTGATGATGTGGGTGAGAGCAGGCACGACAGATGGAGAGATGGCCTGAAGGAGATGTGTGGGGATGGGATCCAGCGGGCAGGTAGTAGGGTGGTTAGAACTAATGACCTTGGAAACCTCTGCTTCAGTTAGAGGAGAGAAAGAGGGGAGCAAACACATATCAGGGGTCTGAATGAGCTCGACAGGAGGTGGCACAGAGAACTGACTGCTGATGGCGGTCGTTTTCTTTACAAAGAAAGACGCGAAATCATCGGCTGTTAAATCCGATGAAGGTGGGGGAGCAGGCGGACAAAGGAGGGCAGAAAAGGTTTTAAAGAGAGTGCGCGAGTTGATTAACCTAGAATGGTAGTAGACAGTTTTTGCAGAGGTGAAAGTAGAGAGGAGAGACTGGTAGATACAGAGGTTAGTAGGATCTTTTGACTTGCGCCATTTTCTCTCAGCTGACCGGAGGCTGGCGCGATGCCCGTGTAGAACATCGGATGACCAGGGGGCAGAAGAGAATGTACGAGCTGATCTAGATGTAAGAGGGCATAAGTTGTCCAAGCAGGATGTAAGCGTGGAGTACAGAGTGTCGGTGGCGTTGTTTGTGTTTAAAAGAGAGAGCTCCTCAGAAGAGGGGAGTGCAGAAGAGACAGCAGAGGAAAAACGGGAGGAACTGAGTGTACGCAGGATGCGTCGGAAAGTGACCAGCGGTAAAACAATTGCAGTGTCTGGAGAAGTTAAGTCAAGGTCGAGAGTAATGAAGAAATTATCAGAATTGTGCAGTGGCGTGACCTGAGTGTGCCGGGTGGAGCAGTATCTTATGTAGATAAGATCAAGTTGATTACCAGACTTGTGGGTTGCCGATGTGGAAACCTGCTTGAGGTCAAATGATGCAGTCAGGTTATTGAAATTAGCAGACTGTGGCTTTTAAGGTGGATGTTGAAGTCTCCTAATACCACCAGAGGAGTACCATCCTCAGGGAAGGACGAAAGAAGTGCATCCAACTCCTCCAAGAAATGTCCAAGCTGACCTGGGGGCCGATAGATAACTACAAAATGACTTTTAACAGGGTGGGTGATGGTAACAGCATGGAACTCGAAGGAGCTGTTGTCACACAAGGGTGATAGCTGTTTAAACTTCCAGTCGGTAGGAATAAGTAGTCCGGTCCCTCCGCCCCTTCCAGTGATGCGAGGACTGTGGGAGAAAGTGTGATTATGGGAGAGGGCAGCGAGAGTGGCAGAGTCCTCTGGTTTGATCCATGTTTCTGTATGTGCTACAACTGAAAGACCAGAATGTTGAACAAAAGCTGTAATGAAATCAGCTTTGTTCACAGCAGACTGGCAGTTCCACAAGCCTATTGGGAAAGTAGAAGGGGCAGTTATTGAGAGAGATACAACATGCAGATTATTATGGTTGTGTCGCCTTTTGCGTGAAACAGATGATAATGTCCGTGTTGAAATGACAGTAGTAATTTGAAAACACATTGAAGAGCCGAAGAGGAAAATATGCAAGAAGAAAGTAAAAGTAGAAATAATAAATTATAAGTGCAAACAATTAGTACTAAAAAAAGAAGTGCAATACTCAGGTCCTCTGTCGGTGTGTTCCCGTTGGTGGAGTCACGTGCAGGTAGAGTCGATGGTCTTTACTCTCTTCGGTCTTCACGCGATGAGGGCTGCCGTGACCGCTGCCGCGGTGGTTACTCCCACTTAAATACCCGTCTATTCAAGTAATAGAATTCAGCAGGTCACGCCTCCACACGGCCACAAACAACTCAAACGAAACCAGCCCGCTAGCAGGTGAGAACAGACGCCGGTGCACCACGTGACAGAGTCGTAGTAAAACACTGCTCGGTTTCTCAGCAATAACACGGCACTATAAGCTCAAAGAGACAAGAATTACATACACTCACACAGTTCTGTACGCTGCTGCTGCTAAGTTGCTTCTCCTGTGATTTGTGAGAAGGTTCTTTGTTTCATAACTGCCAATGCATATTTTTAGAAACTTCACAGTAATGGATGTTCTTAGATCTCTGCAGAGGATTAGGGATTTAGATTTGTGAGTTTCATATGAAGAGTATAAATCTATTGTAAATTCTGCATGTACACTACTGTAACACAACTCAATGCAAAAACAGAATCTTCTGCACACAACAGTACACTTGAAAACATCAGGGTGTGAAGTTTTTTTATTTTACTTTTTTCACACCACACACACACCACAATCACTGTGCGGCATCATGTCGCTGAGCTGCATCAGGCCACATCACCTCATCCACATCACAGGCTACAGTATATTGTCTCTTGCCAGGCACCACTGGAAAAACTCCCTGGAATGGCAAATCCATCCTTGGAAGGCCTCCACTGGGATGTCAACACAGGCCAGCTCCATTGCCCTTAGGAGGTTCTCTCTAGTGTATGGTTGTCTGTCATAAACCTTCCATCTCCATGATGAGAAGAACTCCTCTATAGGGTTCAGGAAAGGGGAGTAGGGTGGCAGACAGACATTTAAAAAGTGGGCATTACTACTTTTTTGTAAGTAGTAATGTCTACTTACAAAAAAGTAAGCATTGACTGCCTCCTTTTTTTTTTTTTTCTTTTTTTTCTACCTGACCATTTAATTTTTTACTTTGTAATTAGAGTTTGAACACTGCTGATTGGCATTCTCAATTCCTTGGATATCTTTTTATATACCTTTCCTGTTTTATAGAGTTCAATTACCTTTTCTCACAGATCCTTTGACAATTCTTTTGCTTTTCCATGACTCCAAATACAGAAACGTCAGTGCAACACTGGATGAAAGATGCAAGTGTCTGTCAGGAGACCAGAAACTCACTGACCTTCACGGTTGAGGATGGTTACCTTTAGCCACTCAAACCCATTTGTGTCAACTTGTGTGCCTGTTAAAAACCCAGAATCACGAGTGTATGTCAGTGAACTTTTGATCAGGGTCATTTGGGTAGTTTCGGTTGTCATTATGATTTATAAAGACTAAACACAGTTGTTTTACAATGAATGGCTTCACTCAACCACTAACTAACTATATGTGAAGAAAAATGCTAAAAAATAGCCAAAAATAAAAATCACTAATTCTGCCAGGGAATGAGCACAACTGTACTTGGCCAATAACGCTGATTCTGAAATGTCTACTAATTTTACTAATCAGCTGTATGGACTACTATAACATGGGCTGACTTTCATGACTGTGAGCTGATGGTTCAGGACAGAATGGGAGACTGTAGCACAAAGACTAAATGTCTGTATGTATTACACACATTAATACGCAAAAACATCTGTGATTTTTCTAGTGTCCAGTTAAATATTGAGACTGTGATGTGAAGGCAGGTGGTGCACTCAGGTGTGTTGTGTTCTTCATCTCCTGTGAAAGATCATGCCGAAGGTGTCCTTGGCCCTTCCCTCTCTGCCTGTCCCGCTCCTCCTCTCAGCACTGTGCGGGCTCCTCCCCACGCTCCCACCCACTGTCCGGGACATGGATGTCCCTCCTCTGTTCAGGGAGCGTTTCATCCTGTTGGGGTACCGTCCTGTGGGCCGGTCCTGGAGGTGCTACGTCCTCAGTCTCTTTCAGATCCACAACGAGACTCTGAACGTGTGGTGCCACCTGCTGGCGGCTGTGGCTGTGCTCACACGCTTCCTGTTCTTCACTGTCTTCCAGGGTGGGGTACGCAGTTTCCTCATTATATATATTCTGTAAATTTATACAACATTCTTATCAATTATTGTATTTTAAGGTGCAATGCAAACAAAACAATGACTATTCAGGTGATTAGTGACTAAAAAGTTAAAACTGAAAATGTACAACAAATATATGGTAAAAATATAGTATAACTTTAAAATGCTCAGTTTTTGTAAGCATAGAAAAAAACACTTTAATACAAATTAATCAAATAAAATATACTTTATTGTCCCCAAAGGGAAATTTTTCTTAGGCGGAGTGCCACAGCAGCAGTAGAACATACAGTACACAGACACACAACAAAAAGTACATACGTAAATGTACAACATACATACATACTGCAACAGTACTGTAACCATACAAATCTGTGCACCATACAAAGTACTGCATATCAAATAAATAATTGCAACTGGCTCTAAGCAAAGACATTCTAAAAATGTGTAATGCAAGATAAATGAATGCTTGATCAAGTGAACAAGACCTCTGACTCTATCTAGAAAACATTTCCCCTGATTATAAACTCTGATCTTTGACCCCTCTCCTCAGGGGGTCCTGGGCGTGCAGCTGCAGGGTCCTGAGAGTCAGGGCTTCTCTGTGGACGCCTCTTCTCTGCCTCTGGTCCTGTATGTTCTCTCAGCTGTTGCGTACCTGAGCTGCAGGTAAGTCCTGTCTCATCTGGATTTGATTTTGTTTATTTTTCAGGTTCATTTGTCATGTTCAGTATGTCTGCACCCAGAGGTCAAGAAGCAAAATAAATAAATGACACTTGCCACTGTACAAATACTGAGAGTCATTTAGTATAAAAAGTGTATGGAATTAGAACTCAAGGTTGAGATCAAGGTGAGTCTCAGATGTGAATTTGATTATCAGGATTTGAATGTCATCTGAATGGACTCTAAAGCTGGATCAGGAGAGGTAGCATAAGAAGCTTCTTGACTTTCTCTTAATAATAATCTTTGTTGACCTGTAACCTCTGGACCACTGTGGTGTCCTTTTGCAGTGCGGCGGCCCACCTTTTACAGTCCCACTCGGAGCAGGCCCATTACTCACTCTTCTTGCTGGACTATGTGGGCGTGGGAGTCCATCAGTTTGGCCGCGCTATGGCTCTGAGCCTGTACAGCTCCGAACCTGACTGGACTCAAAGCATTGTGGGACAGGTTTGTCACAGCTCAGCTAAAGTTTGACACATGTTGTGAATGAACTCTGTGTAAATATGTTAGAGCCTGGATAAATCTAAATGATAAAAAGTGCATCTTAATATATTCTTCTAAGATAATGCACTGACAGCGTATATCGTTTTAGCTGTACCTCCCAGCTGCGGCCTCTCTGGCCTGGTTATCCTGCACCACCTGCTGCTACGCAAAGCTGCATTTTCAAAGACCGTACCCCGTCCACAGGAAGCTGTTTCAGGTGCTCCCCATGGGCCTGGCTTTCCTGCTGGACATCAGCCCCGTGGCACACCGCCTCTCCTCCTGCTCCTGGACCAGCAGCGTGGCTGTACCACTGCACGGCCTGCAGGTTTCTCTGTTCACATTGAAGCCATGGACAGGACATAAGTAGAAATAACTTGAAATATGTTATTTTAGACCAGGAGTTTATATATCCGTTTTTCCTCAGAGAGCTACCTTTACAAAATAAAAATGGCAGAGAGCTACTTGTGTTTGTAACATTTATTCTTATATATCAACACAAACAAAATTAATTTTGTTTTGCCTGAACACTAACCCTGAACTTTTAGAAAATGTTGGTGTCCAGAACTCACATTTTAACAGCATTTAGCTGCAAATTTATGCAGAATTTGCAATATTAAGGCCTCATATTGAGCAATTTAAATTGCTCAATATGAGGCCTTAATATTGCAAATTCTGCATTCTGCCATTATGTTTTCACAGTTATTAAAATGCACAGTTTAAGTCCACCTTTTACAGGGGAACTCAACTAACCACAAACTATTCCATGTCCTACGGAATTAACCCTGAGCAGAGGTCCTAAAGACTGCACTGACTGTGTTCCTCATTGTGGTCTACAGGTGGTGCTGTTTCTACTGGGGGCCTTCTTCTTCTCCTGCCCTATCCCTGAGCAGTTCTCGCCTGGACGCTTTGATATAATGGGTCACAGCCACCAGCTCTTCCATGTCCTGCTTTCTTTCTGCACTCTGGCCAAGCAGGAGGCGCTGTTGGTGGACTTTGTTTGGCGGCGGCCGGCTTTGCTGCGGCGGTTTGGAGAGGATCACCTCCTTTTGGCCTGCACTGCCTTTGCCGCTGTGACTGTGTGCTGCAGCGTCACAGCCTTCACCCTGAGACACCGGGCTCTGGTGCAGTTCAGCAAAGAGCTCAGATAGAAGAGCTCCTCAGGAGAAAAAATGTCAGAGCCACAACACACTCATTCACTATTGACTTGAGGGTGGGTTTTCTTCACTAATATTAAAAAACATACGCTAATCCTCTGGTCAGTTCCAGAACCAAGATAGTGACTCACTCTTGAAGAAGGTGCCTGGGTGCACTTGATGGTTAAATGCAGACAATAAATTTTCTTGCAGGATTTATAGAGTGTAACTTTGAAATCCAACACATAAAATGGGTGTTTTAAGATTGTTGTAGCTAAGTATTTATTCAGGTACCACAGAAACATACACTTTGAAAGGAAACAATTGAATACAGTCAGTCATACAAAAACAAAACAAGGGGATTAACAAAAGGTGAAGTCTATTTTAAAAATCTAGACACACCCTAAGTCTTTGTAGCTGTGGCATCACTGACCACAGGGGGCGTACTTTGATTATAAATCCCTCTGAAAGTGCAGGTGAGTAGAGCCTACTTCAGTTTTTTACTCACTTTGTATGTGCATGTCGTTTTTCTGTTTCTAAATATTAATTGACCCCATCTGTTTAATTCTGTGACTATTGTTATTTCTGGACATTCAAGGTCGCCTTACAACAATAGTAAAAACACAATAGCACATAATTAACTTTCAATCCTTTTAAAAAATGTAAATCTTTATTTAGATGTAAAGGATTTACTTTAGATGTAGTAGTAAGTTGCATCCTTCTAGTTAAGTTTAGTTCAAGTTAGTTCTTATCTTTTTTTTATGAGTTACCTCAGATTAGTTCAAATCCCATTTAGTTCTATCGTTCAAGTTACACTTTAAGTTTATCATTTGTTTTGTTGTTTACAACCAAATGGTATGAATGTTCATTGTAAAATACCTGTTACAATAACTTTGTTTACAGTCATTCATATAAAATTTCAAAAAAAGTAATTTAGCGAAAGGCTGAATCAATCCTGACAAAGTATTTTCCTCTTTATGTGTTAATCCATTGTCTTGAATTACGAGTTCAGCTTTTAATCCTGAGTCCACTGAATTTTGCAGAAAGTTTGGGTGAATCCTACCAGTTCAGTTGAAAACAGGTGGTATAAGGGCTGGACATAGCAAGCCCACTTCCGGGTTGGAAGCCTATTAGGAAGTAGGGGTAGGCTCCATCAAGCCTGACCCCCATTGACATTCATTGAAAAATCGGCGCCAATTAAGTGACTATTTATTTATTTATTAAATGACGTTAACTGATCATTGTCTGGGTTATCTATTCATTAATGTAATTTTACTTATTACAATATTACTCTTGAAAAAGTTTTTAATTAGGGCCGAGCCGGTGATGACCGGGAGGGCCTATTGTTTTTGCTCGGATTTTTTTTTTTTTTTTTCTTTTTCTGCAAAATGATCCTAAATTTGACCCAGTGAACATGCACGAAAAGTCATTTTTATTGGTCCCAGACTTCAAGCTCGGCGAAAAATTTATGTATTTGAAGTCCCCGAAAAAAAATTACAAAAAATGACTCAGTGGCGACCCCTAGAAGAGTCAAAATACATTGGGCCTATGGAAAGTGAAAGTAACTTTTTTCCAACGTAGAAAAATTAAACTTGGTACATCCATAGGACACCTCAGGGCAAACAGAAAAGTCAATGACAGCCACACCCTAAACTCAACAGGAAGTCCGCCATGTGGGGTGAAACGCGCGGCCACTAAAATCGCACCCCTTGCGCAGAAAGATGCAAATCATTGTGTTTTAATCTAAATGGCCCCAAATCTCCAGCGCCCCCTACAAACATATAATGGGACCCAGGAATTTAGTTTGTCATAGAGACATGAAATTTGGTACACACATCTCTTATGTCATGACGAGCATAAAAGCCAATGACAACCACCCCCTATCTATAAATGTGTTGCCATAGCAACGTCCCAAATATTTGGAAAAAGTCAATGGGAAGTGAAAATTTTAGTTTGTCGTAGGCAAATGAAACTTGGTACACACATCCAGTATGGGCTTATGAACAAAAAAGCCAATTGGGACCACACCCTATCACACATGGTAAGGCGGCCATTTTGAATTGAAAATTTGGTCCGACTTAGAATACACCTCTTTTAAAAAAACAACAAAAAATAGCTGCTTCATTCCACAGACACCAAACTTGGGCAAAATTAGCTAAACACATGTATGTAAAATAGACAAGTGTTTTTCTAGACTTTTTTGCTCGAGTTATATTTTTTTTTATTATAATTCGGTATATATTTTTTTATTATAATTTTTCTGCAAAATGATCCTCAATTTGACCCAGTAAACCAACAACTAAAAGTCATTTTTATTGGTCCCAGACTTCAAGCCCGGCGAAAAATTTTATGTATTTGAAGTTCCCGAAAAAAAAAATACGAAAAATGACTCAGTGGCGACCCCTAGAAAAGTCAAAATACATTGGGCCTATGGAAAAAGAAAGTAACTTTTTTCCAACCTAAAAAAATGAAACTTGGTACATCCATAGGACACCTCAGGGCAAACAGAAAAGTCTATGACAGCCACACCCTAAACTAAACAGGAAGTCCGCCATGTGAAACGCATGGCCACTAAAATCGCACTTTGCGCAGAAAGATGCAAATCATTGTGTTTTAATCTAAATGGCCCCAAATTTGGTGAGTATCATCTAGACACGTGTGCCAACCAAAATTGTGACTTTGTTGTTGATATCTTATCGGGTATGGGTGGCAAGCCTGTAACGAGGTGGCCATTTTTGTGAAAATAAAATGTCTCTTAACTCTCAAACGCCTTCTCGGATCGAGTCGGACCCAAAAAGGCGTTTGTGCACATTCATGACCTGAACACAAAAATATGTAAATAAAAGGGTTATCTTTAGAAGTGGCTCTCCAGCGCCCCCTACAAACTTATAATGGGACCCAAGAATTTAGTTTGTCATAGAGACATGAAATTTGGTACACACATCTCTTATGTCATGACGAGCATAAAAGCCAATGACAACCACCCCCTATCTATAAATGTGTTGCCATAGCAACGTCCCAAATATGTGGAAAAAGTCAATGGGAAGTGAAAATTTTAGTTTGTCGTAGGCAAATGAAACTTGGTACACACATCCAGTATGGGCTTATGAACAAAAAAGCCAAAGGGGACCACACCTTATCACACACGGGAAGGTGGCCATTTTAAATTGAAGATGTGAACCGACTTAGAATACAACCTCTCTTTTAAAAAACAACAGAAAATAGCTGCTTCATTCCACAGACACCAAACTTGGGCAAAATGAGCTAAACACATGTATGTAAAATAGACAGGTGTTTTTCTTGTCGTTTTTGCTCGAGTTATATTTTATATTTCAAAAATTTATGTATTTGAAGTCCCCGAAAAAAAAATATGAAAAATGACTCAGTGGCGACCCCTAGAAAAGTCAAAATACATTGGGCCTACGGAAAATGAAAGTAAATTTTTCCAATGTAGAAATACAAAACTTGGTACATCCATAGGACACCTCAGGGCAAACAGAAAAGTTTATTACAGCCATATCGTAAACTCAACAGAAAATCTACTATGTTGGGTGGAATGCGTGACCACCTAAATCTCACCCCTTGTGCTAAAGGCTTTTCATCTAAACAGCTCCAAATTTGGTGAGTATCATCTAGACACGTGTGCAAAAAAAAGTTATCAATTTGTTTTTTGATACATTTGTGGCTGTGGTCGTAATGAGTCTGTGAAGAGGCAACCTTTGGGAAATAAATGCCATTTCCCAATTGCCAGGATCCTTCCTTTAGAGGAGGCCCCTCCAGAGCCACGGCTAGAGTCTTAGAAAACTCCTCAGAATCCTTTTACCGTGAAGTTTACGCTTTAAAGCACAAAATGCACTCCTCCGAGTGCATGTGTCCCCGCGGTCTCAAGGGAGGCGAGGGACTTTATCGCCGCTTGCGGCTTTAATTGAAATTCTTTTTGTGTATATCCGTGTGAGTGAATCTTGAGAGGATGGGTTTCATTTTCAGAACATCATCCAAAATGTAGCTTATTAAATGTGCTGTCTATTTGCTATTTTTAAAGGAAGAAAGAGGAGAAAGATAGAAAAGCAAAGCAAATAATAAAACATGGAAGGAGAAACATAGAAAGGAAAGTGAAAAAAGGTGATAAGAAAAAAGAAACGAAGAGAAAGGAAGTAAAGAGAAAGGAAGGAGGAAGAAGAAAGGAATAATAAGAAAAATAAGAGAAAAGGAAAGAACAAACAGAGACAGAAGGTAGGTTTGAGATGTGTTAGTGATTTTCTTCACAGGACTTTCAAGATTGCAACGCCTCCGCCAACCCCACCGGGATCTTCTGAGTCCAGGCCTAATGCTATTCCTCTATCCCCACCTCCCCCTGTCCTCCCTGTCATTCCCTTCAACCCAATACACACTCATCCCCTGGTAGCATCAGGCCGAATATCGGCGGACCTGGCCCACCTCCTGGCCGAGGTAAACTTTGCCCGAACCACTGGCAAGGTTAGGAGGAACATCTCCAAGGCTCGGATCAGGACGGCTCAGGAGATGACCAAGGCCAAAACTCCGGTTATAAAAATACCCGTGTCCATGTGGACTAGGCCTAAGTTTCCTTTCGCTTGTACAATACAGAAGGTACAGGGTTTAACAGTGTCATTGGCAGTGGTTTGTTTAAAGAAAATCTTTGAACCTGGTATGGGCTAAATAGCAGTGAGCAAAGTGAGCAAAGTCATCCGTCTTTCGGATGTTTTGTGTGTAACAGAAACCATAAAATGAGGCTCTTTTGTTGCTCTGACTCTACATTTAGAAGGCTACACAATGTTTGAATGCAGCCAACATGTGTCCTACCCCAGATTCAGTTTTGAGTTTGTGGTTGTACAAGTGGATGCTCCTTTCTCGGCACTAATTGTTTCCATCTACAGACTTCCTAACTACAAGATGACACCATTTCTGACAAACCCCAAAGGCCTTTTGGAGTCACTGGAGATTCTGGACATCAATCCGATTGTAGTTTGGAGAGATTTCAACAAGAATCTGTTGCACTTTGCAAGCAGTGTTGGTCATCTTTCTTCAAAAAAAGTAATTAGTTACAGTTACAAATTACTTCTCCCAAAAGGTAATTGAGTTAGTAACTCAGTTACCACATTGTAAAAGTAACTCAGTTACTCAGCAAAGTAACTGAAGTTATTTTTTATGTTCTATAAGGGTATTAGGTTCTATATCAGCTTAAATATCAAAGATGTTTAATATAACTGATTGAAGAATAAAAACACTATATATAGTATTTTAGAACATTTGGTATTTATTTCAACTCATAGATTGCCATATGATATACATAGAAATAAAAACATATAAAAAATAAATATTGAAAATAAAATTCAATGGCAAAATTAAGTCACACAAATGTAAACTTGTGTAAAAAGAAACAAAGAGAGACCTGGCCATTAAGTGCAAATCTCTGTACCTGTAATTTATTGCACAATAAACAGAACACAATCCAACTCTCTCTGTAGATTAACATGTTGTTCCTTCTTAAAGAAAATGAATAATACATTAATCTATTCTAAAATACTCCTCTCATCTAACAACTAAACCAGTGGTTGTTGCTGACACGTAAACGTAACAGAGCGTTGCTTGTTTTAACAGTGGCTCTGTCTCCTTCACTGGAACTCACGCAGCTGCCTATGGGGTTAGCAGCAGCAACAAGTGTCGTGTTAGCATGTGTTGATGTGACGTGCTTCAAAAGATTTGAGTTACTTGAGGCAGACGTGGATAAAGTCTTTTTTTCCTGAACATAGCATGTTACAGAAACATTCTTGCCTTTAATTTAAATTAACGAGAAGTAGTGCCGGTACTTCCAGTTCGGGAAGGCCACCTTTGAATTTCCCCGGCTCCATTGTCGCTGACGCTGTCTTGTGTTTAGTGGAGGTCAGAGCACGCAGTGAGTCCGCGTCGGCCAATCATCGCTTTTGCAGCAGTGTCATCATCCTTATCCCCACCCCTGCTCTCTCCAGCAGCAGCTTATGTGTAGCCAAAGATTGTAAATAAAAAATATAAATAATATAAAGCACCTCGCGCTTTATTCAACCAAATTGTAGTAACGCAACACTTTACATTCTCAGTAACAATAACGGCGTTACAACGATGGAAAAAGTAATTAATTTGATTACTCCGTTACTGAAAAAATGATGTTGTTAGTAACGCCGTTATACTCTTACGCCGTTACTTCCAACACTGTTTGCAAGAAAGCCTATTCTGGAGCTGTTTGAGTCTAAAGGTTACACCTACCTGATCTCAGCTGCCGCCACTGAGAAGAGCACTCCATTTACATCTCACGTCCTCAACACTGTCTCCATTCAGGTGTGTTGCACATGTAATAAAGTTATCACAGCCCAGTTTTCTGTGTCATTCTTGAATCTAATTATGTTTTATTATTATACATCAGCTGTAATTTAATCATAATTCATCAGGTATTCAGCTCAGAGTTTACATAGATACCACAGATTATAGTTTATAGAGTTACTTTCTCTAGAGTGTACATGGTGTACAGACATAAGGTCTATATAATTTATAAAGTTATCTGAGTTTAGAGTTTATAGAGTCATTCTCTTATAAAATCATATTTTACAGAAATATCAGCGAGTATACGTAGGTTTACAAAGATAGTAATAATTTATAAAATAACCACAGTTTACAGTTTTTGGAGTCTTCCAGTGTTCCACACATTTGCAGTGTTTTTCAGTTCTCCTGTTTAATTGTTTGTTGGGTCGAAGCCACTTCCACTAGTTTTAAAATAAACGTACTGGAAGATTTTTTCTCCACAGTAAGGTAGGAAGAAGAAATTTGTCTGATGTGCAGAGAACACTTAAAGAATAAAAACTTTTCCTTTCCAACACCACAACTGGGCGGAAACACCAATTTGTTACTCTGAAAACACTTTCTCCCGGCTCTTTTGGTACGAGTGTTTTGAGCTATGACTACAAGAATAAAAACTATAAAACCAATGTAAAGTTTGTTTAATTCCACTCAGAAAAAGGTATAAGTACAGCGCTGTACACAACACGCAGTTAAGTGAGGTCAGGCCACGTGTTGTCCCCCCCAAACACACATGGGGGGGCCAGGACTCCCCTGCAAAAGAGATTTGTAATCTCAATGGGACTATCCTGGTTAAATAAAGGTTAAATAAAAATAAAAAAAATAATAATTGTGCATCTGGTCAACCCTAAAAGTCATAACCTTTGGCCACACCTCACGCAGGAGGGGGCACTTGCCCCAATATCTGTAGTTTTCCACCAAGTGTCCAGCCAGGGGTGACCAACTGGTACTAACTGGTTTCAACAGATGAGGTATTTAGAGTTATAATCTAGGGTGCAGTATAGCATACAAAGTGTGCAAATAACATACAGAAAAGTTATCAAATTGTTTTTTATTATAAAACACTAACAGGAGGTTATCGTAATACATCTAGAAACACATATTAATAGAAAAGAGAAAACATAGTGCTAGAGTGTATGGTTGAAAACATGATTAGTTTAATGAGCACACACACACACACACACAGGGAAGATATAGTTAAAGATAAGAGACAGGGGTGCCTGGTATTAAAGGGGTCATGGACAAAGGTGAACAGAAAGGAGGGGCCATTAGAAGGAGGGGGTCCTCTGCCCCCACTGAATACGGTCATGTTAAAAATGTATAAAAACCCAAGGACATGTACAATCTTTAGTAGAGATGGGGAAAGTCTACGCTGGTCGTTTGTTGTTGTGGTTGTGAACAATAAAGACTCTATGGCATTGAACTGGTTGTGCGTTCATGACTTGTTACATCCTATTCTGCAGGCTGAGGGGTCAGAAATCCAGTCATTTAAAGCATTTCTGAGGAGCAGTCAAAAGGCAAGTTGGTGAAGAAACACAATGTCAACTCGTTCTTCCTGAAAGCCTTAGACAAATGGTCTTAAAAAGTCTTCACAATGACATGGGTCATCTCAGAAAGGACCGGACACTCGACCTTGCACAAACCAGATTCTTCTGGTTTGTAAACATTAAAGTCACCAGAACCCTTAAGTCTCTGCAATGATTTTATGACTATTGAACCAGACCGTAGTAACACTAAAGATGTCCTGGTAATGACTGACTTCTTTATGAAGTATGCAATTGCAACTCCCATTGCTGTTATTGCTAGATCTCAGCGCTGCATTTGATACGATTGATCATGCAGTGCTAATCAACAGACTAAAATAAATTTTTGGCATCTCTGGCTCTGCTCTCTTTTAATAAATCCTTCCCCTCCACAGCACCAGTGAAATTCGGTGTGCTACTATACTATATGTTACACCATTGGGACAAATCATCAGAAGTTATGGAGTAAACTTCCACTGTTCTGCCGATGATACACAGCTGTATCTACCAATAAAAGCGAATAATACTACTGACATCAAGCGTCTAGAGGCCTGCCTCGTTTCAATTAAAACATGTATGTCTCTAAAACAGAGCTCTTGTTAATTGGTCCTGCCAGTCATCGGCACAAGTTCAACAATCTTACTGTCTCGATCAACAATTGTGTGTTGGAGCACGAATGATGCTGAAATTCTCATTCATGCATTTGTCACATCCAGGCTGGACTATTGCAATGTGTTATTCTCTGGACTGCCAAGAAAAAGTACTCACGGACTACAAATGGTCCAAAATACAGCTGCCAGACTTTCAACAAAGACCAGAAAGTTTGATCACGTATTCATGTTAGAGCTGATTTCAAAGTTCTCCTGTTAACATACAAAATCCTTTGTGCTCCCTCTTACCTATCTGACCTCATCAAGCCCTGCGCCTCTCACCGCAGGCAACTCCAGAGTAGTGAAGAGTCCAGCCTCTCTCAAGGAGTTAGGTTCCAGAGCCCAATCTGTGCATAGAGGTGAGCCCGACTATCTCTAGTCAGTATCTCTCAATCTTCCGCTCAAGCTCAGGCTCTTTCCCCGCCAGCGAGGTGACATTTCATGTCCCTAGCGCAAGATTCTGTGTCCGGAGATTGGGTCACGGAGGCCTCTGCCTTCAACTGCCGCTTAATCCACTTTGCACCTGCCCCTGGCGGTTCCTCCCCCACGTGGTGGGCCCACAGGAGGTCGGCAATTAATAATGTTGTCCCATTCTTGTCTAATACAGGCTTCTAGTTGCTCAACTGTCTTAGGTCTTCTTTGTCGCGTCTTCATCTTAATGATGCACCAAATGTTTTCTATGGGTGAAAGTTCTGGCCAGTACTGGATCCTTCTTCTACGCAGCCATGATGTTGTTATTGATGCAGTATGTGGTCTGGCTTTGTCATGTTGGAAAATGCAAGGTCTTCCCTGAAAGAGACGACGTCTGGATGGGAACTTGGATATACCTTTCAGCATTGATGGTGTCTTTCCAGATCTGTAAGCTGCCCATGCCACACGCTCTCATGCAACCCCATACCATCAGAGATGCATGCTTCTGAACTGAGCGCTGATGAAAACTTGCGTTGTCCTTGTCCTCTTTAGTCCGGATAACATGTCGTTCCAGTTTTCCAAAAAGAACTTCAATTTTAGATTTTTCTGACCACAGGACAGTTTTCCATTTTGCCACAGTCTATTTTAGCTTTGGCCCAGAGACAACACATGCACTTCTGGATCATGTTTAGATATGCCTTATTTTTTGACCTATAGAGTTTTAGCTGACAACAACAAATGGCACGGTGGATTGTGTTCACCGACAATGTTTTCTGGAAGTATTCCTGAGCCCATGTTGTGATTTCCATTACAGTATAATTCCTGTATGGGATGCAGTGTCGTCTAAGGGCCCAAAGATCACAGGCCTCCAGTCTGGTTTTCAGGCCTTGACCCTTACGCACAGAGATTGTTCAAGATTATCTGAATCTTTGAATGATATAATGCACTGTCGATGATGATAACTTCAAACTCTTTGCAATTTTTCTCTGAGAAACCTCTTTCTGATATTGCTCCACTATTTTTTGCCGCAGCATTGGGAGGAATGCCTATCTTGACTTCTGAGAGACACTGTCACTCTGAGAGGCTCTTTTTATACCAAGCATGTTTCCAATTGACCTAATAAGTTCAAATTGGACCTCCAGCTGTTCTTTATATGTACATTTAACTTTTCTTATTGTTACCTGTCCCAACCTTTTTGGAATGTGTAGCTCTCATGAAATTCAAAATGAGCCAATATTTGGCATTACATTTCAAAATGTCTCACTTTCAACATTTTATATGTTATCTATGTTGTATCTAAGGTTATAGGTCATACACCTTTCTTCTTTTAACAGGTTGGTTTAGGCCCTTGACATTCCAGCTTACTAATTTAAGTTGTTTAGTCTTGTTGCATATTAGGTTTATATTAGGTTAGTAGGTTTGAAAGCAAATATAAAACCCCAGAGAGGGAAATTTAAATGACATTATTTTTACAAAAATGTTCATCACAATGATTTCCAGGATGTTTCTTTGATACAGTCCACATTACACAAATGTGCATGAGCTTCATACAAAATGCTGCAAAAGCTGTTCCTTTAATGTTACTCAGCAGGTTTCCTGTAATGTAGTCAGTTTGACTACATTACTCCAAATAGTTATGTATTATTAGCATCGAGAGAATTGTGTCCTGCCTCATGTTCACGGCTGAGGCACTAAATCTCTATCAGGTTTAGTAAGTTGATAATTAGCCACCTTTAAGGTGGGAAATGGTCTGGGGTTGCACCCATGACATATTTAGAAGTAAAAGAATGTCCCCCATACGTACTTTTAATACGTATTAGGGGACTTATTAAAAGTAAGTATGGGGGACTTACTTTTAAAAAGTCCCCCATACTTACTTATTAAGTATGGGGTACATGTGGATGCTTTGACATCCACATATCTATGCTTAGTGGCCCTGAAAAATGCATACCGACTCACCTGTAGAATTAATTGAATACAGTGAAATACCCATGTTACGCCACTGGGTGACAGTAGAGGCGACAGAAGGTGGAAGGTGAAGGACTTATAATAAGTAAGTAAGAAGTAAACCAGTTCAGTTGTAGGCAGTCAGTCAAAATGAAAGCCATTACTCATCAATGCTGTATTATTTTGTGTTACAGAAAAAACCTGTTGCACACATTTTCAGCACCTCTGTGTATAACACTAGCGTAGAAAAGGCCTAGGTTTGTGGACCTGGCGACCACAGCAGAGCCTTTATACAGCCTAACTGCAGAGAGTCAGCTCCTTGGATTCAAACCAAGAGTATTTTTTACGTTACATTTCCAAATAATCAAATAATGCTTGATATTTTATGACCACAAATATAATTTTGGAGAATTACCTTCATACAGTCTCAGATCAGCACCGTGAAATAAAAACTATTACATATTATTTTATTATTATATTTTTAAAGAGGTTCCACAGTGTGGTAGATTGTTTGAGACATTTATTTAAAAACGTATGAGCTAATATGCACAGCAGGTGTCGCAGAAAATATGTGTGTGCTGAATGTATGAGCATGTGAGACTTCACTTTGTAAGGTCCTGTGCAGACTGTGCTGTCAATAAGAAACACTCAGAGGATTTGCTAAAGTTAGCTCTTATTCCTGAGCTGCAGACACCTGCTGTGCTCTGTGCAGCACTGAGCAGGACACAACTATTATTAAGCCCGGCTAATGAAACAATGAGTGGAGCTCAGAGGACTCTCGCTCCAACGGGCCAAGTAATGCTGGGGCATCTTTAGGATGCTCCTGGATAATCACTCATAGCAAGTCCTTGCTTTTTGCTTACAGCCCAGTAGTGTTGTAAAGTGTTAAAGATTATGATTAGTGAAAATTATTATTACATTAAAGCAGATGCATGACTCTGATCTGCTGAAGAACAAACATAACATACCGTTAAACTTTCACACAGCAGCAATGTTTCACAACACAGGGCATGTATCATTCGTTGTGAATAAAGTTATTTTGAATTGTATTTGCCTCACTATTTCCCTATCTATTCATTAAATATAATAATGGAGTTTCCAGAGTTTCTCTGCTTGCTCGTCTTTGCTTGCTCATCAACATTATAATGGGGGGAATAAATTACAAAGTACATTTCTTGAAACTGAAAAATAAAAAAGTTCAATCTGATTCAATTTTGCTAATACTTAATTAAAAAACTTCCAAACAAAAGCTGGATTTTCTGTTTTTATTATTTAGACATTATATCAAAACATTTTACATTAAGTATAAACCTTTTGAATGAAATTGCTGGTGTAGTGGGTCATAAAAATATCCATATTGAAGTCATAATCTGCTTATGTGGGTTATAGTATTTAAGTTTTTTATTTTCTCATTTATTTTATTGGGACAGTGCATGTTGATGAAAAAACATGAGACACAGCCGCATGAATGTAAACATGCCAGATTGTAGCCTTTGCCTAATTTTCGTTCATTGTCCCAACATTTTCACACATTCATACACCAGAGCAACATTCACACACAAGGCATATTAAGGCAATTGTATTTATATAGCACAATTCCTACACTGGGTAACTCAAAGTGCTTTACAGGAATAAAAGACAATTTACAAGATTTAGGTTAAGAAACATAACAAAACTTATATAGTGCAGATAAAAAACACTTAAAGTTGTAATATAGATGGAGCTAAAGAGGAAGGTTTTTAACCTCCCCTTGAACATTCGTAAAGTTGAGGCTGTTCCAGGTTTTTGCTACTTGAAACTTAAACGCTGCTTCACAAGGATTAGTTCTAACAATGGGCACGAGCAGAAGCCTGTCCCAGATGTTCTCAGAGTCCGAGGAGGTTCATAAGCAACTAGCATGTCAGAAATATATTCTGGTGCTAAACCATTTAGAGACTTGTAAACCAGCAGTGCTGTTTTAAAGTCTATTCTCTGAGCAACAGAAGCCAGTGCAGAGATTTTAAAACTGGCGTAATGTGGTTGTACTTCCTGGTTTTAGTTAGAACCCGAGCAGCAGCATTCTGAATAAGCTGCAGCTGTCTTAACCCTCGTTTTGAGAGACCAGTGAGCAGGCCGTTACAGTAATCTAACCTGCTGGAGATAAAAGCATGGATAAGTTTCTCTAAGTCTGTTTGAGACATTATCCCTTTGACTTTGGAAATGTTTTTAAGGTGATAAAATGCAGATGATATAATTGACTTAATGTGACTGTGGAAATTCAAGTCTGAGTCCATGATGACCTCTAGATTTCTAACCTGATTTTTAGATTTTAGAGAAAGAGACTCGAGGTGACTGCTGACACTTTCTCTTTGTTTTTTGTGGCCCAAAGATGATTAGTTCACTCTTGTTTCTGTTCAGTTGGAGAAAATTATTTTGCATCCACATGTCAATCTGTTCGATGCAGTGACACAGTGAATGAATTGGTCCATTTTCACCTGCTGTGAGTAAAATGTAAATCTGAGTGTCACCTGCATAATTATGGTATGATACGCCACAGGTGCATATTAACTGGCCTAAAGGAAGCATGTAGAGATTGAATATTCAACTTTATTGTCATTACACAAGTACAGGTACAAGGCAACGAAATGCAGTTTAGGTCTAACCAGAAGTGCAATAGCAGTAAAGTGCAGGATACACAGTTAACAACCGAAACAAAGTACTTCCTGTCTTCAAGATAGAACTGAAACCATTTAAGGGCAGTTCCAGTGATACCTCTCCATTCCTCTAATCTCTCCATTCCTCTAATCTTTGTGACAGTATTTTGTTTGATACACTTTGTGTATCAAACGCAGCACTCAAGTCCAACAGAACTAAGACAGAGACTTTGCCTGCGTCAGTGTTTAGACGGATGTCATTTGTGACTTTGATAAGTGCAGTCTCAGTCTGTGATGGGGCCTGAATCCTGACTGAAAAGGATCAAAGCAGTTGTTAAATAATAGAAAGTTATTAAGTTGCTGATATTCAACTTTTTCAATGACTTTACCTAAAAATGGCAGGTTTGATATGTTAATACACGTTAATACACCAGTGCAACATTCTCTTACGTTAATACACCAGAGCAACACTCTCACACGTTCATACACCAGTGCAACATTCTCACACATTCATACACCAGTGCAACATTCTCACACGTTCATACACCAGTGCGACATTCTCACACGTTCATACACCAGTGCAACATTCTCACACGTTCATACACCAGTGCAACATTCTCACACGTTCATACACCAGAGCAACATTCTCACACGTTCATACACCAGAGCGACATTCTCACACGTTCATACACCAGTGCAACATTCTCACATGTTCATACGTTCATACACCAGTGAAACATTCTCACACGTTTATACACCAGTGCAACATTCTCACACGTTCATACACCAGAGCAACATTCTCACACGTTCTTACACCAGTGTAACATTCTCACACGTTCATACACCAGAGCAACATTCTCACACGTTCATACACCAGTGCAACATTCTCACGCTCATACACCAGAGCAACATTCTCACACGTTCATACACCAGAGCGACATTCTCACACGTTCAAACACCAGTGCAACATTCTCACACGTTCATACACCAGAGCAACATTCTCACATGTTCATACGTTCATACACCAGTGAAACATTCTCACACGTTTATACACCAGTGCAACATTCTCACACGTTCATACACCAGAGCAACATTCTCACACGTTCTTACACCAGTGTAACATTCTCACACGTTCATACACCAGAGCAACATTCTCACACGTTCATACACCAGTGCAACATTCTCACACGTTCATACACCAGAGCAACATTCTCACACGTTCATACACCAGAGCGACATTCTCACACGTTCAAACACCAGTGCAACATTCTCACACGTTCATACACCAGTGCAACATTCTCAAACGTTCATACACCAGTGCGACATTCTCACACGTTCATACACCAGTGCGACGTTCTCACACGTTCATACACCAGTGCGACATTCTCACACGTTCATACACCAGTGCAACATTCTCACACGTTCATACACCAGAGCAACATTTTTACACGTTCATACACCAGAGCAACATTCTCACACGTTCATACACCAGTGCAACATTCTCACATGTTAATACACCAGTGCAACATTCTCACACGTTCATACACTAGAGCAACATTCTCACACGTTTATACACCAGAGCAACAAATTCTTACACGTTCATACACCAGAGCAACATTCTCACACGTTCATACACCAGTGTAACATTCTTACACGTTCATACACCAGAGCAACATTCTCACACGTTCATACACCAGAGCAACATTCTCACACGTTCATACACCAGTGTAACATTCTTACACGTTCATACACCAGATCAACAATCTCACACGTTCATACACCAGTGCAACATTCTCACACGTTCATACATCAGTGCGACATTCTCACACGTTCATACACCAGTGCGACATTCTCACACGTTCATACACCAGTGCAACATTCTCACACGTTCATACACCAGTGCAACATTCTCACACGTTAATACACCAGTGCAACATTCTCACACGTTCATACACCAGTGCAACATTCTCACACGTTAATACACCAGTGCAACATTCTCACATGTTCATACACCAGAGCAACATTCTCACACGTTCATACACCAGTGCAACACTCTCACACGTTCATACACCAGAGCAACACTCATACACATTCATACAAGGAGGGTTAAGAGTCTTGTCCAAGTACACACCTAAAATATGAACTGGAGAGTTGGAATTTCCAATTAAACTTCCGATTATAGGACAACAATACTGCGGCATTCTCACGCCCTTACCTGATTGTTACATTGTTCTGGTAGCAGTCTAATGTTGCATTCCGGGAGCGGGAGGCTCAATGTGAAGGCCTGAATCATTGGCCGGTTCTGGATCACTTATGGGCCCATTTGCTTTGGACCATTTCAACAGACAAACCGCTGCCATTCATCTCTCTCCTTTATGTGTGCTTTATGTTTTGTGTGATTATATTTCCTAGACATGGTGGTGTTTGGTGAAATAATAAAATCTTTGATAGTCATTTTTATGTGTATAACAGAAGCCAAAGCATTCCAAAAAGCAGAGCAATACAGACAATACATAGAAAATACAAAAACAAATATACCTATACATGTATAAAGTTATAAAGTTCAATCAGTTCAACTGTTGATGTTGTGAGTAACAGAAATATGCCCTGCTCTATAATACATAAATTGTTGCATATTAAGAGTGGTAAATAAAAATAGCACAATCTTAGAACATAATTGGAACATAATGAAACATTTTTTTGAGGTTGTAAAAATCCAAACATCTCATTCCTAGCTGGTTTAAAAACGGTATAGTGAGAACATTAGCATGGTTTAGGTCATGTTCCTAGAACTGTGAAATCCTGTGAGCTTTCCAGACCCCTACCAGTGCAATGAGGAGTTTTTGTGTTCTCTTTAGACATGACTCCTTGAGAGCAGATTAGGTCAAGTCTGATGAGAATCAGTGCACAATCACACACTGGAGGTGGTAAACTACTTTTGGCTAAGGATGCCCTGGAATAAGGAAGACGCAAGTAAAATCCTGGTGCAAAAACATTGAGTTGAACTGGGCTCATGTGACCAGTGACCAACTGTATGCAAGATGTAAGAGACTGAGATGAGAAAGACCCGGTTTGGACACACTGATTTCTCCAGCCCCAGTAAAGAACCTGGTCCAGTTAACACTATTTTAGTAAAATGTCCTCACTTATTTTATGTGTTATTTATTAATGCCATTGTTTTAACAAAGTATTATACAATATAGATTTTAATATATTGATTTATATTATTGTGTAAAAATATGTAGTTTGAATATATCAAATATATTTTCTGTAGAATTTAGACTAGTTAAATTCATTATCAATGCCATTTATAGATACAAATTAATATTTTATATTAGCTCCTCTGGTGGAGAGATTTGTGCACCCAGTTAAGGTATGAGATTCATAGATTGGGAGTTTGAATCCTTTGCAACTCTGTGTTGGCCCAGAGCCTGGGAAAAATGGAGAGGGTTGTGTCAGGAAGGGCTTCTGGTATAAAAACATTGCCAAGCTACTCATGGGAACTACTTTGCAGTGGCAACCTCCGGATGGGGTCAAGCTGAAAGGCACTTAATATTAGTTAATATTAGTTTTATTTATAAATCAACAAGGCCTATGATGACACCATTCTTACTGTGGATTGATTGCTGATGTTTTGGGGATGTGTGAGCTACAAAGACACAGGAAACTTGGTCAAAATTGATGGCAAGATGAATGCAGCATGTTATCAGAAAATACTGGAGAAACATTTGCACTCATCAGCCTGGAAGCTGGGACATACTTGGACGTTCCATAATGACAACAATCCAAAGCACAAGGCCAAGTCAACTTTTCATTGGCTACAGTAGCATTAAGTGAAGGCTCTGGACTGGCCATCTCAGTCTCCTGACCTCAGTATCATTGAGCCACTCTGGGGAGATCTCAAACGGACAGTTTATGCAAGACATCCCAAGAATTTACAGTACACTTTACACTTTTTGCCAAAACAAATAGGCAGTATTACCATCTGAGAAAATAAAGAGCCTCATCCACAACTACCACAGAAGACTTCAAGCTGTCATTGATGTTAAAGGTGGCAATACACAAAATTCAGGGTCATTTGGGCAGTTTCTGTTGTCATTATTACTTAAAGTGTAAACACAGTTGTTTGACAATAAATGACATCACCGAAACACTAACTATTAATGAAAAAAAAAAAAGGTTTTTGTGTTATCATTTATATTCTCTGAAAAATGGGCAAATAAAATCACAAATTCTGCCAGGGTAAGTAACCCTATGAGCAACTGTATATCATCTAGTGTAGATGGGTCATGTCCTACAATGTGTTAGTCAGCAAAAACACCTTGCTTTCTAATTGGCTCTTAAATTGTGCATAGAGTTTTTGTTTTCTCATTCCTCTAGATGCTGCTCCATATTCTTTAAATACAACTTAATTTCCATAGTTTAACCACTTTTTAGTGCCACCTGCAGACACACAAATTGTCTTTTCCTGTATTAGATTAATCTTTTTCAATGCATATCTTTCATATACATGAACCTTGGGGGATTTGTCTGTTATACTAATAATGTAACCTAATAAATTTTGATTGTACAAAAGAAGTAAAATAAGTATGCTTTTATGATTTGTCTAACAGTCAGGCTTAAAGTTTTTTTATGTGTGTTACTACTTGGCATTTCTTTCAGCCTCATCTTGCAGCTAAACCTAATCTTGCAACTTAACCTACAGGTGCTGGTCATATAATTACAATATCAATCAAAAAGTTTATTTATTTCACTAATTCCAATCAAAAAGTGAAACTTGTATATTATATTTATTCATTACACACAGACTAATATATTTCAAATGTTTTTTTTTTCTTTAATTTTGAGGATAATAACTAACAACTAAGAAAAATCCCAAATTCAGTATTTGAATATTTCTTAAGACCAATGCAAAGAAAGGATTTTTAGCAATCTCGGCCAACTGAAAAGTATGAACATGAAAAGTATGAGCATGTGCAGCACTTAATACTTAGTTAGGGCTCCATTTGCTTGAATTACTGCAGCAATGTAGCGTGGCATGGAGTCGATCAGTCTGTGGCACTGCTCAGGTGTTACGAGAACCCAGGTTGCTCTGAGAGTGGCCTTCAGCTCTTCTGCATTGTTGGGTCTGGCATATCACATCATCCTCTTCACAATACCGCATAGATTTTCTATGGGGTTATGTTCAGGTGAGTTTGCTGGCCAATTAAGAACAGGGATACCATGGTCCTTAAACCAGGTACTGGTTGCTTTGGCACTGTTTGCAGGTGCCAAGTCCTGTTGGAAATCGAAATCTGCATCTCCATAAAGTTGGTCAGCAGCAGGGCTCGAAAACCTCCTGGTATACGGCTGCGTTGAACTTGGACCTCAGAAAACACAAAGGACCAACACAAGCATATGACATTACATTTTATCCAAAGCGACTTACAAGTGAGGAAAATGGAAGCAATTTTAACAACTCAAGGTACCAAAAAGCAGAGATGCACCGAAAACTAGTCAGTTAATACCCAGCAAGAAAAGGAATCAATAAAAAAGGAAGTAGAATTCAGTGTTTGTCATTTAGGAGTTGACGGAAGAGATGTGTTTTTGCTGAATCTGCTGATCTTGTAGCAGCAAGTAGATCATTCCACCAATGTGGAACAGATCCAGAGAACGTACGTGAGAGTGATTTTTTTCCTTTTTGGGATGTACCACCAGACGTTGTTCCATTGCAGAGTGCCAGAATCTGGCAGGAACATAGGTCTGTATTAGCGAGTGAAAAGATATGAGGGTGCAGAACCAGTGGTGGTCTTGTAGGCCAAGAGCATAGCTTTAAACTTGATGAGGGAGTCCAGCCAGTAGAGCATTGCAATAATCCAGTTTGTACAAGACAAGAGCCTGGACTAGGAATTGCGTAGAGTGCTCTGATAGGAAAGGTCTAATTTCCTAATGTTGTAGAGAATGAATTTACAGGACCGGGTGGTGCTGGCGACATGACTTCTGAAGTTTAGTTAATCTATCATCAATTACAACTCCCAGATTTCTGGCAGTGCTGGACAGTGTAATGGTTGATGGGCCTAGTTGAATTGAGAGGTTGTGGTGGGTCTTTGGGTTGGCCGGAATCACAAGCAGTTCTGTTTTTGCAAGGTTCCGCTGCAGATGATGGTCCTTCATATAAAGTGAGATGTCACTCAGGCATGCCGAGATGCGAGCAGAGACCGTCGGATCGTCAGGTTGAAATGACAGGTGGAGTTGAGTGATAGCAGTGATAGGAAAAGCCTTGCTTCTGAATGACAGAGCCAAGGGATGTCATGTATATGGAAAAGAGTAGCGGTCCAAGCACTGAGCCCTGTGGCAGCCCTGTATTGAGATTTTGGGACTCAGAGACCTCATTCCTCCAGGATACCCTGAATGACCTATCTGAGAGGTAAGACTTGAACCATTGCAAAGCCATTCCAGAGACACCCATCGCCCTGAGAGAAGACAGGAGGATGTGATGATTAACAGTGTCAAAAGCAGCAGACAGATCCAGTAAGATGAGTACAGATGACTTGGATGTTGCCTTTGCCAGTCTCAGGGCTTCGATGACTGAGAGCAGTGCAGTTTCGGTGGAATGGCCGCTCTTGAACCCAGACTGGTTGCGGTCCAGGAGGTTGTTTTGTGTGAGAAACACAACTCGCTCCAGAGCTTTGGCAATGAAGGGAAGGAGGGAAACCGATCTGTAGTTTTCTAACAGTGTAGGGTTGAGAGTGGGTTTCTTCAGTAGTGGTGTGATGCGGGCATCTTTGAAAGCTGTGGGGAATGACCCAGTGGAGAAAGTCGAGTTGATGATTTGGGTCAGAGCAGGCACAATAGATGGAGAGATGGCCTGAAGGAGATGTGTGGGGATTGGGATCCAGCAGGCAGGTGGTAGGGTTTGTTAAACCAATGACCTTAGAAATGTCCGCTTCAGTTAGAGAAGAGAAAGAAGAGAGTAAACACATATCAGGGGTGTGGACGAGTTCGACAAATGGTGGCGCAGAGAACTGACTGCTGATGGCGGTCGTTTTCTTTACAAAGAAAGACGCAAAATCATCAGCTGTTAAATCTGATGAAGGTGGGGGAGCAGGCGGACAAAGGATGGCAGAGAAGGTTTTAGAGAGAGTGCGCGAGTTAGGTGAGTTGAATAACTTAGAATGTAGTAGTCAGTTTTTGCAGAGGTGACATCAGCGGAGAAGATAGAGAGGACAGACTGGTAGATACAGAGGTTAGGCAGGATAGGAGTAGGAGTAGAGTAGGATCTTTTGACTTGCAGCATTTTCTCTCAGCTGACCGGAGGCTGGCGCGATGCTCGCGTAGAACATTGGATAACAAGGGGGCAGACGAGGATGTACGGGCTGGTCTAGATGTAAGAGTGCATAAGTTGTCCAAGAAGGATGTAAGCTTTGAGCACAGTGTATCGGTGGCATTGTTGGTGTTTAAAAGAAAGTGCTCCTCGGAAGTGCAGAAGAGACGGCAAAGGTCTGTACAAAAGCTGTAATAAAATCAGCTTTGTTCACAGTAGATTGAAACTTTACACTGGAACTCAAGCAATGTGGATTGTGTGTCTCTCCTCTCTTCCTCCAGACTCTGGGACCCTGATTTCCAAGGGAAATGCAAAATTTACTTTCATGAGAAAACATAACTTTGGACCACTCAGCAGCAGTCCCAGGCGAGACGCTACTGACGCTTGACATAAGAAATGCGACAGCTAAAACCCATGTCTTGCATACGTCTGTGCGTAGTGGTTCTTGAAGCACTGACTCCAGCTGCAGTCCACTCTTTCTGAATCTTCCTCACATTTTTGAATGGGTTTTGTTTCACAATCCTCTCCAGGGTGCGGTTATCCCTATTGCTTGTACACTTTTTTCCACCACATCTTTTCCTTCCCTTTGCCTCTCTATTAATGTGCTTGGACAAAGAGCTCTGTGAACAGCCAGCCTCTTTTGCAATGACCTTTTGTGTCTTGACCTCCTTGTGCAAGGTGTCAATGGTCATCTTTTGGACAACTGTCAAGTCAGCAGTTTTCCCCATGCTTGTGTAGCCTACAGAACTAGACTGAGAGACCGTTTAAAGGCCTTTGCAGGTGTTTTGAGTTAGTTAACTGATTAGAGTGTGGCACCAGGGGTCTTCAATATTGAACCTTTTCACAATATTCTAATTTTCTTAGATACTAAATTTGGGATTTTCCTTAGTTGTTAGTTATTATAATCATCAAAAATAAAAGAAATAAACATTTGAAATATATCTGTCTGTGTGTAATAAATGAATATAATATACAAGTTTCACTTTTTAAATGTAATTACTTTTTGATTATATTCTAATTATATGTCCAGCATCTGTAATTGTAATAACTCTTCCATTTACATTTATTCATTTAGCTGATGCTTTTATTTTTTTTAAAGTGACTTACATTGTTCTAATGTAATTTCCAGTGTTACATCCACTGGAGGCAAGGACGACAGTATGAACTGTGGTGAGAGCGGAAATCGAACCACCTACCTTCCGGTTGAAGGACGACCGCTCTACCCACTGAGCTACTGCCTCTTGACAAATTATCCTGAAAATCTTGAAAAGCACACCTTTTTATATACAATCAACAACATATCGAGACATCTGTTTCTATAAACCCTTTGATGAACTGTTTAAAATAGTGCTGCAGACTTGAGAGTTTGAGACTCTCCTCAGAACAGCCTATTGCTGTATGATTAGCACAGCTCAGAACAGATTAGGTAATTATAGATTTGTTCGGTGCGGAGTGCAGTCAGGCGTAAGGGCATGAGGGGGCGGGGGGTGGGTGTAATGGGCTGCAAAGGTGGAGCCAGATGACCACTGGTGTTCCATGTGCTCCTGGATCTCTGTTTTGAGAGCTATGACCACACATGTTTATTTTGATAAAATTGTTTTTAGTTAACCCTTTAAAACCGAGCCTGTTTTTTGGTGTGTCTGCTCGAAAACAACAGTAAATTTACTATATCTCTGCAACTACAAGGTGTATTTCAAAGGATTTGAAAGGGGCACTTGTGAGATTTCCCAGAAGGAAATGCTGCGCAATGGTACAGTTTCAGAATAAATCAAGATGAAAAACAATAGAGGAAGGCAGTTGCAGCTCAAACACTATTTTAAGTTACAACCACACATGTCAACCTTACCTGCACCAAATATAATTGTTCTAATGTGAAACAAACCAATACTATTAAGATTTTTTTATGAAATGGTCAGGCTGAGTCTCCATTATAAAGAATAGGGCAGAATTTGGCATATTTTGGTACCACCTGTTTTTGTTTGCTTGCTGTTTGGTCTGTGTTTGGAGAAAAATGTAAATGGCTTATTGTGCTTGTAGCTGAGTCTCAGCAGATCAATTTGGTGTGCTGCTTTGCCATTTTTTTCTGAGTGTCTGAATCCCTATAGTCCCCTAATTGGGGAACTTAGTTATAGCAAATAAGGAAAGAAAGCTATTGATTATAAAACATCAACATTTTCTGTTTATTGGAAAAATATTTATTTGTTGATCTGCTGAAATTTGATCAATCCATCTATCTTCTACCGCTTATCCGGGGCCGGCTCTTCCGGGGTCCCTCCAGCGTGTCCTAAGTCTTCCTCGAGTCTCTTCCTGGTGGGACATGCCCAGAACACATTTCTAGGGAGGCATCCAAGAGGCATCCGAAACAGATGCCCGAGCCACCTCAGCTGGCTCCTCTCGATGTGCAGGAGCAGTGGCTCTACTTTGAGCTCCTCTTGAGTGACCGCGCTCCTCAGCCTATCTCTAAGGGAGCACCCACCACCCTGCGGAGAAAGCTCATTTCCGCCGCCTGTATAAGGGATCTTGTTCTTTCGGTCATGACCCAAAGCTCATGATCATAGGTGAGAGTAGGAACGTAGCTCGACCAGTAAATTGAGAGCTTTGCCTTGCAGCTCAGCTCATTCTTTACCACAACAGACCGGTACATTGACCACATTACTGCAGAAAATGCAGTAATGTAAAAATGCAGGTCTGTCTGTCAATCTCACACTCCTTCCTTCCCTCAATCATGAACTCCTCCACTTGAGACAGGAGCTCTCCACCAACCTGAAGGGGGCAAGCCACCCTTTTCCGAATGAGAACCATGGTCTCAGACTTAGAGGTGCTGATCCTCATCCCATTCGCTTCACACTCGGCTGCAAACCATCCCAGTGCACACTGAAGGTCCTGGCTTGATGGAGCCAGCAGGACAACATCATGCAAAAAAATGCAAAAAGCAGAGACGAGATCCTGTGGTCCCCAAACCAGACTCCCTCTGGCCCCTGGCTGCGCCTAGAAACCCTGTCAGGACCGGTGACAAAAGGCAGCCCTGCCGGAGTCCAACATTCACCGGGAACAGGACTGAGTTACTGCTGGCAATGCGAACCAAGCTCTTGTTCCGATAGTACAGGGACCAATCAGCCCTTAGCAAAAAAAAAAACATACTCCCAGAGCACCCCTCACAGGGCGCCACGAGGGACACAGTCGAATTCCTTCTCCAGATCCACAAAGCACATGTGGATGGTTGGGCAAACTCCCATAAACCCTCCAGAACTCTGGAGAGGGTATAGAGCTGGTCCAGTGTTCCACGACCGGGATTAAAACCACATTGTTCCTCCTGAATCTGATGTTTGACTATAGGCCGCATTCTCCTCTCCAGTACCCTGGCATAGACTTTCCCGGGGAGGTTGAGGAGTGTGATCCCTCTGTAGTTGGAAAACATCCTCCGGTCCGCCTTTTTGAAAAGAGGGACCACCACCCCGGTCTGCCAGTCCAGAGGTACTGTCCCCAAACGCCACGCAATGTTGCAGAGGTTTGTCAGCCAAGACAGCCCTACAACATCCAAAGACTTGAGGTACTCAGGGCATATCTCATCCACCCCTGGTCCCTTGCCACCAAGGAGCTTCCTAACTACCTCAGTGACTCCAGCTCCACCTCTGAGCCCATGGCCTCTGCTTCCTCTAGGAAGACATGTCGGTGGGGTTGAGGAGATCCTCAAAGTATTCCTTCCACCATCCAACAATGTCCCCAGTTGAAGTCAGCAGATTCCCACCTCCACTGTAAACAGTGTTGGCAGGGCACTGCTTCCTTCTCCTGAGGTGCCAGACGGTTTGACCAATAGTCCTTCTCTATGGCCTCACAGCACCCATCTCAGACCCGAGTGTTCGTTATGGACAAACTGTGACTAGCACAGAAGTCCAATAACAGAACACTGCTCAGGTTCAGATCCGGGGGGCCGTCCCTCCCAATCATGCCCCTCCAGGTGTCACTGTCGCTGCCCACGTGAGCGTTGAAGTTCCCCAGTAGTACGACGGAGTCCCAGGTCGGACCACTTTCCAGCACCCCTCCCAGAGACTCCAAGACGGCCGGGTACTCTGCACTGCCATTTGGCCCGTAAGCACAAACAACAACCTATCCCCGGTCCTTGATTTTTTTTATATAAAAATAAATCCCATAAAGGGTTCTGAACCGCACTTTGTCTGGCCCGTCACCTAGAACCTGTTTGCCCATAACTGATTATTATTATATTTTTTACAAAGTCAGATTATATTTGGACTAAAGCAGGGGTGTCAAACTAATTTTAGGCTTTGTAATTTTTGCACTTTCCAAAATCATAAGAAGTGAAGTGTACCCTGTAATGGGCAGGTTTTGGCCCGCGGGCCCCGTTGTTTTTGAGACATGATAAACAGAATTAATGAAATTCTTTTGCGCAGTGGCTCAGTGGTAGAGCGGTCGTCCCCGGTTCATACTATTGTTGTGTCCTTGGGCAAGACACTTCATCCACCTTGCCTCCAATGTCTGTAGCACTAGTGTATGAATGTGTGTGATTGTAGAGTTTGGTGGTGGTTGGAGAAGGCTGTGAGCGAGGTGTATGGCAGCCCCCCTCTCTGTCTACCCCAAGTTTGAATGTGTGCGAATGGGGTGCCTGAGAAGGGTACAGAGAAGCTCTAATTAAATGCACACCATTTACCATTTTTGCTTCAGAGGTAAACAAAGCCGGGGAAAAGAGCTGCAGGATTGTGACATCTCTAATCTTAGCCGCAGGACTCCACCCTCCTGCCTGCAGCTTGTCAGACCTGAGTCTCACTTTACCTTTACACACCTCCGTTTGGCTCCAGCTGTTGTCTCTGTGGACGTATTGTGAATGAATGGATCGGCCGGATATATACTAGACTGACGACCGATATTTACGTTGGGTTCCCCATGGATTTACCAGTGTACGGACCATGACTGTGTTCAATCTTTCAGTGACGCCCACAACAGTGTAGTAGCTCTTCACAGATATATTTGCAGCAGTACAGAACAACTTCCAAGGCAACTGGTAAGCGTCATCCAAAATTAGTACACATTATAACACACACGCGCAGTTTTAATTGTGTTGAAGTGCTTTGCTGGTGCTTTTGTTAAAAAGAACTAACCAGTGAAATGCTTCTTGACTTTTGCATTAGAAGTTAAACTGGAGTTTATAATGTTTTTTTTTATGTCTTTATGATGATGTCTACAATGATTATGTGATATCTCTTCGGAAGGTGTGTTTTTTCTTGGGAGCACTGATCTAAATTTTTAGTAATTGGTATTTTTTGTTTGGTTTCAGTCTTAAATGCAGCAAAGGGATCAAAAAGTCCCTGAGTAATCCCATGCATAACAGTTGTCAGACAGGTGCTGGTGACACCATGACCTTTCCTGGGAAGCCCCTTTTCTGTTACATAACTCAATCACTTGTGCTAGAGCTGCTAATTTTATCCTCTTTAAAAGGCTTAGATCCCATTATTGCTCCTGTCAGTGAATCAGACGGACGTGATTTGGCAGTTCTTCTTCTATCACCTCATGTATCTGTTCATAGGGTCATAGGTCTGTTCATAGGGAAGCGCACACATATACATTTTTTCATGCTGGCAAGACTGTCTTTTGCTTCCATTTTGCAACATACACATGCATGTAAAATGTGCTGTATTTACTGTACAGTATATATATTATATTTCTAATTATATATTTATAGTCAGATTTTGAGCATGATTCTGTGTATTATTTTCCAGCTGTTGAAGGATTATGCAAAGATGTGGTTACATAAGTGTGCAGGCTCTACCTGGGATTGAAAGGCTTGAAGAGCTAAGCTTTAAGTCCAAGAGGCTTTACAGCAGACCACAACAAACATTCACTGATGCCACTGAGCAGTGACGAGTCCTGTCAAACTCAGACAGCAATGGCGACAAATTGACTGTCTAAATATTGCTAATATGTAGCACAAGTGGAGTAGTGACTAAAACCAGTCCCTGAGGCCTTCCTCTCAGTAACTGCACTAGACCTCTGAGTCTTGAGTTCTTTTATTTACATGGCACTTCCCTCAAAAAACATAAAACCAAACTCTAGCATTCATTCAGTAGTAAATACAAATGAATACATTATTACTTAGTCCATCCATCCATCTTACTTCTACCGCTTATCCGGGCCGGATAAATTCCCCTTTCCCTGACACTTCCTCCAGCTCTTCCGGGGGGATACCAAGGTCGTTCCCAGGCCAGATACATAGTCCCTCCAGCGTGTCCTAGGTCTTCCGTGGGGTTTCCTCCCGGTGGGACATGCCCGGAACATCTTTGCCTTGCAGATCAGCTCCTTCTTTACCACAACAGGCCGGTACCTGTACTGCCATTTGGCCCGTAAGCACAAACAACAGTGAGAGACCATCCCCGACCCGAAGGCGCAGGGAAGCGACCCTCTCGTTCACCGAGGTAAACTCCGACACATGGAGCCGGGGGCAATGAGCAAGCCCACACCAGCTCGCCACCTCTCACCGCAGGTAACTCCAGAGTAATGGAGAGTCCAGCCTCTCTCAAGGAGTTGGGTTCCAGAGCCCAAGCTGTGCGTGGAGGTGAGCCCAACTATCTCTAGTCGGTATCTCTCAATCTCCCGCACAAGCTCAGGCTCCTTACCCGCCAGCGAGTCCAGGGATTGGGACGCCGAGGCCCCCGCCTTCAAATGCCACCCAATCCACATTACACCGGCCCCTTACGGTTCCTCTTGCAGGTGGTGGACCCACGGGAGGTCGGCCCCACGTCGCTCCTTTGGGCTGAGCCCAGCCGGGTCCCGTGGGAAAAGATCCGGCAGTAGAAGAATTATCTTGCTAATTATTATTAGTTTGTGGATTTGCTTGAACTAGAAAGAGCTACTAAACATAAATAAAATGTGCAAAAGGATTTTGAAAAAATACCCTTAGAAAGAGCTACTGAACATAAGTAAAATGTGCAAAAGCGTATTGAAACAAAATGTACATAAAATAAATTATAAAACATAACATAACCATAGAACAGTAGCTGGGGTGTCAGCCAGCGAGTCGCCTGATTCTTTTCACTTGTAAAACTCAAGGGTGTATTGGTAATGTAGTCTCTGCTCTCGGTGGGACGAATTAGGAAGCGTGCATTGTGAAGGGCGCTCTGGAAAGCGGCAGCGCAGGCAAAGGACTGACTATTGAATTAGCCAGGGATGCATAGTCCGGACAGTAGCTGCTGACAGATGAGGCAAATGAACTTCGAAAACGTCATCGTAAAAAAAAAGTCCTGTATGAAAGCGATACATTTTTGTCTTCTTACTTGGTCCAGTTCCCTCACTCATTTTTATACCCTTTCTTAAGTTTAAGGCAAGGCAATTTTATTTCCATCCATCCATCCATCTTCTACCGCTTATCCGGGGCCGGGTCGCAGGGGCAGCAGTCTAAGCAGAGACGCCCAGACTTCCCTCTCCCCAGACACTTCCTCCAGCTCTTCTGAGGGGATACCGAGGCGTTCCCAGGCCAGCCGAGAGATGTGAGCTGCTCCTCTCGATGTGGAGGAGCAGCGGCTCTACTTTGAGCTCCTCCCGAGTGACCGAGCTCCTCACCTTATCTCTAAGGGAGCGCCCTGCCACCCTGCGGAGAAAACTCATTTCGGCCGCTTGTATCCGGGATCTTGTTCTTTCGGTCATGACCCAAAGCTCATGACCATAGATGAGAGTAGGAACGTAGATTGACCGGTAAATTGAGAGCTTTGCCTTGCAGCTCAGCTCCTTCTTCACCACGACAGACCGGTACATCGACCGCATCACTGCAGAAGCTGTACCGATCCGTCTGTCAATCTCACGTTCCCTCCTTCCCTCACTTGTGAACAAGACCCCAAGATACTTGAACTCCTCCACTTAAGGCAGGATCTCTCCACCAACCTGAAGGGGACAAGCCACCCTTTTCCGACTGAGAACCATGGTCTCAGACTTGGAGGTGCTGATCCTCATCCCAGCCACTTCACACTCGGCTGCAAACCGTCCCAGTGCACACTGAAGGTCCTGGCTTGATGGAGCCAACAGGACATCATCATCTGCAAAAAGCAGAGACGAGATCCTGTGGTCCCCAAACCAGACTCCCTCCGGCCCCTGGCTGCGCCTAGAAATCCTGTCCATAAAGATGATGAACAGGACCGGTGACAAAGGGCAGCCCTGCCGGAGTCCAACATGCACTGGGAACAGGTCTGACTTACTGCCGGCAATGCGAACCAAGCTCCTGCTCCGGTCGTACAGGGACCGGACAGCCCTTAGCAAAGGGCCACGGACCCCATACTCCCAGAGCACCCCCCACAGGGCGCCACGAAGGACACAGTCGAATGCCTTCTCCAGATCCACAAAACACATGTGGACTGGTTGGGCAAACTCCCATAAACCCTCCAGCACCCTGGAGAGGGTATAGCGCTGGTCCAGTGTTCCACGACCGGGACGAAAACCGCATTGTTCCTCCTGAATCCGAGGTTCAACTATCGGCCGCATTCTCCTCTCCAGTACGCTGGCATAGACTTTCCCGGGGAGGCTGAGGAGTGTGATTCCTCTGTAGTTGGAACACACCCTCCGGTCCCCCTTCTTGAAAAGAGGGACCACCACCCCGGTCTGCCAGTCCAGAGGTACTGTCCCTGACCGCCACGCGATGTTGTAGAGGCGTGTCAACCAAGACAGCCCTACAACATCCAGAGACTTGAGGTACTCAGGGCGTATCTCATCCACCCCCGGTGCCTTGCCACCGAGGAGCTTCCCAAGGAGCTTTTCTGGTGCAATTTTATTTATATAGCACAATTCATACATTGGGTAACTCAAAGTGCTTTACAGGAATAAAAGACAATTTACAAGATTTAGATTAAGAAACATTAGAAAAATTAAAAACATTTTAAAAGAAGAGTGCAGATAAAAAACACTTTAAGTTGTTGTAGTGTAGGCGGAGCTAAAGAGGAAGGTTTTTAACCTCCCCTTGAACATTGTTAAAGTTCAGGCTGTTCCAGGTTTTTGCTGCATGAAACTTAAACGCTGCTTCACCTTGTTTAGTTCTAACTCTGGGCACGAGCAGAAGGCCTGTCCCAGATGTTCTCAGAGTCCGAGGAGGTTCATAAGCAACTAGCATGTCAGAAATATATTCTGGTGCTAAACCATTAAGAGACTTGTAAACCAGCAGTGCTGTTTTAAAGTTTAAGAGAAAAAAATGAGGTTTAAAAGTTGGAAGTCGCTAAAGCATTAGTTTTGCTGCACTTAGTGCCGTTGTTTGCGCATGCGCAGTGACCTAAGCGTCAGGAGCTGCCCTGTATGTCAATCAAGAGATTGGATGGATGATTGGCTATTTTTTTTTTTTTTTTTAATGTCATGCGATCTACCAAAACTACCTATCAACCAGTAGTTCGCGATCGACCTATTGAGCACCCCTGCTTCAGATTAATATTGACTTAGCTATAGATCTGGCTGAACAAATGTGTGATGATCTGCTATAAAGGTGTGGTAGCGCCCAAAGTGGGAAGCACTCGTGTTTTACCCCATATATTGTGAAATGGAAACAGTTTTTACAAATTTTCAAACGTTGAAAAAAAATTTAAACAAAAGATTATCAGCATTACTAAAACCCAATTTATAGAGAACAAAAAAAATTGTGTTAACTTCCCCTTTAACATCATACATTTTCATTACAGTCACAAAGAAAAAAAAAAAAAAGCAGAAAGATAGGCATATGCGGATTTTGCGGGGTGGCACTGCCTCCCCGGCTGCTGAAATATGTCACTACATCATTGCTAATTGCTTAAGTGCTCTTTGTCACAGTCCACAAAGTTCACTCCAGATCTTCCCTGTCACCGTCTGCTCTGCAGCCAGTTCACTACTTGTGGCTACCAGATTGTTCTGTTACATGTAGCACAGGACTCAAACGCTCAACACAGAGAGAGTTCAGAACAAAATTTATTGAATAGTCGTTGAATAGTAGACAGCAAGGAATCCGGACTTGAGCTGGAGCGTAGGATTGGAGCCAGAGCTGGAACTGACGCTGGAGCCGGAGCATAAGTAAGTACCGAGCTGGAGATCTGGCTGGAGTCCACTAGAGCACTGGTTCCCAAAGTTGGGGTCGGAGTGGTGGGCGGGGGGGGGGGTCGCGAGATGATTTCCAGATTTTTTTATTTTTTTTTTAATGATTAATATTTTTATATATTTTTTAAAAGGTTGTAATGATGCAAGTATACATTTAGGATAATTAAAATAAACTGAAAGTAAAACTTTGTAAAACTTAGCAAAACTTTGTTTGCTCCGATTAATTATGACAGTTAAGTAACGGCGTGTTGCCAAGTCCGCGGGCTACTTTTAAAGTCCATTTTGGGCAAAAAGCATAGTATAATAAAATCACCAAAACAAGTCTTCATGTTAAGAATGAATAGTACACAAACATTTCTAAAACTGTAAAAACTGTCTTTCTTTTTTTTTTTAAATAAAACATTCATTAGTTATTTTATAATAAACATACTGTCTTAAGTGCACCCCTTTATAATCATAAATTAAATAATAATAGATAGAATAATAGAATACATTCCAAAAATAAATACAATAGGCTAAATAATAATAATTTGCATGTGGGCTACATACATTTAGAAGAAGAAAAGAGGAACGAAGAAATGAATCGCGGATCGTCAGCAGTCTAATATTGGGGGGTCGCGGTCTGAAAAGTTTGGGAACCCCTGCACTAGAGGAAGCGGGCCTGATGAACAGGCAGGACTCTGCTGGACAAAAGCCAGTAGCAGAAACTGGTAGCAGTACCAGGAAGCAGGAACAGGTAACTGGACCGGGTAAGCAGGAACAAGTAGCAGAACCAGGTATCCGTAGCCGAAACAGGTTTGCAGGAACAGGTAGCTGAACCAGGTAACAGGTACAGAAACAAGCAGTGCTGGACATTCACTAATGGAGTCAGTAGTAACAATCTGGCAGCAACGAGTAGTGAGCGAGCTGCTTAACGGCAGAGCAGACTGAAGCAGCGGGAATGAGAATCAGGTGTGCCGACAGGTGTGACTGCTGACGGTGACAGGGAAGATCTGGAGTGAACTCTGTGAACTGTGGGAGTGGTAGCTATAAGTGTAGCTGTGGTAGCTGTGGTGCAAAAAAACCCTGAGTGTTGGGGAAATACACTGAGCGGATCACAGATATGAAGCAATAGTGATTGTTTTTTCTCATTGAGGGCAACGGTAAACTTCACCTGAGAAGATAGTGCACATAATCCCAGGACACACATAAGGCAACTACAGTCCACCGTTCCTGCTGCTACACCCTGGCAAAATGTATTTAGACATATGTTGTTTTGCATCTGTGCCATTTTTACCTCAAGTTCAGGGAAGGCAGCACGAGTCTGGAAATAATCAGCCAATCAGATATCTCATAGCTTGTAGTTTGTAAGTTGTTTCTGGGCAAAACGCCAAGTGGCTAAACATTTAAAAGTACATTGCGGTACATGTAGTAGGCTAGCGTTAACAGGAAGTTTGTTTGGAACAAATTCAACATGATGCTAGCGGTGGATGTAAAAGAGAGTAACTGACTTCATTCATTCATTCATTCATGAAATTCATTCATGAGATTCAAATCCACTTTAGCAAATTAATTCACCCGCTCACTTTCTGTGCCTCACCTGCTGCACAGACCGGCCAGGCCGACTTAACAAGCGGTGCTTAACAAGCGCAACAAAACAAGTATGTGTCTGAGGCTGAGCTTTAGTCTCTTCAAAACAGACAAAGTACAGAACAGAATACAGTACAGAAAGGATGTGAGCAGTAATTTGTGTTAGCAAAGAGGCTAAACTTTAAACAGAGGCTGTTCGAGTCTGAACCATCTCTGAGCCACAAGTTATTTTATAACACAGTCAGACCCGTGTTCACCTGTTTGAGGCCAATCCTCACTAACACAGATTTGGACAGATTTGTGAACAATATTTGTAGATAGATGTAGATAGAAAAAGTCTTAGATCTTTGAGATCAGCTCATGAAAATTTTTGTTTAGTGTATTTTATCTAGGGATGAACAATATTAGAAGAACATGCAATATGTTATAATTATTTTAAATTAACATTTTGATTCAGATAATCTAAAGAAATACAAGGCTATGGACTAACTTCCACTTCCAATTAAAGACTGAACAGGTCTAAACTAGGACTTTTTTATTCACCACAGATTCAAAGCTCTGTTTAGACAATGATTTCTAATGTTTATATAGCAATTTTCCACCTAGTAGGCATTCAAAGCGCTTTACATTAAGCTTCCATTCACCAGTGTTACAGCTGACACTACTAGAGGCAAGGTGGATTAAGTGTCTTGCCCAAGGACTCAATGACAGTATGAACTGTGGGGGGAGCGGGATGTTATGATGTTTTGGGATATTTTGACCGGGGATCAAACCGCCCACCCGCCGGTTGAAGGACGGCCACTCTACCCACTGAGCTACTGCCGCACCATGCTGCCCCTTGATAGCCATTATGTAGAAGACCATAAGGTTATTGCAATACAAGTTATTATTTTTGTATGGATATTGCAATCAATAATATTGTGCTAACAATAAATGTCTGATATATTGTGCAGTCCTGTTTTTATCTCTAATTTCTACATTTTGCTGTGGCTTGCTGCATGAACCTCCAGGTGGAAATGTGTTCAAACTGTAATCTACGCATGATCAGGGATTAGACAACTGAGCTTAAATCCTTGACCCTTGCACTGTGTTTAAGGGAAGTGGCATTTCCTCCAGTATAACCAGGCTGACGTCATATACATACTGTATATGTGAAGCTATTTTTATTGTCACGTTACACCAAACTATTTGTCCTCTTTTGAAAGTGCCAACAAGATGCAAAAACAGGTAGAGGTCAGGATGAACGAGAGCCACATAGAGCCCCCAGTGGACTCCTCAAAGAGCATCTGTAACACAATATACGATAAAATCATGAAGAACATGGTGCTGACTCTCACAATCCTAGGTAAATACTAACTTTAATATTCATATAAATAATCATTTCAACTTTTTAGTGAATATATATTTGATGTTTTGCACCATTTTGAGCCACTGGTCCATTAATACTTCAGCTTCCTCATGGCCAATGGTGAACCTTCTGTTCCCCTCCCCTTTAGGTGTGTTTCTGGGCTCCATCGCGGGCATGCTTCTGCGGCACATCTCCCCGCTCCCAGCTGATGTTGTCATGATGATTGCGTTCCCAGGAGAAATCCTGATGAGGATGCTGAAAATGCTCATTCTGCCTCTCGTCATCTCCAGTCTGGTCACAGGTGGGTGAGATGCACCACAGGCATAGCACGAGACCAAACACATGAAAAGACTTTTTTAGATTACAGTATTGTATCTTAGCAAATGGGACTTCAAGAAAACCGCAATAATAATCATATATTTAAATGAAAAAAGAAATAACATCTTAAATATTGAAGTAAAAGCATCTGGACTCTGATCAGAATTGATAAAGTCTCTTAGAATTAGATACAAAACGTCTTCACCTTGAAAACTGAGTCCGGATGCTTTTACTTCAACCTTTTTTTTTCAAGATGTCCTGGATGACTGAGAACCTTAACAGAAACTTCTTTAAGAGGCACTTTGCAGGTCTAGCACTCTGAATCTTTCCCTATAGAGCTCCTCTTACTGTAATGTTACGTAATGTTAAAAAAAATTGTTAAACAATGTTAGAAAACACTGTCGTAAAAATTCACTGTTGTCTGCTTTTGCTTTTATTTTGCCGGCTCTGCGATAATGAATAGCTGAGACTGACTGGGGCGAGTGTTTATGTGTGTAGTGTTAAGTATTTAGTTTCTTGTCAGACTTGAGACTTCCGTGATACTTCTTGACTCGAAGGGTCGCGGGTCGCTGGCTGGTCTCTGGACGATTTTTGCATGACTGTTTTTTCCACTAAGAGGTGCTGGGGGGGTTGGAACAGACCCTATCCACCACAAAATAAATCCATCACAATGACTCCAAAGCTGTTATTTTAAGATGAAAATCTTGCAATTTAAAAAACACTTTAACACAGTCTGTGTAGGTCACAATAGTCACATCTGATTAGTTTTAGTGCTAAGATTTGTAACTAAAGTTAAGTGAGTGACTGAGTATCAGTTTGTGAAGTGATAATGGCTGATATAATTTGTTGCATTTGTAGTAATGGAGAACTGTAACCCATTTACCTAAAACATTTATCAGCTCACTGACACAAACGTAACCCAATGAGACACATGAGACACATGAGACACACATCCTTACAGCTACTGTACAGTCAAATCCAGCTCTGTAACCTGCTGCTAGTTTTCAGCTGCCCCATCATTGTCTGAACCCCGCGCACACAGAAAACCTTTTTTCTTCTGATTGGATAAAAAGAGACAGAATACCAGTTCCAGTCTTTCTCTATTGCAACAATCTGACTAGGACAGCCTTGTAAATCTCTAAACACTCTTTAATTAAAGAGTTTAATTATATTGTTATTATGAACCATTACAAAGCAAGCTAAGCAAAGCAATTCCAGTTGGCCTTCTCCTGAATATGTTTGAAGTAGTATGAGATTTATACAGAAAATCATATTTGGTAACGGTGATTACCAGTTGAGGGCAGGATGAGATACAGGGACCTGTTAATAGATCATTTCCACTGTACGTTAGATACACATTTAGATACATCCGGCCTTCTGTCCATACTCTTTTTGTGTCTTTTTGCATTCAATTTGTCCATACTTTGGTACATTTTACCAAAGCATGCAAATATGGACAAACCACAAAGAGCAATATTTTAGTGGAAAGAAGAATCATCTCTATTATGTAGCATCCAACCCAGTTTAAATACCGCTGACCTTGTTTTTGCTTGGACAGGTCTGGCTGGTTTAGACGCTAAATCCAGCGGCCGCCTGGGCACAAGAGCCATGGTGTACTACATGTCGACCACAGTGATCGCTGCAGTGCTAGGAGTGGTCCTGGTCCTGCTCATTCATCCTGGAAACCCCAAGCTCAGGGCTAATCTGGGCCAGGGGAAAAAGAACGATGAGGTGTCAAGCCTGGACGCTCTCTTTGATCTTATCCGAAACCTTTTCCCTGAAAACTTGGTGCAGGCATGCTTCCAGCAGGTATGAGTCTCTCCAGAGAATGTTCTATGACTCAGGTGTTTGCACTTTGGCCTGTTGGTAATTTATTAATTACTTTATTTATAGATCCAGACGGTGACCACTAAAGTACAAGTGCCCACTAACAGAACCAAAGCTCCTCCACAGTTCACTGTCAAGAGGTCACTCCAGTTCAAAGGTGGAATGAACGTCCTGGGTATGTAAAGGCACACCCACCGCATTTATAAAGCTGTCCTACACACTACAGTAGGAAGAAGAAAAACTGAAATATAATTTATAAATAAAGCTGCTGTAGCGAATACAAAAGGTGCTAAATAAAACATTAATCATAAGTGCTCATACAAGTTTTGTTGTCGCTCTTTCTGTTACTTAATATCAAGTAAGAGTAAGACTTGAATCATACTGGTTACAAAACTATCTGTTAGTAAAATACAGCCAGATTTATCAGCACAAATATGTCCTGATATGTGTCCTTATCCAATTGGAGATGTAAATGGCTCTGAGTCCATGTTTTTTAGCCAAAGCACTGTTATACTGCTGACTTTTAAGGTAAATATGTTGATCCATAATAAATCACACAACAGGTAAAGCAAAAATACCACATGTTTAGATGTAAATAAATCAAATCTGACACATGATAAATATAATAGTCAGAAAAAGGGGTTGCTTTGCTAATGAAGCAAGAAAATTAAGAATTGATCTAATGTGGACTAGAGAGGACAGTTTTTAGATGTGAATACTTGTGTGTCCTGAGAGAAAGAAGACTGGTTTAAATGCAAAGTCTAAAGGTGTCTTAGAGATGCACAGCATAAACCAGTGCTGACATTTGCTGCTGCAGTAAAACAAGAGTTCTGTTGTATTTCTTCTCACACCAAATGTTTTTTCTTTGACAGGCTTGATAGGATTTTTTGTTTCATTTGGCGTCATCATGGGAAAGATGGGGGATAGGGCCAAACTGATGCTGGATTTCTTTAATGTCCTCAATGAAATTGTCATGAAGCTGGTGGGCGCCATCATGTGGTGAGTGCACTTTTAACATTCAGTAAATTATTTCAATAACTCAGCTATAACTATAGAATGAGTAAAAGCATTTTGTTGAATTTAATAAAGATAATGTTTTGCATATTTTAAAAGTAAATAAGTCCAATCAATTATTTAAAGTTTATTAGACATATTATAAATGCTGGAAGAGTTAAGTATCAACCTCTCAAATGTGGGTCAGGTCTAAATCAGACGTATAATGCTAGGTTATGTATGACACTGTTCCTCTAAATCATGGTCAGAGCAGGACTGGCGTTGATAGAGAATAGACTTGACGCTATTCTCTATAGAGAAAGCCATGTTTGGTACTTTTTGCCAGACTTTGCGGCAAGAGAAGTTGGAATAATATACAGTAAAAAAAACATGTACAGTTGCTGTTTATATAATTAGAATATCATCAAATAGTTGATTTATTTCACTAATTACATTCAAATAGGGAAAATTGTATATTATATTCATTCCTTAGACACAGACTGATATATTTCAAATGTTTATTTCTTCAAATTTTTATGATTATAACTGACAACTGAGGAAAATCACAAAGTTCATTATCTCATAAAATTAGAATATTGTGAAAAGGTTTAATATTGAAGACCCCTGGTGCCACACTATAATCAGTTAATTAACTCAAAACACCTGCAAAGGCCTTTAAACGGTCTCTCAGTCTAGTTCTGTAGGCTACACAATCATGGGGAAAACTGCTGACTTGACAGTTGTCCAAAAGTTGACCATTGACACCTTGCACAAGGAGGGCAAGACACAAAAGGTCATTGCAAAAGAGGCTGGCTGTTCACAGAGCTCTTTGTCCAAGCACATTAATAGAGAGGCGAAGGGAAGGAAAAGATGTGGTAGAAAAAAGTGTACAAGCAACTGGGATAACTGCACCCTGGAGAGGATTGTGAAACCAAACCCATTTAAAAATGTGGGGGAGGTTCAGAAAGAGTGGTTTGCAGCTGGTGCCAGTGCTTCAAGAACCACTACGCACAGACGTATGCAAGACATGGGTTTTAGTTGTCGCATTTCTTATGTCGTGGCAGAGTGGTTAGCACTCCTGCCTCACAGCAAGTAGGTCGTGAGTTCAAAACCCGGCCGACTCAAACATTCTCGGCCGACTCTGGTCTTTCTGTGAGGAGTCTGCATGTCCTCCACGTGTTACCGTGGGTTCTCTCCGGGTACTCCAGCTTCCTCCCACCGTCCAAAGACATGCATGTTTATGTCAATTGGCAACTCTAAAGTGTCCCTAGAGAATGAATGTGAGAGTGAATGGTTGTCTGTCACTGTCTGTCTCTATGTGTTAGCCCTGCGACTAACTGGCCATTGTCCAGGGTGTACCCCGCCTCAGGCCCAAAGCTGCTGGGATAGGCTCCAGTAACCCGCGACCCCTAACGGGACCAAGCGGTAGAAAATGAATGAACTATTGAACAACAGACAATGTCAGAAGCTCTCACCTGGACTAAAGAAAAAAGGACTGGACTGCTGCTGAGTGGTCCAAAGTTATGTTCTCTGATGAAAGTCAATTTTGCATTTCCTTTGAAAATCAAGGTCCCAGAGTCTGGAGGAAGAGAGGAGAGACACACAATGTTGGTCCACTGTGTTTTTGAGGTCCAATGTCATGGCAGCCGAATAACAGGAAGTTTTAGAGCACTTCACTTTCTGCTGCTGACCAACTTTATGGAGATGCAGATTTAATTTTCCAACAGGACTTGGCACCTGCAAACAGTGCCAAAGCAACCAGTACCTGGTTTAAGGACCATGGTATTCCTGTTCTTAATTGGCCAGCAAACTCACCTGAACATAACCCCATAGAAAATCTATGCGGTATTGTGAAGAGGATGATGTGATATGCCAGACCCAATAATGCAGAAGAGCTGAAGGCCACTATCGGTGCAACCTGGGCTCTCATAACACCTGAGCAGTGCCATAGACTGATCAACTCCATGCCACGCTACATTGCTGCAGTAATTCAAGCAAAAAGAGCCACAACTAAGTATTGAGTGCTGTACATGCTCATACTTTTCAGTTGGCCAAGATTTCTAAAAATAATTTTTTTGTATAGTTAAGTAATATTCACATTTTCTGAGATACTAAATTTGGGATTTTTCTTAGTTGTCAGTTATAATCATCAATTTTAAAAGAAATAAAAAAAATTAAATATATCCGCCTGTGTGTAATGAATGAATATACAAGTTTTCACTTTCTAAATGGAATTAATGAAATAAATCAACTTTTTGATGATATTCTAATATGACCAGTGCCAGTATGCTTTAATTCAAAACACTTTAATCAAGTGTTGCATTTAAACAATAGTATAATGTGCAAAATCTTTTCATTTGATAGTAGACTGCAGGTTGAGAGGAAAAGGGTAAGAGAGAGGGAAATGACATTGGGCAAAAGAAGCGGGTGAGATTTAAACCCTGGTCTTTCTGCATTTGGCATCCACTCTACCGAGTGAGCTAGTGTAGTGTAACTTCAGCAAAACTCTTTTTCAGTGTGCCTGGACAGAAGTTAATTTAGATTTCTGGTAGCTACTGACCAAGGAATCAGTGGGCTCTTTTGTCTTTAGGTTGTTGACATTTTATTACAAGGCAGGAGAAGGCCTGTAAATGTTATTGACTAACTCTGTTTCCTCTGTTGGTCTCCAGGTACTCACCTCTGGGTATTGCCTGTCTGATCTGTGGAAAGATCATCTCAATCGCAGACCTGGAGGTGGTGGCGCGGCAACTGGGCATGTATATGATCACAGTGATAGTGGGCCTCATTATCCATGGAGGCATCTTCCTGCCACTCATATATTTTGTCATAGTTAAGAAAAACCCTTACAAGTTTTTCATGGGCATGTTCCAAGCCTGGGTTACTGCACTCGGAACCGCATCAAGGTAACGGCATTTCTGTCTCACTCAAACTGGTAATTAATCAGGATTCTCTCAGGCTGTTTGTACAACCCTAAAGTATGGTGGCTTGGAAGTGCAAAACAAATTTATTAGTATAAAACACAATTAAAATGTCTGAACCTTATTAAAACCAACTTAACTTGGGCAAAACATTTTTACCAAAGGCAAAATAGATCTACCTCTTTAAAAGAAATTTGCAAGACAACAGATATATGTAGACCAATGGGAGCGCTGTAACTTACAGAAGTAACTACGGCTAATGAGCTCAGTGTGAACCAGCACACCCTACTTGTGCTGATTTATAAGAGCTTTCTAGTAGTGTTCAGTTCAACGGTAGATCTTTTATATTTTTTAGAAATGTTGTATTTTGTTATACGTTATTTTAAGGAACAATGCTTTTTCCAAACATGCTGTCACTTCTGTTGGTTGGTGGCCGTCTGTAATTGTCTGTAAAAAATAAAGTAATTCATTTCACAAAATTACAAATAATTAATAGACTTTCTTCTCCAAGAATTTATTGTACCTCGGAACCATTAAATTTGTTCATTATAGACAATATCTGCACTTTCTAAAGCCTTTTGCAAACTAAACTTGTCTTCATGCATGTTCTGCTTGTGTCTGCCACAGCGCTGGCACTCTGCCGGTCACGTTCCGGTGCTTGGAGGACAACCTGGGCATCGACAAGAGAGTAACACGCTTTGTCCTCCCAGTGGGGGCCACCATCAACATGGATGGCACAGCACTTTACGAGGCTGTCGCTGCCATCTTTATTGCTCAGATGAACGGCATTGAGCTCGATTGGGGCCAGATTGTTACTGTCAGGTGAGAATATACCGCAAAATAATGTTCGCACAGGCCATAGTGTAATAAGGCCAACAACAATAGGACAACAAGGCCATAGTGTGATTTAATTCATTTAGTGTGAGATGTTTTCTGAAATGGACAATAATATTTAGCATTTATAGGCTGTAACTCTAATGAGTATATCACACAATAAAATCTTTTAAAAGTTTTATTATATCCGCTACAGCTTCAGCAAGAGAGGCCAGTGTATAAAGAGCAGAGGTGTGTAGAGTAGGCAATGAACTAAAAATAAAGTACACTGTAAATTAAGTTAAATTTACTTAAAAATGATTGGAAAAATGATTACCTTGTGTAAAGTAAGTAAAGGAAGTTAGTTTTATCAAGTTGAATGTAAAGATTGTATATTTGTGCAGTACACTTAATGTATTCAATTGAAATAATTAGGGTTTACTTTGTAATTTTTAAACTTATAAAACATAAGTATCTTAGACTTTTTTAAGTCAGAATGCAGTAATAATAAATCACATAAACATCATATACTTAATAATTAAGTAAGCTTCACTTAATTTCAGCATTACATATACTGAACAAAAATGTAATGTGCTAAAATCAAAGAAATAAGATTTTTTCTATGTACACAAAAGGTCTATTTAGCTCAAACATTGTTCACAAATCTCTCCAAATCTGTGTTAGTGAGCACTTCTCCTTTGCCATCCAGGTGTGGCATATCAGGATGCTAGAGAGCATGATTATTGTACAGGTGTGCCTTAGGCTGTTTCACTTTATTGTTGTTATTCCCTCATTATCCCATTTACAAGGAGCAGATAAAAGGTTCATTTCAAATGTGCTATTTGCATTTAGAAACTGTTGCTGTCAACTCCGAAGATGAGATCCAAAGAGCTGTCACTAATAGTGAAGCAAGCCAATATTAGGCTGAAAAAATATGGCAAAAACTTTAGGTGTGGCCAAATCAGCCATCTGAAGCCTCAGGATATTGTAGGCCTGTCTTGGTTGACACGCCTCTACAACATCGCATGGCGGTCGGGGACAGTACCTCTGACTGGCAGACCGGGGTGGTGGTCCCTCTTTTCAAGAAGGGGGATTGGAGGGTGTGTTCCAACTACAGAGGGATAACCCTCCTCAGCCTCCCCGGAAAAGTCTATGGCAGGGTACTGGAGAGGAGAATGTGGCCAATAGTTGAACCTCGGATTAAGGAGGAACAATGGAGCTTGGTTCGCATTGCCAGCAGTTAGTCAGACCTGTTCCCAGTGCATGTTGGACTCCGGCAGGGCTGCCTTTTGTCACCGGTCCTGTTCATTAGCTTTGTAAATAGTTAATTTATTAAAAAGATAACTATTAGAAACACAAATCACTTTAAGGAACATTACTGCTGCAGATGCACACAGGACTCAAGTCTCAAAATACTTACAGTATTGTTCGGGATGGTAGCAGTACAATGTGACTAACCAGAATAATCCAGGTTTTAGTATTTTTTTTTTAACAGGATTTCTAGGCGCAGCCAGGGGCCGGAGGGAGTCTGGTTTGGGGACCACAGGATCTCGTCTCTGCTTTTTGCAGATGATGTTGTCCTGTTGGCTCCATCAAACCAGGAACTTCAGTGTGCACTGGGACGGTTTGCAGCCGAGTGTGAAGCAGCTGGGATGAGGATCAGCACCTCCAAGTGTGAGACCATGATTGTCAGTCGGAAAAGGGTGGCTTGTCCCCTTCAGGTTGGTGGAGAGATCCTGGAGGAGTTCAAGTATCTTGGGGTCTTGTTCACGAGTGAGGGAAAGAGGGAGCGTGAGGTTGACAGACGGATCGGTGCAGCTTCTGCAGTGATGCAGTCGATGTACCGGTCTGTCGTGGTGAAGAAGGAGCTGAGCTGTAAGGCAAAGCTCTCGATTCAGCGGTCAATCTACATTCATACTCTCATCTATGGTCATGAGCTTTGGGTCATGACTGAAAGAACAAGATCCCGGATACAATGAGCTTTCTCCGCAGGGTGGCGGGGCGCTCCCTTAGAGATAAGGTGAGGAGCTTGGTCACTTGGGAGGAGCTCAAAGTAGAGCTGGCTCGTCCACATCGAGAGGAGCCAGCTGAGGTGGCTCGGGCATTTGTTTCGGATGCCTCCTGGACGCCTCCCTAGGGAGGTGTTTCGGGCATGTCCCACCGGGAGGAGACCCCGGGGAAGACCTAGGACACGCTGGAGGGACTATGTCTCTCGGCTGGCCTGGGAACGCCTCGGTATCCCCTCGGAAGAGCTGGAGGAAGTGTCTGGGGAGAGGGAAGTCTGGGCATCTCTGCTTAGACTGCTGCCCCCGCGACCCGGCCCCGGATAAGCGGTAGAAGATGGATGGATGGATGAATGGAAAATGCAGATGATGTAATCGACTTAATGTGACTGTGGAAATTCAAGTCTGAGTCCATGATGACCTCTAGATTTCTAACCTGATTTTTAGAGAAAGAGACTCGAGGTGACTGCTGACACTTTCTCTTTGTTTCTGTGGCCCAAAGATGATTAGTTCAGTCTTGTCTCTGTTCAGTTGAAGGAAATGATTTTGCATCCACACGTCAATCTGTTCAATGCAGTGACACAGTGAATGGATTGGTCCATTTTCACCTGCTGTGAGTGAAATGTAAATCTGAGTGTCATCTGCATAATTATGGTAGGATACGCCACAGCTGCTTATTAACTGGCCTAAAGGAAGCATAAAAAGATTGAATAATAGAGGTCCCAAGATGTCAGGACCATTTGGTCTGATACACAGTTACCAACCGAAACAAAGATTAAGCATGCATTTTATTTGCTGAAGACAAGACTGAAGGGAAAATGGCCCAAGAACATGCAGGAACGGAAGACAGTTGCAGTAGAGGCCTGGCAGAGCATCACCAGGGATGAAACCCAGCGTCTGGTGATGTGTATGCGTTCCAGACTTCAGGCTGTAATTGACTGCAAAGGATTTGCAACCAAGTATTAAAAAGTGAAAGTTTGATTTATGATTGTTAATCTGTCCCCTTACTTTCAGTCCCTTAAAAAGTGGGAGGCACATACAAACTGTTGTAATTCCTACACATTCACCTGATTTGGATGTAAATACCCTCAAATTAAAGCTAAAAGTCTGCAGTTTAAGCACATCTTGTTCGTTTCATTACAAATCCATTGTGGCGGTGTATGGAGCCAAAAATATTAGAATTGTGTCGATGTCCCTATATTTATGAACCTGACTGTACGTGGAACCACTTGACATGACATTTTTAAGTAAAACAAAAAAAAAAGTTTTTTTTTTTTGTTTGTTTGTTTTTTTAGTGTGGGCACACCTTATTAGCTTACACCCAGTATATTATTTTACTTTTTTTCTCAATTAATCTCAGTCACACTATTAAAGTTGCATTCAATCTGGTACATGCAAAGTCCCTCAAACAACAATTCAGGATGAAGACAATGCGTAACATGTGTACAATATGTGAAAGACAATGTTTAAAACAGAATAAACAATTATGTAAATTATTTAAAGTTGATTTAATTTCTGGTCATTTAAACAGGCTATATTGATGGTATTTGTAATGTAAGTAATAATAAAAAAAAATAGTAAGCATTACTTAAATATGTTTTGCAAAAATGAAGTGAAACTTACTTGATTTTGTTAAGTATATACAGTTTATGTGACATATTACTGCATTCTGACGAATAAAAAAAAAAATAGGTTGACTTTATGTTTTACAAGTTTGAAATTACCATGTCATTTCAAATCCCAGTATTGGTAATTTCAAACTTTAATATATTAAGTGTATTAGTCTAATACACTTAATATATTTGAACTGAATATATTAAGTGTACTAGTCTAGTATCCAATCTTTTCATTCATCCTGATCAAACTAAGTTCCTTTACTTACTTTATCTAAGGTTTTTGGTTTCCCGATAATTGTTAAGTAAATTACAGTTACAATAAAACTGATAAAAAAATATATATATATACTTTTGACCAAGGGCACCTCAACAAGCAGACCAAAGTGAGCACCAAGAAATCATGAGTGGAGAGTCTTGTCATGAAAGAGAACCTATTTTTCAGAAATCTACAGTTATAGTACAAATATCAAATATTTCTAACTTGAAACAATATCTAAAACTGCTTGATAATCTATAAGATTCAAGCTGTGTTCTCTGTGTTTCTTTTACCAGTGTTTCTATTACCTGCTGCAAACAGGACTTTTAAAGCACTTATCCCTGTGTTTAGTGCCACTGCAACCTTAGCCAGTGTGGGAGCAGCCAGTATCCCCAGCGCGGGCCTTGTGACAATGCTCCTGATCCTCACAGCTGTGGGGCTGCCCACTCAGGACATCAGCCTGCTGGTGGCTGTTGACTGGCTGCTGTGAGTTACATTCACTTTCACATTTTCTCAACAAAAAAATTAAATGAGTGTGTTATACAGGTTTTAGTTTTCCAGAAAAAACAAAAAAGCAGGAGGTCCATATGGCAATAACTGTTTTAGAAGATCCACAAATGTTGTGCATGATGGAAAAGGTCTGAGCCCAGATGTGAGTGCTACCTGACAGCAGAAAAACATTGTAGCTGTAGCTGCCTTTAAAGTGGCGCGTGGGGGAGAGTGCACTATATCTTGATCGTAAAGTTTTCAGGCCCTCCTCTTAGGGGAAGCACTGCAACCTTGCATTGTTTGGGTAGGTGTGAATGGATTATCTGACATTTTAACATGTTGCAATGTTAGGTGTGAAAACGACCATAGTTCTCTCAGAGAACAACGGTTACAGTTCTCATTTCTTATGTTACGATGCTGGTCTTTTTGCAGGGATCGCTTCCGTACCTCAGTGAATGTCGTCGGGGATTCGTATGGAGCAGGCATTGTCTATTACCTTTCCAAGGATGAGCTTGACACATTCGATGCTCAGCAGATGCGAATGGATGACTTGGAGATGGCAAAGACACAGTCCTACTTTGAAAACAACACCAACCAGAATGTATATGCACACCACAACTCAATTTTGATAGACGATTGCAAGGTACACTTCACCTTTAAAGATATAGAGACCTGTATGTAGAGATGGCCTCCTCGTGTGTCAGTGACTTCTTTGGTGTCCTTGTATCTGTGAGTAGTATCTCAAAAAGTGCTGAACTGAACCATTCAAATCACATGAAAAGCAGTTTTTGTGCTACCATGTCAATTAAGTGACATTACACAAATGTTTTTTTAGTGTCTTGTACAAACTGTATATTCTTCTGCTATGTTTATTCTATTTTCTTTTTTGTAACTGGACATGTATTTTTGTTAGCCCTGACCAAATTACAACTAGTGGTGTACATGAAGACTGCTATTTCAACATGTGGCACATTTAAAATCATATTATCAATGTAGTTATAGCAAGGTTTTCTTGGACAATGGTCCTATTTAGACTCATTTTCTTATGATGCAACTGTTCAAAAGGTTGCATACACTAATGTGCTGGCTTCTATGTATTGTAATTCGGTTGGGCAGAGAATCCATAAAATACATGGCCAACTGTATTCTGTAATTCTGTTTGAAAACCTCAAACTGTGAGGTGTGTTGGGGAACCTATGATCCAAATGTACAGAAGCTTTGGCTTCTCTGCCCCAACCAGTGATCATCTAAACTCAGTGTGCCTTGGGCCCATAGTTTGATGTCCTTGAAAACTGCTTACAGGTCTCCATGGGCAAGAACGGTAATACTCCAGACTGCAATTTCATTGAAGAGGAACCATGGAAATGCAATTAGAGCAGATCCAGATGCTGCCACGCCTTACCCTGAGGTCCACCAGCATTATTTTCCACTTACTGCAATTTAAAGATGGACACTCGTAAATGTGTGCGCAATACACAGAGACAGACTCTATAAACAGGTACATTATAGACAATGGCTTGACAAAAAAGGGTCTTTCTTGGTGCTACTGCAAGCTCCCTGTTCTGTCCACAGATCTTCTGCAACATAGTAATTTTTGTGAATGACTTTCTGTTAAAGAAGAAAATGACATAGTATCAGAGTTGGTTGTACAAACTTCAATAATTATACAGTATTTTTTTTATGAAAGATGAATAATTGTGCTGATGAGACTGGTTCTGGTAAGACACATGTTCCTGTTTCATGCCAAAGTACCATTAGAATGATTGTGAGGTTATATATTTTCAATTCAAACATTTCAGTTTTAATTAATGCTCTAAATAGGCCTTGTGATGGCTGTATGTAAAGACTGTATGTGCTGATGAAAAATGGACATTGATGGTAACCCGGCTGAGTAAATGAATGGTTACTGAAATAAAGTTTAACAATGTTATATTAAATATACCTAAAATGGAAAACAATGATATATCATTTATGGCTATGACAAAATACAGGACAGTATGTGATGATCAGTGTGTTCTTCGACAGGACTGAATCCATGGCTCTAGAGTTTTCAAACTTCACAGGTGGAATGCAGCGCCCCATGTCGCAGTAGTGTGTAGGACAGTAAACCCATCTCTTTGACTCTGACTTATGGGATTAAAGCCTGATGTCACAACCATGGCAAGCTTATAAAAAGCACAGCTTAGGATTTAGGGCCATAAGGGGAGAGGCAGCACTCTGTACAATCTGTCCTATTTGGAGAACTGAATAGTAAATATACTACATGTGAGGGGCCCTGCTGCTTGATTATTTACTTTTGTGTTTTAAAAGCTCATCAAGAGTGTGCGTGTGGCTACAACACGCCTGTGTGAGTGTGTTCTTATTCATGATGGTCTGTGAGAGCAGGGAAAGGATTAGCCAGAGAAAGGCATGGAACTGCAGAGGTAGATGAACATCTCTCAACTCTCAGCATACCAGTGATCTGTTCTGTTTTTTGTTCTAAACTGTGTGTGTTGTAATTTTTCTACATTACAACTTTGCCTTGAAAATGTCCACTGCAGAGCGCAGTCAAAACTATATTTATTTGATAACTATAATGGGACTGAAATAGAGATATGGCTCTTTTTCACACTACACTGGTTTATCAGAAGCTCATTCATCATTAGGACATTTTGGTGTTTTGCCTCCTGTATTTGCCTAAATTCCAAACCTGTAAATAAATGTTTAGCATGATTTTCCATATCACCTGCTGTTTTCAAAACTAAGTACAAACTGAACTTTTCCTTCATTTCTTCTTATTTTATATAAACCACTGCTCATATTCATGTTTAAAGTGCCTCCTTGCACTTTGTGTACAAATTCTATTAGATATGTATAAATCTATAACGTGTTTATAGGCTTTGACTGTCAAATTTCATTATTTTGCTCTATAATAATTCTGTGTAGTGCTGTCGCTAGTAAAATAGAGAGATTTAACCACATAGTTTTGTATTTAAATGAATGTGACTAGTCACTGAAGGCGCACATACTGTACTTCTGATTCTTTCTTCATTAACCAGTGGATGATGCATGAGACAGTCCTCTCAGACCAGAGCTATAACAACACAATATATGTGTCCACGTGAACAGAAGGTGTTCAGTTGTCAACATGTTTTTTAACACAAAGAGGTTCAAGTTACATGTGTCAGAGAGTCTTGCAAATGCACCAGAAGAATTTTGTTGGTAAATGAACACTTTTGTAAGGTATATTTTTCTCTTGCTGCACAGAGGAAGGTTCTGTGGGTGTGAGAATGTTGGTGCTGGCAGCTCCAGTACGTCTCAATGTGAGACCTCAGCTGACCAGACAGTGTCTTTCTCAGATTATTGCTAGGTTTTTATTCAACTTATGTCTCTTCACCAATATGATTGTTTTTCAGCTTAACAAAAATATATCCTAAGTAATTTAGCATGTATTATTTTTCTATGTGAATTTGTGGAACATTTATTTATTTTGAATGACAAATTTGTCAAAGAATGAATTCAGTATTTTGTTGAGACTGACACTTTTTTGGGGAAAACACAAGCAGGATTTATTGTTTTAATAAGCCTGTCAGGCAAATGGACTGTAAAAAGTTGTAATACTTGTGTGTTCATATTATTGGGAACAAATAAATGTGTATTGATCATTTTTGCGTTTAGTTTTTGTTTTCTTTTGTGTCCCACTCTGTTCTTCAGCTCTGAGATTTACAAAGCAACATTCACACTTATCCAGGTGAACCAGCTCAACATGGTGTGTGCTGACCCTATATACATGTATTTTCAGTGAGATACACCAAGTATTAACCAAAATTAAATGATCTTGCACTGGAGAATCAGAGCAAGAAGTTTGTGCGTTTGATCCCAGGTCCAAGACGGGCTCTGTGTGTGTTTCTCGTTACTGTGGGTTGAATCTAAATTTGCCTATAGAGAATATATGGGAACATATGAGAGAATGGTTGTCTGTCAGTGTTAGCCCTACAATGTAATATCCATGGTCCAGGGTTTACTCTGCCTCAGGCCTGAAGCTGGTGAACCCCCACTGAGCCACTCTTGAATCGAATTCTTTATATGGGCACCACCATACAGCAATATACCTCTGTCCACCAAAGAGTAGGCTCCAAAAGCAGAAATATAAGCAGTATATCAATAGTGACTGTGTGTAAAAATCATGTTCACTGCCTTGTACAAAAGATAGCCATTTTATTGCCCTGTGGTAAGGACAATGTCGGTGAATGGGAGAGCAATAGACACATATCATATCATACACATCCATTCATATACAATCTATGCCCCCAACAGGACTGAGCGGTAGAAGATGAATGAACTGAGTTTAGTTGAAAAATCTTAGTTTAATTTAAGTTATCATCTACAATGACATTATAAAGAACTGTAAAAATATTACAACAGAAAGCATTGAAATAAGTGGTATTAGTGATCTTAGTCAGCAGCAGACTGAGCTTTAGGAGGAGTTTTTAAAGTCAGCTTTGAAAGTTAACAGTTCTCAGAAAAGTCCCAGAAGCTCGCTGACTGGACCGGCGCTCGGTCCTGGGTGATGACAGCGGTCCAGAGGACGCCGCCGAGCCTCACCGTGATGTAAAAGTGTCAGGAAGATCCTCCAAAGGGATCACTTTGTACTTGGCTGTTTCCCCGTCTCTCCCTCTTTGTGTAGGAAACTTTCCATCTCCACTGCCCTCTGCTGGTTGACCGTGTAAAGTGGAATTTTTGTCTGGTTAAACTGGTCTGGGCCGTTCCATCTACAACAGAATGAACAGGATTACTTAACTACACCATTTAAGCAGATACAATGACGTGATTGTAACTGGTTTTGAAATCTTACTTTTCTCTGGTGGCAATGGCAACACAGACCAGCACCAACGCTGCCAGACCCACGACGAAGGCCAGGATGATAATCCAGTCTGGAGGTGGGTGAGAAAGAGTTTGCATAATAAGGAGAGAGTTTAGCAGTGTCATGTAAATGACTTCTATATTATAAAAATACAGAAAAAAATGTGCATAAAATGTGTCAAGTCATGCTCTCTCATGTTCACATTCTGATCCAGATGCTACACGCAAGACACTCTTCATATTATTCATTTTTGCACAATAACTTCAAAAATATTGTATTTAAAATTTTCTTGTCTTTGTTCAGCTACACAAGTTTTCAGGCAAAATGAAAATTTTTCAAAACGCTTTCCAAAGTGAAGATTTTACAAAACTCTGTTGCAGATGTTTGGGAGAACGAAACAGAGCTTTTAATATCTATACTGCAGTTACTATTTATGTGTGGATTGAGCAGTGTGTATGGCAATGGCAACAACATGCCACAGCAGCTGTGAACCAGGCTTTATTTGTTGGACTGACAATATTATAACTTCTTACATATCATTACAAAATATTCATTACCAGTGAACTTATTAAATGACTTTACGGTCACGTTAGCTGCACGGCTCACCACATCATCAGATGTAAATGTCCAGAATTTTTTCTGCTTTCTGAACTGTTTTATGCATTTGTAGTCAAGCCACATGGACAAGATATTTTATGAATAGATAGATAAAAATATCTGTGATCTAAGTCGGTCTTCAGATATCATTGTTTGGTGAGTTCAATGTGTTATAATTTTTTTTACCCTTCATCTGATAACACAGGATTTATTTAATAAATCAAAATACATTACATGGCTCTGTTTCTCTTAATTACAGTAACTCTTATTGTAATGGTTTTCAATTTAATGTAAGTTGGTTCACATGGTCCACAAAGAACGGACCATGTGATAGAGTATAGAGGAGTAATATTGTGAATGCTATTAATTATAATTATAATTAAAGTAATACTTGTTAGAATCACCTACTCATTAGTTAAAGAAATGATATCATAATAAACAAGTGTACAACTGTAACAAATAAAATGTGCGTTGTTACACAGTGTACAAAGTCAGAACTCACCTGGTGTCAAATGTCCTTTGTGCAAAGGTGTTTCCACAAACGGAGCAGCTGAAACTTAAAGGGACAAAGACACACAAGAACAATTAGCCAGTTTCCACACTGAAGTTATGTGTTCTTAGAATAGTGTAAATATCTGCTTCTTGGATGAACAATACATAAACAAGCAAGGGGCCATATGTAGAATCTTTATGCAACATGATTAGAATCGAGTTCCATTACAGTTTCCCCATTAGAGTTGACATTCGCGGCTGGACAGTTCTGGACTATCACCACTATGAAGGCTGAGCTACTGCACTGCTCAATGAACTGAAGAGAAGCTGAACTGTTAGAGGTTATTGGGGTTTACACTTTAGAACTGCTCTAGTGGAGCTGTGTGGAACAGTTGGAGGAGGTTAGAGCTGCAGTTAAGCTCAGAATTACACAGAACACGAGTGTTGACTTTAATAGAAGTCTTTGCACCAGGCTGGTGTTTTAATGTGGTGTTTTAACAATGTGGACAATGATCTTTTAGTATTTTTTCATATTTTATGACTTTTGTCAACTGAGTATTGTGTTCATTATGCTGTGTCTTGTCATTTCTAAAGGCAGGTGCAAAAGCTTATATTTATCATTACCTGGGATTGTCTTAACCTCCTGAAAGATTATTTCCCTTCTAGTCTCCATTACTCCTGACCCAGATTCTGACCATGAGCTATCAGAATTGGCTGTTAAGGTGGAGGTCTGGGCAGACAGGACGCTGCTGGTGGAGCTTTTGTCGTGTTCATTTCTGCGCTCATCAAATTGTTGTGTAGCACTGTGGGGGAGAGTGAAGTCAGCATTCTCCACAGCACTGCCCTCAATCTCATCCACATCTGATGGCTGCATAGTGGTGCCCTGTGGCGTTGTAGTTCTTTTGGGGGCTTCTGTCGTGAGCGATGGGAGAAGATTGTGATCAACAAGGAAGCCATCGGTCACTGCCTCTCGCAAAACATCGTCTTCAGATTTGGGAATGTGGGTCACAGCTTTGAAAAGACATGGAAAAAAACTGGTAAGTACAATTATTGGCATGAACAAGAAGGAAAGTAGATCTTAATTGTACACATTGTGTTAGGATTGTGTTTTGGTTTGTGTTCTCCCCTTTTCCTTTTTAGTGGTTTCCTCTTTTTTTGTTCAGCAGAGCATGTGTGTGGCAGGGGGCGTGGCTGGCTTCTCCCATGTCTGCAGACGAGACACACCTGTTTCCTTACTCCTTATCACCCATGTACTGTATATAGGCCTGCTTTATTCAGTTTCATGCTGTCAGATGATTCCGTCCTGTTCGTTAGAAATGCTTTGGCCTCTGTCAAACTTACCTCCAGATTCTTCTTGTGTCCTCCTGCCAGCCGGGCCAGATCCCTGCCTAGTCTGCCTGCTCAAGTTTTTGTTATAATAAATTGTTTTGAAGTTGATTCCTGCCTCTGCATTAGGAACACACATTGACCACAAAGTTTTTGCTTGCTTAGTCCCCAGTTCTTGTATAAATGTGTGTGGTTCACTTTGAAGCGGTGTGGGGAGAGACAGAGAGTAATAATTAAATGCAGTGACTAGTCAACTCAATAAGCTGACGAAAGAGATAGTACATGTGACACACCCTCCAAAGCAAGTGCAAACAGTGACACACTTTTGTTTCACCACTTAAAAAGACGTTGTGGTTGGAGTTTGTCATAATCAAGAGGATAAGCTCCAGCAGAGTTTACATGTCCCAGCAGTTCAGAGCTCTCTCACAAAAGCTATTTGTAATCATGTTTTATTATCATTATTGCATAAATCACTTTCATGTCCCTGTGTACTAAAAGAAAGGAATACTCCCTTGTGAATACACTGGTCTGAAACTCAAATGACACGCGAAGAAAGCGAGGAAAACATTTCAAAAACCATTAAATTAAATTTAGATGTGTGTTCCATAAAACCAGCTAAAAATTTAGCAAAATTCTTAATAAATGCAGCTAACTATACTGATTATTGTAATGATTGTCAGTTTCCCAAAGTACATTTAAACCGGCGTACCGTTTTGGAGTACATACAGTACACTATTGGAACATTATTGTAAAGCTTAATATATATATATATATATATATATATATATATATATATATATATATATCTCAAAAATAAAAAGTAATTAAAATTATAAAACATAAGTTATTTAAGACAGAATACATTGAGTAGATTGTGGCATGCAGTGGGATTTTAAAAGGTTTTACTGGGCACTCAGTTTTGTTTATGTTCATTAAATCCACTATAAACTGATCACTTACTGCTCAGAGGGGATGAGTGGACAACGGCGAGGAGTCCCAGGATAAACCCAACGAGAAGGCTGTACATCTTTATCAAGTGCTAATTTCGACCTCACAGATTCACAGGATTATTCAAACTGGGTTATCTGGCACACACTGAATTATCTGACTGAAGTGAATCAGGACTGGGCTTTTATACCATTAGGCAGAAGTTTGATGAATCACACCTGAAAGACACACCCTCCTGACACTTTCCCACGCTCAGCCTCGGGCTCACACAACAGGACAAAGGAAAAGATTGTGCATTTTCTTGAAGGATAGTTTTCTGTGAAGGAGGCAGGGTAATATAAAATAATGAGGAAATACAGGGGAAAGTGCTTTGGGGATTTTCAGAATTTCATAATAACTGCACAAATGATAAGCAGAATCTCACAAAACAACCGTTCACTTTTGCATTTATTCACTACAGGCTTTGTTTTTGTTTAGATTGTTTAAGTCACCTAGGAAAGGGAGAGGAAGCCGGACCTGGAGAGAACCCACAGTAGAACAGGCGAGGACACGCAGACTCCTCACAGTGGCTTCCATTTTACATTTCTTGCCCATTTAACCTCAAAAGTACACAAGGCACAAAAGTGGCTAATGTTGCCAGCAGTATTACAACATATTCAGATTTGACTTAAACCGGTCTGGCTCTGTCCAGACTAGCCATGGGCTGGCATATGACACTGTAGCATGTTCTGGTGATCCACACTGAACTAGTCTGAACATAACATGGCTCTGTCAGAGATGTTTGATAAGTCACTCCAGAAGCTGTGGACTTACACAATGACTGAGAACAGAGTTCACACTATGGCAGATCCAAATAACTGAATTGTATTTGTGCACTTTGATCATCCAAATGTTTTAATGCTCTAAAGAAGACTTAAATGGTAAGTGGAAAATGCCGTGATGGCAGGGTATGTGGAAACAATAATTGTGTTATCAACAAGGAAATACATTTTCTACAAAAAGAGACACATAATCTATTTCAGCTTTGTTCTTTTCATCAGCTGCTCATGTTGCACTCTTATTATTACTAGAAACTTTGCAATAGCTGAAGCCAGAAAGAAGAAGACAGGAAGGGCTGGAAAAAGGGCTTAAAGGGCTGAAATAGGGCAGAAAGGGCCTAAAAGGACACAACGGGCCTAAAGGAGCAGAATTTATCTCCAATTTTTCGAAGACATCTGAAATTGGCAGAATTAAACAGAAAATTGAAGAAAATAGCTAAAATAATCAGATTGAAGCTAGAATTTGCTTTAAAATCTCAAAAGTGAAAATATTGAAGATAAATGAAAAAAATGGAAAATGAGTAAAATAAATGAAAAAATATATATTTGATATGATTAGTTAAACAAGAGTTAGGAAAGTTACTGTTTAAAAACTGAGAATCATGAAGATATGTGTTTGGACCCCGGACAAAGAGCTTAAATTTGGAACAGTCTCCATTAGAATTGAAACTTGAAAAAACAATAATTAATATACAAATGCCACAAAGCACCCTGTTTACAATACGCTAAACAGCACAGAGACAAGCCTCAAAAGTGTGAGTGAGTGATGAGACCAAAATTTTACTTTTGGACACAACCATAAACGTTACATTAGAATGAAAGGGACAACAGTCCTACTGTGAAACATGGAGGTGGATCGCTGATGTTTTGAGGATGTGTGAGCTACAAAGACACAGGAAAAGATGTATGCAGCATGTTATCAGAACATTCTCAGTTTGCACTCAGCCCGGCTGCTGCGCATAGGACGTACTTGGAAGTTCCAACATGACAACTTAAACCATGTGGAAGGGTGGAAACTTACATCTAGAAATTTAAAACCTTTAAAACAAGGTATAGATAAATAGTCTTTTCTTCTCTTCTAGTGTGTTCTTGCTGATAGAGACTTGATCCTGACCTGTTGCTCATCCAGCTAAAGTCAAATTGTTTGTCCTTAAATTAAAATTTCTTGAAAAAGATAACAGCACAAACAAAATATCTTTACAGCACAAAACAGCACAAACGAAGCCCAAACGAACTATTTTATTTGGTGCATTTTAAAGCATTGTCCGCTGACACTCAGTTGTCATCTAAACCAGCGGTCCCCAACCTTTCATGCGCCACGGACCGGTTCAATGTCAAACAATATTTTCACGGACCGTAAGTTTACTTAAGGTGTGGCAGATAAATACACAAAATAAAATGATACAAGCACCATAAAAACTGTAATATTTTCTAAATATATTAATAAATGTGTTTTTTAATGCAGGGTGCTTGGTCTCCAAGTGGAGAAGCAGTTTTGAAGTCTTCATTGCCTCATTAAAGAGCCGGCCGCTGCATATTATGCAGAGCGGGCTTGGTGCGCGGGAGTCACCTGTCGCTATAAATCCATATTTTAAGTAGGACTCTTGGTATTGTCTGTTAAATGCAGCTTACTTTGTCTTGGAAGTCGTATGGTCTTCTACTGTCTCCTCACTTATTCTTTTCCCCTTTGCGAAGAAACTTTCCAAAGAATTTTGTTTTTACTCTTTTTGCTAGCTTGCTAGCTTGGAGGTTTAATTTTAGCGGCAACGTATTACGTGACCGGGACAAGCGTCAAGAGTGACGGATGTAATAGAGGGAATCCGGTCATTTTTTAAAATAAAACATTGTTCAGACTCAGATAATAAAAAAAAAAAACGGAAATATTGTAAGTTACCGTATTTTTCGCACCATAAGACGCACCCGACCATAAGACGCACCTGGTTTTTAGAGGAGAAAAATAGGAAAAAAAATATTCTGAACCAAATAGTGTAATAAAATATTTAATAAAGTATAACAGAATAATATTTGAATTATATGACTGGAGTGAAGGGCATGCGCACTGCTGTGTACTGTAACACCGCCTACTACATGCTATCCTCCAATAGCATACGGCGGTGACACAGTACAGCAGCATCGCGCCTTCCTGCACACATCGGCTTCCATAAGGAAGTTGAGGGAGGACCCGCTGGCGCTCTGCCACTACGGTAAGGCAAGGCGACACGGGGGCCGCTGCCACTCTGCCAGTATCTCAGTGGACTACTGAGAAGCCTGGACACGGGGCGGGGGAGGGATGATGCAGTTTCCAGGGACACGGAAGGTCCCGGGGGACCCGCTGCCGCTCTGCAACTCGGAGCGGCAGTCTTATGGTGCCTGCGTCTTAAGCAGAGTATGTGAGCGGTGCGGAGTGGGAGCGGAGTTGTGTGATTTTGCCAGGTGCGAGGCGGATTTTTAAATGTTGAGCGTTGTGATTTTCTCCCTCTCCGAAACGCTCCACTATCGCTTAATTACCAATCACGAGCCAGGAGTCCCAGGACCAAACCACTGTCAGGAGACGGAGGGGGACTCAAAATGTTTCTAATCATATTTTGCATTTGTTTGCATTTGTATTGTTTTATTAGTACTTTCACAAACATTTATATAAAGTACTGCGTATTCGTTTTACACTACATGCATCTTCTGATCAGACACTGGTGTTATTAAAAAAATAATAAAATAAAAAAATACCCTGGAGCGGAAACGGAGCGAGACGTAAAAGGACGGAGTGGGGGAGGGAGCGAGGAGCGGAAAACAGTACACCCAGAGCGGAGCTTGAGCGGAGTAATTATGAAATACTTGAGCGTGGAGCGCTAATTCTTCCCGCTCAGCTCCGCTCACATACTCTGGTCTTAAGTGCCTGCGGACCACAAGACGCAGGCACTTTTCCTCCCACTATTTGGTGAAGAAAAAGTGCGTCTTATGGTCCGAAAAATACGGTATTTATTCTTTCTCTTCGGCCCGGTACCAAATGACCCGGGGGTTGGGGACCCCTGATCTAAACTATATAAATCTTAAATCCACGAGTTCAGAGTCTCCTGACGCTCATGGTGCCTGATGACATCATCCTTTGACGTGTGGCCTTAATGTATATAAACATGTTCAGTGTTGAGCTCCATTAATAGAGTTTGTCCCATTGTCAGAAGGATGTGTTCCAATCCCTCTCTTTACATAAAGACATTTTGGTTTTACTTCAGCTAAGACCCAGGTCAAGACCACATCCAGTAAAAAACACACATAGACCAGGACTGAACCAGAACCAAGACCATACCCAGACCAGCAAAAGACCATGTCCAGGATCAAAACCAGTTTAATACCAGACTAGTTTGAAACAATAAATAAAGAGTAATTTAAAACTGGTAAATGTTAAAACAGTGGAAGCCCAGGTTACGACAGCGGCCTGCCTGGATCAGAGACAGGACCCTGTCCCAGAGCTGATCACATAAAAGGACTGTAGAATATATTCTGTTTCGTCCAGAAGCCTCGAGAGGAACTGGAGATTGTCGTCGGTTTGACGGTAACTATTGAGTCCTTTTTCCCATATGTAGTCTGCAAATTCATCTATTTTCTGTATTATATTTTTTGAGATGTTAAAGAAAAATGTAGCTTCAGTCTGAAATTTTAGCTATCTTCTTTATTTTTCTGTTTAATTCTGCCAATTTCAGATGTCTGGAAAATTGGAGATAAATTCTGCCCATTTTGGACCCGTTGTGCCCATTTAGGCCCTTTCTGCCCTTAGCAGATGCTTTTATCCAAAGCAACTTACAAGTGAGGAAAACAATGAAAGCAATTTTAACAACACAAGATAGCAAAAAGCATAAGTGCACCAAAACCTAGCCAGTTTAAACCCAGCACCGTATACAAAGCTAACGATAGGAGTATTTTATTTATTTTTTATTTTTTTTCTGAAGAAAAGGAAGTGATAGAAAGGAAGTAGAATTCAGTGTTTGTCAGTTAGGTGTTGACGGAAGAGATGTGTTTTCAGATGGCTACAGAATCTGCTGATCTTGTAGCAGCAGGTAGATCATTCCACCAATGTGGAACAGATCTAGAGAAGGTACGTGAGAGTGATTTATTTCCTCTTTCGGATGTACCACCAGACGTTGTTCATTTGCAGAGCGCAGGGATCTGGTAGAAACATAGGTCTGTATTAGCGAGTGAAGATTTGAGGGTGAAGAACCAGTGGTGGTCTTGTAGGCCACAAGCACAGCTTTGAACTTGATGCGGGCGTCAACCGGGAGCCAGTGTAGCCTAATGAAGAGAGGAGTTATGTGTGCTCTCTTCGGTTCTTTAAAGACCACTCTTGCCGCTGCATTCTGGATCAGCTGCAGAGGTTTGGTTGTGCAGGCAGGGAGTCCAGCCAGTAGAGCATTGCAATAATCCAGTTTGGACAAGACAAGAGCCTGGACTAGGATTTGCGTAGAGTGCTCTGATAGGAAATTTTCCTAATGTTGTAGAGATTGAATCTACAGGACCAGATGGTGCTGGCAACATGACTTGTGAAGTCTAGTTGATCATCAAATACCACTCCCAGATTTCTGGCAGTGCTGGACGGTGTAATGGTTGATGGGCCTAGTTGAATGGAGAGGTTATGGCAGGTCCCTGGGTAGGCCAGAATCACAAGCAGTTCTGTTTTTGCAAGGTTCAGCTGCAGGTGATGGTCCTTCATCCAAAGTGAGATGTCACTCAGGCATGCTAGGACCTTTATGCTATTTTCCAGCTTTTCCTGCGTGTTTAAACCCATTTTGCCCTGTTTTTTTGCTGTTTTACAGCCCTTTCTGCCTTCTTTCCTGCCCTTTCTGTCCTTATTCCAGCCTTTTCTGCCCTATTTGAGCCCTTTACGCCCTTTTTTCATCCCTTTTCCAGCCATCCCTGCCTTTTCAGTTGCTTTCTGTCCCTTTTCCAGGTCTTTCTTTTACAATATGCAACTGCCTAGAATGGCTTCTGCCATTGCAAAGATTCTAGTTATTATCCGCTCTAGCATGGGTTTGAAGAACAAAATCAACAAATGAAAAGATAAACAGAAGTGGCAATAAAAATGTTGCATGTTGTTGCTATTGTTTTGTTGATTACCTGGTCTTTTAGTCTGTAAACTGTTGCCATGTGTTTGGACTAGAAGGCAATGGGTTGTCTACAGGATTTTTTTAATGAATGAATTAATCTGTTTGTGAGTGAGTTCTTAATTTTAAATTAAAATGTATTTATTTATTTTAGGACAGTGTACAATGAAAATTAAGACGGAGCAGAGATGCTTGTACCAGATTATAGCTCAACAGCTAATTTATGTCTGTAGTCCTATATTGTACATTTTTTTGGTTGTAGGGGAAAACGGAGTACCTGGAGGAAACCTACGCAGACACGGGGAGAACATGCAAACTCCACACAGAAAGGCTCTAACACATTTTATTGATAGAAAAGTATATGCAATGAAAATAAATGTTTTGTCAACCAATCTATTGTTAAATAAATGGTAACTGAAAGGTAACCTGGCTATTCAGTTGAACCAGTGTGCCTTGGGCTTAGGTACATTCTCCAGGTAAAATTCCAGGGGTGTATTATATACGCTCACTCATTCTGCCAAAAAAGACAAACAGAAGTGGCGCTACCACCTGTCTGAGTGCAAATATTGTGGACAGCACTGGGACTGTCACAAAACTCCTACACACGTGGACAAAATTGTTGGTACCTTTCGGTCAATGAAAGAAAAACTCACAATGGTCACAAAAAAAACTTTATTCTGACAAAAGTAATAATAAATAAAAATTCTATGAATGTTAACCAATGAAATTCAGACATTGCTTTTCAACCATGCTTCAACGGAATTATTAAAAAAAATAAACTCATGGAACAGGCCTGGACAAAATTGTTGGTACCCCTAACTTAATATTTTGTTGCACAACCTTTTGAGGCTATCACTGCAATCAGACGATTCCTGTAACTGTCAATTCCTGTAACTGTCAATGAGACTTCTGCACCTCTCAGCAGGTATTTTGGCCCACTCCTCATGAGAAAACTGCTCCAGTTGTTTCCGGTTTGAAGGGTGTCTTTTCCAGGCGGCATGTTTCAGCTCCTTCCAAAGATGCTCAATAGGATTGAGGTCAGGGCTCATAGAAGGCCACTTTAGAATAGTCCAATGTTTTCCTCTTAACTATTCTCGGGTGTTTTTTGCTGTGTTTTGGGTCATTGTCCTGTTGCAAGACCCATGACCTGTAACTGAGACCAAGCTCTCTGACACTGGCCAGCACATTTCTCTCTAGAATCCCTTGATAGTCTTCAGATTTCATTGTACCCTGCACAGATTCAAGACACCCTGTGCCAGATGCAGCAAAGCAGCCCCAGAACATAACAGAGCCTCCTCCATGTTTGACAGTAGGGACAGTGTTCTTTTCTTGATATGCTTCATTTTTCCGTCTGTGAACATAGAGCTGATGTGCCTTGGCAAAAAGTTCCATTTTTGTTTCATCTGTTTATAGGACATTCTCCCAGAAGCTTTGTGGCTTGTCAACATGTAGTTTGGCATATTCCAGTCTAGCTTTTTTATGATTTGTTTTCAACAATGGTGTCCTCCTTGGTCGTCTCCCATGTAGTCCACTTTGGCTCAAACAACGACGGATGGTGCGATCTGACACTGATGTAACTTGAGCATGGAGTTCACCTTGGATCTCTTTAGAAGTCTTTCTGGGCTCTTTTGTTACCATTCGGATTATCCGTCTCTTTGATTTGTCATCAATTTTCCTCCTGCGGCCACATCCAGGGAGGTTGGCTACAGTCCCATGGATCTTAAATTTCTGAATAATATGTGCAACTGTAGTCACAGGAACATCTAGCTGCTTGGAGATGGTCTTATAGCCTTTACCTTTATCATGCTTGTCTATAATTTTCTTTCTATTCTCCTGCGACAGCTTTCCTTCGCTTCCTCTGGTCCATGTTGAGTGTGGTACACACCATGTCACCAGACAACACAGTGACTACCTGAAGCCCTATAAATAGGCCCACTGACTGATTACAAGATTGTACACACCTGTGATGCTAATTAGTGCACACACCTTGAATTAACATGTCCATTTGGTCACATTATTTACAGTCTTTTCTAGGGGTACCATCAATTTTGTCCAGGCCTGTTCCATGAGTTTATTTTTTAAAATACTTCTGTTGAAGCATGGTTGAAAAGCAATGTCTGACTTTCATTAGTTAACATTCATAGAATTTTTATTTAATATTACTTTTGACAGAATAAAGTTTTTTCTGTGACCAATGTGAGTTTTTCTTTCATTGACCGAAGGGTACCAACATTTTTGTCCACGTGTGTATATAAACACAGACATAGACACAAAGCCAAACTGGTCCAAGGTGACAGGCCAGACCAAGAACGCTTCTCAGGACCCTTATGGAAAGCACAGTGGAAAGAACGACAACAAGGACCATGGCCGCCTTAATGCACAGTAATGCAAGTTAATGAGACCAGACAGAGAGGTACTCTATATTTCAGTCATTTTACTTGAGACTCAGACAGAGTCTACTATTAAGACACTGTCATGACCTGTAGGAGTTTTACAGTTCAGTCTGAGTCTCTGTAGATGTTTTCACAGTTAGAGAAAAGGGATTGAACAGTTTTTTTTTAAATAATATAATATAATCTAATATTATTATAATATATAAAAGAGGTTGTCTAATTGTAATAACCTGATTATTGGGTAGATCAGGATATTCAGTTTTTTCTATTTACACAAATGTTTACCTTCATTATTATAATGCATTGAGGCATTGAAATTTAATTTGTGATCATTTTAATGTTTATTATACAATTAAAATACGTATTTACCTAAAAGACACGAGGAGCTCAAAGGAGGAAGCGGCATTGAAGGTGTAAGCACATTACACGAGTTTGGGAAACACTATTATAAAGTGCTTAAAAGCCGCACAGCAGCACGCCTAGAGAACTTCCCCTTGTTTCAGAGGACTGTGGAGGACTCGCGGACGAACCCCACAGCTGGGGGGATGATTCCAAAATCGTTTTCTGAGGACCGAGATGGAAGACCTAGGCTAAGCTAAAGTTGCTAGCGCCGCGCCTCTGCTAAATTCACCAGGAGAACCACTCGGGGGATGGAGACGGAGTAGCACTTACCTGCGTGAGGACGACAGCCAGGAGAGCGGAGTCTGTGTGCATATCTCATCTTTTGTACATCCTTTTGGGATGTGAGGGTGAACTGCAGACGGGTAGGATTATTTAATTTTTCCAAAAGGACTCAAACTCAAAATGCGCGCCGACAAAAAAAATGCAAGCTTGCTGATTTAAAGTCGAGTGCACTCGTGGTAAATGACTCGTGGAGGTAAATTGAGTACAAAGAATTAAAACTGGGTGACACGTGGCAGAGTGATAAGTGCTCCTGCCTCACAGCAAGATGGTTGTAAGTTCAAAACCCGGCCGACTCAAACATTCTCGGCCGACTCAGGTCTTTCTGTGAGGAGTCTGCATGTCCTCCACTTGTTACCGTGGATTCTCTCCGGGTACCCCGGCTTCCTCCCACCGTCCAAAGACATGCATGTATAGGTTAATTGGCGATTCTAAAGTGTCCCTGGTGAATTAATGTGAGAGTGACTGTCATTTAAATGTCTCTAAATGTTAGCCCTGCGACTAACTGGCTACTGTCCAGGGTGTACCCCGCCTAAGGCCCAAAGTTGTTGGGATAGGCTCCAGTCACCCGCGACCCCTAACAGGGCTAAGCGGTAGAAAATGAATGAATGAATGATGTATTATTGTGAATTTATTTGAGTTTAAAACAGAATTTTTCAATACAAAGCATAAAACGCACCTACTGTGTGAGTCTCGATTTGTACACTGTAAATAAAAAAAATGAATTTAAAGGTACATGTTTATTGATTTATTATAAATTATTATACCTTAGAAATCCTTCTGTTATCTATTTTAAGGTAGAATCATAATTTTACTCATAGTTTTATACATTGGAAGGTTCTTTTACCTGTATTTTGATTTGAGGTTAAAGGGGTATATATAATGTAGATATTCCTTGTTAATAACGAGTTTGATGGTAAAAGGGTTACATTTTTGCTCTCCCCTCACAAAAAACAAACCCACATGACCTGGCATAAAATGGTGAGGTAAACTCAAACTAAGTCATGAAAGGGGAGCTAATCCACTTGTAAAGGCAAAAAACATATTTTACATATTTTAAGAGTAGGACTACCTAGAGTGTCATAGGTAAGTCTGGATGGAACTTTCCTGAGTCTCTGAGATTTTCTTGTGTCACCGCCAGTCAGCAAGTCAACTTCTGCAACTACAGTCTTAGTGACTTGAGTTTCGGTCTCAGTATTAATTGTCTCTGCATGGTCAACTATGTCATGTCTAGTCTCTTCTGTATCAGCTTCTTAATCTTCAGGAATGTTTTGCAAAACGTCAGTTTGAACTTCCGGTTGAAAATCGAGATCTAGAATGAACGTTTTCAACGTTTCATTGTCTGATTAAGCACTTTGAACATTTAATGGCAAATCATACCAAACTCCAAGTTCTTAATCTTCTGTATCAGTGTATTCATCTAGGTTTTCTTTTTCCGTCATTTTCTTCGACAGGATTCTTGACTGAATATTTAGGCCCGAGCCGGTGATGGCCGGGAGGGCCTATTGTTTTTGCTCGGATTTTTTTATTTTTTTATTTTTTATTTTTTTTTATCTTTATTGTGACCAAATGATCCTAAATTTGACCCAGTGAACATGCACAAAAAGTCATTTTTATTGGTCCCAGACTTCAAGCTCGGCGAAAATGGTATGTTTTTGAAGTCGCCGAAAAAAAAAATGACTCAGTGGCGACCCCTACAAAATCAAAATACATTGGGCCTATGGAAAGTGAAAGTAAGTTTTTTTCAACGCAGAAAAATGAAACTTGGTATATCCATAGGACACCTCAGGGCAAACAGAAAAATGTATTACAGCCATATCGTAAACTCAACAGGAAATCTACTATGTTGGGTGGAATGCGTGACCACCTAAATTGCACCCCTTGTGTCTAAAGGCTTTTCATCTAAACAGCTCCAAAATTGGTGAGTATCATCTAGACACGTTTGCAAAAAAAAGTTATCAATTTGTTTTTTGATAGATTTGTGGCTGTGGTCGTAATGAGTCTGTGAAGAGGCAACTATTGGGAAATAAATGCCATTTCCCAATTGCCAGGATCCTTCTCAACAGAAAATGTTGGGTGGAATACATGACCACCTAAATCGTACACTTTGTGCTAAAGGGTGTTTCATCTAAACAGCTCCAAATTTGCTTTAAAGCACGACATGCAATCCTCCGAATATATGTGTCCCCGTGGTCTCAAGGGAGGCGAGGGCCTTTATCGCCGCTTGCGGCTTTAATTCTCATTTGTTTTTTTGTTACGTCTTCTTCTCAGTTTTCTCTTTGGAACAGGATCTTGGTTTTGTATTGGATGTAAACATACTTTCAGTCCCAAAGGCAAAATGTGGTTACAATGGAGGATTTTGATTTGACCATTTCCATCTTTCAACCGAAACACAGGTAAGTTTGACATCTGACTTTCCACAACATTAGGTGTTGAAACCCAACGATCTGCCAGCTTATGTTTTCCTTTCAAACCCAGGTTGCGTATGAGAACTCTATCTCCTGGTAGAAGTTGTGTAAATCTGATCTTTGTTTGTTTCCTTTATTTTTGCTTGACAGCCGCACACTCATAGTTCATATGCTGCTTTTAGTTCTTTTCTCATTTCTGTCACATTCTTGAGGTAGGTTTCTTTGGTTGTATTTTCACTGGATGTTCCAAAACACAAATCCACAGGCATGCTTGCATGGCGTCCTTAAATAGTAAGGTGAGAAACCAGTGGCTTTGTTTGCCGTGCAATTATAAGCGTGGACCAAATGTGCAATGTGTTGGCTCCACTTTCTCTTCTTGTCTGGTTCAAGGGTTCCAAGCATGTCTAGCAAAGGTTCTGTTAAATCGTTCAGGTTGGGGATCCCCTTGAGGATGATATGGAGTCGTTCTTGAACAACACCAAGGGAACTCAGCAACTCCTGAATGAGATGACTCTCGTCCCTGGTCACTATCATAGATTGTATAATAATTATGGATGCTATCCGCCCATTGGTCCCCTATTTGCCGAAATAGCCTCAAAGTCAGGGCAAAAAAATGGCGATTACATCCGGACATTTCAGACTCCTTCGTCAGAGGATGTTACTAAAATGGACAAAGGGAGTGTTGCATCGTAAGCCCGTGGGAGGGCATTATGAGCGTGTGCGTGGTTAATTACGCCCACTCCGCTGTAGCCGAGGCTAAGGCAATTGCTAACCAGGCTAACGCAAGTGGAGCTTCCCACCCGAGATTTATGACCACACTATGTATCTCTCTATAATATGTTATATAGTTAACAAGGCTTTCGAATAATGCTTGTGGTATGTAGCTATAATATAGCATGCTAATCTAACTTTTTCTATTGTAGTTTAAAATATGGAAAAGGTCACTGTTCAAATTGCTCACTCTCAAGAGCCCACTGCCCAGACAAGTGCAGTTACACATTACTTTGGAGACTATATTTTACTTAGTTATAGCCACGTTATACATAACTCTTGTAGTTTTCACGATGGACCTGCCCTCTGCTTCTGCACCTGGAAACATCTGTTAAAACATCTGCAGCAGTTTTTTGTAGTTTTTGATTTTATACCACTAGATGGTAGATTAAATTATAAGTAAGGCATGCCCATACTTAAAGCAGAAAAAAAGTTTGTTTAAAATTGTAAAAACATATGATACAATACATTTCATTGAAAATAAAAAAGTGCAAATGAATTGTAAACAGTTTTTTTTTTATGCTCAAGTGTGTAAAAGGTGTCACATATTTGTGATGCAGTTCCAAAAGGTTTGAGAAGCAACAAACGAAGCCTTGTCCCATCAGGTTGTAAGGGTGAAGGTGGATGTGGCGAGGATGTGAGGAGTTTAAAATGACCGCTGCAGGACGGGACCCTGTGGAAAGTCAGACAAAAAAATAAATCACAAAACAAATTCAAGTTGGCCTGTCTTGGTTGAAAGCCCACTCACCATAACAAGGTGCAGGCCTTGAGTGGGAACATATAAGACGGGACAACAACTGTTAAATAAAATGCACATCCAGAAACAGGACATAAGGATTAAAAAAATAGCACAAGACAATACAGAACATGTAAAAATACAATGAACTAGGGTTGGCATGAAAGCAAACTTTCATGCCCACAGAGGAACATAACAGAGGAAATTATTCTGCCAACTCTATTAAAAACAAATCCTGTTACCAGACATATTCCACCAACGATGTAAACTATTGCACACACAGGCTCTCTGAAATGTACTTATGCCCCGTTCATGCAGGCTCTAAGACATATAGAAAATGGTCTAATCAAGTTCAATTCATTTCCCATTTAAGGTTTGTATGGCCACAAATGTACATGACACATAATATTTACACTTTGACACTCAACACTGTCATTTGACACATTATTAACATTCTCAACCTCTCAACCAACATACCTGCCGTGACCGTCTAGGCTTTGGATGTTTGTCTTTTGAAAAAAAGAAATTGGTGTGCACAGCTGTGCTTGTCGAGCAAGTCAAGTCCTTCCCTGTTAAAAGAGATATAAAGAAAATACATTATAGGGTATTGTAGCTACTTTATTTAATTTATTTATTGTAGAATCACAGTTGTACATATTTTTTATTTGGAGCATTCCTGTATCAACGAGTTGTGTCCTTGGTCAACTTGACACCACAAAAGTAATAGTAATCTATGGCCGCGCCCCCCGCAGGAAGCAGTCTGTATCAGTACTTTCCCACTATGTGTCCACTGGTTCTAACTGGTTTCAACAGGTGAGTGAGTAGGTGTCTAATCTAGGTACAATGTAGCAAAGTGAGCAAATAAGTGTAAAAAGAGTGCATCTTAATAAAAAAATACTAACAAATTGATAGACTAAATAGATTAGAAAAACAGCTTTCAGTCAGTCTGCCGTTTCCTTTCGAGCTTCCAAATAATGGAATATTATTCCAACTACCATCAGAAAAATTAATTCAACTGGATTATTTCACTCTCTTTTAAAAATGTGGCTTTTCAGATCAGACTTGTCAGTATTAAACCCCTCTGTGCCCTGCTGTTTTAACAACCTCTTTGCTTAATAAGATGTCTGTAGTGTAACTAACGCATGTTTTCTATTTTTTAATTTTGAATTATTTTTTTTGTATTTTATTTGTCTCCCTAATGGCCTGCATGTAATTAATGACGTTTCTGATAAAGCTGCTGCTCGCTTGTGACTCACTGTGCAGTTCTACAATAACCCATGTGGACTAATGTTACTCTGGCCTATTATACAGTTGTACTGTTGGTCAGTATGTATTGTCCTTGTAATAAAGATGACACAAAGCTTTGGGTACCCTCAAATCAGTGCAGAAGCCATCCATCTCAAAGTGTTGACTGCACAACCGACTGGAAGAGGTAGGAGTCCAGTTCTGTCTCCTCATCTTCAACACCCACTGGTCCAGTCTGTCTGGAACCCCTAGAGAAAAGCTTAAAGAAACATACAAAAATAACATTAGGTGTTAATATGACCTGAAAAGGTTACCAAACTTGTACATATAGTGTTACAATAACAACTGCAGGTTAGGGTAGATAACAACAGGGCTTCACATAAACAAAATATCATGGTCATAAGCTTATAATAATTTATCTTAGACTAAGTGACAATTTTTTTAAGCCCAGATTTATAAATATTCAAATAGTAGTTTATACCTTAGATTTATTGAATGTAACTGAAAAGTGTTAACAGCACTAGGTACTACCAGGGTAATACATTGAAGGTACTAGGTACAGTTGTCATACTTTATAACAAACTCTGAGGGCAGTTTAATATAAGAACAACAGAGCTCCCAGAGACACCCTCTACACGTCCTAAACGGAGAAATACACATAACAGTAGCACAATCTTCTACGCAATTACGATTTCATAAAAAAAGTTCATTCGTAATTTTTCGTTATTTTCAAAAGTCATTAGCGGTGGGCTTCAGAGCATTGACGGTAGCCTAGCGTATGCGTAGTGCACCCGGTGAATAATGCAGGTTTACCAAGTTGCGCTCATTTGCACGTTAAATGTCAAAGCCATAACATCCTTAATTCGATCACTTAAAAAGATATTACAGCTATCATGAATAAATCTATTGTTTTGCTGTTAAACTATGTTTAATAGCCATGTACGCAATGCAAATAGTGTTTGGATTTGAGCAAGAAATGACATGATATATTGTATATCTGGATCTATTTTTTAAAGCAAAGCCAGTAAAAATAAATTTGAAACTCTACCTTAATAGTATTATGATTAACATCTAATTCTAAATTACTGTACTCGATGTAATTTTGATGGGGAAAAGTTGGTAGCTAGGCTAAGTAGCTGAGTAATGCTATATATTTACCCGCTTAAGAGCTCTTATAACCATCCATAAAACCAAGAAAATTGTATTACTCACCGAAAAAACTGAAGACCACACTTCTTGGAGAGTCTGTTAGTACAGCCAACAACACAACAAGCCATTTCAACAACGTTCTTCTCAAATACTCAGAGAACAGCCGACAGTCAAGTACAGAAGCCTAACACACCCTAGCTCCGAGGAGCTCCGTGATACTGCTCCAGCAAGTATCATGGAGCAGCTAACTAGCCACTTGTTAGCCAGCTAGCCACCACGACGCGTGCTCGGTGATTGACACATGCACACCAAGGTAGCCACACCCAAATTTATTCTCAAAACTACACTTTTCAGATAGCATAAACGGACGTAATAATCAAAAATTCACCCTCCACAGAGTTGTCACATAGTAAAAACTTAGCTCTAGAGACAGGAGCCATCTTTTGTACCAGGCTGTAAACATGATTTTTACACCTGTAAAGTCACCATTGGGTTTCTCCTTATATTTCCGCTTTTGGAGCCTGCCCTCTGGTGGACGGCTGTATATCGCTGGATTTCGCGGTAAATCTCCGTATGGCGGCGCCCTTACGCAACGACCATTGCTTGGTCACTATGCATGCGTCTTGGCAAACCGTAATGGACAAAGTGTTTCTCAAGCAGAACTTTGGCAACGGTCACAGCTTTTTAATATTTAGTAGGGAAGGCTTGAGCGTAGCGAGTGTAGTGATCAGTTATGACCTGATTCTTCTGGAACTGACAACAATAACTGCATACAAGATCTAGAAACCTTGGTTCTTCAGTAAGATCATCTGGTGGGTCCACCAAAATGGCTTGGGTACTTGGTGTTCCATAAAACTTTGGCACGCCTTTGATCCTTACAACACCACAAGGGGCATATTGTAATTGGCTTTGGTTGGGCAAACCAGACAGATCCTCTTTTGTGGCTGTCATTTTCAGGTGGAGATATTTCCTCCAGAACCTTTTTGAATGCAGGATGAATGTGTTTAACTCTTGTTGAGCCGATATCTGCAAAGTACTGATATAGTTTTATTTATTTATTTATATAGCGCCTTTCCAGAGCTCAAGGACGCTTTACATATCATTTATTATTCATTCACTCCACAGTCACACACTGGTGGTAGTAAGCTACATCTGTAGCCACAGCTGCCCTGGGGCAGACTGACAGAGACGTGGCAGCCATTCCGCGCCTACGGACTCTCCGACCATCACCATATACATTCTAACACATTCATACGAGGCAAGGTGGGTTAAGTGTCTTGCCCAAGGACACAACGACAGTATGAACTGTGGAGAGAGCGGGAATCGAACCTACTACCTTCCGGTTGAAGGACAGCCGCTCTACCACTGAGCTACTACCGCCTGATAGATAACAATGGCAGATGTGTCAAATACTTGTCATAGAAGGATCTGTAAAGCAGAGTGACTTGAGAGCCAGAGTATGGCCTTAATGTAAATGCCTTCAATCTGTACAGGTACAGTAGACTAAACAACTAAGCCTTCAGGAATAGTGTCTTCCACTTCTCTTTCTGTTTTGATGCTCTTGGAACGTGTCTTTACCACCGAGACGCCAGGCCGTTCCACTACTGGGCCCCGTGGTAGTTTCCCAACTTCTTGGTGAGTTTGATCAGCCGCTTGTTGACTCTTTGCAAGTTTTCTACTCCATCACATTCTCTCATGTAGTGTTCATCTTCTCCACAACGGTAACAAAAGATGCCAGGTTGCTTTGAATGTGTCTTTTGTTTTGGTGGAGGTGCATTTTATTTGAACTAATTTTTGTTTGTGTGATCTGATTTTTGACTCTGTGTCTCAGTCTGAGCTACTGCGACAGTTGCAACTTTGAGATTATTCATCTATAATAATAATGGGTTGGATTTATATTGCGCTTTTCTCCTAAGGGACCAAGGGACTCAAAGCACTTACAGGCCGTCCATTATTAATTCATACACAGTCATACTGGTGATGGTAAGCTACAACTGTAGCCACAGATGCCCTGGCAGACTGACAGAGACGTGGCAGCCATTTTGCGCCTACAGCCTCTCCGACCAACACCACATACATTCACTAAACATTCTTACACATTCAACGCAAGGTGGGTTAAGTGTCTGGCCCAAGGACACAACGACAGTATGAATTGTGGGAATTGCCTACCTTCCGGTTGAAAGACGACTGCTCTACCACTGAGCCACTGCTGCCCCTCATCTCAACTTTCATCGCACTCAGCTCATTCTTGAGTCTTTCCACTTAGGAATCAGCTTTGACTTCAGGCACAGGTTTTGTGACTAAGGCAACAGGCTTTGACATTACTGTGCTTATAACATAATTTCTGTCTTGTAGCATTTCCTCTTCTTCTCTGACTTCTTTTAAAAGTTCATTGAAGGTTGGTGGGGGTCTTATGCATGGGTCATGTGTATGCGCATTGCAATCATTTCATGCTGCATAGCACCTCGTACAATTTGTTCAATGCGGAGCCTATTCATGTCAGCTAACTGCAAACCTCCTTTTTTGAAGATTGAATGCAACAGTTTGTCAAATCTGAGCAGGTAGGATGACAGCTTTTCTCCTTCACTTTGAAATGTGTGTCTGAACTTCACCAGGAGATCAGATGAACTTTCACTGGTTCCAAAAGCAGTTTTGAGTGTTTGCATGTAGTCATTGGCAGTTGCATTGGGGTTTTGTGCTTTCAGGAATCTTATAATATCAGCTGGACCCTTTAGCCTTTCCACAACTCTTTGTTTCTTTATGCCGCCATCGCATTGCCACTCCTCCAACATGGTTTGCTCTGCCCAGGCTTCATACTCTTCCTCTCCACTAGGTGTAGGGCGCATTCCAGAAAACAGCCGCAGTTTCCTGTAGCTTTGAGTCCTGGCAGGTGCAGAGTTGCAATTGTCCACGAGCGAGCTATATCAATGGCATTGATGAGAGCAGTGTTAACATCAAGAGATGGAAGGTCTAACAATCCTTTAACATCAGCAATGCTCTTGCCTTCATGCTGAAGAAATGTCTGTAGCTTTGCTTGAAAGTCTTAAGACTCTTCAGGTGCTGCTGGCAGTAGGTGAATTGGCCAGGGACCAACTTGACCAGGAACGCCGACTTTTACATTAGCTAATGTTTGAACTAACACAAAGTCAATCTTAGAGGTCAAATCTGGGCGTTTTTCTATCTTAGTCAAAAGCTTTAATTGAGCTAAGGACTTCAAGTAGGACACTGTCAGTGACATCATGAACACCACTTAAAACTATTGCATGAGCTGGATCTAGCTGATGTGTTTTACACCATGCACTAAGCTCAACTGCATCCATTATGTCTGATTAAAACAGAAAATCTCAATGGAAAAAAAAGTTTTAGCAATATCAAAAGCAACTCAACACTGAGTACACTGTGTAATCACAATACTGGGCGAATTTTACAATAAAAAAACCTGAGCAAAATTAAATAATCCAGAGCGAGCCCCCAAAAATGTAACCCTTTTACCATCAAACTTATTATTAACATCAAAATAAAAGAGTAAAAGAGACATTCCAATGTATTAAACCTTTGTCTAGAGTAAAATTATGATTCTAGCTTACAATAGATAACAGAAGGATTTCTCAGGTATAATAATTTCTCATTAATCAATAAACACGTACCTTTAAATATGAATTACCCTGGGATTCATTTCTTTATTTTTGTTTACAGTGTACAAATCAAGACTCATACAGTAGGTGTGTTTTATGCTTTGTATTGATAAATGCAGTTTTAAACTCAAATAAATTCACAATAATACATCACCCAGTTTTTATTCTTTGTACTCAATGGTTTTTATTTTTTTGTACTTGTGGTAAATGACTCGTGGAGTCATTTACCACGAGTGTACTCGACTTTAAGTCAGCAAGCTTGCATTTTTTTTGTTGGCGCGCATTTTGAGTTTGGGTCCTTTTTGGAAAAAGTTGAATAATCCGACCCGTCTGCAGTTCACCCTCACGTCCCAAAAGGATGTACAAAAGATGAGATATGCACACAGACTCCGCTCTCCTGGCTGTCGTCCTCACGCAGGTAAGTGCATCGTCCGGTGCTACTCCGTCTCCATCCCCCGAGTGGTCCTCCCGGTAAATTTAGCAGAGGCGCGGCGCTAGCAACTTTAGCTTAGCCTAGCTCTTCCACTCAGATTACAAAACCGGAAAACCGGAGTTCCTAGACGAAACCTACGCAGACACAGGGAGAACATGCAAACTCTGTGAGGGAGGAGTGATAATTATTCTGCCACTGTGCCGTCATCCCTGGCATCATTGAGCAGCTATAGCAGCTAAGAATAAAATGATACATTTTCAACAACTCTTTTGTAAATAATGGAACACTGCCTTCTGTCCTTTGACTAACCAACTTGTGTGCCTTGATATTGAGTAGTAATTCTCCAGGTGAAATTCATGGGGTGGCGTTGTTGGTGTTGTACATGATTAGATCAATTGGAAACTATATCACAGTTGACTGCTACTCAATCTCATTTATATTCCGTATTGTTATTGGTGAAATCATAAAATTCAATATTTCCCTAAATACCCCCCTCGTGTTTATCCCACACACGGGTCCTTAAACTTGTCAAATCAAACCTTTGAAAAATTGTTACGTCCCGAGGGTTGGGAGTAGTCCTACGACTCAAATGTGAGCCGCAAATTTGTAATCTTGCATTGGGTTCCAAAAAGACAAGTGCCAGCACTGTTTTCATATCAACACACTGAGACAAGATCAGATTAGATAGGTTTACATAAAGAAAGCACTTTGTCTTTAGTGAGAATAACAGACTGATGTAAGGGCAGTTGGCTCACACAAGCTTTGGAACAGGAGATGTCTGTGATTTTGTGTAACACATAAATTACACCTTTCTGATCAATAGTTCTCTGTAGATATGCCTTTAGAACATTTGCTCTGAGTGGATTGAGTTTCCAGTGTTAAAACATGTAATGTGTAATGGATTAATGCATTCTGTGTGTTCTCCGGAGACTTCATTCAGGAGGCTTGAGCAGGCCTGTTCATCTGGGGGCTCTAAGCAGGATAGGTCATGGGGGCCCTGTCTCACCATGGATTTATAGAAACATCAGTACAACTCTATAGTCACAAAAGACTTTCCATAGGCGATTACATCACATCTATTTCCTTAAGGCTCAGAGTTGAAGCTCATTTATAACCTGAACTCAACCTAAATTGTGACATTAATTTTGCTAACCCTATGTAAAACTGTGCAATTGCTTTGGCCAAGAATACTGTGCTTTTCAGGACAATTGTGATGAAGTGCATTTTTTTTTTTAAAAGATCACACCCCAGTCAAAATCTGAATATTTTCAGTGGAACTGACTTCACAGGTGAAAGTATTCCCTCTGATCCCAGCTGTGATCTGTACGAGCTCACCTCAAAAGGACAATCATTAGATTGAAATAACTATAAAGTATAAACTAACATTTAGAAATTTATACTCATCAAAGTTTGTATAAAAAGGAAAAAAATAACAAAATATCAAGCTGTATATGTTCTTATATAAATAAAAGAGCCTGATCTCTCTTTAACATTGTTTAATGTTCCCACCACACTAGAAGCACTAAACTAAGCTATATTACACTCCTAATGAGCCCACACCCTCTGTGTTTTAAAATATATATTATGTGAGACTTTCTCTTGGCAATATTTATTAAATAAAAATGTTTAGGGTAACATGAGGTGCACGTGACACGAGTGGTTAGCACTCCTGCCTCACAGCAAGAAGATTGTGAGTTCAAAACCCGGCCGACTTAAAACATTCTCGGCCGACTCTGGTCTTTCTGTGAGGAAGCAAACAGCAAAAGGCATGTTGTAGATATTAACTAAAGAGAGGCAAAAACGGAGTGCATAGGCAGTACAAACCTATGAGTCCTGGTTGTGTTCCACTAACTCTGCTGCTCAGAAGGCTGCTACTTCTGATGCTCACAAATGGGCTACTATTATTTATTTTAGCATGAGCTAGCTTTATTTTGCTGTGCAGACATGAAAATCGCTCACCTTTCGGCGAAATTCGCCGTTTTGAAACCAAAATAGGTGACCTACGTGAATCGTATAGATTCGATGAGAAAATGTTTAAGGGGTAGGTACCGGAGAACAGGTGCGCGTGCCAGAAGGGACCGCGAGTGCATGGAAATAGCACGAATGGCCTTGCTTCACCAGTTTGTTTCTCTGGGAAGGTAGGGAGTACCATTACCGATTGGTTTACAAGCAGATTGCATTAGCGTGCCAGCCAGGTTCGTGCTTACCAGAGCGTGCACACCAAGGAGTGCGGACCACTATCAGAAGCTGAAGAAGCACATTTGTCCTCTGAGATTTTACCTGACTGAATTTGGTGAGTGATGGTTTCTTTTAATATTTTCTGGTATATCTATGTTAGTTACCTAGGAGCTCTGTTGACATAAGCTAGCTAACGTTAGCTCCAACTTGATGAATTGAGTCATTAAACACAGCAGGAGAGAATGCAACGTTAGCCAGCTAACGTAAAGCTCGTGGCAAATTCTTAATGTTAGCTAACGCTACCGTTAACGTAAGTCTAACATTAGCATGATATCGTTACTAAAGTTACCTGCTAGCTTTTATAGCTGAGGGTAAATCACAAAAAAAGAAACACTGTTAATGTTAGTGCTTCTTTCTTAAATATCTACAACTCGTTTTCCAGGACGTGTACTGTGCACTGATTTTGAGGTGAGGGGACTGACAAGGCTGAAGGTAAAGTGAAGTGTTCCACCGTGACATGTGGCAAAACAGCGAGCGGCCATGGAGACACTGGTGGTCCAGGCAAAGAAGAAAAATGAGATCTGCTTCTAAGAGTATTACGAGCGAACTATAATGTAAATTGTTATCTTTGCCAATAAAATGTGTTAAAATCTGAATTGCGTAACATTGTATTGTCTGTCATTGTTCCAATCATGATGGAAGAGAAGACAAGTTCTCTTCCAGTTGTATAGCATGTCTACCATCTCTTGTGGGGTTTATGCATTCAGCCATTTGTGTTGCCCTTATACCACATTGTGCCTCATATATACTGGACATTTTAGACCCAGTGACAGGCTGGCATGAAATGGCTTGCATAATACTTAGTAAGAAGGCCATAATATTTTTGACTCATGGCTGAAGTTATGTTTTAATGCCTCTCCCCAGGTTGGCAAAAAATGCATCTCTAAATGCATCAGATTGATGCTTTAAAATAGGGAATATTTAAAATTTTCTTCCAGGGGAGCATGCCCCCGGACCCCCCTAGAGGGGTAATATCTTTCTCACCTTTTTCACCCCTGACCCGTTTTCATGCCTGGCTGTGCTATAAGATTCATATTTTGCTATAAAACCACCATCAGTCAAACGGATGGTCAGAAACACTTTTGCTTCCTCTAAGCTGGCGCTGATCTTTCTTATAAGAGACACTCATAAAAAACCCTGTTTCATCCTGTTTAATGTCCTATAGACCAATGGTTCTGAACTGAATTTGGAACCCAACTTCAGCCCTTAAGGTTACAAAGGATGTTTTGTTTTTATACATTTTTTTGCATATTACATGAAACTGCCTTTACTAACAGACTATTTAATAGGTGAAGTGAAACAAAAAATATTAATATACATTATCTGTAGACGGGTTGGGGTTTAAAAAAAGCCTATGGCTGCCACGGTGATTGTGGCAACCATTAGCCCTCTGGCTTGTCAATCACTGTTACTAGATGCGTAACGTTATGCACGTGGGTTCTAGTTGCTCCACATGCGTGTGTTTATGTTGCTCTGGTGCTATCCCTTGCTTTCATTCATTGTTGCTCCACTGTTCTGACAGTGAAGTTGCAAAATGTCTAAGAAACAACCTGAAGCAGGTAGTGGCAAAAAAAAAAAACTTATTTTGAGCAATATGAGAAGAGGAGAAAAAAAACTCAAGAGCTAAACAAGAGTGTGTCTTCGTGAGTCTTTTTCACAATGGCGTGCTCTGAAGGCTTCTTACTGACGCGTTTGTTTGCCAGATTTCTGCTGGACAGGTAATCTTTGTTATTTTTTTGTTAAAAAGATTAGATTTTTGGGTTAAAAAGATTCGATTTCTTTTATTCTGACACTGTAAAGAAAGGGAATACTGTTCTGCAAGTTAGACTCCCACAATTACTTGTGTTACCAAACTGCCTGTTTGTATCTTTCCCAAACTCCCATTTTTAAGTATGCTAAGTTGTGCTATTTAAATGTTAAAACCATGGAAACAATTCTAAGCGGTGTGTCCGACAAAGTGACTCCACTAACGCGACACAACAAATGCCGGTAGTAAACAAACACTTGTGTTTTAATGCTCCTGTATGAGATTTGGGAGGCGTTCACAAGACTGTTCTTACGCATGTGCACATTTCAAAAACACACTAACAGTTCTTGGTCAAAAACATCGTCTGTAACACCTTTAATGTAGCCTGACCAGTCGCAACTAACTCTTTTCCTATTTTATACAAAGAAGTTAGTCTGGTACCTTGTTGCTTGCGTTTGATTTCAAGGGTGGGATTTTCGGGCCTAATGTTAACCAATCAGAGAAACGCCAGATGTGACACAAGCCACATGAGCACCGCTAGTTAACATAGCCAGCAGTAGAGTGGACACCAGAGCGGTTTCATCGTTTTTATACTTTGCTGGTTATTCAAAACTAAGGCAAGAGCAGAAATAAACAGCCTTTTGTTAGCAGCGCCCGCCATGTTGAATGTTTTGGACTAGCCGCATGAGCCGAGTTACTTGTGTATGACGTGGCCAGGAAACCACACCCTGCTGCAGACAAATGGCTTGCGATTGGTCCGTCTGCAAAATTACAGAGGAAGGGATTTGCAATGAGAAAGGGACATTTGAAAAAAGGAAAATGTTCTGGTACATCAAGCTACCTTTAATGACAAACTTGCTCAGATTAATTTAATGAAAAAAATGTGTGGTTTAAAGCTGACATAGCACAGAATATCACAGTATGTCAATACATAATAAACCACAACAACCAGCAGGTGACACTAGAAAGGGAAGTATGCAATCTTAAATCAAAAAGAGCATCTTAGGGACACCGGGTTTTAAGAATGTGATTGTAACTGTAGCTGTGATAACTCTGCATCAGTGGATACATCCAGTGCCACAGCACCACTGTGTGATTGTTGCTCTGGTGAATGATGTGAGAATGTTGGGACAACGGATGGAAATTAGCCTACGGCTACAATCTGGCATGTTTACATTCATGTGGCTGTGTCTCATATATGTTCATTAACATGCACTGTCCCAATCAAATAAATAAAATTAATTAATAATACATAATGAACAGCCTTCTATTAATAATATTAATCAGTAGTACTTAATAAGACATTGACCAAAGCACATATTAAGAAAGTGTGTAACAGGGTCAAGTTTAACTTAGCTAATTTTAGACATATTAGAAATGCACTTACTTTTAATGCTGCCAAATTATTTATGGATGCCATGATTATGTCACATCTAACATACTGTCTGACAAGCTGGGGACAAATTAATAAATCATCACTAAAACCATTGGCGATTCTTTATAAAAAAACTCTTAAAATCTTGGACCAGAAGCCTAACAGTTCACATCATTGTATTATCCTTAATAACTACAAACTGCTAAGCTGGGAAGATGTAATCAAATATAAAAATATCTGTCTGGTCTATAAAATCTTGCATAATACTGCTCCTGCCCCTTTAAATTCATTCATAATTCAACGTAATAATAGTAGTCAGAGTACCAGAAGCATTACAAGAGGTAACCTTTTGATCCCATTCAGGAAAAGCACATTTGGTCAATTATCATTTTCTGTTATGGCAATACGAAATTGGAACTCACTGCCAATTAAACTAAAAGACATACATACATATTCCTCCTTTACTACACACCTTAAAAGCTGGCTGTCCGACAATTATAACTGTACACATTAACCAGACAGATGGGACGTATTCGTGATGTGACATGGTCATGTTGCTGCTTTTCGAAATTTGTACTTTTTTAATGCATGAACTGTTTTTATGTCTTTGTAATTGATGTTTGTTTGTTTGTGCTTGTCTCAAATGTCTGTTTTTGTTTAGCCCTGTTGTAAAAATAATTGTAATTTATTTTATTTTATCAGATGTATGCCTATTAACAATGGGCCGGGGACTACAGCTGGACATTAGCCGTAGAGGCTAAAGCTGCTCTTTTTTTTAAAAAAGGGACTGTCCACGTAATAATAAATCAATAAACTAAACTAAACTAAACCATGAGGTAATGCGTGTTACAACATAACACTTCAGTAACAGTGCTTTCAGGCACAAACATGAATTAAAACTACTATACTGAGAAGTAGTTTTACCCACTCACTGACTATAACAGACACTATAGCTACTATAGTAACACTGCATAACTAATAGTATTGTGCAATTTAAAATTAAAAAAAAATTACATTATCTTATTGATTTAATGATTCTTAGACCAAAACTATGTGCAGTGTGTCTGTTTTGGCAACGGTAAAAAAGTGTGAAAGTGTCAGCGATGCTGAGTCTGAAGCAGAAAGTAATTGATTTTTGTCACAAACGCCAAGGTGGAAGTGTGAAATATATCTTTACAGTAATGGCCTTGTAAAGTTGCAGGAGCTCCCAAACCAAAATTACATCATTTTGTTCTTGCCATCTCAACAACATGGACAAATTTCTCTGTTCTTGCGGAGTATGTAATGGCTTTTAATGTAGAATGATACCTATTTCTCTGACACAGTCACCCTCAGCTGGACAGAAAACTCTTATATAAATGATATACTATAATACCTGCAACCTGGACAAGCAGACCTCTCTTGAGAGACACGCTCAGCAGCTCAAACAGAGGAAACAGAAATAGGCCGATACACTGGACCCTACAGAGTTTTATTTGTACAAAATGCACTAAAATGACCATACATTTCAGAAGAAAAGTTTTTTCTTCCATACTTGGTAATTTTGAATAGTTTTCTCTCAAAAACAAACATCACAGACAGTCTGTAGAGGGATCTGCACCCTCTAGTGGCTAAAGGTTATGCAGTGTCACTTTAAAACTATTCAGTCACTTATTCAAGCAGTAGTCATAATGCTGAAATAACAATCAGAACATTTCCGTAACAGCCAACTTTAACAGACTCAATTGATGTTTTTCCTGCAAAAACCACATGAAATAAAAAAGTGTAACTACTAGTAGTTTAAAAAAGACTCAAATTATGTAGCTTTAGCTAAGAATACTCACTCAATGACAACCAACACTGCACTATGGGGAATCTACTGGACCTACTGGTAACTTGTTTGCCTCTTAGCAATAAAAAATACAGTGGGGATCGAAAGTTTGGGCACCCCAGGTAAAAAAAAATATTAATGTGCATAAAGACGCCAAGAAAAGATGGAAAAATCTCCAAAAGGCATGACAGATTAGACATCCTTATAATGAGTCAAAAAAAGTTAGATTTTATTTCCATCATTTACACTTTCAAAATAACAGAAAACAAAAAAATATTGTCTGCATAAGTTTGGGCACCCTGCAGAGTTAATAACTTGTACTGCCCCCTTTGGCAAGCTAGGACCTGACAGTGTCATGGATTGTTCTCAATCATCGTCTGGATAGACCAGGTGATGTCAATCTCAAAGGTTTTAAATGCCCAGACTCATCTGACCTTGCCCCAACAATCGGCACCATGGGTTCTTCTAAGCAGTTGTCTAGAAAACTGAAACCGAAAATAGTTGACACTCACAAAGCAGGAGAAGGTTATAAAAAGATAGCAAAGCGTTTTCAGATGTCAAAATCCTCTGTTCGGAATGTAATTAAGAAATGGCAGTCATCAGGAACAGTGGAAGTTAAAGCAAGATCTGGAAGACCTTGAAAAATATCAGACAGAACGGCTCGCAGGATTGTGAGAAAAGTAAGTCAAAACCCACGTTTGACTGCACGATCCCTCCAGAAAGATCTGGCAGACACTGGAGTTGTGGTACACTATTCCACTATAAAGAGATACTTGTACAAATATGGACTTCATGGAAGAGTCATCAGAAGAAAACCTCTTCTACGTCCTCAACACAAAAATCAGCGTTTGAAGTTTGCAAATGAACATATAGACAAGCCTGATGCATTTTGGAAACAAGTTCTGTGGACCGATGAAGTTAAAATAGAACTTTTGGCCGGAATGAGCAAAGGTATGTTTGGAGAAGAAAGGGCACAGAATTTAATGAAAAGAACCTCTGTCCAACTGTTAAGTATGGGGGTGGATCGATCATGTTTTGGGGTTGTATTGCAGCCAGTGGCACAGGGAACATTTCACGAGTAGAAGGAAAAATGGATTCAATAAAATTTCAGCAAATTTTGGATGCTAACTTGATGCCATCTGTGAAAAAGCTGAAGTTAAAGAGAGGATGGCTTCTACAAATGGATAATGATCCTAAACACACCTCGAAATCCACTGTGGATTACATCAAGAGGCATAAACTAAAGGTTTTGCCATGGCCTTCACAATCTCCTGACCTCAACATAATTGAAAATCTATGGATAGACCTTAAAAGAGCAGTGCGTGACAGACAGCCCAGAAATCTCAAAGAACTGGAAGACTTTTGTAAGGAAGAATGGGCAAAGATACCTCAAACAAGAATTGAAAGACTCTTGGCTAGTTACAAAAAGCGTTTACAAGCTGTGATACTTGCCAAAGGGGGCAGTACAAGGTATTAACTCTGCAGGGTGCCCAAACTTTTGCAGACACCATTTTTTTGTTTTCTGTTATTTTGAAAGTGTAAATGATGGAAATAAAATCTAACTTTTTTTACTTATTATAAGGATGTCTAATCTGTCATTTGATGCCTTTTGGAGATTTTTCCATCTTTTCTTGGCGTCTTGCACATTAATAATTTTTTTTACCTTTCGATCCCCACTGTATACTAAAAACCTGGATTATTCTGGTTAGTCACATTGTACTGCTATTATTTTGAACAATGCTGTATATGTTTCTTGGAATATGGGACTAAAGAACTTGTGCTTCAATCCACCTGAAATAAAAAGCAAATCCACTTTAAGGATTACACAAGCGACAGGCTTGCGAGAGAAAAGCCTATGGCTCCATCAGAAGAGAGCTAAAACCAACTAGATGCCACCCTACCACCAACATTAACTCACGCCACAATCACTGTTATTTATAAAAAAGGTAAAGATGATTTAAATGTAGGCTCATATCGTCCAATTTTTCTATTAAACATAGATTATAAAATATACGCAAAAATCCTAGCTAATAGATTAACTCCTCTAATGAACACAATAGTTCACAATGATCAAACTGGCTTTATATCAAATAGATCTTCAACTTCTAATTTACGGCGGTTGTTTGATATTCTATACACTGACAGAAAAATTCATAACGATCTAGCCATACTGACTCTCGACGCTGAGAAGGCGTTTGATCAGATAGAGTGGGAATATATCTTCGAAGTACTTAAACAATTCAATTTAGGTGAGAGGTTCATAAAATGGATAAGACTTTTATACACAAATCCTAAAGCACAAATTTATACAAATCGCAACTTATCTACCTCATTCCATCTGTTCAGAGGAACACGGCAAGGATGTCCCCTGTCAGCACTAATTTTTGCTCTTGCTATTGAACCACTTGCACAAAGTATCCGCTTAGACCCCCAAATATACGGCTATCAAACTAAGACAACAACAAACAAAATTTCACTATATGCAGATGATATTTTGCTATATGTGACCAAACCTCTCCTCTCTATACCATCTATCCTTGAAAAAATTGAAATGTTCGGGAAATTTTCAGGATACCGGATAAATTGGACCAAGAGTTTACTAATGCCAGTGCATGATATCCCTCAAACAACGCTAGTAAGATTTCCCTTCAAGGTTACCACTGATAAATTCACATACTTAGGGATAGAGGTTACAAAGCAACATTCCTCTCTTATGCATTCTAACTTTCTACCTTTATTAGAAGAATTAAAAAAATAAAATTCAGTTCTGGAAAACCTTGCCAATATCACTAATTGGGAGGATAAATGCCATCAAGATGATCTTTTTACCACAAATACTATACATGTTTCAAAATATCCCTGTTTTCTTAACAAAATCCTTTTTCAAGAAAATTGATTCAATTATTCAACCCTTTCTGTGGGATTATAAGACTCCAAGAATTAACAAAAAACATTTAATCAAATCTAAAACGAACGGAGGTCTATCCCTTCCAAATTTTATGATGTATTATTGGGCGTGTACTTTTAAAAGTATTACCTCTAACATACTCCCCACTTGGTTAGCTATCGAAATGGAAGACTGTGATCCATACTCACCTACAGCTCTAGTACTCCCACCAACGCCACTCAGCAAATCAAAGGACATTCAAAACCCAATCATACACAATTTATTTCGTATATTGAAGCAAATTAAATCCCACTTCACTTACAAAACATTACCCCTTTCTTTACCAATTGCAAAAAATCCATCCCTTGCCCCTTCTAATTTAGATCTGACGTTTCTTGACTGGAGGAAATTAGGATTATGTTGTATTCGTGACCTGTATATTGAAGGTAAATTTGCTTCCTTTATACAATTACAAACAAAGTTTAAATTACACAGCAATAACTTCTTCAGATATCTACAGGTCAGAGACTATATCCGAAGATTCATGCCAGGTTTTGAGACACAACCACAATCTATGTTAGATGAATGTTTTACTACACCCCCATATAAAGATAAATCTATTACCAATATATATATAACAAAATGCAAATAATGTCTTCTCCCTCGTCCAATAAATATAAAGATAGCTGGGAGAAGGATATGGGTATTCATATTCCTGATGACATCTGGGAAGAATCTTTGAAATATATATACTCCTGTTCCAACAATACGAGACATTGTCTTATACAGTTTAAAATTATACATAGGCTCTATTTATCGAAAGTAAAGCTCCATAACATTTTTCCGAATACTTTATCAAGCTGTGATAAATGTCAGTCCCTCAATGCAACACTTTTTCATGCCTTTTTTTCTTGCCCTAAAGTTGCTACCTATTGGTTTGATGTATTTGGAGTATTGTCAAGAATCCTCAAAACAACATTGTCACCAGAACCACTGTTGATTATCCTTGGTACATCACAGTCATATAGAAAATTGACTTCAGCACAACAGCGGTTCATTTCTTATTCTCTGATTACTACAAAAAAGCTACTTTTGATGTCATGGAAAGGGCCAGCGATATCAACTGACAAAATGTGGCTTCGGGATCTGTCCAATACTCTACATTTGGAAAAAATCCGTTATCTGCTGAATGATAATCTTTCAAGTTTTTACATTACTTGGCAACCCTTCATAGACTTCTTACAATCAGTATCTGTATAAATACTAATTATCACTATTATTATCAGCACTGTCTGCTTTATCTGTACAAATTCTCACTCTATTCCTTACTACAAAAAGGTATTCTATTTCCACTTTGTCTGTTTTTGTCTTTTTTTATTTTTTTTTTATTTATGTACACCTATATACAAAACACTTGAGCCTCTATGTCATTTATTGAAAAATGTATAAGATGCATATGCTCAATAAAAAACTTTACAAACAAAAGAAGAGAGCTAAAAGGGAAGGGCCTTTGTTTTTAGACACTTCACCCGGCAAGGCTCCGTGCCTATCTTGACACCACCCTGTTTATTTACAAGAACGCGCAGCAGTCTGGTAATAATCTTGGTAATAATTTATGTTTCAGTATGGGTTTAAAAAAACTACCACAACCATGTTCGACGCAAGTAGCTTAGTAAAAGCATTGACTGAGGCGTGAGAAATGGTTAAAAGTTAATGGCAGAACAGACAAGGCACCAACCAATGTTGACATATTAATCCTTGTGCAGGAAAAAGAAGACCTGTATTAAATCAGAATGGATACAGAGAGGTGATTAAAGTCACTTAGGAAGGGGGAGAAGGGCACGTGTTGCCAAATTCTCTAGTAAGAGACCATAAAACAGACTCATGGATCAGACACTGCTTTAGACAACATCTAACAGAAATACAAAAAAAGTTATATTCCAAAAGGTTAAAGGTGCTGAGGAGAATTCTACAGAAAGAGCACCTTCCCGGCTGTAGATTATAGTGATGGGATTTATGGCTCTTTGAGGGGATCCGGATCTTCGCGATCCGTTCCTTTCAAAGAGCCGTTCAAAAGAACGGCTCTTTGGCTCTTTTTAAATATTTAGTCAGTTTTAAGAAGCCAGCTTGAGGGCATCTCAGTTTATCCTGGAAATAATCACTGGGAGGAATGATGAGGTGAGATTTGTAGTCAAATAATTCAAACTCAGATATCACACACCAATATCTGAGTTTGAATTATTCTGAAATATTGATTATTACCTCATTTGTCATGTGTGGACTATATTCCATAGGGTTGCACAAATCCCTCTGCTTAGACAGTGACGTCACTATTTTGGATTTACATTTAGTACAAAGTGTGTGTGTGTGTGTGTGTGTGTGTGTGTGTGTGTGTGTGTGTGTGTGTGTGTGTGTGTGTGTGTGTGTGTGTGTGTGTGTGTGTGTGTGTGTGTGTGTGTGTGTGTGTGTGTGTGTGTGTGTGTGTGTGTGTGTGTGTGTAAAGCTACGTTGACTTGTGTTATTCATACAATACCTACTCACAAATAAACATCAAAAACAAAGCCGGCTGAAATGAATTTCTGTGCAAAACAGCTTTTACACTTCCACACAAGAACATTATCACACAAGAACATTTCGATAGAAAACAAAAAATATTTCAAGTAGATAAAATAGAATAAATAAAATGGAAATGTCTACATACTACATACTATTACTACTGTAAACTTTGCAAATAGGACATCAACCCCTTCAAGTCAATGAACAATAACAAAGTGGGCTGCAATAAAGTACTCACGTGAAGGATGCGTGCACAACTAATAACTAATATCATCACGCTGTAAAGGGTCGGCCTGCGCTGGGTGCGCCCCTCCCCCTATAACTGTTCTGTCTCGCGGAGGAGCTCATTTGTGTGCATCTGTGTGAGACACGCATAGGAAAAAAGAACGACAGAAAGAACGGCTCCCCTCCAGCCGCGACTCGGCTCCCATCGTTCATTTTTATGAGCCGTTCAAAAGAATCGGTTCGTTCGCGAACGTCACAACTCTAGTAGATTAAGTCTGGTGATGGAGTCTTTGTCAAAAGTGTTCAAATGCATCATGCATCACATTACAGGGCAGTATCATCACCCACTGTTGAGGAGTGTGAACGGCACTCCGCCACATAAAAATCCCCTTCAAAATAAAAGCAATTTATTTTTTATTTTTTGCTCAAGCAAAGGCCCACCAGTTGAGAACCACTGCTCTAAAGTTCTATTTGTGATCAAACTATGGTGAGTGTTTAATTCTGTAAAAGTTATCCTGCATGGATTTGGTTTGTCTTGCTCGAAAATGCTTTTAACATAATACTATAACACAATACCTTTTTTAAAAGTAAATATTCTGGACTCACAGCCCTGTATCAATGTGATGGGATAATGAGAAAACACAAAGTCTAGTTACACAGATTTGTTGATATTAAATGGAGTATGTGATAAAAACTGGTGCGTCAGTGGCCTCGGGTGACTGGCACACTTAGGTGTATCGATGACATTCGTGATAAGTTAGCGTGTAGGAGTTTGCCTGTACGGGCCTGTACTCCTCTCCCAAAGCAGGTTTTCTCTGATACAGTAAGGAGTGGAAAGAAACTATCTAATACCTTTTAATGTATTACATAAATTATTTAACCACAGCCTTTAGTTTTTATTGGCGAGACATGCCATCCATGAGTCAGGATTTAGTGAAGAAAAAGAAAAAGTCTCTTTCCTTGTCATTAGTCACATTTTTCAAGGCAAGAGGAAGAATAAGCTAGTTATTGTTACAAACTCTGGCTCAATGAGTAAGTAACAATGAGGGGAGACCACACAAGTATCAGGTTTAGTTACTGTACTGTCCTCGCTGGGACGTTAGCGGCCACAGCTTGACAGCGAGCTAAACTCTGCATCGATGATGAGACACTTGTAGTTTATGATTCAGCTTTAATGCTCATCTAGTTGAAAACAGAGTGAAACTGCAACAAAAATTACAAAGGTACAAATTAGCGATCTCTTAATAAACCTTCACATTGCTGATGTAAGAATTGTAAACTTGGTAACCGTTAAAGTAGCTGTAATTGCACATTTTTCAGTAGTAATGGCTCATATTAAAAAACCAAATGAATTACAGTCCAACTATAAATCCACCTTAATGTTGTACATTTGACAGGAAAATTAGCTTATACAATTGTCAAGGAATCAATACACAAAACAGTGTAGAGACAATCAGATTTCTCTGGAGAACAACCTTCAACCAGTTTGTGAATTAAATAATTCAGTCAGACTCAACTTAAGTTTTTACATCGATGGGGAGAATCAGCATGTGGGGCATTGACTGCTCGTTCCACCTCTGTAGTGCTCAGTCTACAGAATCTCCAACTGGCCACCTGAATTCTCCCTGGTTTTATTGAAACATAAACACAGTCATCCTCCCCCCAACCACGCAGGGCGGAGTTTGGCAGTTAGTTACAAAAACCAGTACATTTAAGAGTTATCTTGCTGCATCCAGACCAGACACAGGAAACCATCAATTAAGATAAACACTTGGGCTTGACACGTCTGGCTGGGTGCAGTTAAAGGACAGTTGCAGCACTTCCTGTCACACACACAATTCGTATCAATGAACCTTTCTTACAAAAAAGCTTGTCGGCCTTTTTTGGTAAAATACAATTTGACAACCTTTTCTTACTGCAAAACTCTAACAACAATGCAGCTAACCAGCATGTAATATGACTTTTTAACTTCGTTTTTTTTTATCACAAACTCGTTTTTAGACACATGTAAACAAATGAAATTACACAAAATAAATGCATAAATAATACATACAGACGTGGCTTCTGTAGGAGTTCAACTAAGCTTGATAATTAGCCATAAAGTCCGTTTTTCTGCTTGCGTCAACTCGCGCTCTCACTTTTTTTTTATCACTTCCTGCCTCACTGTTGTGGCATACCAAAATAAAAGCATGGATTTCAAAATAAACTGTTGGCATTTAAATTAACTGTAAACGCCTGAAAGGCAGAACAGTTACAGTTATTAAATAAAGATAAACGTGGCTGTGTAAATCAATATGAGTGCATTGTTGGGTGCATGTGATGTGTGAGTGTGTAGATTAATCAAAAGATGAAGATTAGCAGGTAGCCAGAGCAAAGGAGCAGAGAGGGAGAAGCCATTGTCTCAAGCCCTATAAAAAACCTGCTCCAGGTGTGGGCCAGATTAACCCTGCCCACCACTGACCCACCTTAAACACAGAGACAAGAGAACATACAGACCATGCTTCACAATAAGACCACCCATGGCTGTCACATTATCTTCACATATCATCAAATAATTATTTCATTTGACTGCAAAGTTGTTTTTTTATGTAGAATACATTAAACAGTTGTTTCCTTATATATAAAATGTCTGATAAATTAAATACAGTATGAGATCTTCTAAACAGTTATTATTCACTGTTCACCCTAAAAGTTTTATTGTTGGAACAAAACTCAATAGTTATTTTAGAAATTAGACAAGACAAGAAATACATTTTTGTATAGCCCAATATCACAACAGACACCTCAAAAGGGCACCAGACAACATCGTTAATGAGAAATTACAAGTATAGGTGAATGTTTCAATGACAGATTCCATTTTATTTTTTACAAGAATCATGTCTAGATCTTCACAATCAATTGATCTTTTGTTTCTACAGTTTTTTATTTTATTATTATTTGGCTAAAAGCATTGCTATAATGAGCAGGGGTAGACATGTATTAAATCAAAAAACTCTCACCATCTTATTTTGTTCACTCATCCTACTGTAATTACTGTACTTAAGTCTGGGGAAACAAGACCTAGTTAAATTAAAAACATTGTTGATAATTTATAAAGCTAAAAAGAACCAACTCCTTAGCAACATCCAAGAAATGTTAGCAAATCGAGAAGAGGGGTATAATTTAAGTGGAATATTTATTATTTATAATACAGTGTATTAAAAGAGGCTGTGTATTAAAAGTGGTGTGACCTAATGGAATGGTCTGGTCAAAAACATAAAAGGTGCAAAAACACTGCTACAATAAAAAAAAAAAATGCAACATTAAAACAATTATATAAGACTGGTGTCTTTAAGAAATATGCTGAAGTGCAATAATCAATTATAAATAACAAATAATATTTATTAAAAATAACTTAAGATTCATTAATTAATTAATTAATGATAATAATTAATGATAATTCATGATATCAACAATGTTTTTCTGTTTTGTGAATTGTTGTGGTGGTTTTGTGTTTTATTTTTTGTTTTATCATATAGTGTTTTTTATGTTAAAAGGGGTTGGCAAAAATAAGTCTCAGCATCAGCCTACACCCTTCTCAGTCAATATAAGTTATGTTTAAAATGTGATTTTTTTTTCCTTTTGAGTTGACCAAAATAAACAAATAATAGACTGTACATGACAACAGCCCCAGTATCACTCTCTGAGCTCAGGTTTGATGAACCAGCTGTAAATTTCTCTTAATGCGCTGTGCTCGGCTGGTATTCCACCATCTGTTTCCATGTTAATCAACACGCTCCTGTTCTCAGGGCCACAAGGCACTTCCACTTTCTACATGACTCAGACCACTTCAAAGACATAACTCAAATGCAAATTTAAGCCAAAATAATCAACAGCTGCCAAATTCAAGTGGAGATATGTATGTCTCGTCATGTTGCTGCTGTGACAGGATCCATTCAAATCAGGCTCTGCTTTAGGGCAAGCCCTGATAAAATAGTTTTAGAAATGATGAGGGATTTATTTGGACGGTAATCTGTTTTTTGCACATATTTTCTGTAACAAACACAAATTGCACAACATGAACTGTTTTTTCATATACAGTGTCATGGCTCCAGCTCGAGAGCCACAACAAAAGAGAGACCACAGCGACATGTTGGAGAGCGTCAACATGAGGAAAAAAACGAACGTAGGCCAAACAAACAGCACTAGAGACTGAATAAACAGCATATATGCCCAAAGAGCTATAGACTAACAAACAACAGAAGTATGGAGTCTACGTTTTTAAATGCTACATTAAAATAAATACCATAGTGTCTATTAAGCTGTTAATCTTAACATAATTGACAATAAAACACATTGTGTTCATAATGTCATTCATAATGTGTTTAAACCTCTAATTTACAATATAATATGACTTTACAGTGTCACTAGATAGCTGCAGATTTGTGCTCCAGTCAGCTGGCGCTTGTTCAGACACTTCTCTTTTTTCTTTCTGTGCTGTTCCCTTCCTCCTCCTATATTTTTTATAGTTGTTTTTAAGCTTCTTTTGTTTTTATTTGTATAAAATACCTGTATAAATAGTATTTCTTTTTAATCCCTTGGTCATCCATGGTTTGTCTAGATTTTGTTTTTTTCTAAAAGGTATTTGTTTTGCATTTTTTTTGTACAATTTTATCATATTACATCCTCAACATAAACTGCATCCCACTCTCTGTTTTTAGTTTAGTGCCTTTAGGGCTTTTAGTGACCTGTTTCTGCTTAACTTTACAGAAGTAATGTGCTTTAGCTTGTAATTGTATCTAAATACAGTAAATATAGGTAAATGGTCGCTAATAGCCATCATTAAAATTCCACTCATTTAAATTTTCCTCATGCATATTTGTAAAGATTGTATTGTAGTTGCACTTTGGGCTGTAATTCTGGTTGGTTTAGTTATTAATGGAAAGATACACAAACTAATCATGGAATTAATTAAATCAATCTCTCCATGATTACCCAAATGATCCAAATTAATGTTAAAATCCCCACATTTTATCTGGATCTTATTTTTAATATTATCAAGCAGTTCTATTATTTTTTCAGTAAATTAAACACGGGAGCCTGGTGCTCTGTAAACACAACTGATTAAGATGTTCTTTGTTGTTTCAGATATGATTTCCACTGTTACCATCTCTATCACATTATTCTCTATTATTGTCATTTCCTTTACTTTCTTACTTTTCAATTTTGAATTTATGTATAAAGCAACGCCTCCAACTCTTTTGTTAGCTCTATTTACAGAATTAAGCTCATATCCATCCATTTGAACTTTGTCCATGATGTCATCCCTAAACCATGTTTCTGTGACTGCTATTAAACTAAATTTCTTCTTAAACTCACTAAGGTAGTCTTTTGTTTTTGATAACTTACAATAGAAACTTCTACTGTTTATGTGGATGATTAATAAAGTGTCTTCTTCAAATGTTTGATTATTAAATGGTACCATATTGTAATATTCAGTCATTATTTACTATCAATGTGTTCATCTATTTTTGAAACTATGTCATATATTTTATCTTCTAATTACATGTTTATGTTATCTACCATAAACACAGTCAGTGTTTGTGATGTACATCGTTATTTGCAATAATTGCACATGACAGAACATTTTTTAACTATCTTGCTTTTTTGTTTTGATTGAGGTCATGGATGTTTCTGATTTGCACAGAACTTGATCCTTCTGTAACTCGTATCCATATTCAGCTGTTGCAAAGCCAAGTTGATTTTGTTTTCTTTAGTAACCTTGCTTCTCTTGCAATGTCTGCATTTCTTTTTACTAAAATAACCCCCAGGGTGTCGTATTAACATAACATAACATATTTTGCTTTTGTTTTTATTTTATCTCACTCAAACACTGAACTGCCTCCAAAACCCAAGCCTGCACATGATTCAGCATCGTCGCGGGTGCGGCCTGTGTCTGAGCCTGCGTCTTTGGACTCCGTGGCCCCCTCTCCCCGGGGAGGTGCCGCTGGCCTCCCAGGCATGTCGCCAGTGGATTTCAGAGCTGGCCTTCAAGAACAAATGACCAGTTTCATGAAAGAGCTCAAGCTTGCTATGAGGCAAGTGCAATCAGAATTGCTGAGTGTAAAGACAGAGCTAAGTGCTAGCTTATCGGCTATCAACACAGAGATCAACACATTGAAGAACACTGTAAGCGACATGGCAGGCTTCTTATCGGCCTGCACGGATGATGTAACCTCACTTCAAAATAAAGTGGAGAGACTCTCAGCCCATTGTATTTCTCTAGAGAATAAATATGAAGACCTAGAGGCGAGGTCCCAGCGCAATAACACTCGAATTATAGGGCTACCAGAGGACCACGACCCGATCACTGCGCTCATGATCTCCGCGCTGTTTAAGGAAGCCTTCGACCTTGCTGATGAGCCTGTTGTGGAAAGCGCACATCGCTCTCTACAACATAAACAAAAACCTGGCGAACGTCCCAGGCCTATTATTGCAAGATTACACTACTATGCAGACTGTGTGGACATTCTATGACAAGCCAGAACTTAGCAACGGGTCAAGATCAAAGACACATTCATCTCTGTTTTTTCTAACTTGACAACAAAAATCGCAAAAGCCCGGGCTGCTTTCAACGACATCCGCCGCCAGCTCTGAGAGATCCCAGACGTGCGTTACGGTCTCCTGTATCCAGCCCATCTTCGGATAACAAGTGGAGATGTCACGAAGGAGTTCACATCCCCAGGGGAGGCCAGCGTCTTCGTAAAAACTCAAATAATTTGCCTGTTGACATAGTTGGCATATTAACCAACTGATGAAGCATATGTATATGTTCACACGTGTTCCTTATCTTAATTTTCGTAACTAGTATTTTATAAATGCCCTGTAATTGATATATATAGTGCCTTGCTAAAGTATTCGGTCCCCTTGAACTTTGCGACCTTTTGCCACATTTCAGGCTTCAAACATAAAGATATGAAACTGTTATTTTTTGTGAAGAATCAACAACAAGTGGGACACAATCATAGTGTGGAACGAAATTTATTGGATATTTCAAACTTTTTTAACAAATAAAAAACTGAAAATTTGGGCGTGCAAAATTATTCAGCCCCTTTACTTTCAGTGCAGCAAACTCTCTCCAGAAGTTCAGTGAGGATCTCTGAATGATCCAATGTTGAACTAAATGACTAATGATGATAAATGGAATCCACATGTGTGTAATCAAGTCTCCGTATAAATGCAACTGCACTGTGATAGTCTCAGAGGTCCGTTTAAAGCGCAGAGAGCATCATGAAGAACAAGGAACACACCAGGCAGGTCCGAGATACTGTTGTGGAGAAGTTTAAAGCCGGATTTGGATACAAAAAGATTTCCCAAGCTTTAAACATCCCAAGGAGCACTGTGCAAGCGATAATATTGAAATGGAAGGAGTATCAGACCACTGAAAATCTACCAAGACCTGGCCGTCCCTCTAAACTTTCAGCTCATACAAGGAGAAGACTGATCAGAGATGCAGCCAAGAGGCCCATGATCACTCTGGATGAACTGCAGAGCTCTACAGCTGAGGTGGGAGACTCTGTCCATAGGACAACAATCAGTCGTATACTGCACAAATCTGGCCTTTATGGAAGAGTGGCGAGAAGAAAGCCATTTCTTAAAGATATTCATAAAAAGTGTTGTTTAAAGTTTGCCACAAGCCACCTGGGAGACACACCAAACATGTGGAAGAAGGTGCTCTGGTCAGATGAAACCAAAATCGAACCTATTTTCAACAATGCAAAACGTTATGTTTGGCGTAAAAGCAACACAGCTCATCACCCTGAACACACCATCCCCACTGTCAAACATGGTGGTGGCAGCATCATGGTTTGGGCCTGCTTTTCTTCAGCAGGGACAGGGAAGATGGTTATGTAACCCATGTAAATACATGGTTACTAATGTTTATCGTCTAAAACTCATAACTCCAACATGACTTGAACGCACCACTTAAAACCTATTCCCCCTGAACGTATCTTGTGCAAACACGGCCTGAAACTAGCTAGAGGCAGTGAGACACGAAGGGAAATTGAACGAGATACACAGTGAGTCAAATGATCTGAAAACGTATATATATGTGCTTTAAACAAGTTCTAACTTAAAGTTATGTACTTTGCAGAGCCTTTAAAGTGTCTTACTCTCAAACAAAACGAACGGAGTGTATTTGTTTTCTTGGAAACTCTGGTGAGTTAACGGAAGTGTATCCTGATTCGGTCACTATTATCTTGATTCGGTCACGCCCCTTATAGTGCAGTATCCGTTTATTTAACGGCTAATTTGTCAAGCGATCACCGTTAAAGGGTAAGCCACGCTGTTCTACACATATTAACCTATTTGTATGTCGATTTTCAGGTATTTTTGTCAATATTTAGGTGTCTAATGTTTGTATTAAAGTCATTTTCTTTGAGCAAAAGCGTAAGAATGCTCAAGTTGCTCTCGGGCGACGCTCTGGCTAGCTGATAGCCTATAGCGTACAGTGTGGTATCTTATCAATAACTGGACAATTAGGGCTGAAAGAAGTCCAGTTTTTAGCTAGTTTGACTCCCACCTGATGAAAGATCAGGCCAGTGTATGACACAAGCTTTATGATGTTTTTTTATTCTGTGAAAAAGTAAAAAAAAATACTGCCGCGAAAAGGCTTTGGCAACAGTCTCGGCTTTGGGAGTGTCTTAAAAACTTTCATAAAAGAAAAGAAGTGATACAATCAATTTGAGCAACAGATTGATGTGTTTGTTAATAATTTGGTTAGTTTTGTTGCTAGCTTGACACCCAAGACAGTGTATAACAATCATAAGTCGTGATGATATTAATCTTTTTATTAACATAACTTTTCTTTTACCATTTTTTTTTTTTTTAGCCTCTGTTCTGATGTGGACTGAAGATAGAAATTGGTTGTTTGTAATAAAAATCTGTTGACATTGATTATTTTTAAAACTGAATTGTTAAAATAACTATCAGTGTTAATTACAATAAAATCAATCAATGCCAGGTTTTTTTAAAGAGAAAATAAAACATGTAAAAATACATCTGTACAGTTGGGACACTCCCAAATGATTTGTAAACTAAAATTACTTTAATAGACAATGATCAGTTAACTTAACGTACGTTAACTGATCATTGTCTGGGATATCTATTCATTAATGTCATTTTACTTATTACAATATTACAATTGAAAAAGTTTTTAATTGAAATTCTTTTTGTGTGTGTCTGTGTGAGCGAATCTTGAGAGGATGGGTTTCATTTTCAGAACATGATCCAAAATGTAGCTTATTAAATGTATCTATTTGCTATTTTTAAAGGAAGAAAGAGGAGAAAGATAGAAAAGGAAAGCAAATAATAAAACAAGGAAGGAGAAATAAAGAAAGGAAAGAGAAGGAAAGGTGAAAAGAAACAAAGAGAAAGGAAGTAAAGAGAAAGGAAGGAGAAAGAAGAAAGGAATTATAAGAGAAAAGGAAAGAACAAACAGAGACAGAAGGTAGGTTTGAGATGTGTGAGTGATTTTCTTCACAGGACTTTCAAGATTACAAATGGAGAAAACTTTGTTAAAAGGTAACCTGTTTAATTTTTGCTTGTGCTAAAATAATTTGCAATATAGTTTTAAAATTTATTTTAAAACATCTCTCTTTAGCTGTGTTTATATTCTCCTTTTTTTGTAAATTAACAGATGCCAAATATTAGGCAGCTAAAGAAAAGGGAGAGGAGGACAAGAAAATGGACCCCGGAGGCCATGGCACAAGCCAAAGAGGAGGTGGAAGCAGGCAGGCTCACCATCAGGCAGGCAGCTGCTCAGTTTGGGGTCCCTAGGTCCAGCCTGAATGACCGAGTCAGAGGAAGGGTGGCCTCTGACTGTGTTCATGGTCAGAGGCCACTTCTCACCCCTGAAGATGAGAATTCCCTGGCAGCGTACTGTGTGTATGCTGCCAGTTACGGGTTTCCTCTGACAAAGCCTCAGGTTCTGGTCCACGCTCTGGCTCTGTACAACCTGCGCCACCCAGAAACACCAAGGGTGGCGCTGAGCCAGACGTGGTGGATCAACTTTAGGGAGCGCCACCACCATGAGCTCACTATCCGGACCCCAGATATTATTGACCGCGGGAGGGCTTCGTGTGCCAAGAGGGGCCAATTGAGGAATATTTTAAGCCCTCAAAACCACCCTAGAGGAGCATGGGTTGAGGGAGAAGCCCCATCAGATCTACAACTGTGACGAGACGGGGTTTCAGCTGGACTCCACGAAAAGAAAGGTTGTCGTGTCCCGGGGGACAAAACATGCCTACAAGCAGGCCCAGGGCACCAGGGACCACGCGTCACAGTCCTGGCCTGCTTCAACGCGGCTGGGGAGGATGTCCCCCCATTTATTATCTACAAGGGGGGATATCCTGGGGGGCCCTACAACAAGGATGGGGTCCCCAACGCCTCTATGGGAAGTCGCAGGCAGGGTACATAGACGGTGACCTGTTCCTGAAGTGGTCTCAGGCATTTCCTCCTATACGCCACCAAGGAGCGGCCACTGCTGCTAGTGATGGACGGCCACCAATCCCACCTAGGGCCAGAGCTGGTCCGGGCGGCACAGAGGGAAGGGGTCATTCTTCTGTGCTTACCGCCACACACCTCTCATCCTGCAGCCTCTGGATGTGAGTTTCTTTGGACCCTTGAAGGCAGATTTCTCTGGTGTAGCAGGGGATCTGTCGGCTGTAAGCCACTCTTTTTTGGTTTCCAAAAAAGAGTTTTCAAGGGTCCTTAGAAACTCATACCAGAGGGTAAAGGATCGGGGGGTTGTGGTGGCTGGGTTCAGGAGGTGTGGCCTTTACCCTCTGGACCCGAAGGCCATTGACTGGTCTCGGGTCATGCCGTCCGGGCCTCATCGAGGAACCGCATCGCCTCCGCCAACCCCATCTTCTGAGTCCAGGCCTGATGCTATCCTCTATCCCACCTCCCCTGCCCCTGTCATTCCCAACCCAATACACACTCATCCCCTGGTAGCATCAGGCCAAATATCGGCGGACCTGGCCCACCTCCTGGCCGAGGTAAACTTTGCCCGAACCACCGGAAGGGTTAGGAGGAACATCTCCAAGGCTCGGGTCCTGACAGCTCAGGAGATGACCGAGGCCATCGAGGAGGCGGAGGACCGAGCAGCGAGGAGGGAGGCACAAGCTCTGGCCAGGAAAGACCGGGAGCAGCAGTTGGCTGAAGACATCGGCCTGACGAACCCTTCATTTGCCCTGCCTAGCGGCTCCCACCCTAGCCGCAGAAGAGGAATGTCCCCTGGGGCGTCATCTGCCAGCTCCGGCCATCCCATTGCCGGTCCCTCAACCCCCCCGGCCCCCTCTATAGCATCCCGCGGTTTTCAGCTGCCTGCCTCCTGCAGATTATCGTCGTCAGTCCCTGTGAGCCTGCCTGTGGCTTTGATCAGAGAGGATGAGGGTAAATTTCTCTATTATTCACTTTAAATCATTAAGCCATATTTAACTGTTAATAACAGTAGTGTTTTATTTTATTTTTTTCATTAGAACCATCAACGTCAGGAGCAGGTGGCCTTGGGAACCACAAGAGCTTCCTCTCCCTTGCAATGTAAGTAATATGATTAAAAGCCAAGACAATACACTATGAACTTTGATAATACCTGCTGTACTAGTTATAGGTGTAGACAATTTGTCTACTAAGCTCTTTGTCACTTCTTTTACAGCCATCCAATCATCTTCCTCCAGCTTCTTCTCCTGTCCGCTGGACCCTCGACATCCGCCGGTAGTACAACATATACTAACAACAAATATAGGCTGTATAAAGTAATATATAGTGTACACAAAATCTGTTTATGTGATTAATTAATTATTGTGGTTCTTTTGTCTTAAACAAGTTCATATAGGATAAGTAAATGAGACATTTAATATGCAATGCTATACTATATAATGGCTCCTTATATTGTAACCAAATAAAATATTGACTTTCTATTGTCCTTTTGTGTAGGTCACACCGCCAAAGAAAGACAACTGGAGTATGATGTGTGGCGGTGTGGCGGTGCTGGCAGCCTGACCCTCCAGAGTCAGACGAGGACTGGTGTCGTGGGTCCAGTGTGGATTGTGAAAAATGGTTTCACTGTACCTGTGTGGCTTGGGAGGAGGAGCTGGAGGAAGAATTTATTTGTTTTTGGTGCAATGACGAATGATTTGTAAATATTTGCTTGTGCATATAAGTTGTAAATTTTTATATTTTTTTTGTAAAAACATAAGTATTTTATTTTATTTATTTTAATCAATTTGTAATTATTAAAATCAGTAATTTTGGTGTAATTGTTGTGGCTCCTTGTTTCCTATTATCTTAGAAAACTGAATTTTCCTTATATTTTGTTTCACTTTGAGTGAATCCAGGATTATAAAATAATACATGATCTAATACAGTGTTATAAGTTAAACTCTAAGATAAGACAGAAATTTGTTCAACATCAACATTACTGAAAGGAGCAGATCAAAAAACATCCTGAAGAGGGGGCTGTAAACAAGTTAACATGACATAAACATTCTAGTGTTTTGTTTTTGGCATGAGATCTTATTCTGAAGGACGGAAATTAGGGCACCGGATGTGTATAAACACCAACGGCAATATCCCAGACCTAACTAAAGCTAATGCAAGCTAAAAAAAAATCCCACAAAGCAAGAAGGTGAGTGTCCGACTCAGGATAATAGTAGTGTCTGACTCAGGATAATAGTAGCTTAGCGCTAAAAGCTTGGGCGATAGCGCTCATTTTACCCACAGTAAAAACAATTCAAAAATGATAATAAAAAAAATATATGGTTAGAAACGTAAGAAACTAGACTTCATTTTAAGATCAGTTAGTTGTCTGAACTCCAGAGACAAACGACGTGATCACCCGTTAAAGACAAAAAAGTTAGCGGATTTTAGCTCAAACCGACCGACTCAGGATACACTTACGTTACTTAAGCAAAATAAGCTAGCAGACTACTCTTTTGCTAAGTGTACACGTGGTAACTATACTGGACCATATGCAATTTATAGTGTATTGAAAAGTTAAAACCAGTCAGAGTACTGAACCAAAAAGGGTACTGAGTACTAAATTGATTGTTTAAGTTTATTTTATTGTGTTGTATGTGTGAAACACTTTCACAAATGCACTGTAAATAATTTAGAAATGCATTTTATTTTAATTTATGTTTATGCAATGCTTGTTATGCACTTTGTTAATTAACTTATGGGTAAATTCATAAGAAAACTTTGTTAAAACTAATTTTCAGTTAGATAAAATATGGAATAATTTAAGTAAAAAGCCTAAAAAAAAGGGTGCACAAGTAATTGGCATTTGTGTAATGCTTTTGTAGCATTTTGTTTAATTTTGAATTCATTGAAGCAAATCATTGTAAAACAACAATGTAATTGATTTAGAATTGTTATGAGATCTCATTTTGTTTAGAAACTACTGTGAATAATTATATTATTCGTTGTTCTGTACTGCATGTGCAGACTGGTTTTTTAGTGATCCCGGAATTGATCTTGGAGTTGTATGCTGAAGTTGATGGCGAGCCAGACCCAGTGAGAACTCTTGAAAACTGAATCCTGGAGCAGTGTGGCCAGCTGCTCGGGGTTCCGGAAAAGATCATCCGAACTGACCACTTCATATCGTTGGATCCCAGATAAGAAACAACTGCACTGTGTTTTGAAAGAAACAATTTGAAAGGGATATTCATAAAATCCTACACATTTGGATACATTGAACAACAAAGACATTTCTACTTTTATTTTATTTCCATAAGAGCTCTAAAATCTTGTTTTTGTACTGAATACACTGTTTTTGCACTGTTCAATTGTAATAAATCTGCCGGCTGTTAAAGTTTAAATCCTCTCATCTATTTACTCCTCCAGAACCTAGAATAAAACCTTAGCCTAATTATAATAAGCAAGTGTTACAGTTAAAATTGATTGGAAGATGGATGGAGCCCATAGATTGTATAATTATGGATGTTATCCGCCCATTGGTCCCCTATTCGCCGAAATAGCCTCAAAGTCAGGGCAAAAAAATGGCGATTACATCAGGACATTTCAGACTCCTTCGTCAGAGGATGTTACTAAAATAGGCAAAGGGAGTGTTGTATCGTAAGCCCTGTGGGTGGGCATAATGAGCGCGTGCGTGGGTAATTACGCCCACTCTGCTGTAGCCGAGGCTAAGGCAATTACTAACCTGTTGCTAACGCAAGTGGAGCTTCCCGCCCGAGCTACATTTTGTTTTTTTCAGTGGGGTTTTCCACCCTTCTCTTGTTGCCATGGTTGGCTTGCTCTCGTTCGTCGATAGTAAGTGGACTTCATGACTTTGACTGCAATTATCAACTAATTTGAAATCAACTCTAATAGATGTTAAAACTGTTTTATGCTAATTTTAAACGTTTTACTTGCAAGTCTACTAAAGAAAGCAAAGACTTCAATCGTATTAATACTTTATTCCCCCTTCTAGCTTTTGTGCATGTTTTGGGGATTAAACTATAGATTGAAAGATTGTCAAATACTTTTCCTAAATAGAGTTAAAACATGTATTAAATGTATAGAAAGAACCTGTAGATTGTGCAATTGTACTTCTAAATAAAAATAAAATTATTTTAGATTCATGAACACGCTATGTAGCTCTCTATAATATGTTATATAGTTAACATTTTACAAGGCTTTCGAATAATGCTTGTGGTATGTAGCTATAATATAGCATGCTAATCTAACTTTTTCTATTGTAGTTTAAAATATATAAAAGGTCACTGTTCAATTTGCTCACTCCCAAAGAGCCCACTGCCCAGACAAGTACAGTTACACATTACTTTGGAGACTATATTTTACTTAGTTACAGCCATGTTATACATAACTCTTTCTCTTGTAGTTTTCACAATAGACCTGCCCTCTGCTCCCCTGCTTCTGCCTTCTGCACCTGGAAACATCTGTTAAAACATCTGCAGCAGTTTTGTTCTAATTATTTTATTTATTTGTGTTCAATTACTTTTTAAATAAAATACTGTGATTTTCAAAACACTGCATTCTTTTTTTTTATCTTCTGTTTTTTAATGTTGTAAACAACAGATTTGACATTTTTGTAGTTTTTGATTTTATACTACTAGATGGTAGATTAAATTATAAGTAAGGCATACCCATACTTAAATCAGAAAAAAAGTTTGTTTAAAATTGTAAAACATTTGATACAATACATTTCATTGAAAATAAAAAAGTGCAAATGAATTGTAAACAGTTTTTTTTTTTTTTTTTATGCTCAAGTCTGTAAAAGGTGTCACATATTTGTGATGCAGTTTCAAAAGGTTTTAAAAGCAACAAACAAAGCCTTGTCCCATCAGGTTGTAAGGGTGAAGCTGGACGTGGCGAGGATGTGAGGAGTTTAAAATGACTGCTGCAGGACGGGACCCTGTGGAAAGTCAGACAAAAAAAAAAAAAAATCACAAAACAAATTCAAGTTAGTCTGTCTTTGTTGAAAGCCCACTCACCACAACAAGGTGCAGGCCTTGAGTGGGAACATATAAGACGGGACAACAACTGTTGAATAAAATGAACATTCAGAAACAGGACATAAGGATTAAAAATAATAGCACAAGACAATACAGAACATGTAAAAATACAATGAACTAGGGTGGGCATGAAAGCGAACTTTCATGCCCACAGAGGAACATAACAGAGGACATTATTCTGCCAACTCTATTAAAAACAAATCCTGTTATCAGACATATTCCACCGATGATGTAAACTATTGCACACACAGACTCTCTGAAATGTACTTAGGCCCCGTTCATGCAGGCTCTAAGACATATAGAAAATGGTCTAATCAAGTTCATTCATTTCCCATTTAAGGTTTGCATGGACACAAATGTACATGACATACATAATATTTACACTTTGACACTCAACACTATCATTTGACACATTATTAACATTCTCAACCTCTTCAATGTAATTGACACCTTTTCAGCAATACATACCTGCCGTGACCGTCTAGGCTTTGGATGTTTGTCTTTTGAAAAAAAGAAATTGGTGGGTACAGCTGTGCTTGTCAAGCAAGTCAAGTCCTTCCCTGTTAAAAGAGATTTAAAGAAAAGAAATTATATGGCATTGTAGCTACTTTATTTAATTGATTTATTGTAGAATCACAGTTGTACATATTTTTTATTTAGAGCATTCCTGTATCAACGAGTTGTGTCCATGGTCAACTTGACACCACAAAAGTAATAGTAATCTATGGCCGCGCCCCCCGCAGGAAGCAGTCTGTATCAGTACTTTCCCACTATGTGTCCACTGGTTCTAACTGGTTTCAACAGGTGAGCGAGTAGGTGTCTAATCTAGGTGCAATGTAGCGTGCAAAAGTGAGCAAATAACAAGTGTAAAAAGAGTGCATCTCAATAGAAAAATACTAACAAATTGATAGACTAAATAGATTACAAAAACAGCTTTCAGTCAAGCCTCTCCCATGGTACCTCTCAAATGGTCGTTGTGGAAGGGCGCCGCCATACGGCGATTTACCGCGAAATCCAGCGATATACAGCCGTCCACCAGAGGGCAGGCTCCAAAAGCGGAAATATAAGGAGAAACCCAATGGCGACTTTACAGGTGTAAAAATCATGTTTACAGCCTGGTACAAAAGATGGCTCCGGTCTCTAGAGCTAATTTTTTACTATGTGACAACTCTGGGGGGGGGTGAATTTTTGATTATTACGTCCGTTTATGCTATCTGAAAAGTGTAGTTTTAAGAATAAATTTGGGTGTGGCTACCTTGGTGTGCATGTGTCAATCACCGAGCCGCGCGCACGTCGTGTGGCTAGCTGGCTAACAAGTGGCTAGTTAGCTGCTCGGAGCTGCTCGGAGCTAGGGTGTGTCAGGCTTCTGTACTTGACCGCCGGCTGTTCTCTGAGTATTTGAGAAGAACGTTGTTGAAATGGCTTGCTGTGCTGTTGGCTGTACTAACAGACTCTCCAAGAAGTGTGGTCTTCAGTTTTTTCGGTGAGTAATACAATTTTCTTGGTTTTATGGATGGTTTTAAGAGCTCTTAAGCGGGTAAATATATAGCATTACTCATCTACTTAGCCTAGCTAACAACTTTTCCCCATCAAAATGACATCGAGTACGGTAATTTAGAATTAGATGTTAATCATAATACTGTTAAGGTAGAGTTTCAAATTTATTTTTACTGCCTTTGCTTTAAAAAATTGATCCAGATATACAATATATCATGTCAGTTCTTGCTCAAATCCAAACACTATTTGCATTGCGTACATGGCTATTAAACATAGTTTAACAGCAAAACAATAGATTTATTCATGATAGCTGTAATATCTTTTTAAGTGATCGAATTTAGGATGTTATGGCTTTGACATATAACGTGCAAATGAGTAAAACTGCATTATTCACCGGGTGCACTACACAATGACTTTAGAAAATACGCTACGCTAGGCTACCGTCAATGCTCTGAAGCCCACCGCTAATGACTTTTGAAAATAACGTGCTATCATTATGTACGAGATAATGTAAGATTATCTCGCAAAAAATTAAGAATGATCTTTTTCAATGAAATCATAATTGCACAGAAGTTTGTGCTACTGTTATGTGTATTTCTCCGTTTAAGACGTGTAGAGGGTGTCTCTGGGAGCTCTGTTGTTCTTATATTAAACTGCCCTCAGAGTGTGTTATAAAGTATGACAACTGTACCCAGTACCTTCAATGTAGTACCTAGTGCTGTTAACACTTTTCAGTTACATTCAATACATCTAAGGTATAAACTACTATTTTAATATTTATAAATCTGGGCTTAAAAAAAATTGTCAATGTAAACATATGTACATAGCTTATGTTAAAACATAATCTTTTTTTAGTCACTTAGTCTAAGAGAAATTATTATAAGCTTATGACCATGATCTTTTGTTTATGTGAAGCCCTGTTGTTATCTACCCTAACCTGCAGTTGTTATTGTAACACTATATGTACAGTACAAGTTTGGTAACCTTTTAAGGTCATACTAACACCTAATGTGTTTTTGTAAGTTTTCCTCTAGGTGATTCAGGGGCTGTCCACACGGAGACTCGAATCACTGTATACGTATACATTTTTTATCGTATTGGCGTTTCGTCCACACGGATCCGGCGTTTTGGGAGACTGCATCCGCTATTTTTAGAAACCGGGTTCTAAAGTGGATAAATCTGAAAATGACACCCTTGCGGTTTCGTATGTACAGCCAATCCGTATATTTTGTGAAACGATGATGTCATCGCATCACGTGTCGGCCTTGTCACACGTAACAGCAACAACAATAATGGCGGACTACGTGATTGAGTTCGTGCTGCAGAAGCTACTAAGCCTACTAGCTTTATTACAGCAAAATCTATTGCTTCTATGCAATTGTGGTGAGCAACAAGCGATAATGGACAACACCATACGCCAAATGCTCTTAGATCCACCGCGAAAGAGAACCAGGAGAGCAACCAGGAGAAAATTTAGGATAAGACCAGGTAGAATTAGCAGTTGGTCTGTCCGTATATTGAAGGGCAAACAACAAACATGAGGGCACCAATTACTACACTCAAAATAAATGACTGCAACAATTTGAGAACTTGTTTTTATTAGAAAATAAATATTTAGGTCTTCGTCTTCTTCTCCAGCGCGCATGGTTATGCGCATGCTCAAAGTCTTCTTCTCCGTGTATAGTGTATATCTGTGGTAGAATTACAGCGCCCCATACTGGTCTGGCATATATACTACATCGTTTTCAGTCGGTTTCAGTGGTTTCGTGTGTACGCAGATATTTCTTGAGACGACACCGTGTTTACGGAATTTTTTTTTAGAACGGGGAAAAAAAAAGATCGGATAGGGGATGCACTGGCTTCGTATGGACGTAGCCTCAGACAGACTGGACCAGTGGGTGTTGAAGATGAGGAGACAGAACTGGACTCCTACCTCTTTCAGTCGGTTGTGCAGTCAACACTTTGAGATGGATTACTTCTGCACTGATTTGAGGGTACCCAAAGCTTTGTGTCATCTTTATTACAAGGACAGTACATACTGACCAACAGTACAACTGTATAATATGCCAGAGTAACATTAGTCCACAAGGGTTATTGTAGAACTGCACAGTGAGTCGCAAGCGAGCAGCAGCTTTTTCAGAAAAGTCATTAATTACATTCAGGTCATTAGGGAGACAAATAAAACACACTGTCAATATTTAAAAGGACAAATAGAAAACATGCGTTAGTTACACTACAGACATCTTATTAAGCAAAGAGAAACAGAAGTTGTTAAAACAGCAGGGCACAGAGGGGTTTAATACTGACAAGTCTGATCTGAAGAGCCACATTTTTAAAATAGAGTAAAATAATCCAGTTAAATTAATTTTTCTGATGGTAGTTGGAATAATATTCCATTATTTGGAAGCTCGAAAAGAAACAGCAGACTGACTGAAAGCTATTTTTCTAATCTATTTAGTCTATCAATTTGTTAGTATTTTTCTAAACCTTTGTGAGACTTTTGTGAGTGTGATTAAACTGATAAACTTTACATTGGTTTTATAGTTTTATTCTTGTAGTATAGTTTCAGCACTTGTTCCAAAAGAGCAGAGATTGTTTTTAGAGTACCAAAATTAGACATATTAAATTGAATATTTTTTTTATTTGTTTTATGTGGCATTGAAAAGTAATGTGCAAACATTTCTTTTGTGGCCTCCTCATTAATACAGGAATGCTCTAGATAAAATATATGTATGACTGATTCTACAAGATTCAAGATTTTTATTCGTCACATACAAAATTATATACAGCATATATAACCAGCAGTGAAATGTGAGTCAGGTCCGCTCCATGGACAGTGCAATTATTAAGGAAAACAATACAGATGAAAATGTACATGAATATAGCTATGTAAGAATGAAATAAAAGTAAACAATAAAAAAATATAAGAATAGAGTATAAAAAGTGTGTATTGTGGAATTAATTATAGAACCCAAAATAATGTACATGAATTATTGTACATGAAACTGTAGACTTAAATATTAAAATGTACAGGGATGTACAATGTGCATATATGCATTTAGCTGTGGTCTTAAATATTAAGATACACATGAAGGTGCAAGAAGCAAATGTGCAAAACAGGGTGACACTGTCAGTGTGTCAATGTGAGGTAGTGTATAAAGTAAAGAGATAAGGTGAACATAAGGTAGAGGCATGGGGATGTTAAGAAGCAGGTTTAGAGTTCAAGAGCCTGATGGCCTGGGGGAAGAAACTCCTCCTGAGTCTCTCGGTTTTTGCCATCAGGCTACGGTAGCGCTTACCAGATGGCAGCAAAGTGAAAATATGATTACTGGGGTGGGTGGAGTCTTTGATGATTTTTGCAGCTCTACTTCTGCAGCGTTTGTGATAGATGTCCTGCAGAGAGGGGAGAGCAGACCCTGAAGTGCTCTCAGCTAAGCGCACAACTCTCTGCAGGGCTTTGCAGTCTTGACTGGAGCTGTTCCCATACCACACTGAGATACATTGAGTCAATACACTTTCTATAGTTCCAGAATAGAAAGTTTTCAGGATTGCTGGTGAGACCCTAAATTTCCTCAGCTGTCGCAGATGGTACAGTCTTTGCCTGGCTTTATTAACCTGTGTTTGAGTGTGAGTAGTCCAAGTCAGGTCCTCAGAGATGTTTACACCAAGGTACTTGAAGCTACTCACCCTCTCCACAGGGGTCCCGCTTATCATAAGAGGAGTGTAGGGCTGCTGCTGCGTCTTCCTGAAGTCTACAATCAGTTCTTTTGTTTTGCTCACATTCAGAGAGAGGCAGTTGTCCTGGCACCATGATGTTAATTTCTCTACCTCATCCAAGTACGCGGTCTCATTATTGTTGTGAATGAGGCCCAGAACCACAGTATCATCAGCGAATTTGATAATGGATGTGGAGCTATGCGAGGACACGCAGTCGTGTGTGTAGAGGGAGTAGAGCAGGGGACTCAGGACACAGCCCTGTGGGGCTCCTACGTTCAGGGTGATGGAGCTGGAGGTGTACTGGCCTAGTTTCACCACTTGAGGTCTGCCGGTGAGGAAATCAAGGATCCAGTCGCAGAGTGAAGGATTCAGTCCGAGATCTGAGAGTTTGGAGGCTAGCTTTATGGGGACAATAGTATTAAAAGCTAAGCTATAGTCAATAAATAGTCTTTCCGATTGAAAGACGACCGCTCTACCCCAGGGCGGCAGTAGCTCAGTGGGTAGAGCGGTCGTCTTTCAATCGGAAGGTAGGCGGTTCGATTCCCGCTTTCCCCACAGTTCATACTGTCGTTGTGTCCTTGGGCAAGACACTTAACCCTCCTTCCCTCCAGTGGCTGTAACACTGGTAATTACATTAGAACAATGTAAGTCGCTTTGGATAAAAGCGTCAGCTAAATTAATAAATGTAAATGTAAATGTAAATAGTAGCCTTACATAGTTCCTGTTAAACCAATCCAATAAACCAATTCAATAAAGTAGCTACAATGCCATATCATGTCTTTTCTTTATATCTCTTTTAACAGGGAAGGACTTGCTTGACCAGCACAGCTGTGCCCACCAATTTCTTTTTTTCAAAAGGCAAACATCCAAAGCCAAGACGGTCACGGCAGGTATGTATTGCTGAAAAGGTAAGTGTCAATTACATTGAAGAGGTTGAGGATGTTATTAATAATGTGTCAAATGACAGTGTTAAGTGTCAAAGTGATGTTAGTCCTGATGTCTGTGACAGTGATGTTAGTCCTGATGTTTATGAAAGTGCTGTTAGTCCTGATGTTTGTGACAGTTTTGTTAGTCACAATGTTTGTGACAGTGTTGTTAGTCCTGATGTTTGTGACAGTGTTGTTAGTCCTGATGTTTATGAAAGTGCTGTTAGTCCTGATGTTTGTGACAGTGTTGTTAGTCACAATGTTTGTGACAGTGTTGTTAGTCCTGATGTTTGTGAAAGTGATGTTAGTCCTGATGTTTATGAAAGTGCTGTTAGTCCTGATGTTTGTGACAGTTTTGTTAGTCACAATGTTTGTGACAGTGTTGTTAGTCCTGATGTTTGTGACAGTGTTGTTAGTCCTGATGTTTATGAAAGTGCTGTTAGTCCTGATGTTTGTGACAGTGTTGTTAGTCACAATGTTTGTGACAGTGTTGTTAGTCCTGATGTTTGTGAAAGTGATGTTAGTCCTGATGTTTATGAAAGTGCTGTTAGTCCTGATGTTTGTGACAGTGTTGTTAGTCACAATGTTTGTGACAGTGTTGTTAGTCCTGATGTTTGTGAAAGTGATGTTAGTCCTGGTGTTTATGAAAGTGCTGTTAGTCCTGATGTTTGTGACAGTTTTGTTAGTCACAATGTTTGTGACAGTGTTGTTAGTCCTGATGTTTGTGACAGTGTTGTTAGTCCTGATGTTTATGAAAGTGCTGTTAGTCCTGATGTTTGTGACAGTGTTGTTAGTCACAATGTTTGTGACAGTGTTGTTAGTCCTGATGTTTGTGAAAGTGATGTTAGTCCTGATGTTTGTGAAGTGCTGTTAGTCCTGATGTTTGTGACAGTGTTGTTAGTCACAATGTTTGTGACAGTGTTGTTAGTCCTGATGTTTGTGACAGTGTTGTTAGTCACAATGTTTGTGACAGTGTTGTTAGTCCTGATGTTTGTGACAGTGATGTTAGTCCTGATGTTTATGAAAGTGCTGTTAGTCCTGATGTTTGTGACAGTGTTGTTAGTCACAATGTTTGTGACAGTGTTGTTAGTTCTGATGTTTGTGACAGTGTTGTTAGTCCTGATGTTTGTGACAGTGATGTTAGTCCTGATGTTTATGAAAGTGCTGTTAGTCCTGATGTTTGTGACAGTGTTGTTAGTCACAATGTTTGTGACAGTGTTGTTAGTCCTGATGTTTGTGAAAGTGATGTTAGTCCTGATGTTTGTGACAGTGTTGTTAGTCACAATGTTTGTGACAGTGATGTTAGTCTTGATGTTTGTGAAAGTGATGTTAGTCCTGATGTTTGTGACAGTGTTGTTAGTCACAATGTTTGTGACAGTGTTGTTAGTCCCGATGTTTGTGACAGTGTTGTTAGTTCCGATGTATGTGACAGTGTTGTTAGTCTTTGTGGCAGTACTGTGGGTGTTCTAGAATCAGGCTCAGTATTAGATCACTGCTACAGTAAGAAACTAGATCCTTCTCACAGTGATCATAACTACTTTCTTTCTGAGTCTCCAAAAACAATTAAAAGAAAAGCTGTGGATATGGAGCAAAAACTCTGTGTAGCCTGTAAGAAACTACAACTTAAAAGTTGCCAAACAAGAAGATTAAAGGCAAAAGTTCTTTCACTGGAGAAAGTGACAAAAGTACTTCAGAAGAAAATGCTTATTTCGTCTGAATGTGCTTCTCTCCTTCAAGGCCTTGATGTGGTTCCCCGTGAGATCTTTAAGAGAATCACAAATAAAAAAAAGTCAGTGTTTTCAGAGGATTTGAAACAGTTTGCCACTACACTGCACTTTTACTCACCAAAGGCCTACAACTATGTGAGAGAAAGATTCTACTTGTCATTGCCTCATCCTGGGACCATACGTACATGGTATAGTAGTGTTTCTACAGATCCAGGTTTTACAGTTGCTTCATTCACAGCATTAAAAAGTCATGTATCTGAGCAGAAAAAGGTAGGCAAAGAAACTGTTTGCTCCTTGATGGTGGATGAGATGTACATTCATAAGCAAACACATTTTGATGGTAATCAGATTTATTGCTATGTGGACATTGGTGCAGGGGAGTTACAAGATGTTGTTGCCACACAAGCACTTTTCCTCATGGTTGTTGCAGTTAATGAGTCTTGGAAGATCCCAATTGCATATATTCTCATAAACTCATGAATGGGGCAGAAAGAGCGAGCATAATTCGTGAGAGCCTTATTAGGCTCCATACAATTGGTGTAAGGGTTGTGTCTTTGACCTGTGATGGGCCAACCCAAACCTTTGCTATGCTCCGAGAGCTAGGTGCCAAATTAGACATAATGGATATGAGATCTTTCTTTTTCCATCCAGAAGATGACACTCAAAAAGTCTATGTACTCTTGGATGCATGTCACATGCTCAAGCTTCTTCGGAATGTATTTTCTTCAGTTTAAATTCTTGTGAAAGAGGATGGACAGGAAATAAAGTGGAAGTACATAGATGAACTCCACAAGCTTCAAGATAAAGAAGGCCTACGTCTGGGGAACAAGCTTAAAATGGCTCATATTCAGTGGCGTAATCAGAAAATGAAAGTACATCTTGCTGCCCAGCTTTTTAGTAGGAGCATAGCTGATGCTCTTGAGTATTGCGATCAGCACTTAAAATATCCACAGTTCAGTGGTTGTGTAGCGACTGTCCATTTCCTACGGACAATTGATGCAGCCTTTGATGTTTTAAACAGCCGCAACCCACTTGGCAAAGGATCCAAAGCGCCAATAAAACCACACACCTAAATCCGTGTCAAGGCTATACTAGAAGAAACAGAGTCACTTCTGCGTGGACTAAAAATGAGAGGAAAAAATAACGCACTTGTGCATTTGCATAACACACAAAAAAGAACACCGATCTATGGTTTCATTGCTTGTTGCAGAAGTGTAATGGGCATCTATGAAGACCTTGTAGAGCAGACACCAGCTCCATGCCGTTACCTTCTCACATGCAAACTCAGCCAGGATTAATAAGAGCTTTTCTTCTCTGCAGTAAGAGCACGTGGAGGTTACAACAACAACCCCAATGCAATGCAGTTCAGAGCAGCGTACAAGCGACTTCTTGTCAGGCATCAAGTAGAACAGGGCTCAGGTAACTGTCTTCTACTTGATAACACAGCCATCCTTGATTCAACACCTGCAACTGTTAACATTGCACGCAGGATGGATATAGAACCTGTTGAAGTGCTTGTACCAGATGATGACACCTTCTCTGACCTGCCTGATGTAGACCAACTGTCTGAGTACAAGGAAGCAGCCATAGCTTACATCTCTGGATTTATTGTAAAAAAATTAAAACAGAGGCTTACCTGCATGGCGTGCTCTAATGCTCTCACTTCAGAAGACTCAGTGCATCAATTTACGCCACTGAAGGACAGGGCGGTCTTCAAAAGCCATCACTGAGCATTATTTCTATTTGCCAAGCAACAGAAAGATGTTTCCAGTGGCTTTTAAAAACCAACGATGGAAAGGCTCCACAGGGGAAAGGAACAACAGCAGCAGTAGTCACCCAGGTTCTGTCTGATTGTTCTGATAAGAATCTGTTTCCCCAGATGCACAGCCACATGTTTGACACATGTGTTGAGGCAAATCATGTTCATGTTCTGATTAAGATGACCAGCTCGTGGTACTGCAAAATTCGTCTAAACCACATATCAAAACGCCAAACAGAAAAATTGAAAGAAGGTAAAGTAGTAAGGAGAAAACTTACCAAATGAATTCATTTTTATGGTGATTAATTTTTGATGGTCCACATTGTAATATTATATGTGTTTTGTGTTTGCAAGTATGTATTTTGTTTCTATTTATATTGTTTTATATGTATGTATGTTTAAATATACATGTGCATTATCAGTGTTTTTAAATGTTTGTGTCAGTCAGTATTTATTTATATGTATGTCATTTGTGGCCATGCAAACCTTAAATGGGAAAGGAATGAACTTGATTAGACGATTTTCTACATGTCTGCATGAACAGGGCCTAGGTACATTTCAGAGAGCCAGTGTGTGCAATAGTCCACATCTTCTGTTGAATATGTCTTAGAGCCTGCATGAATGGGGCCTAGGTACATTTCAGAGCCTGTGTGTGCAATAGTCTACATATTCTGTTGAATATGTCTTAGAGCCTGCATGAACAGGGCCTAGGTACATTTCAGAGAGCCTGTGTGTGCAATAGTCTACATCTTCTGTTGAATATGTCTTAGAGCCTGCATGAACGGGGCCTAGGTACATTTCAGAGAGCCTGTGTGTGCAATAGTCTACATCTTCTGTTGAATATGTCTTAGAGCCTGCATGAACGGGGCCTAAGTACACAATGAGCAATAAATACATACCCTTATTTTTAAATAATACTATTCAGTTGAAGCCTGCGTGAAAGAGGCACAGCTGATGCTGACATACATATAAGGATACAGAAATGCTACAATACCACAATGGTTTAATTTGAATGTAATCTTGCAACACCTATGAGAGCTGCTTTATGTTGTTATCAGAACCTCTTAGTGCCTGTATGTACGGGACCTCAAAGTTACTGTATGTGTCGTTGTCATTGTTTTCAGTACCTCTTAAGAGTCTGCATGTACGGTACCTCAGGAGATATTGATTTGTCATATCACATTATATATAAACATCTTCAAACTTACCCTTCATTGTTTTTGTAATATTGATGTAAATAGTTTAATAAAAAAAATATCTAAAAACATTACAAAAACAGTTCTATAATATTGTGTGTATTGTGTGGCGTTTCACATTTGTTTATCTGTTAAATATTGAAGAGTTAGCTTTAATTTCATTTTGTTGTGAGACATAGTTCAGTATGCCCACCCTAGTTCATTGTATTTTTACATGTTCTGTATTGTCTTGTGCAAATTTTTTTAATCCTTATGTCCTGTTTCTGGATGTGCATTTTATTTAACAGTTATTGTCCCGTCTTATATGTTCCCACTCAAGGCCTGCACCTTGTCGTGGTGAGTGGGCTTTCAACCAAGACAGGCCAACTTGTAATTTTTTGTCTGACTTTCCACAGGGTCCCATCCTGCAGCAGTCATTTTAAACTCCTCATCACATCCTTGCCATTTCAACCTTCACCCTTACAACCTGATGGGACAAGGCTTTGTTTGTTGCTCCTCAATTCTTTTGGAACTGCATTACAAACATATGTGACATCTTTTACACACACAAAAAAAAAAAACGGTTTACGATTCATTTGCACTTTTTTATTTTAAACGAAATGTATTGTATCATATGTTTTACCATTTTTAACAAACGTTTCTTTTCTGCTTTCAGTATGTATTGGTATAAAATCAAAAACTACAAAAATGTCAAACTTGTTGTTTGCAACATTGTCTAAGATAAAAACAAAAAAGAATGCAGTGTTTTGAACATCACACTATTTAAAAAGCAATTGAACACAAATGAATAATAATTTGAACAAAAATTTGCTGCAGATGTTTTAACAGGCGGTAAAGGCTAACTGTTTATGCTACAGTCTGTTGAGGACAAATCTAGTGACAGCCATGGCCAGCATGGAGCCAAGAGAGCAACAGTTGCAAGGAAGAACAGAATCAGAAAATTTGTCAGTAATGTTATGACTAATATAGTCAACATTCGACAACAGTCAGGGCTTTTTTCATAAAATAAATACCCAAAAGGCCAACTTCAAAGGAAATGACAATGACCAGCATGTCAGAGCATTTGGAGTTGGAATTAGCTAAAGTCTTTAAAAAAAATATAATTTCCTGTAGGTGAGAAATGAACTCCATCCCTTAAAAAAAGCCCTGGGCTGTCATGTCTAAGGTTAATTAAATTCATTAAGAAATTTAGACGTAACATTATTGACAAATTTACGAGCCTTTTCAAGCTTTGCTGGATTTGCTCCGACCCTCCAGCAGCACCGCTGGGGTATGGCAGACACAATGATCTTCATTCCAGGGTGCTGATGATGTAGCTGGAGCAGGTCCTCCTTCATCACATTGACGAGTTTGACACTGGACAAAATGCCCAGGTCATTCCCGCTGCAGTGAATCAGGAGGACCTCCGGCACTGATCTTCCTTGCAACGTGCCCTCTAAAAAGGGCAGAAGCCCACTCCAACGAAGGCCACCCCAGCCAAACCAGAAAACCTGGGCAGCTTTCTGGGCTCCACGCCGGACATGGCTGTCACCAATGATCCACACAATTTCTAGAAGTGGAAAGAATGCATGAATTAATGTGTTTTTAATTAAAAAGTTACAATTGAGTTATTCAATAAAAAAAAAAAAAAAAAGGTTAAATATGCAGCCATAACTGGACTTACTTGTCTGTGCATCAGTCTCTTGGGAGGTCTGCTTTCCAGGTGAAGAAGGCAGAAGCAGGGGAGCAGAGGGCAGGTCCATTGTGAAAACTACAAGAGAAAGAGTTATGTATAACGTGGCTGTAACTGAGTGGAATATAGTCTCCATAGTAATGTGTAACTGGACTTACTTTAAATTAGCATGCTATATTATAGCTTCATACCACATGCATTATTCAAAAGCCTTGTAAAATGTTAACTATATAACATATTATAGAGAGAAACATAGCGTGTTCATGAATCTTATTTTAATTTAGAAGTATTTATAGTATTTTTGGCTTTCATTGCACAATCTACAGGTTCTTTCTGTACATTTAATGCATGTTTTAACTCTATTTAGGAAAAAGTATGTGACAAATAACAATCAGTTTCTATTTGCACCCTGGTTCACTCCTGAACTACGAACAATAAAAACTGAGGGACGCCGCCTAGAAAGGCTATACAGGAAAACTGGGCTTATTGTACACTCGTTGGCGCTTAAAGAACACTGGCACAAGTACCGTACTGCCCTCAACCATGCAAAATCCTCTTATTTTACCTCTACCATTAGGAATTCCAAGTGCAGGCCCAAGTCGCTCTTTGCTATGGTTAGCAGACTCACAAATCCACCACAACTGGCTATATCGGGTTCTGTGGGGCTTGTAAATAGTTTTTCAAAATTCTTCTCTGACAAACTACAGACAATCACTGCATCCATTGCCAAAAACACTCCTCATGCACCTGACTCAGATTTTCACCTAATGTTTGCTAATTCAGCTCATTCTACAAACTCTCTCTCTGCTTTTACTCTAACTACTCAAAGTGCCATAAGCGACTTAATTGCGAAGTTAAGTTCCACATCCTGCCAACTTGACCCTATACCTACTGTCTTGCTTAAGTTATGTGTCCCTGAGGTTGCACTCCTTCATAACACATATGATCAACTGTAGTCTGGCGTCCGGCGTTGTTCCAGCAGATTTAAAAATGGCTGCGGTGACGCCGATTCTTAAAAAACAGGCCTAGACCACCTAAACATGGACAACTACAGACCAATATCCAACCTACCAGTCATAAGCAAAATCCTTGAAAGGGTTGTTGTTTCACAACTGGTCATATCTGGATATAAATGGCCTTCTTGAACCTTTTCAGTCTGGTTTTCGCCCAGCACACAGCACTGAAACGGCTCTTCTCCGGGTGGTTAATGACATTCTTTTGTCCATGGATGCAGGGCTGACAAACATCTTGCTGCTTCTTGATTTAAGCGCTGCTTTTGACACAGTCTGCCATGAAATAATGATCTCTAGGCTCTCTGACATTGGCATCACTGGCTCTGCACTTTCCTGGCTCATTTCCTACATTAGAGACAGAAAATATTATATCACTATACAAGGGTTTAGATCTGCTGCTGCTCCACTCACACAGGGTGTCCCTCAAGGTTCGGTTCTTGGCCCACTACTATTTATCATCTACATATATCCACTCGGTGACATCATACGCAAGCATGGACTTCAGTTCCACTGCTATGCAGATGATATTCAAATTTATCTCACCACCAGTTCCAATGCTCCATCTCTGCCTGACTCACTCACAGCATGTATTAGGGACATTAAGTATTGGATGTCCCGAAATTTCCTTAAATTGAATGATAAAAAAACTGAGATAATCCTGATTGGTTCTAATGCCACAGTCAAAACTATGAACCAGACTTTTGATGTTCATGGAACTCACATTAAGCCTTCACACTAATCCGTAACCTTGGTGTTCTATTCGATTCAAATCTATCTTTTGGCCCTCACATTTCTTCTATTGTTAAAAACTCCTTTTTCCATCTTCGTAATATTGCCCGTCTCCGATCTTCTCTCACTATTGCTGACACTGAAACCTTAGTCCACGCATTAATCACTTCACGCCTGGACTATTGCAATACCTTATTTCTTGGTCTTTCAAAAAAACTCATCGCCAGACTACAGTATGTTCAAAACTCAGCAGCAAGAGTTCTCACCTCCACTAGGCGCTCTGCTCACATTACTCCTCTGCTTCATGACCTTCACTGGCTACCTGTAGCATCACGTATACATTTTAAAGTATTGCTTCTAACATTTAAAGCATTAAATGGTCTTGCTCCCCAATATTTGTCTGACCTACTCTCCCCTTACCGCCCTGTCCGGTCCCTTAGATCAGCCGAACTCAGTCTGTTATCCACCCCACGTTTCCGTCTGTCTACTGTTGGTGGAAGGTCTTTTAGTGTAAATGCTCCTCAACTTTGGAACGCGCTGCCTCTTACTTTACGAAACATCTCATCTGTGGATGCATTCAAGTCTCAGTTAAAAACATATCTATTTAACATTTTGGGTAATTACAGCTATATGTTTCATGTGATGTGTATCTAAATGTTTGTCTGTACTGTATTTGTGTAATGTAAAGCGACCTTGAGCTACGGAAAGGCGCTATATAAATAAAACTTCTTCTTCTTCTTCTTCAATCTATAGTTTAATCCCAACAATATGCACTTTCTTTAGTGGACTTGCAAGTAAAACTTTAACTAAAATTAGCATAAAGCCTAAAAAGGTTTTAACATTAGAGTTAATTTCAAATTAGTTGATAAATGCAGTCAAAGTCATGAAGTTCACTTACTATCGACAAAAGCAAGCCACGAGAGAAGTGCGAAAACCCCACTGTGAAAAAAAAGTAGCTCGGGCGGGAAGCTCCACTTGCGTTAGCAGCAGGTTAGCAACAGGTTAGCAATTGGATTAGCCTCGGCTACAGCAGAGTGGGCGTAATTACTCACGCACGCGCTCATAATGCCCACCCACGGGCTTACGATACAACACTCCCTTTGCCCATTTTAGTAACATCCTCTGACGAAGGAGTCTGAAATGTCCGGATGTAATCACCATTTTTTTGCCCTGACTTTGAGGCTATTTCGGCAAATAGGGGAACAATGGGCGGATATCATCCATAATTATTATACAATCTATGGTTTAGACCATTTTTATATGGCAGGTGTAAAACTGTGACAACAAATAAAGGACGTACATAAGTAAAGATTTTTGGAAATACAGAAAATACAGATTTTAGCAGCTAATGCTAACCAAAATGCACCTAGCAACAATGCAGCAAGGTAAAACATCATTATGCTAAATCCCTTGTAAATATCAAATTTATAGATTATTGTTTCTATATCCAATGTTCATTTTCATGTGTTACTATTAAAATACCTACAGGGAATGCCTTTTGTGAACTTGCTAGAGAGTCAACTAAACACAACCATCGTTAATTCTTACTATCTTTTTTTACCGCATGGCATACAGGTGCACTTCCTGTCTCACTTAAAGGGCCAGCGCACATAACTAAACTGAGGAAATATACAAGCCAAAACACTCCACGCTGTTGTGCCTGAACGCGTTCATTGAACGATAGTTCATGAACTCGTTCATATTTTGGGCGAACGTGAACTGAACGTGCTGTATTACTGCCTGATGAACGTTACTGTGAACTCGTTCATTCTGGTGTCTGTGAACGGCACGCTCTCTCAGGTTAACTTCGTTCAATAGGGCCAGATTTCTATAGAGCCTTCCAGGCGAAAACCAGGCTAAAACACACCGCAAACGGGTCTTAATATGTAGCGGAAAAACACCAAGTGAGTGAATGGACAGCAACAAAGCTTTAAAGCAACAATGGGGAAATGCTGTCCCCTCAATGCTAATGTAAACCCTGGTTGGATAAGGATTAAAAATTGGAAATGAAAATGAAATCTGACGCATAGCTTCATTGTTAAAACTGATAAAATAATTGCTGTCTGTTATTCTACTGTATATGGGCTGTGGCAATAATTTTGAAAAATAATAGCTCGCAGCAACATATGGAAAAAAAGAACTATGAACTAGTTCATTTTTGGAACTGTGAACTTAGTTCAAAATTTTGAAGTTTGAACTATGAACTAAACTAGTTCATTTTAAAATTTGTGAACTGAACTTTGAACTAGTTCTTGAAAGTGAACTTTCCCAACACTGACCATAACTACACAGCACTTAAGTTAGATAATGTAGATAACAGGAAAACCAGCTCTGAAATTGGTCAATAATATGTCTTAACAGTCTCTTGGGAGTTATTACACCCATTGGCCACTCATTCCTTGTTTGTTTGTCCTTCTTTTATGTCAGTTCTTTTGTGATGCCATTTCTATCGAGATTGAAGAATGTTAAGATCTCCTTACGCTATCTGCTCCAAAAATAGTTCGCAAGGAGCTGAAGACGCTTCCAGTGGCTTTTGAGCATCTCCTTTGGGATTATTTCAACACAGACTGGGGGCACTTGTAGTGTCAAAACTGACCTCTCAGTCTTTGGCACTATTGTATGGAATAAGTTATGAACGCAACACCAGCTCAATGCCATTAGAGTCTTTATTGTTTCACAACCAACAGAATAAACGACCCGAGTAGGCTCCCCAGCTCTACTGATCTTTGAACAGTAGACATACGCTTTTATACAGTTTTGATATGACAGTACAGTAATAACTCTTTCTGTAAAGCCTTGAAGTTCATTATTAACTTTCTGATATCATTCTGTAAGGCCTGGTAGATCTCCTCATTAACTCCCTGATGTCATTCTGTACGGCCTTGGGTCTACTGCTCAGGCTCTGTATCCTCCGATAACAGACACCTGCGTCTTTATCTGGTCCTTCCTGTGTGTGTGTCTGACATTAGGTTTTGTCTTTTATATTAATATGTTTAAATGAATAACTAACTGGGTCTACATAGTTTAAAACACATAACATATAAAATATTACACCACACACTGCATGTGTTTTTTATGTGAGCAGCATTGCAGGTGACAAGATGTGGGAATGCTCTGGATCTGATGATACTGACCTCCAATATGACTTCCTGAAGGTAGTTAGACTCTCATGGGTGAGCTGAACTCGACCGACTTGCAGCAGCATGCCACACCAAAATTACCATTTGTACATTTCTACAAGTCTGCTCGGAATGCCCGTATGTGTTCTTGCCCCCCCAGAGGAAAATTTTACTGCTCAAAGCTTGCTTTTCTATAGCTCAGGAGACAAATTTGAGATTCTCATCTAAGCCTTATTTTAATCTATATTTTGTCTAAAATGTTTCTCATATATTTCTCCTAAAATTCACTAGGAGCAATAGGTGAGACAGAATAATCAGAGGGAGTCATACCTGAGACTAAAAGGAGATGCCTTGCTAATCTCAATTCTGTGTTTTTAATGACTCCTTTATTTCTCCTTTGAAAAAGAAAATGAGCAATACTGGAGCTAATATGGAGCAATATCCGAGTCTCTCGCTCACTCTCCCTCTCATGCACACAAACACACACACACGCACGCGAATTACTGATTCAATCATATGACCTTTTCCTCCTACCAGACTAGATTCACCATTCTAAACAACACAGATCATCCACTTCAGAACATCTTGATGGACCAAAGAAAAAACGGACGGGAATGCTACTCTCTCTTCACTGCAGGACAGACAGAAGATCTATCCACAACCATCAGGCTTTAAAAATCTATTGCAAATGGCAGATTAGCTGATGTAATAAAGAAATAAAGAAATTTGAATTTGAATCTTTATTTTAATCAAAATAACATTAACAAATTTAAAGACATTTTGAATACAGCAAAAACTGTTTAAACATGGTCATTACAAAATATGAACTAAAGTGCTTTTTTTTGTGTAAAATTCTGTTTTTAAAACAGTAACAATTTTAACAATGTTATGAGCAGTGGCAGGCCAGGTTTACAACAATTCACAACAATAAACTTGAGTCTCTGACGCCAACATACATAATTTGAAAACAAGTACTTTTTGTGAACATTGTCATTTCAACAAATGTCTCTGTGTGCCCCATCCAATATTTACAGTGTTGTGGCCCTGATGCGGCATTTGTTTATGAAGGCTTTCTTGACCTTACTTTTTTCAGCCGGTGTCCAACCATCCAGTGAACTACAGCGCATGACATAAGCTGCAAGAATAAAAGAAAAGAAAGCACGAATTACAGATTGCATTGAGTAACCGCAGTTACCACAACAGTATTAACAACTTTTTTCATCCTGATACGACAAAATTCACATTGTAATATCTCTATTGATCACACATAAGGAAATGCAGCAAAACTGTGAGGACAGTGAAACAATCATAACATTTAACGTAGTTATTTGATATATGGGTCCAATACCTCTTATTGGGTTCCCACACATTTTTTACCAATTAATTTTCATAACTTTTTCCACAAATTTTTAACAACCACATGAGCAACATACTTAGAATTGCATTGACTTTGAACTTATCCAGGACTCTCTTCCCATCTGGCACCTTTCCGTGTTTCCCAAATGCCACAGCATTCTGGCACTCCTCTGCATCAAAGAATTCACCAAAAAGAAGATGGAACAAGCGAAGGCAGTCCTTCTTTGCGGTTGCATGGATTGCAGCCAGGTGAGTCGAGGACAAGAAGAGGCCACTTCCTGGAAATAGCTCCTGCTGCCGAGATCTGCCTTTTGGAGCCCAAACACTAGCCTGAGGTTGGATCTGTTCCACTTTGTCCAGGAAACTTCTGAATGCCTTCGAGGTGCTCACCACCTGTGACACAAAAGATGTATATTACCTTACAGGGACACAGCAGCATTCATAAAGTAAAAAAAAAAAGTCACTTTGGGGCTAACATGAGAAGATGCATACATCTGAATATACAACATTAAAATTATTAATGATATGAGTTTTTGGCAGTTAAACTGATACATCTGAAATGTTGAAATTGTAATTTATTTGCTCTCAAGTTACCAATAAATTACTGTTTTTATTTTGCAATGTGTTTTGTGTGGTTAATAAAATTATTTTACTGGATTACATGCAGTGAAATATTTCAAATCATTTATAGAAAATAATATAAAAGAAGAGGGTCTTAGCAGCCTAAAATAAAAGATTTACAATTATTTTATTCATACAGTAATACATTATATTTAAAAAAATCATGTGGATTAAGACATCATATGATATGAAACAACCAAAACAGTGATCCAAGTCTGAGAATTCAATGAGCACTTGTGGAAATCTCTTCCTTTGCTCTATCTGAGTTAAGCATAAAATGCATGAATTGAAGCCGGGATGAGAGTATATTGAGTTCATGGAGAGAACTCTCTGATTTCTCTGTCTGAGATCACAAAGAGACACAGAAGTTGAGAAAGTCTGAGCATTATATTAGAGCTTGTTGAGATCTCTTCTGAAACCTAAATGGAGACTAAATTTAGATTTAGTGCATCTTATTGCTCCAGAGAAAAGCCTGAGAAACAGGAGAAATAAACCTTTGTCTCAGTTTGGTGTCATATGGATCTCAAAGTTGTCTAGGAGAAATAAATGAAACATGTTGGAGATCTCTTTTCAGATTTTCTTTTCCTCTGGGCCGCCCTTTTTATCAAGGATGCATGGGAACATAACGTCTCGGGTTACTTGACTGTAACCCTGTTCCCTTAAAAAGCGGGAACGAGATGCTGCGTAGCATTACGCTATGGGGAACATTCTTTGTGTGACCGGTTGTGAAGCACGTGTGTCAAACACGCCAAGAATTGGCTTATAATACCTCTGTTGGTGACGCAGCTCATCAGCGGCAGCTGTGTGATTGCGCGCACCTGAACAGAGGGTATAATAACACATGACGCGGGAGCGTCCTCAGGTCAACTTTGTCTGAAGAGCGCCCGGACACGCCCAGTGCGGCATTGCAGCGCAGCATCTCGTTCCCGCTTTTTAAGGGAACAGGGTTACAGTCAAGTAACCCGAGACGTTCCCTGTCAAAAGCTACACTCGATGCTGCGTAGCATTACGCTATGGGGAACGAGAATACCAACGCCGCCGCACTGTAAGTGTCTGGACCCCTCGGGTTGTGAAGTGTGCACAAACACAAAGAGGTCTCAAACACAATTTTGGGATGATGACTCAAGGACATGCAAGCCCTGAGTAGCATAAACATCCAAGCTATAGAATCTGATGAATGTGTGCGGGAGGACCAGCCTGCCGCATCACAAACTTGCTGCAGAGGGGCACCTTTTGCTAGAGCTGTTGAAGCTGCAACCCCTCTAGTAGAATGAGCCCTCACACCAATGGGCGAAGTTTGACCGCACGTCATTGGCCAGGGCAATGGCATCCTTCACCCAACGTGATATAGTTTGTCTGGTAGCTGCAACCCCCAGCTTGCAGCCCCCGTAGCATATAAACAGCTGTTCGGACTTACGCCACTGGCTAGTGCGGTGGACATAAGTCTGGAGGGCACGTACTGGACACAGTAAGTGAAGTCTCTCCTGCTCCGGTGTTATAAATGGCGGAGGACAGAAGGCTTCAAGAATGACCGGATTTAAGGTCGAGAATGGAACTTTTGGAAGATAGTTAGGGTGAGGATGCAAAATGGCTTTGACCAGCCCAGGAGCAAAGTCTAGGCAGGAGGGCGAAACTGACCGAGCCTGCAATCTCCAACCCTCTTGAGTGGTAATGGCGCCAGAAGAACCATCTTTAGAGTCAGAAATTTAACAGACGCTGACTCCAGTGGTTCAAAAGGAGTGCTTACTAAGCCCTCCAGCACTATAGCTAGGTCCCAGGAAGGAACTCTAGCTCTAGTTTGGGGTCTCAACCCCGCAATCAGGGCGTGGCAAGCCGAAATGGCGGCCACGAAAACCCTGAGTGTGCTAGGATTAGTGCCCGAGGACAGTTTGTCCTGCAGAAACTCCAGCACTGAAACAATCTGGCAGTGGACTGGGTCTGCATGATGTGTAGCACACCAGGCATCAAAGACACGCCATCTGCAGGCATAGGCTCTCCTTGTAGAGGGAGACCTAGCGCTCAGAATAGTCTCTACAACAGGGGCCGGGAGCCCGACATCTCTTAAGTGGTCCCCCTCAGGGGCCAGACGTAAAGGTTCCAGAGCTCGGGCCGGGATGAAACACTGTCCCCTGTGCCTGAGAAAGGAGATCCCTCCTGGTCGGAATCGCCCATGGCGAGCCGTCGAGGAGAGATATTAGGTCTGAGAACCACACTCTGGTTGGCCAACGGGGCGCTACTAGTAAGAGGCGCCACCCGCGTTGACGGACCTTCGCCAGGACTCCCGGGAGCAGAGCCACCGGGGGAAATGCATAAAGGCGCAGTCTGGGCCACACATGGGCCATTGCGTCCAGACCCAGGGGAGCTGGAGGAGTCAGAGAGAAGTAGAGGGGACATTGTGCTGTCTGCTGTGAAGCAAAGAGGTCCACCTCTGCTTCGTAAAATCTTTCCCAGATTTGGCTCACTACCTCGGGGTGGAGTTTCCACTCCCCATGTGTCACAGCCTGTCTGGACAATAAATCTGCTCCCACATTCATGCGCCGGGGATATAAATCGCCCTGAGGGACAGGAACTTGTCCTGAGCCCAAAGCAGCACCTGCTGCGCTACCTTGTTCAAGCGGCACGAACGCAGTCCGCCCTGACGATTTATATAAGAGACCACCACTGTGCTGTCTACTTGTACTAGGACATGGTAGCCCCTTAGCTGCTGGAGGAAGTATTTCAGGGCCAGAAATACAGCCTTCATCTCGAGGCAATTGATGTGCCATGCGAGAAGATGGCCTCTCCATATCCCTTGGGCTGGACGGCCATCTAAGACCGCGCCCCAGCCCGTGAGGGATGCATCTGTCGTTAGCATCATGCGACGACAACATGGACCTAGGGTGGGACCCAAAGTGAGAAACTGGGGCCTGAACCACATAGATAGGGTACGAAGCCCTCGGCGCGTAACCCTTATTTGCTTCAGGGGGTTGGCCCTTGGATGAAACCCCCTGGCTCTGAGCCACAGCTGAAACGGTCTCATGTGCAGAAGGCCCAAAGGAATTACCGTGGATGCAGATGCCATGAGACCCAATATTCTTTGAAAGAAGTGCACAGTCACTTCCTGGCCTAGCCTGATAGCTTTCAGGGTAGTTAGAATGGACCCGACACGTGCAGGAGACAGATGTGCCTGCATCTCGGTTGAGTCCCAAACAACCCCTAGATATGTTGTCCTCTGAGCGGCCGAGAGAACGCTCTTCTCGTTGAGTCTCAAGCCTAGAGAGTCGAGATGAGCTAGGACGACGTCCCGATGTCGAAGCACTAGCTCCTGAGACTGAGCTAATATCAGCCAGTCGTCTATGTAATTCAAAATGCGGATGCCCTGGAGTCGCAAAGGAGCCAAGGCTGCATCCATGCATTTTGTATATGTCCGGGTGACAAGGCCAGGCCGAAGCGGAAGAACCCGATACTGGTGCGCCGCTCGAAGCGAACCTCAGGAACTTTCTGTGCTGTGGCAGGATTTCTATGTGAAAATACGTCCTTTAGATCGATGGTGACAAACCAGTCGCTAATAATCGGATCTGGGACACAATCATTTTTATTGTGAGCATTTTGAATTTTAATGCTTTGAGGTAGCGGTTTAACCCGCGAAGGTCTAAAATCGGGCGCAGCCCCCATCTTTTTTCCGAACTAGAAAATACCGGCTGTAAAACCCGGATTGTCTGTCTGGTGGGGAACACGTTCTATGGCCCCTTTGTCCAGCAGAACCTGCAGTTCCTGTGTCAATACATGGGCTCGTTCCGGTTTCACGGAAGTGGAGACCACGCCGTTGAAACGCGGAGGACGATTGGCAAACTGAAGTCTGTAGCCTTTGGCCACAGTCCTTATTACCCACGGGGAGATATTTGGCAGGAGCATCCATGCTGCCAATTTCCGAAAGGGGCAGTAGTTTTGTCACCTCGGTTCTTGGGGATGTAAGACACCCGCCGTCCTGAACCAAGGCAGGAGACGGCCGGACACTTACAATTGCGCTGGAGACTGCTGCTCCCCGGAACGCCAGTGGCGGCGGAGAAAAACAGCAGGCTCCTGAGGGTGTCGACATGGAGTCTTTAGACTCTCTTGGATTTTGTTGCGCCCCACCCGGTGGGAGCACGCCCTGCGGCCATGGGCGCGCCAATTTCAGGGCCTCTGCTTCTTGGCGGAGATAACATTCCGCAGGTCCGTTCTCTTTGAGCAAGCGAGAATCCGCTCCCAGTCCTTACGAGGGGGCACGATTCGCCACACTCTCCTTCTGGGCAGCCCGCTTTTCTCTGGACCTGGCCGGGACAGGGTGGCCGACGGTCCCGGCTGCTGAGCACGGCGAGGAAGGAACCTCACAAACACCTCCTCGTAGCGTTTAGCCTCGCGGAACTTAGTGGCGACGGAGTCCACCACTGCCAAAAAGACCGGAAGGCGAGATGGGTGCATCCAGGAGGAAGGCGCGGTCCTTCTCTTTGATGCCCGTGAGGTTAAGCCACAGATGTCTTTCCGTCGACAAAGCAGACATGGAGCGCCCAATAGCGCGGGCCGTCTGCTTAGTTGCACTGAGAGAGAGGTCTGTGGCACGGCGTAGCTCAGAAAACGCGTCCTCGTCCACAGAACCCCCTGTGCTCAAATCTTTGAGCAGCTCAGCCTGGTATGCCTGCAAAACCGCCATGGTGTGCAGTGCTGCACCAGCCTGACCACCACCTGGAAAGCCTTCCCCACCAGTGATGGCGTGAACCGGCATGGCTTGTTGGGGAGTGTAGGCTTTCTTAGGGAGGACGATGTCCCGGGGGAGAGATAGCCCGCAGGCGTCTCTTCCACCTGGGGCATCGACCCATACCGCACCTGTGCGCCACGATAGTCGAATAAATCGACGTCGAAGGCACAAAACACGGGACGAATAGGGCTTATTCCATGAGCGTGCCAGCTCCTCATGGAGGTCCCCGAAGAGGAGAGACCGCCGCTGTGATCCCTCCCTGGCCACCTGACAGAAACCTGTCATCCAGTTCAGAGTATTAAATACTCTAAACTGAATACTGAGTGGCCTCAGGAGCAGGGCAACCCAAAATAATTTAGTGCCCTGCCCCGAGGCCACCCAACACCCAGGCTCCTGTAACCACCATGAGCAGCTCCTCAAACGCCGCGTCAGAGCGGGAAGAGCACTCCGAGGCTGCGGCGCCCCAGAAGCCAGGGATGAGGCTTAATCGACGTGCTCATGGGAAGCGCCGAGCGCCCGCCGAGCACAGAGCCGGTGTCTGCCTCATCTGGTGAGAGCGCGAGGGACATAGGATCTGATCCCTGCGCCTCAGCCAGATCAACACTCAAAACAAAATTCATACTGATCATCGTCAGCAATGTGCCTCTGCGGAGGAACACATTTCTTACTGAACCCAGCCATGATACTTTTGTATTTATTATTTTATATATTTTCGTACTGGCACAGAGAGTAGGTTTGCTCACACTTCACACAATGCGATCTGAAGACAAAGAAACCTGAGGACGCTCCCGCGTCATGTGTTATTATACCCTCTGTTCAGGTGCGCGCAATCACACAGCTGCCGCTGATGAGCTGCGTCACCAACAGAGGTATTATAAGCCAATTCTTGGCGTGTTTGACACACGTGCTTCACAACCGGTCACACAAAGAATGTTCCCCATAGCGTAATGCTACGCAGCATCGAGTGTAGCTTTTGACAGGGAACTGCGGCCTAGTCCACACGGACACGGGTATTTTTATAACCAGAGTTTTTCCTCCTGCGTTTTAAAAAAAAATCCTGTCCACAAACGCTCGCATGAAAACGCAAAAACCCGCTATCAAGCGCTGTCAAGAGCATGCCACACCAGCAGGCGGCGATATCACCCTAATTGTAAAGGCGTGTTGGCCAATCAGACCAGCGGATAACTGCGCACACTCTGATGTCGCAAGGCAAAAACGCCGGTTTTACTGTCCACACGACAACGCTGCAACCGGCGTTTCTGAAAAGCCTCACTTCAATCAAACAATCTGTGATTGTTTTACGACCCCTCCGTCTAGAGATAAAAGCTTTAAATTATTTTTTGGCACTTTGATGCATAGGAATAATAATAATTTTTGTTTGCCTTGAACAGGGACTTTGTTGCCACATCTGAGATGGCAATTACACAAAAACAAGCCAAAAACGTGGAATAACTTGAAGGAGAAGTATATGGTAAATTTCCTTTGTATTACAGTATATTGACAAGTGTTCCAGATAAACCAGAAAAACTGGTCCACCCTAAAGACAAGATCATCTCTCACAGTAATGTGGTCTATGCTGTTCAGTGTAGTGAGGAGTGCAGTGACAGTTATGTTGGATGTATCAGCACAGAAGAGCCAATCCTGGTGGACCTGAGTCCGCAGTCCACCTTCACCTCAAAGAGAAAGGGCATTCCTTTGAGGACAGCAATGTCCAAATTTTGGCCAGAGAGGCCAGATGGTTTGAGAGAGGGATAAAGGAAGACATTTTTGTTCAAATGGAAAGCCTTCTTTGAAACAGAGGAGGTGGGCTCAGATTCATGTTACCTAGTATTTACAAAAGTAACCTAAATCAAAACAGTTTCACTCTAGAACAACAACACCTAAATAGAACAGTGATACTAATGACTCACTTGAGCCACATCAGGAGTCACCCTGTCCTTTCATAACGACTGTGAGTTCAGAACAGCCTGGTCCAATCAGGTTTAGTTTCAGGTCAAACCCCTCCTTCTAGAGATAAAGCTCCGCTCTCTTACTAGTTGAACGCAGAATTGTCTCTTGGAGAAGAGACATAACGTCTTCACTTTGAAAACTGATTCCAGATGTTTTTGCATCATCAAGACAGAGTGTTAAAATGAAGATCTAATTTTCAGGAGCTCCGGGATCTTCATACTGGGAAGGGGCTAGAGCCAGGGAGTGTGACTGCCACCTCCAGGGGCAACATTCAGTCAGTCCACCACTGGTTGTTGCACCCCTGACCGCCATTGCAGGTGAAGTGGCATGGCTCTAGACTAACATTTTGCACTGGTTGCACTGGTGCGCCTAACTTTATTTTTTTAGGTATACCAACACAAAGGTTAGGTGCACTAAATTTTTTGACTGCTTCACATTTGGCTGTGTCCGAATCAACACACTAATCACTATATAGTGCACTACATAGCCTAGGGATTATGCCATTTTGTAGTAGTGCCCGAATTATAGACTAGTGGAATTGTAAGAAACAGTATGTGTTCAGCTGTGTCCAAATTTCTAATTTTTTTTTTTTTTTTTTTTTTGTGCTTACTTGTCATTTTCTTCTTTATAATCTTGTACTGCCCATGTCTTTTTTGATAAAAGAAATAAAAAGACATTCGGACACCACTACAAAATGGCGTAATCCCTATATAGTGATTAGTGTGTTTATTCGTACACACAGCTTAGGAGCTTAACGGCCTCCCACATTTATTGCACAACCACCCAACTCTTTCCGAAAAAAAGAAATTTCAACTGAAGCCGATCTCCATGTGATGAGTTTGAAGTGACTCTGCGACAACCATTAGCTCTTCTCCAAATATCTGCATAAGCCACAGTTTATAGACACTCTAGAGCCATAGTGTCTTATACATGACCTATATTGTTCAATGTTGATGTTTGCTGCAATAAAACACAACTTTGCGCACATTTGTTTGACATTTGAAAAACAGAACTTAAGTTGGATGGTTCATTTGCATAAACAGTCATGTTCACCCAGACATGCTGGCAACTCGGAAGGAGCAGAAATCTGTGGCGAGGTTCTGGCTTGAAGGCAGTTAGCAGACCACTCCTTGTGGTCAGTGTCATCGTTCTATCCGTCCTGTCCTGGTCCAGCTCCAGCTTCTTCATTGTTCTCCTCAAAATCAAGAAGGTCTTCAACAGCTACACAAATGTTGTGGAGGATGCATCAGGCACAAACCTAGGTCGGATTTCAAGTGCATCATGTACAGATCCTGTGTTGTACAAAACCAATTTCAAAAAAGTTGGGACACTGTACAAATTGTGAATAAAAACAGAATGCAATGATGTGGAAGTTTTAAATTTCAATATTTTATTTAGAATACAACATAGATGACATATCAAATGTTAAAACTGAGAAAATGTATAGTTTTAAGGGAAAAATAAGTTTATTTTAAAGTTCATCTCAAAATAGTGTTTAACACTGTGTGCCATCCCCTCTTCTTTTAATAACAGTCTGCAAACTTCTGAGGAGGAGACAAGTTGCTCAAGTTTAGGAATGTTGTCCCATTCTTGTTTGATACAGGCTAATACATTCTATTAGACAAGAATGCCAGATGCCATACAAAACGCCATCAGGTTGGTTTTCCAACTCCGGGGGCCTGGACCACTCTTTGGGTATCGCACTATGTGGCAGGTGCTCCAACAGAAATACAACCTGCGAGTACACGGCTTGGTGGGCAGCGCCGGGGTCTTAATGAAGGCGCCGCACCGGGAGAGAGGTAACTGCCTCCTCCACCCGTGGCATCCTACCACGTCATCTGCCGCAATGCTGAGCACGTCCACATCCTCAGATGCAGACAGCTCAAACATCGGACCCTCTCCCCGTGCAGGAGAAGCCGCTTAGTGGGCTCCCGCACGAGGAGGAAGGGCCACAGAGCTCTCCCATGATGATTGAGAAAAAACCTCAGCAGTCCCAATCTCATCAACTAGTTCCAGCTGCGATCCCCACGATCTAAGCCGCCGCGCCGCCTCGGCGGCCGCGGGGCCTGATCCACGGGGAACGCGAGCCCGGCCGGCCTCAACACGGCCGGGCGGGAGCACAGCACTCTGCAGAGGACTGTTTCACAGTGCTCGCAGCCAGCTCCCTCGAGAACTGATCGCGCGTGCCGCGCTCCCAAACATATCACACACATTGAGTGCGTGTCCCCACCCGTGAGATAACGAGGGCAGGGGTACACACACTTCCTGAACTGTTAACTCGCAATACTTTTTTCATTCAAAAAGTTTTAAATCAACATGATCTCTTGTCTCATACACAGGGCATTTGCTGAAGAGCGAAAAACTGGCGTGGTTGTGATACGGCGTCCCTTTATACTTCCGGGTAGGCCGGCACTCACTACGTCGTGACGTAGTACCAATCAGGATCAGTCTAAGTTTCATTCATGCTTCAGAGGCGTGGCAGGGTGGGGGCGTTCCCCAAAAGTGTCGTTCACGACGCAGTGTTGAGTTCCCTCGAGAAGGGAACTTTTGTTTTTGACCTCCTGTGTCTATTGCCTCCTCCATATTACCAGCATCATCAGTTAATTTAACCATCATATCTTTATTTCAGCATTAAGCTGTGGTTATAACCTTACATGACCTGGCGGCCTGTTTTCATTTTAGTTTTAGTCTTTGTGTTAAGCGGCCAGTATTAGTTTTTATTAGTTTAAGTCACGTTCATGCCCTTTTTAGTCTAGTCAAGCTTCAGTCGACTAAAAGTCTGAGCATTTTAGTCTTATTTTAGTCAGAATTATTCATGACTATTATCGTCTAGTTTTAGTAGACGAAAACTGATGACATTTAGTAATGCAATTCTATTTAACCCAGTCAATATAGTATAAGTACCTAGTAGTATTGACAAAACCAAAATTGTTTTTTTAGTCAAACCCATTCCAAACAAGGATATCTTATTATATTATTATTATTACCTTATACACTCAAGAATACCATTCTTGAGTTTACCAATTCCAGACATGGAACAATTTACAACATGTTTATTTTAACAACAAAACATGTCAGAAGTCCACACACATAAATTAATAAAATAAATAAAAACAGTAAATAAATTAGCATTAAAAATAATATTCAAGTTTAACAAGGTGCTTGAATGCTCGAGCTAACGTAAACACACTTAATAAGATGTGGAAATAAAATGTGGAAATAAATTGTGCGTGTCAGATTTTGCATCATAAAAACTATGACCCTATATACCTTATTACCCCTCCTTGAACCGCCACCTTAACGTGGTGGAGGGGTTTGAGTGCCCGAATGGGAGCTATGTTGTCCGGGGCTATATGCCCCTGGTAGGGTCTCCCAAGGCAAACAGGTCCTAGGTGACGGGCCAGACAATGTGCGGTTCAGAACCCTTTATTAACACAAAATAATCAAGGACCGTTACGTCGCCCAGTATGGCGCAACCGGGGCCCCACCCTGGAGCAGGCCCGGGGTTGGGGCTCGTATGCGAGCGCCTGGTGGCAGGGTCTTTCCTGCAGGAAGAATCGTAAGGGCAGGCGGGGGCCTCAGCAACCCAATCCCCAGATACAAAATCTGGCTCTAGGGACATGGAATGTCACCTCGCTGGCAGGGAAGGAGCCTGAGCTTGTGCGGGAGGTTGAGAGATACCAACTAGAAATAGTCGGGCTCACCTCCACGCACAGCTTGGGCTCTGGAACCCAAATCCTTATGAGAGGCTGGACTCTCCACTACTCTGGAGTTGCCTGCGGTGAGAGGCGGCGGGCTGGTGTGGGCTTGCTCAATGCCCCCTGACTCAGCTGCCATGTGTTGGAGTTCACCTCGGTGAACGAGAGGATTGCTTCCCTGCAGCCTTCGGGTCGGGGACAGGTCTCTCACTGTTGTTTGTGCTTAAATGGTAGTGCAGAGTACCCGGCCTTCTTGGAGTCTCTAAGAGGGGTGCTGGAAAGTGTTCCGACCGGGGACTCCGTCGTTTTACTGGGGGACTTCAACGCTCACGTGGGCAGCGACGTTGACACCTGGAGGGGCGTGATTGGGAGGAACGGCCCCTGGATCTGAACCCGAGCGATGTTCTGTTATTGGACTTCTGTGCTAGTCACAGTTTGTCCATAACGAACACCATGTTCAAGCGCATGGCACCAGGACACCCTAGGCCGGAGATCGATGATCGACTTTGTAGTTTCATCTGAACTCCTGGCCATATGTCTTGGACACTCGGGTGAAGAGAGGGGCGGAGCTGTCAACTGATCACCACCTGGTGGTGAGTTGGATCCGATGGCGGGGGAGAAAGCTGGACAGACTTGGCAGACCCAAACGAACTGTAAGGGTCTGTTGGGAACGTTTGGCCGAGTTCCCTGTCAGAGAGATCTTCAACTCCCACCTCCAGCAGAGCTTCGAACAGATTCCGAGGGAGACTGGAGACATTTTGTCCGAGTGGACCATATTCTCCCCCTCCATTGTCGACGCAGCCACTCGGAGCTGTGGCCCCAAAGTCTCCGGTGCCTGTCGTGGCGGCAATCCCCGAACACACCGGAAGTTGGTTTGTGGGACTCCTGAGGCTGCTGATGGGTACCGGTAAGCCAAGCGGGCTGCAGCACCGCCAACACTGTTTACATTGGAGGTGACTCCAACTGCTGACATCAACTGGGGATATTGTTGGACGGTGGAAAGAATACTTTAAAGATCTCCTCAACCCCACCAACATGACTTCCATTGAGGAAGCAGAGGCCAAGGACTCAGAGGTGGTCTCTGCAGAGGTTACTGTCTTGGACGAAAGAATTTGTCAAATATCAAATACATACATTAATTTATGAAAGCAGCACAGTTCTGCTTCATTTGTAACCCACCGTATTGTTTTTAAAATAATGCAGCTGTCACTGTTTTATATAATGACCAAAGGTTTTGATGTGTTTGTGCACAAAGACATTATGATTTATATTTGTCACAAACATTTCAATATTTCAGACTGATTTATTTAGAATGAAAAAGAAGAAAGTTTATAATGTTCAGTATTTAAGACTAGATTACTTATGGTAAACATTTGTTAATTTTTATTATATTATATTGCAAACACATCTGTATGCAATATACTGTGCTACTGGGGCGACAGTAGCACAGTGGGTAGAGCGGCCGTCCTTCGACCGGCGGGTGTTGTATCTCAAGGACTGACCGGGGGGGCCCCACCCTGGAGCAGGCCCGGGGTTGGGGCTCGTATGCGAGCGCCTGGTGGCAGGGTCTTTCCTGCAGGAAGAATCGTAAGGGGCCGGTGCAATGTGGATTGGGTGGCAGGCGGGGAGTGGTTTGAGACCAGCTCGAAACATCCCAAAACATCATAACATCCCGCTCTCCCCCACATACTGTCGTTGTGTCCTTGGGCAAGACACTTAACCTAGATTGCCTCCAGTGAGTGTTCTGTAACACTGGTAAATAGCTTAATCTGTGTAAAGCGCTTTGAGTGCCTACTACAGTAGGTGGAAAAGTGCTATATAAAAATAAAGATTATTATTATTATTATCTACAATAGTACAGTAAGAAAACAGTTATTTATGATTGGACCAGTATTTATGATTGTATTAATGAGAAACAAGCCATGAGTCATAGATTCCTTTTAGAGGCTGGCTCCATTTATTAAAGAAATAAACACAAATACGAGATACAACACAATGTTATAAATACAATGTTATAAATACAATTGTAAATACGATTTACCATTTTATAGGCATAATACTATATTGACTGTACGGATAACTGTGTTCAGAAGACTGTAGTGTGTTGACTGGAGACAGATGGACAGACTTGAATAGAGCGTCAGTTGGTGTCTTGCGGAAATCCTCGCACCGACACGGGACAACAGGTCATCGAACTGGGGCCGGGTCAGTGGGAAATACCGCTGAAAGCTGCTGTCATCCAGCCGCAGCTCCTGGAGGGGTTTGTGAAACTCACGGAGTTGGGTCCACCTCTGAAGCATCCGATGGACCGAACGGGTTCACGCCGTTTTTCAGTCCTCCAAAGTAAATAGGGCACTGCTACTTTCTCGACAAAATCCATCTCAACCATTCTTCAACAAAACCGGAAGACAACCCCCTGGCAGAAGCCCCTCCCATGACGCAAATTCGTGTCTGTATTTAAGTGAATTTCACACGCAAATGAAGTGAGTAAACTCAAAATTGTAGTGACCTCAGTGAGTGACCCTCACGGAATGTCAAGGACTGACAATTTATGCTTTAAACCCCTTCTAGACTCTCAGAAAGTGTTTGTTTTACTGGAGGAAACCTGAGATACACCCATCTGCTAATTCGTAGCAGATGTCCAGTTGTTTTTCTTAAGGACAGGACACCAGGAGTGACCCTAATTAACGACTTCAAGATCAAGGTGGTATCTCCAGACTTTCTGGTTCCCATTAAGGACAGATGTAACCATTTGAATTACGATTTGTGTAATCAAACGTCTTCAATTAATCCTGTAATGCTTTGATCTAACAGGACTCTGAGACTTCTGTGATGGTAACATACTGCCATCTAGTGACGGTATGGATGAACGACGCTGAGTCTCTCATCAAAGGAATTTTGGTTACTTAATGAAAAAGTTTTACAAAGTATATTGTGTTAAATGTGTTGATCTTCGTAATGCTCCTTACAGGATCCAGAGTCATAACGAGAAGAATTGACTCCTTTCATCACTCTTATAGCTTACAGTTAATTAGAAATGTGGAATGAATTTATGTGTGTTTCAGCATGCGTAAATATGCATTTTATCGGGATAAATCTGCAGTACCAATGTATTTGTATGCTTATGAGTTGTGTAAAGACTAAAATTCAATGTAACTTTGTGGAAAATAAAGGATTATTTGAATCAAAATTAGTTAGAATCACCACATTTCCCAAAACCAAGCCGTTTTAATACAAGAGCGCTTTGGGGATACACCCCCCCAACAAAGTAACCCCTCTTGAGCTCGTGTTGAAAACACGCCCCTCCAAGAAGAGCACAAAAACTTCGGAAATCACTCTCTTCTCTTGTTCTTTTCTCTGTCCCTAGCAACCCTGTTCGCGTGTGGACTCTCTAACTTACTTAGTAACTTTCAAGTTTCTAGCCACGTGGCATACGCTCGATGCAAACGTGATTTTTCCTTTTTAAGCCTACGCACATTGATTATTTTTGTAAAACACTCTTTTGACGTCATCTCCAGGTAGAGGCCTGCCTTACAATCAAAGACAGTAACAGAACGCCTGCTTTACCCTGCCACGGAGCCCCGGCCCATTTTGGGATCAGCGTACTCTTGCCACCATTTGGTCGCCTGGTAACAACCTGCTGGAGGAGCTGCGTCAAAAGTTCTGAAGCCACACTTCGGGCCCTTTTGCCCGGACCGTTTGGGTTCTCCGGACGACTAGAGTGAGGGAGCATGTGACATTGATGTTTGGCGTTATAAACCTGTGCATTGTCTTGAGTAAAGGTACATTCAGAACTTCGATTATATCCATAAATTCACCTATCTCCTTCCCTAAACCCCTTTTTAGTAGCCCTGTAATTAAGCTCATCAACCGAGTTTTAATTAGTCAAAACATTCTTTTTCCTCCACAAAGTTCTAATCAGTAAATGTTATTGTTTATTGTTCTGTGTTAATCATTATTCCCATTATGTGTTAATAACTGTCCCTTTGTGTTCTGTTACCATCATTTTATCCACCGGTGTTAACTTTGTGTAATCTTAATAAAACCCCATAAAACGTTAAAGATTTTGATTTGGGTGTTTTCCACTCCCGATCGACTCGGGAGTGGACTCCTTTTTCTTGCCACAGTGCGTGGAAGCGGGTGGTAAAGTTTGGAGAGGCTACGACATTGTTAAGGGGTCAAATAATGTGTAGGGTCAATAGGTCAGATCCCGTTATAGGCTGTGTCTTTTGGAGGCTGACATTTTTTCCCTTTGCTCTTGAGCCAGCCGCCTTTGATATGTTGTTCTTGGGGGCCACTGGAACCAGCGTGCAAAATTTGGGGCCCCTGGGACCTATGTAGAAAACTCCCAATTTCCAATTATTTCAATGTATTTTGTGTGGTGCAATCACGGATGGCGCTTAGGAAGGTCCAATCGACTCAGGAGTGGACTCCTTTTTCTCGCCACAGTACGTGAAAGCGGGTGGTAAAGTTTGGAGAGGCTACGACATTGTTAAGGGGTCAAAAGGTCAACTAAGGGTACTAGCTATAGGCCCTGAAAAGAAAGGTGTCTTTTTGATCATATTTTTTTTTTCCCTTTGCTCTAGAACTATGCGCTTCGGATATGTGATTCCGGGGTACTCCAGGAGCCAGGGTGAAAAATTTGGGATTCCCACATGCCCATTATCACTTCCCGAGGTCCGATCGACTGAAATGTGGTCTCTTTTTTCTCGTCACAGTACGTGGAAGCGTGTGGTAAAGTTTGGTGAGGCTACGACAGTGTTAAGGGGTCAAAAGGTCACAAAAGGGTATGCGCAAAAGGCCTAAAAAGGAGAGATATCTTTTGAGTCATCATTTTTTATCCCTTCGTCGATGTGTAGTTCTGGGTGGCCACTGGAGCCAGCGTGCAAAGTTTGGGGCCCCTGGGACCTCTCTAGAAAACTTCCAATAGCCCATTATTTCAATGTATTTTGTGTAGTGCGTTCACGGACGGCGCTTAGACAGGTCCGATCGACTCAGGAGTGGACTCCTTTTTCTCGCCACAGTACGTGAAAGCGGGTGGTAAAGTTTGGAGAGGCTACGACATTGTTAAGGGGTCAAAAGGTCAACTAAGGGTACTAGCTATTGGCCCTGAAAAGAAAGGTGTCTTTTTGATCATATTTTTTTTTTCCCTTTGCTCTAGAACTATGCGCTTCGGATATGTGATTCCGGGGTACTCCAGGAGCCAGGGTGAAAAATTTGGGATTCCCACATGCCCATTATCACTTCCCGAGGTCCGATCGATTGAAATGTGGTCTCTTTTTTCTCGTCACAGTACGTGGAAGGGGGTGGTGAAGTTTGGAGAGGCTACAACGTTGTTAAGGGGTCGAAAGGTCAAAAAGGGTTATGCTCCAAATGCACAAAAGAGGAGAGATATCTGTTGAGTCAACCTTTTTTTCCCTTCCCTCTAGAGCCAGTAGCCTTCGATGTGTCGTTCTGAGCTAGTGTGCAAAATTTGGGGCCCCTGGGACCTTTGTAGAAAAATCCCAATAGGCCATTATTTCAATGTATTTGTGTAGTGTGTTCACGGAAGGTCTCATCGACTTGGGAGTGGACTCCTTTTTCTAGTCACAGTGCGTGGAAGCGTGCGGTAAAGTTTGGCCAGAGAGGCCACAACATTGTTAAGGGGCTTAATTGGCAGCAGAGCTTGTCCCCTCCCCCGCTCTGAACACAACCAAAAGGACTGTCTGAGCATGTGAGGGCTGAGAGGGAGATTTTACCCAGGGGCTAAAACGGAGTGCCTTGGAGCTAGAAACTGGCGCTTCGGATATGTCGACTGGGGGGGCCCCGAGGAGCCAGGGTGCAAAATTTGGGCCCTCCCGCAACACTTTGGTGAAATGGACACTGTTGCGGACAGTGGAACTGGGCAACGGGTCTCGGTCCTACCTACTCAGGAGGACCAGCTGAGTGCAGTAATGTAGTTTTTATCATGACAGGACCCCAAATAAATATCTCCAGTCATCATTCAGACCCGGTGTTTTCCATGATCCCAGTTCAGGCTTATGTAATGGTTTTCATAGGGTGTCCGTGGACAGGGAGTTTTGTACATTTGTCTTTAACTTATTTTGATGAAAACTATTTAGCTGGTGTCAGCAAGCCCCCCTGAGTGGAGTAAACCAAGTCCTGATTCAAAATTCCACTGTCCAGGAACACACTATTTTGTTACATTGAATAAATGTTACATGGGATGTCCATATCTCGGCCCTCTAAAGGGTCAAGGCCACCAAACCTGGATTTCTGTCTTAATCTGAACACCCTCTAACGGGGTGCAAAGTATCAAAAAGATCAGAGAAACTTAGGCCCAAAAAACATAATTTTTTTTTTTGAGAACCAGGACGGGCCCACTCTGGTCCCTCGTTTACCCGAGGATAGGCGTCCTTTCTCGGGTAAAAGATGGACCAGAGTGGGCCTCCTGTCCTGGTTCTCCCAAAAAATTATTTAATCTTTTTCAAACTCTGCACCCTGCTAGAGGGCATGGGGATGAATAAAGGAGCCAAGGTTTGGTGGTCCTAAACTTTTAGAGGGCCGAGATCCAGCAATCCCACTTGTAATAAAATAGTGTGTTCGTGGACAGTAAAATTTTGAGTCAGGACTTGATTTGCTGTACTCAGGGGGGCTTGGTGACACCAGCTAATTAGTTTTTATCAGAATAATTTGAAAGAAAACGCTTGAAACGCCTTGTCCACGAACCCACAATCTAGATCATTGAATAAGCCTGAAGTGGGATCAACCAGTTGCATCGTATTAAATTTGAAACATTATGAATGTTGCCATACTAAATAAAGTTCTAATAGTTTTACAAACTATATGACTGCACTCAGTAGGTCACCCTGAGTCTTGAGTACCAAGTCCCGTTGACAAATTCCACTGTCCACGAACACACTATTTTGATACATTGAATAAATCTAAAGTGGGATTGCTATATCTCGGCCATCTTAAGGGTTAGGGCCACCAAACCTGGGTTCCTGTATTCATCACCATGCCTCTAGCATGGTGCAGAGTTTGAAAAAGATTAAAGAAATTTTTTTGGAGAACCAGGATCGGCCCACTCTGGTCCCTCGTTTACCCGAGGACAGGCGCCCTTTCTTGTGTAAAAGATGGACCAGAGTGGGCCTCCTGTCCTGGTTCTCCAAAAAAAATTTAAAATCTTTTTTAAACTCTTCACCCTGCTAGAGGGCACGGGGATGAATAAAGAAGCCAAGGTTTGGTGGCCCTAACCCTTAAGATGGCCGAGATCCAGCGATCCCACATTAGATTTATTCAATGTAATGAAATAGTGTGTTCGTGGACAGTGGAATTTGACAACGGGACTTGGTGTGACAGACTCAGGGTGACCTACTGAGTGCAGTAATATAGTTTGTATAAACATTGGAACTTTAATTAGTATGCCAACATTCATCATGTGTCATATGAATACAATGCAAATGTTTAATCCCAGTTCAGGCTTATTCAATGATCTAGATCAAGGTTTTTCAAACTTTTTGTGTGTGTGGACCACTATTTGTAATCAAAAAATTTTGCGGACCACCTCATAACACACATAATAAAATGTCTACACACAGTCTTACCTGAATTAATCCGCACCTCTAAATAGGCTTACTAGCACTACTATAACTAGTCATCACATCAGTGTGCAACAGTGTGCAACAACACCACTGGCCTATTTTAATAATCGCACAATAACTTGACAATTTAATGCAAATGTTATATCAATATAGGCCTACATATTCTTTTAATTTTTTTTATGGGAATTTCCTGGTAAAATGAAGGTAAAATATTATTTTATTTTGCCTTTCCACGGACCACCTGCAGTACCCTCACGGACCACTAGTGGTCCGCGGACCACAGTTTGGGAATGACTGAACTAGATAGTAGGTTCGTGGACAAGGTGTAAAACTATTTTACTGGTGTCAGCAAAGCCCCCTGGGTAGGGCAAATCAAGTCCCATTGACAAATTTCACTGTCCACAAACAGGGTGCAGAGTTTGAAAAAGATTAAAGAAATTTTTTTTGAGAACCAGGACCGGCCCACTCTGGTCCTTCGTAATCCGATCCCACATTAGATTTATTCAATGTAACAAGATAGTGTGTTCGTGGACAGTGGAATTTTGAGTCAGGACTTAATTTGCCCTTCTCAGGGGGCCTTGCTGACTCCAGCTAAATAGTTTTTATCACAATAATTTTAACAGAAATGTCAAAAACTCACTGTCCACGGACACACTATCAAAACCATTGAATAAGCCTGAAGTGGGATCATGGAAAACACCGGGCTGTTTGATGACTCGAGATTTTTATTTGGGGTCCTGTCATGATACAAACTACATTACTGCACTCAGCTGGTCCTCCTGAGTAGGTAGAACCGAGACCCGTTGCCCAATTCCACTGTCCGCGAAAGCACTATGTGTCCATTTCGCAAAAGTGTTGCGAAAAAGAGGAGGGAATCGCCAAGTGCCCACTAGCCCAGTAACTTGGTGGGCGATGGGGATCCAAATTCACCCTACGATCCCTCCGGGTCATTATGCGATCAATGGCAATTTATTTGCATGGGCTTTTTTCCACGAACTCACTATTTGTACTACCTCCACATGGAGGCGGAGCGCTCCCTTAGCAATAGGGTGAGGAGCTCGGTCACTCAGGTGGAGCTCAAAGTAGAGCCGCTGCTCCTCCAAATCGAGAGGAGCCAGCTGAGGTGGCTCTGGCATCTGTTTCGGATGCCTCCTGAACGCCCCCTAGGTGTTCCGGGCATGTCCAACCGGGAGGAGACCTCGTGGAAGACCTAGAATAGCTGGCGGGACTATGTCTCTCGGCTGGCCTGGGAACGCCTTGGTATCCCCCTGGAAGACCTGGAGGAAGTGTCTGGGGAGAGGGAAGTCTGGGCGTCTCTGCTTAGACTGCTGCCCCCGCGAACCTGCCTCAGATAAGCAGTAGAAGAGAGATGGATGGATAGAAAACTATTACAAGACTACAAATGGTTTTGACCTTAGAGAGTTGTAATGGGATGCACTGACTGTGCCTGCATACAGTGGAATTTGTTGACAGAAAAGAACAAACAGTAGTGAATTATTCCAACTACAGAACCAAATAACCAGCAGTCTCAACAGTATAAACTATATAAACTGTAACCTCCTGGATGTGTTATTTTAAGACTTGTTGTCACAAACAAAAACAAAACTGTCCGGTACACATTTCTCTTTGGCTATATTTTTGACATCAAATTTGTATTTATTATTATTATTATTTACTTATCTTGATATTTTCTCTGTTCATTTGATTGCCATAAAACACACATTTGTCAAACTGTTAAAAGTCTACAGCTTCAGCTTTTAGCTGATAACACTGTCTGTTTACGTGGACTTAGCTGACACAAGCACGCACGTACGCACGCGTGCACACCCACACACAAACACGTTAACCCACTTTACACTCTCTCTCTCTCTCTCTCTTTCTCACACACACACACACACACACACACACACATCGCTTTCAGCTCTGTTTAAAGCTAACGTTAAAATGAGACACATTAACCACATCCTCATGAGTTGACATGTATGACATTAACGTAATTAACATTACGTTAATGTCATGACTTACCTCAATTTCATTATGCCTTGAGATGTCTTTTTGCAACCAAGGTTTGTTGTGTTTTTTCCAGTGATTTTGTGGCTGCATTTCTCACCATCTTTTTCCACGACACATTCTGTTTTCTTTTTCACTTCTATGTAAAGAAAATGTTTCCAAATGTCGTTTCTTCTTTTTCTCCTAAAGACGGCTATCTGTCCCTCTCTCTGTGTCAGACTCTATTGTGGTTCACGCGAATTTACCGCAGCTTGCTTCTTTTAAATAATACCTCAAGTCATGATTGAAGAGAGTAAGATCGCCTGCATCTGCACAGTGTGACCTAATGCAGCCCCTGAAGTGAGACGCACAGAAATACTGCAAACTGCGACTAACCGTGATGAAATAGCATTATAACATTTGTCTCGTCTCGTTTTGGTCAGTGAAAATGAAAAGACATTTTAGCATAGTTTTTATTTTGTGAACCACATTTAGTCTTGTTATTTGTCATTAATATTTGTATTATACATTAATTTTATAGCCATTGTCACATGGCCAGCATTTACGTTACGTCTCGTCTCGTTTTCGTCACGTGATAAAGGTTTGTTGACGACAATATTTAGTCATAATTTTTGTTGACAAAGGCAACACTAGGCAGAAATTGTTATTGTTTGGCCATTTTTCAGAGAGTATGAATATGCCAACTTATGAGCACACCTGGATGATAAGTGTTTGAAACCTCTAATTGACCCATCCCAAAAATTGGCCCGAGATATATTAAATCTGCTGACTTTATCATGTTCAATTTGGATAGACAGGTTTTGGATAATGTCCTGTAGGGTTATGATCATCTCTTCCCTGCAATGATAAAACACCTCATTGATACTTCACACAAAAAAACACTTAATGCTTACTAACAATTTAATACTGAGACATTTATAGAAGCCGGATAAGCGGTAGAATATGGATGGATGGATGGACATTTATAGAAAATCATATAATTAAATAAAAAAATGTCGCCTCATTCTGTTCTCCAAACATGTTTCATGCAGGTCTGTTTACCATTGGGAAAGTAAAAAACTAAACATCAAATCTAAAAATTTAAAAACAATTACATTTGATTATTTTGTTACTTACCTGTAACGAGTACCCTTGTATGAATCTTATCCAGGTAGGTCCTTGGTATCCGATATAACTATCTGGAAAATAAAACATTGCAAAAAAACAATTATTTGGACCAGAGTTGAATGCAGTCATGTGTTTGCTCCATGTGCTCCTATACTCCATACATGTTTTAAACGAAGGACATTGCTTCGTAGCTTGACCAGCTAGATGATTTAGAAAGTAAGAGTCAAAACCTTCATATCATGAATAATCACAGACAGCAAGCACAAATAATCTTAAGTGAGCGTGTCGTCCAAAATCATAAAACCGTAATTAACTTTTATATAAATAAATTCATGTAAAGCTTCATTCAGCTAGCTAGAGCTATCGATTACTTAACCTACTTTGCTTAGTTTCATCGGCGGTTTGTCCCTCAGACTGTTGCTTTAAGAACTCCAACGACCGGCAACACGTGAAACAAAAAAGTGTTACCTCAGTTAGGTGTTTTTCACAGAAAGAGCAGAACATTTTTACGAACATCCATAGCTTTTTGAAAAGTGGCCCTCCCACACATCATTTGCTTCACTAATTTATTCACACCTGGAAGCTGAAAAGCAACAAGCCCATTTGCCAGGCAAGCTGTCACTTTGGTCGCTTGGAGTAATCCCATTGGTCGTTGGGCATGTTCTTCCAGTAGGATTGGCCTCTTGTTTTGGTGCTTATTAAAATGTTCTGCTACATGTAAATTTGTTCAATGTCCATAAATTTGTCTGTCATCTTGTTATTATGTTTCGAAGAAGTAAATTTGTTTTAACATTGGTAAAATAGTTTTGCCCAAAGTTAATTTGTTCAATAAAATCTAAAAATGTTTTGTACGTTGTAAATGTGTTTCCTACTTTGTTTTGCAATTCTTGGCCACCCTACACAATAGTTTCCCGCTGTGGGAGGAAGCTGGAGAGAACCCACGGTAATGAGTGGAAGACATGCATACTCCCCACAGAAAGACCAGAGTCAGCTGATGATGTTTGAGATGGCCGGGGTTTGAACTTATGACCTTCTTTTATTATTATTATTATTATTATTATTATTATTATTGTATCCTTTATTTAACAAAGTGAAGAACCTCACTGAGATTAAAAATCTCTTTTCCAACAGTGACCTGGCCAAGACGACAGCATTACATACAGTTTCAGACAAATAAGACAGAAACAAAAACACAGATAACAATATTTCCAATCAAAAGTTACAAAATCAAAACCAATGTTTGCAAGTTCAAAAACAATTACATTTACCAAGCTCATTTATAATAGATTTAAATTCTCCTAAAGTCACAAGTTCAGATAGATTTTGGTCATTTTGCAGTTCATTCCATGCACAGGGGCAGTGACTGAAATGATGCATTACCCAACTCTGTTCTGACTCTGGGAACCACCATCAGTATGTTCTTCTGAGAACGCAGAGCATACTGTTGTTGGTTTTTACACATGTATGTGCAGAGGTAAGCTGGGAGGAGCCCAATAATACATTTATAAATGAAAGTCAACAAATGAGACCACCTGCGATAGTAAAGCACAATGATAAACTGTGTCCAGCTTTTTAAAAAGATGATCAGATGCATTCATAAAAAAGGAGATTGTCGTAATCCAATAAAGGTAAAAAAGTTACAGAAATTAAACGTTTCCTTGTATAAACAGAAACACAGTTTGTTTTTTTAAAAAAACTGAACTTTAGCTTCAGTTTATGTACAAAATGATCAATATATTGCTTGTAGGACAGATTTTCATCAATAACAAAGCCTAAATACTTGTAAGAAAAGATCATTTGGATTTCTATTCCATCAGCTGTTTTTATTTGATGGAGCTGAGATGGTAGCCAGGGGCGCAACTACTCAGTGCTAGAGGGGTATGCAGCAACAATTTTCTTTGCCAAAAAAGACCATTGCCAGGATACATAACTTTGATATCGGCCTGTAGTTATTAAGATCGGCCGAGTCCCCTCCTTTCAACAAGGGAAGAACAAAAGCAGACTTCCAGACAACAGGGATAACATTGTTTGAAGCACTAAGGTTAAAAAGATATCTCATGGGTTCAGTTATAAAATCCTTTGACATTTTAAGAAAAAAAGGATCAAGATGCAGATTTGTCCGTTTCCAGCTGCTTGAGGGTTCTGTAGACCTCTGCCTCAGTCACTGGTCTGAAAACAAACAAGCCAATTGAGGAAGGTAATGGAGGGGGCGATGAATGTCCTTTTTGTTAAATTAAAGTTTTTGTAATGGGATGCAATGTCTCATATAGACAACCCGATAAAACAAAATGTTTATTACAACTTTCCAAAATGTCTTTGGGTAATTTAGATTACTTGTGGTTTTAGACAAGTAATATTCAGATTTATTCTTTTTCTCGTCATAGCCCATGCATTATCTCTTTCTTTTAAAAGTTCAGACAGCTCAGAGGAAAACCAAAGATTGTTGCGACCTTTTACTCTAAATTTGCGAAAAGGTGCAGGTTTGTTAATAATTTCAGTCAAAGCATCATAAAAGTATTTTCAAGCTAGTTCTACATCATTAATAAGAAAAATCTTTTTCCAGTCATAGAGCCACATGTCATGATAAAAAGCTTGTTCACAAAAATGTTTAAAATCCCGTTTAAACACAATTTGAGGTCTTCTTTTAGTAATTTTGGTTTGTCTAGTGCACTGTAAAAAGTGATTCTGAGTTTTAGGTGGACAAGTAAAATCATGTCCTGTCAACTTGCAGTGTCTCAATACACAATAGGAGGAGTTATAACAACCTCAACTTGAAGGGAAATGGAAAACTTACAATAATGTGTTCATATAACAACAAAACATAGGTTCTTTCAATTTTTCAATTTTCTGCGCATGTGCCAGAAACTCTACGTCATGATGACGTACTATTTTAACAAATTTTAGCCAGACGCGCCATCGCCATCTTCTACACGAGAAGACGAGATCACGACACTAGTTGCTGATGCGAGGAAAAAGACGAAGGAGCTCTTATTTGAATGACTACAGATGGATTTTTATAGTAAGTATACCCTGATTTGTTCTTTCTTTCATGTAAAAATTATGCTTGTTTCGTTTGCGCTCACCGACCGCGTATTGATTTCATGCCATCACATTTCACAAACTAAGACACTTGATTAGTAACGTTAATCAGGAGCAACACACACTGGCATGCACATTTTTGCTAGATATATAGTGTGTTAGACACCGAGCTGCTGTCGAGACGTGAGCAGAAAGAGAAGTCGTCTTTGACTAGTATAAGTTAACCCTTTAAGCGCCAAAGTCGTAAAATTGCGACAAGCAACTTAACAGGAAAAAACAGCCGCTACTTCCGGTTTACGTGCTAAATTATGCTTCCACTCCCTTCCACCAGATGTCATACACCCTGTACTTTGTTTCTAGTCCACTATTACCATGTGTTGCCATTAAAAAAATTTGTAGAAGAAGACCTCAAAGACGCGTCTCAGTGGGAGTGTCAGGACCGGCTCAATAGAAGCCTCATTCTCTACACGCGAGCTGATAAACATGAAAATGACAAATAAAAATTACACCTGTGATGAAGTTTTGGTATTAGTAATGGCTGACTCTGATTCTGAGGGAGAACATCTACCTTTAGAGTCTTTTCAGCCGAGTGAAAGTGAGAATCAGCGAGAGTGAGAGTGCGTGTGTGACTTGGACAGCGGCGCCGCTGCTCGTGCCTTTCTCAGTGTCTCTCATAAAGCACACGCTGTTTTTCCCACATTTTCCCAACATCAGTGAAAGAAACGGGAGGAAACTAGTCGCTCTGGCCGCAGTAGTGAAGGGGATGTTGGGAAGGGAAGCCGTGAGCGCGTAGCACCTGCAGCTTTACAAGTACTGTCCCCCTTTTCTTAACATAAACATAAATTGTAAGAATATGACTAATACTGATAAATAAACACTTAACAAGTGTATTCAATAGCAGTCCCAAACTAGTTTTGTTAAAACAATGTTGGATTTACCACAGTCTTTTAAAATACAAAGTTAATATCAGGCTATATACAAAATAAGACAAAGTGAACATAAATTGGCATTTTTGGGTTATGGAAAAACATTTACCATGGTAAATACACTATACGTACAAAAACTGTTAATACAACAAGGAAACTCCCTTCATAGAATGAACATCATACCTGCATGCAAATTCTTCTCAGCTAACACGGCGTACTAGTAGTAACGTGGTATTTTACTTTTTATTTTGTGACTTTCTAATTTACATTGTATCGACGTTGCATGCTCATAGTTTCTTATGTAGTGAAGTAATACACAGGGTGCAATTAAAGAGTGTGCGCACTGCGCTACTAGCGCAGAATAACGGCTGACAGGTGAGAGACTTTTTATTTCAGAGTACACTTACGTCACTGTTCACTGGTAGTTCCTATTGTGCTGCTTTGTTGTTTGAACAATTACGTTATCGTGGCATCCGTAATCACAATTAGATATTTGAATAGTTGTGCAGCCCTATGTTCAGTGAATATTTCTGTATGTAACATGTATATGTGTACTTGGATGGAGTTTTACTTTTTAATTTTTTTATTTGCAGGATCAGTATAGTGCAAGCAGAGTGGAAGCAGAAATCAATGAGGTGGTGTTGCAAGATTTGCAGATTTTCCTCGCCCAACCAGCGTTAAACACTGTCATCAGGCAAGTCACTGTCCACTCCCATGCATCTATAAAGATTGTGTATGCACATTTAGGAGTGAACTGTCTCTGAAGAAGCATTTAACCTGCGAACATAGTCAATGTCTTCAAGCCTCCTAAAATTGCTTAAAGCAACATCAAATGTGAACTGTGACCTGTGTAATTTTTCAGAGGCTTGCAGTATTTCACAGTATTTTGCTCATCTTACAACACACATTAAAAAGAAAGAGTCAGTGACGTGCCCCTTTCAAAACTGTAGTTTCCAGAGCAGTGTGTGCAGCACTTTCCGTGCTCACAAAAGTAGGAATCATCGCCACAGCACTTTTCAAGATTTTCGAACAGACTTGTATCAAACTTGCATTCCTGATGATTCAAACCCTGAAAGTGCAGACTCCGAAACCCATTCATTCAGCCCGGATTGCTCAACAGAAGATAGTGACATAGATGTTGAAGACCTACAGGATTTGATAAAACACAAAGTAGCATCACTGTTACTTCGCATGCAAACAACTTTACACGTCTCAAAGGCCACCGCACAGGGAATTGTAAATGAGCTTTGCAGTGTTTATTCAATTGTGCAAGAGTTTACTCCAAGAATAATAGAAAATGTATTGGTTAAGCACAATTGTTTATTAACCAATGAATTGACTGCTGCCTTAGCTGAGATAGTTGAAAAAACAAATCCCCTAACTTCCATTTCAAAGAGTGGCCCTTTTGCAACCGAATACAAAAGAACCACTTATTACAAGGACAACTTCAAAGTAATTGAGCCAGTTGAATATTTGTTAGAATCGTCCTCCCAAAGAAAGTTTGTTATCGGTCCAACCGGTCGACCGATGATGCCATCTCCACTGCCGTCCACTCAGCACTCACCCATCTGGACAAAAAGGACTCATATGTCAGAATGCTGTTCATAGACTTCAGTTCAGCATTCAACACAATCATCCCTCAACAGCTCATCTACAAGCTGAGTCAGCTGGGGCTCAACACTTCGCTGTGCAACTGGCTGTTGGACTTCCTGACTGGAAGACCCCAGGCAGTACGGGTCGGCAGCAACACATCCAGCACCATCACACTGAACACTGGGGCCCCCCAAGGATGTGTGCTGAGCCCCCTCCTCTTCCCTCTGCTGACCCATGACTGCACACCGTCACACAGCTCTAACCTCTTTATTAAGTTTGCAGATGACACGACTGTGGTGGGTCTCATTAGCAACAAAGATGAGACAAACTACAGGAGTGAGGTGAGCCGCCTGGCTGGGTGGTGCAGTGACAACAATCTCTCTCTGAACGTGGAGAAGACGAAGGAGATTGTTGTAGACTTCAGGAGAGCACACACTCAGCACGTTCCTCTGACCATCAACGGTGCAACTGTGGAAAGAGTGAGTAGCACCAAGTTCCTGGGTGTGCACATCACAGAGGACCTCTCCTGGACTGAAAACACCACAGCACTGGCCAAGAAATCAAATCAGCGTCTCTACTTCCTCCGCAAACTGAGAAGAGCCAGAGCCCCACCCCCCATCATGTACACCTTCTACAGAGGCACCATCGAGAGCATCCTGTCGAGCTGCATCACTGTGTGGTATGGCGCCTGCAACGCGTCCTGCCGAAAGACTCTGCAACGCATAGTGAGAACAGCTGAGAAGATCATTGGTGTCTCTCTCCTCCCTCCAGGACATTTACGGAACACGCCTCACCCGCAAAGCCCTCTGCATCACAGGTGATCCCACTCACCCATCACACAGCTTTTTCAGCCTGCTACCATCAGGGAGGAGACTGCGGAGTCTCCAGGCCAGGACCAGCAGACTGAAGGACAGCTTCATCCACCAGGCTGTCAGGAAGCTGAACTCCCTCCCGAACCTGCCCCCCCTCCCCTCTTCTTCCCCAGGCACCACTGAACTATGACCCCACTAATTTATGATGACATGCACTAGTCACTTGTGCAGCATTGGTCTGCCCACTCACCGCACACTACCTCATTCGGCATGGAACTGATGTCATTCCACTACCTCATCAGTCAGTAAATAACTGCTCTTGGACACTTGTCACTTTAATCAGACAAGATATTTTAATAAGTGATTTTTTTTTTTTTTTTTGCACTAAAAGAATCTTTTAACTGCACTGTTGTTCACTTTATTGATTTGCACAATATCTGTCACTCACCTTGCGCTGCTTTATTTAACTTGATTTTTAGCTTTATTTTTAATTTTATTATGTCTTTTTTATCACTCCTTATTGTATAGTTGTATCTACATTTTTAAATTTGAGTTATTTTTTAGGCTTTAATGTTAATGTTATCTGTATGCACCGGGGACTGAGAGTAATGCAATTTCGATTCTCTGTATGTATGTACTGTACATGTGGAAATTGATAATAAAGCAGACTTTGACTTATATTCCAATTTTGGAAGTTTTGACTGAGTTGTTGAACCGTGATGACATTTTGGATAAAATCCTGCAGGAAATTGCTGACCAGTCCGGTCAGATTAAAACATACAGGGATGGACTGTTCTGAAAAGGGAATCCTTTGCTCTCCTCAGAGAGTCTAAACATTGCACTTGGGATGTATATAGATGACTATGAGGAATGTAACCCACTGGGCACATCCAAAAAAAAGCAAAAGGTCTGTGCAGTGTATTGGTTAATATCAAACTTGCCAGCACAGTATAGGTCTTCGGTGCAATCAATTTATCTGGCTTGTCTGTGTAATATCAGTGATGTAAAGATTTATGGCTATGATGCCATTTTTCAACCACTCATTAAGGACATTCAAGTCCTTGAAGAGGAAGGATTGTATGTTCAAAAACTGGGAACAAGTGTCAAGGGTTCTGTGTTGTATGTGTCAGCGGACAACTTGGGGGCCCACTCGCTAGCTGGCTTCCAAGAAAATTTTAATGTAGATAAATTCTTGCCTAGCTAGTCGCAAGGATATTGACTTGCATGAAGTCAGAGAGGGGGTGTTTCCACTTAGGACGATTGAAACTCACAAACACACCCTTGATGAATTGAAGATGAATTCACTGGTTTCCCTGAATGGAGTAAAGAGAGACTGTGTTCTTGAGAAACTGAATTATTTTCAGACACTTCAAGGGTTTCCTCCCGATTTTATGCACCACCTGTTTGAAGGTATAGTACCAACAGAGTTAAGTCTTTGCATAAAGTCCTTTATTTCCAAAAGGTACTTCACATTAGATGACCTTAATGCTGTCATCAATGTCTGTATAAGATTGACAATGTTTATCATGCGTCTCTGAGATTTATTACGAATTGTAAAAACTTGACCCATCATTGTGAATTATATACCAGAGTGGGATGGCCATCGTTGTCCAACAGGAGATCAGGGCATTAGCATACTTTTATTTATAAGGCCATACTTGGTCTTTTGCCATCCTACATCTGTAGTTTAATCACATGGAGAAGTGTTGGTTCTTATTCATTGCGATCAAATGATTACTTGTTGCTCTTTGTTCCATTTGCCCGTACAGAACTGGGAAAAAGGGCTTTTGTCTACTCAGCTCCTTCTGCATGGAACTTTTTGCAAAAAGACTTGAATTTATCAGAACTTATTTCTTTAAATGCTTTTAAGTCCAGATTGAGAGAACCTGAAATGACCTGTTTAAATTGTAAATGTTTTTAATTATTTGTATTGTATAACTTTTATAAATGTAATTGACTGTGTTTTGCTGCCTCTTGGCCAGGACTAGGGATGGGTACCGAAACCCGGTATTAAACTGGCCCCGGGGCTAAATTATGAAAGACCGTAGTATCAATAAGATCTGACGCTATCGGTTCTGCTATCGGTACTGGAGGGGAAAAAAATTTATGTTCTATGTATTTTTGCCTAATAATGTTATCGTGCACATTTTATCTCACCAAACATTTCTAATGTGGATCATATTAAGACGTTTGTCTGTGAGATCTCTCATGCGCGCCGCGGAGGCTGTCTGCCAGTCACACTCACACAGCACACACAACACAACGAGCGCGGCGCACGCACACGCACAACAGTACGAAAACTCCCGCTTAATACAAAGAGTGACGATGGGGAAGAGATCATGCACTTATCATGCACATTTTATCTTACCAAACATTTCTAATTTGCGATATTATAAGACGTTTGTCTGTGAGATCTGCGAGATCTCTCATGCGCGCCGCAGAGGCTGTCTGTCAGTCCCACACCACAAGAACGAGAGCGAGTACTTATGAAAATGTGGTATCGAGGCCGATACCAGATACCAGTATCGGTATCGGTGCATCCCTAGCTAAAATCATGTTGAATCAACGTTGTTCACGTCATTTAAAATAAATGTAAAATCTCCCTGGTTATGTAGAAATTCTGTTGATTTCTTTTGGGAGAAATGAGAGAATGAAATCATATTTTCTACTTGTTTTTAAAATTCCAAATAAAGAAAAATCAGTATGTAAATGTAAACATTTATTTGGCTAACTTAAATGCACAGCACTTCAAGTTAGTTTATATATGTGTGTGTATATATATATATATATATATATATATATATATATATATATATATATATGAAAATGTTAATTCTGTTCTCAACTTGTTCTTAAAAAAAAAAAAACACAACACAAAGTACCGATAAGAATACCGTTAAAGTACCGGACCGTTAAGCAGTATCTATAAGAGTAGTAATACCGTTAAAACCTTAACGATACCCATCCCTAGCCAGGACTCCCTTGAAAAAGAGGTTTTTAACCTCAATGGGACTTTCCTGGTTAAATAAAGGTTTAATAAAAATAAAAAAAAATCTAATCTTTTCCTTTCAAGTTTACGGACAAAACACACAAACCACAACAAATTTCAAAGTTTTTGTGTCAAAACATTCAATTGGTGGAAACTGCCATGAAAACTGGACTCTGTTAAGGCTACTGCCATTGATGATGGGTCACAGAGTACCAGAAGGAGACAAAATTTGGCAAATCTTACTAGATCTGAAAGATATTGTTGAGCTCCTATCTACTGGACAATTTTCGGATGAGACATTGTGCTACTTGGAGTCCAAAATCTCAGAACACAGGTGCTTGCTCAAAGAGTGTTTCCCAGATTTCCATATTCTCCTCAAACATCACTTCTTGGAACACTATCCTGAGATGATTCGTCGATTTGGGCCTCTGACAGATTTTTGGACTATTCGCTTTGAGGCAAAGCACAAATTCTTTAAGAGGGTTGTACATGATAGTAAAAACTTCAAGAATGTCTTGCTCACTCAGGCCAAAAAGCATCAGCTTGCTTTGGCTTACTTCTTGGATTTGCCAATTGTTTTCAAACCTGATCTAGAAGTAAGACGCATTGCTGTCGTTTCACCTGACACACTTGAACGTTCAGTGAGGCAGGCCATTGAGCATAAATATGGAAACATAAACACTGTACTTCTTTCAACCCATGCATGCATCTATGGTACCAAGTACTCGGAGGGAATGTTTTTGTCTGTAGGGCACACCAGTACACTGCCCGACTTTGGGGAGATTGTTAAAATGATAATTGTGAACAACAAAGTGTCATTCATCCTCAAACCCTTCAAAGCCTGGTACATAGAGCATTTGCGAAGTTATGAGCTAACGAGTTATTGCACTTCAGAACTGCAGGTTGTGGAACACCAGGAGCTTAATGGATACCATCCACTTTATCCTTATGTCAGAGCTGGCAAGTTAAATTTCACACCAAAAACCTTCTTGCTTCACTAAGGTACATTTGATTTTTTTAGGTGTTCACATTAAAATATGTAAACATCAATCAAATTAATAACATCTTTTTACTTTTTACCCAGTTGAAGAGAAACCCTGGAATTTTCTATTCCTATTTCAAAATGCTGTTCCGCGGGATCATCTCCCCACAGAACATTCAAAATGTTAGACTTGATCCTGTTCCAGATTCTGTTGATGGCCTCAAGCTTGAACTCAAAAGCAAGCTCCAGCTAAAAGATTCTTTTGACCTTCAATATGAAGATGAAGACTTCCATGATTTCTGTAACCTTACCTGCGTAGCTGATCTGCCCAAAGACAAGGTGACACTGAAGGTCCTTTTCACCTTTCCAATAACATTGTCAGACTCCAGTTTAGACACTACAATTTTAGGGGAATCGTCATCTCCATCAACTTCTTCACCCAGCATCCATTCAGAGTTATCTGCCGCCCGTTCGCAGCCATGGCCAACCACCTTTCCCATCCCTGTTTTTACTTATGATGTGGAGCTGAGGCTAAGACAAGGTAATGAGGCATTTCGAAAGGATGGAAGACTTCTGTCAATTCCCAGAGACATTAAGATTGAAATTCTTGAGAAACTCGCAGAAAATATATACTTATACAAAGCCTATCCTGGAAATGAAGAGATTGAGAGTGTAGCTGCTGCCTTAATTGAAAAACACCCCTGTCTCAAAGAGCCAAGCTCCACATCTGGGTGGTATGGGTGGAAAATTAGTTTGAAGTTTAAAATGGGCAACTACAGACAAAAGCTGAGAGATGCTGGTTGTCAGGAACTGAAAGTGAATTCTGAAAGGAGAGGTCTTGGGGAGACAAGAGGAAAGCGAAACAAAGTCAAGAAACCAAGACGATGTGAAACTAATTTTCTACCAGATCTACCTCAGGGCAAAGACCGGGAAAGTCTAGAAAAGGAAAGAGAGCAAATGGCTGTGGAGATGATGAAGAGGACTCCAGACATTACATTTGTTGATGCTGCTATGAGCAGCACGTATTCTTTGAGAAGGCAAGAAGTCATTGATGAGGAGCCACCAGTGTCACAAATGAAAATCCGATGGCCAGCAATTTTCACTGAGAGACAGGTAAATTGTGTTTATTTGTTTCTGTGTGCTTTGAATTAATCAGAAAATATTGGGCTGTGAAAGTTGTGCTGTTCTATTAGAAAGATATGCGCAAACTTAATATCCTAAGATTATGTTGAGTGATTTTTTTTAACTTGTGAATGTTTTAAGACTGTCCCTGAGATCTTTGTTCAATTTGTAAATGTATTTATGTTTTTATGTTATAGATCAGCAAACAATTCACCAGGCTTGTGTCAAAGGATCTGAGCAAATCCTTTTTGGAAGGCCTAGATGGTCATCTCTCAAAGCTGATACAGTTATTCCGATCAAAGCGTTATGAGGACATTCCAGAAATGACTTCAATACTGGAGAGCCTTGATAAGAATGTGAGTCAATTTATTTTAAAGCAGTCTTTCTCTCCACAGAATGACAATTCTGTGATCATTTACTCACTTACTCACTACTTGCATCATAAACCTATTGACAGTGACATCTTTTCATACAATGACTTCAGAGTAAGCATCTAAAAAGTAACATATTCAATTTCCATGTCATATTCAAAGTCTTCTGAAATCATAAAATGTCTTTGTATGATGAAAAAATAAAAATGTCAGTCTTTGTTTACAATGATGTTTTATTGTATTAGCTACTACATAAATATCAAGCCTCATTGGTTCTTGCCAGTCTTTTGATCAAATGGCATGACAGAAGAACTAATGAGGTTTGATTTTGTTGCAGTATGCTGTAGTAACATCAAAAATTATATGATCAGTTCCTTACACAAACTTTTAAAACTTTTAAAATAGGCAACATGAGTTGTCCTTTATAGATCTTAACAGCCTAGCCATTGTTCATTTTCATTGTTATGAATATGTTTGGATGTGTTTGGACTGGCATGTTGGTGAGTAAATGACTTTAATCATCTTTGGTAACCTAACCTTTAAAATAATTTAAAGTGTTGTTACAACCCCAATGCATTTAAGGCAGGGGTGTCCAATCCTGCTCCTGGGGAGTTAACATCCTGCAGAGTTTAGCTTCAACCCAAATTAAACACACCTGAACCAGCTAATCAAGTTGTTCAGGATCACTACAAACCTCCAGGCAGGTGTGTTGAATCAGGTTGGAGTTAAACCAACCATCTAACCCTCCAGGAGCAGAATTAGGCTGCTTTCACACTGGGCTTGTTTCCGGCGACCCCCGCAGCGTTGCTCTGGTTTCACACTCAACTGGATTCTATCAAACCCTGGTGCGTTATTACGTCATCACAAACGTGCATGACGCATGATAGAAAACAGAAAGTGGGTCAATTTATATATATTTTTTTTTATTTATTCAGTGCTATTATGCGCAGTTGAGTGATCAACACAGGTTAACTGTGTGTGTGATGCATAAGCTGGTTTTCCGCTGCTTGCAAACAAACTCTTTTGAGGATTTCCAAATTTGTTGTCCATCAACACTATTATCCCTTACATGTATTATATTTAACTAAATGCATCATAATAAGCTTTAAACGCATGCGCAGGTCACATTACTTCCTGAACAAGTGCGCACCCGAGTCCGTGTTGCTTTGCTCCAGGTAGTCTTGGCTTCGGTACCCCAGTGCACACCCGAGTCCACATGACAAAATCATAATGTGAACGCTGTCATGTGGACTCTGGTGTGCACTGGGGTACCTTTAGCCAAGACTACCTGGAGGAAGTGGTCTTTGTTCGGTTGCACTCGAACCGTGCCGCGGTTCGGGTGAATGTGAAAGCAACACGGACTCGGGAGCGCACTTGTTCAGGAAGTAAGGTGACCTGTGCGTGCGTTTAAAGCTTATTATGATGCATTTAGTTAAATATAATACATGTATAATACATGATGATAGTGTTGATGATTTACCTTGGATACGAGCGAGAGTTAGCCTTCAGTGTGTTCGTGCATAGCGTGTGGAATCAGGACAACAAATTTGGAAATCCACTGTCTCCTCAAAAGAGTTTGTTTGCAAGCAGCGGAAAACCAGCTTATGCATCACACACACAGTAAACCTGTGTTGTTCACTCAACTGCGCAATAATAGCACTGAATAAATAAAAAAAATATATAAATTGACCCACTTTCTGTTTTCTATCATGCGTCATGCACGTTTGTGATGACGAAATAACGCACCAGGGTTTGATAGAATCCAGTTGAGTGTGAAACCAGAGCGACGCCATGGGGTCGCCGGAAACAATCGCACTCGGGCTCAGAGTCCATAAGACCGCAACAAACGATCCCAGTGTGAAAGCAGCCTTAGACACTCCTGGTTAAGTGACATGAGCTGGTTACATCCACTATTAAATCTTATTTTGGTGCTGAACAAAAAGGCAACAAACAACAGTTGTTCCACATCACTGGTGATTTATTTACAACAAAAGTATACAAGTGTACATATTTGAAATTAATGTTTTTATTTTTCAAGACAGGGAGGGGGTGAAAGGATAAATGAAAAGAAAAACAAAGGATTGAACCAATAAAGCAAGTACTTTAACCATTCTATATTTTACAGACAACAAACCAAAGAATGAGGACTGCAGCATTGCTTGGCTTGCCGTGGTATATGCGAGAGACTCCTTCTAAATTCATGAAGATATGTGAGGTAAGCTGAAACCTTTAAGGCTAAACAAGGGAAAACTGAACATTTAGATCTCTTAATTTGCAGGGGTGTGGGGACTTTAAATTGTTTGTGAAATTGGTTTTAAGTAATAGTACCTTAATTTTGTTTTCATTCTACAAAGCCCAGTGACCGTGAAGAGGATGTGATCAAGGGTGTGGTGATCGGAATCCTAGTGGTTGTGGAAAATGTGATGGAGCTTCTCCCAGAATTCTACAATGGCGTTGCCCTGGTGATTGAGGAAGAAGTGGTGATGCGTCACCTGAGTGACATACCTAATGCTTTTCTGAACCTGATGGGCCTGGTGTATGCATTAAACCTTGACTACCCAAAGGAATTAAAATTCACTTTTGAAGTGATACAGCGCCTGTTCATTGGAGTTGGATCAGACTCATGCACCGCAAGAGTTCACTCTTTGAAGAGCAAGTTGCTGAGATAAGAAAATATTTTCTCCTTCTTGCTACTATTAGCACTTAAACTGTTACACTGTTTTAAATATTAGGACCATTGTTATTTTAGATTTCATTGTTTTAAGTGTAACATTGGTATTCTTGAATTGTTTTTCAAACAGACTGTTTTCTTGTCCCCTTGTCCTGCTTCTCTTTCCTTGTCATGTTTGACGTTTGATTAGGAATTGAAGACACTATTTTATTTGAAGTTGTTAAACAGCTTATAGTGAATTCTTCATGTACTCCTGTTCCTGCAATGAAAATATCTGATAGTGACAAGGAGAGTTATTTGTACTATTCTCTAAGAATGGGTCTGTGCATAAAGAAGTTTGCAAATGCTTGTGTGAGCTGAATATATGTGAGGGTTTTCCTTTTGATGTTTTCATAATCTTTGCAAGCTAATAGTTTTTGGGTACAGTGCATCTGTTTAAAAAATAAATGCTGAGAGTTTCAATTTTGCAGCTGTGTCGATTTCATTTAAAAATCTGGTTCCAGGTAGATATCTAGAACTTCTTGTCAAAGCAAGCAATGAAGTCTAGTAAACTCAAAAAGTTAAGTTGTGATGTTGATGAAAAATTACAAATTTATGTCAATTAGACTTGGTTAATGGTTGTGAAAACATGAAAAATTAAGTACAAACAATCATTTTTTAAGTTGACCTAACAAAAAAATCTAAATGCTAATTAATTGATACAGTATGTTGGCCCAATTTACTGCAAGTTATTTCAACAAATACATAAAAGTTGAGTGAACTTAACTCCTAATGTTGACTAAACTTAACTGAGTCAATGCAATAAGATGACTTGACCAAGTCAAGTTGTGTCAACAAATCCTTTTTTACAGTGTGGTGATAACACAATGGTCACTTAGATCATTGGCAAATATCCCAACAGCAGTATTTATGCGGGACATTTGTAAAAATTAGATCAAAGATGGGAGATTTTATTGGCTGTTTAAGATTTGGCCGTGTTGGATTACTGATTAGCTGTGTTAGATTAAAAGAATCACAAATTACTTACAGAAACAGACGTCAGCCAATTCAGATTAAAATCCCCGACAAGAAGAATCTCATTGAAGTTTAACATTGCTAGCTGTTCAGTTAATAAGGACATAGCATCATTTGTTGTCTGTAACAGCCTACAACTGTGATAGAATGGCCCTCATAAAGTTCTAATTTCAAAGAAAGAAATCCAACCTTTTTACTAATAGACAATGATGACAGAACAGTTACAAAAAATCTGTTCCTTACATAAAGAGCGACAACACCACCCCTTTTCTGGGATGGTCACAGCAAAAAACATTGTAACCTTGTAGGGGCGCAACTACCCAATTTTGGGTAAAATAAAATAAAATAAAACAAAAATTAAGTGACCCGGACATCATTCTAAAATCTAAATTTTTATAACAATTCCAAGTAGGACCCAGTTCTCAATGCCCAATACTAGTAACAATGTTGCTACCAAACATTAAAGAGCGCATATACATTTATATAAACAGTGGCTGGATAGCTCAGCTGATAAGGACAAGCCATTTCACACGGGAACCCAGGTTCGATTCCCCATGCTATGAACTATCTAGTGTAGATTAGTTGTTTTCCAATTTATTCTACATGGCATGCTACTTTATATTTTACTGTTTTCAGCTCAGTAACCTCAGTTTTGCATATTAAGCTAGCCTTAATTTAAACCCCATTTGGCTGCTACATTCCCAGTGTTAGCGAACTCTAGCAAGTCTGTCAACAGGAATATTGCACACCTCCAAGCACAGAGGTCTCACTTTAAATCCTACCTGTTGCCTTTCACCATCCACTTGTTTATCAGCTGTCCCATACCTTGACACGCCATCTCCGTTTCCCTCCCTCTTTCTTTATTTATTTTTTGGTAACAACTGTACGTAATGTTACCCTCACCGCGCCCCCGCCAGCCATGCCCACTCGTGATATTCCATTAATTAAATTTATGGAGTCTAATGAGGATGCCTACTGTAGCCTGTTAGTCCTCTAAAATGTTATATAGTATTGAGGAAATACTGAAATGATTTTTCAATGCACAACAGCAGCTAAGCTACATTTAGGAAATACCACAAAGAAAAAAATATATATATATTAGTGATGGGAAGTTCGGATCATTTTACTGACTCAGTTCTTTAAGTCTCGTTCAGCAAAATGAACGAATCTTTTTTCAAGTCATTTCGTTCATTTCAGCAGAATCTAATTAAAATGTTACATATTACAATTTTTAATACATTTAGTACTTTTGGAATAAAAACTATAATAACTATAAACTAATGCAGCCATGGCCAAACTTTGAAAAAAAATTTATAAATTCATTGCAGCTTACTTCAGGCAGAGAGTTCAACTCACCTCTTAATCCAAATCGTTTTTTCCTTTGTCACTTCATATTTAGCTTAGCATTAATTCCGTCAACATGTCTGGTCTGGGCCGTGACAGCCTCATGTAGCTGTAGCTAATACAGCCGTCCGTCCGAAACAGAAAGGAGTCATTCTCGCTTTGTTCTGTTCGTTCACCTAGTCCCAGCCCCATAGAGAAAGAGTATGCAGTTACCGGAAACAGAAAGGAACTGTTCATCTCCCGAGTCTCTGAGTCGTTCATTCAAGTCCCCGTAGGCTGAACGCAGAAACAGAAGGACTCGTTCATTTCATGAGTCAGTCTTCGGGTCTGAGTCTTGTTCTTTTGTCACGCATTAGATACAGAAATAAGTTAATACATACATATATTTCACATAACTGTATAAACAAACGCAATTCAATTTTATAGTTTATAATAGTTTAAATAATAATAAAAAAACAAAGTGGCACTAACATTTAACACTAAAAATAGACAGAAACAAATGGAACTTTTTTAATTTTCAGATAATGTTTATTGCAGATATATTTTGATAACTTTATAATAATTCCTAAACATAATACAATACAGTCAATAATACGAGTGTAATGATGTTGCGAGAGACTGAACAGAAGCGGTCACGTGACAAAAGAACGAAACTCAGACCCAAAGACTGACTCATGAAATGAATGAGTCCTGTTTCTGCATTCAGCCTACGGGGACTTGAATGAACGACTCAGAGACTCGGGAGATGAACGAGTCGTTTCTGTTTCCGGTAACTGCATAGTCTATCTCTATGGGGCTGGGACTTGGTGAACGAACGAACGGACGACTTGGAAGATGAATGACTCCTTTCTGTTTCCTGTATGAGATGTGGCAGAATGCGCATGCGCGGGTCTACACAAAAATGAACGACTCGCTCTCTGAGATGACTAGTTGTTCCCGAGTCATATTAAAGACTCGTTCAAAAAGAACGAATCATTCATGAACGACTCATCACTAATATATATATATAAATCAAAATATCTTCTGTAAACAGTAAAAACCAATTTGCAGGACTCCTATTAAAATTCAATGCATTATAAAAGTTGGGATCCCAGTCAGAAAGTCAGAACTTTAGAAACAGAAAAAAACATGAGGACAACTTTGACATCCATATTTGACTTTTACCTCACATGGACATAGTACAGTTAAAAAGAGGTAAAAAGAGGAAAAATAGACGGATACATGCTGACCTTTGTGGCAGTTGCCAAATTGTACAGGCCTCAGTCAATACAAGGCCTAAAATAGTGCTGCAGGCTCCAGCAGTATAGGCCCGGTGTGTTGTGGCAGGCTCAAGCGGCAGCACAGGCTCGGTGTGGTGTGGCAGGCTCAAGGGGCAGTACAGGCTCGGTGTGGTGTGGCAGGCTCAAGGGGCAGTACAGGCTCGGTGTGGTGTGGCAGGCTCAAGCGGCAAAACAGGCTCGGTGTGTTGTGGCAGGCTCAAGCGGCAAAACAGGCTTGGTGTGGTGTGGCAGGCTCAAGCGGCAAAACAGGCTTGGTGTGGTGTGGCAGGCTCAAGCGGCAGCACAGGCTCGGTGTGGTGTGGCAGGCTCAAGCGGCAGCACAGGCTCGGTGTGTTGTGGCAGGCTCAAGCGGCAGCACAGGCTCGGTGTGTTGTGGCAGGCTCAAGCGGCAGCACAGCCTCAGTGTGGTGTGGCAGGCTCAAGCGGCAGCACAGGCTCGGTGTGGTGTGGCAGGCCTGCGGCAGCACAGGCTCGGTGTGGTGGCAGGCTCAAGCGGCAGCACAGGCTCGGTGTGTTGTGGCAGGCTCAAGCGGCAGCACAGGCTCGGTGTGTTGTGGCAGGCTCAAGCGGCAGCACAGGCTCGGTGTGGTGTGTGTATTTCCTCCGTTTAGGACGTGTAGAGGGTGTCTCTGGGAGCTTGGTTGTTCTTATATTGAACTGCCTTCAGATTGTGTTATAAAGTATGACAACTGTACCAAGTACCTTCAATGTAGTAGCCTCTTAGGGGACAGAGTGGCTCACTGTAGGGTACTGAGTGGCTAACTGGTACTGAGTGGCTCACTGTAGGGTACCACTGAGCCACTCCGTCCCTTAGGGGACGGAGAGCAGTTGTCCTATAACCGGAAGGTTGGCGGTTCGATTCCCGCTCTGCCTTGGGCAAGACACTTAACCCACCTTGCCTCCAGTGTCCGTAGCACTGGTGTATGAATGTGTGTGACTGTAGAGGTGTGTTTGGTGGTGGTCGGAGAAGGCTGAGCGCCGTTTGTATGGCAGCCCCCATCTCTGTCTGACCCAGGTGTGAATGTGTGTGAATAGGGTGAGTGGAAGCACAATGTAAAGCGCTTTGGGTGCCCAAGAAGGGTGCAAAAAAGCGCTATATAAATGCATGCCATTTACCATTTACCATTTACCATTTACCCTGGTAGTACCTTGTGCTGTTAACACTTTTCAGTTACATTCAATACATCTAAGGTATAAACTACTACATTAATATTTATAAATCTGGGCTTAAAATTAAAAATTATTGTCAATGTAAACATATATACATAGCTTATGGTAAAACATAATCTTTTTTTAGTCACTTAGCCTAAGAGAAATTATTATAAGCTTATGACCATGATCTTTTGTTTATGTAAAAGCCCTGTTGTTATCTACCCTAACCCTACCCTACAATTGTTATTGTAACACTATATGTAACCTTTTAAGGTCATAATAACACTTAATGTGTTTTTGTATGTTTATATAAGTTTTCCTCTAGGTGAAGATGAAGGAGACAGAACTGAACTCCTACCTCTTCCAGTCGGTTGTGCAGTCAACACTTTCAGACGGATGGCTTCTGCACTGATTTGAGGGTACCCAAAGCTTTGTGTCATCTTTATTACAAGGACAGTACATACTGACCAACAGTACAACTGTATAATAGGCCAGAGTAACATTAGTCCACAAGGGTTATTGTAGAACTGCACAGTGAGTCACAAGCGAGCAGCAGCTTTATCAGAAACATCATTAATTACGTGCAGGCCATTAGGGAGACAAATAAAACACACTGTCAAAATGAAAAAGGACAAATAGAAAACATGCGTTAGTTACAGACTACCCTAGCACTACAGACATCTTATTAAGCAAAGAGAAACAGAAGTTGTTAAAACAGCAGGGCACAGAGGGGTTTAATACTGACAAGTCTGATCTGAAGAGCCACATTTTTAAAAGAGAGTGAAATAATCCACTTAAATTAATTTTTCTGATGGTAGTTGGAATAATATTCCATTATTTGGAAGCTCGAAAAGAAACGGCAGACTGACTGAAAGCTGTTTTTCTAATCTATTTAGTCTATCAATTTCTTAGTATTTTTCTATTGAGATGCACTCTTTTTAAACTTCTTATTTGCTCACTTTGCAACATTGCACCTAGATTAGACACCTACTCGCTCACCTGTTGAAACAAGTTAGAACCAGTGGACACATAGTGGGTAAGTACTGATACAGTGTCAGGGAGAGCCTTCTTCCTGCGGGGGGCGCAGCCATAGATTACTATTACTTTTGTGGTGTCAAGTTGACCATGGACACAACTCGTTGATACAGGAATGTTCTAAATAAAAAATATGTACAACTGTGATTCTACAATAAATAAATTAAATTAAGTAGCTACAATGCCATATAATGTCTTTTCTTTATATCTCTTTTAACAGGGAAGGACTTGACTTGCTTGACAAGCACAGCTGTGCCCACCAATTTCTTTTTTTCAAAAGACAAACATCCAAAGCCTAGACGGCATATACAGGTATATACAGGCAATACAGGTATGTATTGCTGAAAAGGTGTCAATTACATTGAAGAGGTTGAGAATTGTAGGAGACAGGTGTGTGCACTGTGTGTGTGTGTCTGTTTTCCCGGTGATGAGAGGCGGGGGGTCATGTGGGTGTAGTATGAGCGGAGGTTTGAAAAGGCGCACTGACCTGTAGCAGGGGGAAAGATGATAGGTTGGGTAGCCATAATTTTACTTGACCACTACAGTTCTGTTTGTTTGGTTTTAGTCATTATTAATTTATCCATATGTTTGTCTTTACCACCAGTATTTGCTGTGATATCTGGATCAAGCGTCTCTGTTTACAATACGGATTTCAATAGCATGTTACAAATATATGTACAGGACCCATCTTAACCTCTCAGCAGCAATAGGAAGTACGCTACAAGAATGTTAATAATGTGTCAAATGATAGTGTTGAGTGTCAAAGTGTAAATATTATTATGTATGTCATGTACATTTGTGGCCATGCAAACCTTAAATGGGAAATGAATGAACTTGATTAGACCATTTTCTATATGTCGCGTTAAGCGCGAGTGATTTACATGTTAAGTCAATACAAAGACGCGCGTAGAAATCCTGTGGCGCGATTCACGCGAATGAGGCGGCGCGAATTGAGCGAATTGAGCGTTGGACACAATTCACTTCATTCGCGCAAGTCGAAAAATCTGAACTTTGGCAAATATTCGCGGCACATTAACCAATCAGGAGCTTGCTCTAGAAGTGACGCGTTTACGACGTAACAGCGGAGGCGAACGGTAGAGACCAATCTATGGTAGAAACAGAGAAATCCCACAATAGAGAATAAATTAATTGTTGCTGTCTGCGGACAACCGGTGCTTTATGACACATCGTCATACTATTATCGAGACAGGAATAAAAAGGATCTTGCTTGGAAGAAAGTGAGTGAGGAGGTTGGACAATCTGGTAAGTTGTAAAAACGGTCTTTACTCAATTTGAACTAAATATATATTGCGCTAGCTAAAGCCGGCAAATTGAGCTAGCTAATTCGCGGTATTTTACAACTAGTCTCCCACTGATGAGTTGATGTGTTTTAATCAGAGAAATTGTGCAGAAAGAAGTGGAAGGGTCTGAGGGACACCTATTTAAAAGAGAGAAGAAAGGAGACAGAGAAAAGGAGTGGGTCAGCAGCAGGGTCAGGGAAAAAGTGCAAGTACTCTGTGGTCCTGTCTTTCCTCGACCCCTTCGTCTCCCCACGAGAGACAAGCGGGAATATGGAGAGGGGGATGAGGATAATCGGACCACAGTGTACGACCACCCCGAGAGCGAGACAACAGAAGCAGCAGCAGCAGGGCACTCAGAGACAGGAGGTGTGTTAAGGAGTGAAGACACACAACAGGACATATGTTGTTTTGATTTTTTTAATGCTGAAAGTCTAAAAAAAATTCTCTCTGACTGCTGTAATGTATAAATATGTTGTATTAATCATTAATATTGTCATGACAGAGCTGAATGGTTCTTTGGATGGCATTGAGCCTGGGTCCCCTCTGCCAGAACCTGCTGCTGCTTCCCCTGACGGCCCTTCAACATCTGCTGCTGTACCCACAGGTGTGCACAGGCAATAATGACCATGTTTACATGCACATTATATTTAGAGTAAGCACTCATAGTCTCATAGCAAGACGGTTTGTGAATGAAGTAATCCTTTTCTGCTTTCACAAAATGTGTTGTAAATTAAAGTGCCACCAAGGAGAAGAGCTCCGAGAAGGCCTAGGGAGCAGCCATCGGAGGTGGAGCGGGAGCTCCTAGAAGCACTCCGGGCCCAACCAGTAGCTCCAGTGCCACCTCCACGCTCTGAGGATGAGCTCTTCCTCTTGAGTCTGGTTCCTTCCCTACAGAAGTTGACACATCAGACGAAATAATTCGTCAAATTTCAAATACATAAATTAATTTATGAAATCAGCACAGTTCTGCTTAATTTGGAACAATTAGAGCCTACAGAATAGTTTTAAAAAGAACCAGCAATCTCTGCAGGGAATGAACTAGACTCTCTCTCCTTTCTCCTCTCCTTCACTTTGGCCCTTACTCTTCCCTCTTCCAAGCAAGATCCTTTTTATTCCTGCATGTAAATAGTTGTATATGTTTCTTGTATATAGTTTTAATGTCCATTATAAGATTTTATTAATGTTTTATTAATAAATGTTTTACAAAGTGACCAAAGGTTTTGGTGTGTTACTTTGCGCATGCAAATCATGATTTCAATTTGTAACATATCATAACATATAATTTGTAACATATAACATTTTGTAACACAAAAATATGTTACAAATATAAATGTATATATTTCAGACTGATTTAATTGTTTATAATGTCAACTTTATTTGTACACTATATTTAAGACTACAATACTTAAGGCTAACATTTGTTCGTTATTATATCCTATTGCAAAGACACCCAATAGTATAGTAAATAGTTATTTGTAATTTGTCCAGTGTTGTGGTATAGTGTAATGAGAATGCAGCAACGAGACAAGGATTCCTTTTGGAGGCTGGCTCCATTTATCATTAGAAAACAAGAAATAAACACACATGAACTATAAATCTAAAAAAATCTAAATTTAACAAATGAAAAAAAATAAACTATTTACAAGAAGATATAATACAAAAACTACTCAGTGGGTTGCCATGGGACTGCTCCCTCTCCTGAGAAGTGGGCCATGAAGGTTTCTCTGACCCGGATGGCCTCTCTGGCAGAGTTGTTGGCTGCAACCCGACCCAGGCTTGGCAGCGAGTCCTCTGCACCTTGCACCATCCCCCTCGCAGCAGGTGCTTCTGCAGATCTCCTCATGAAGTTGTGGAGGATGCATGTTGCCTTCACACATCTCTCCGCAACATCAGGGTGGACTTCTACGAGACGGCGATAAATCCTCCACTGTGAGGATAGGATCCCGAAGGCATCCTCCACCACCACCCTGGCTCTGGAGAGACGGTAATTAGACCTGTCTCTCATGGGGAAGAGTGCGCCCGGGAAATGGCCTCATGAGGTTTTTCCTGAGGGAAAAGGCCTCATCTGCCACAAAGACATGGGGCTGGGGTCCTCTGTGGTCAGCTCCAGGAAGAGGACGGTCCGGTGGCCGCTGGAGGGTGCCAACTCGGAGTGCCTGACCAAAGGCTGAGTTGGCCAGAGTCCCACCATCACTCGTTCTCCCATATCCCCCAACATCAATCACCCTGAAGCAGTACCTTGCATTCACAACAGGAAGGAAAACCAATGAAAATGTTCCCTTGTAATTGTGGAACAGGGATCCGGTGTTGGGGGGTGCCTTTATCACGACGTGCTTTCCGTCCAGTGCTCCACAGCAGAGCGGGAAATTCCACCTCTCCTCAAAACCTTCTGCAATGGACCTCCATTCATCTGTGGAGGGTACATATGGAGTTTCTTTTGTGTCTTTTTTATTCAAACAAACATATTGTGTTTGAGAGTAAAACTAATTATTTTGTAATTAAAAAATATATATATCGCAAAAAAAGTCTTCTTAAGGCTCAAAAATAAAGAAGTTGATAACAGAATTATTTGCAGTGCGTGTAAATCTTTGAAAACCTTTATTTTTCCTTGTGCACTTCGAGAACTTTTCATCCCAAACCCACACATTTTGCTCTCATTTTTCTGCTGTCTTTTTTTGCGGGTCAAAATATTTTGCTTGCGAGGTGAATAGGTTTGCAAGCTGAAAAGTTTTGCAAGCTGAAAAGTTTTGCAAGTTGAAAAGTTTTGCGAATTGAAAAGTTTCATTTGCACGTGAAGCTGTAGCTCAGTGGGCGGTCTCTACCAACCAGGATGAAAGGCGTTTTTCTATTGGTCACCCTCGATTGAAGTGACAATTTGGCCACGCCCACTACGGTTTCCCGCCGCTGCTGCCACTGAGAAGAAGTGAAGCAAAGTGAGAATGGCGAGCAACAGGTCGTTCACTGGGTAAGATAACTCATTTAATATCATTAACGCAGTGACAAGTGAACTGAATGATTCTCTCTTCTTATACTGTCCCATTTAAATACTTAACGCTTGGCTGGACCAGTCTGTAGTTAGTGTTACCGTTGACTAGATTAGCCAACGTTAGCCAACACTAGCAGCCAGAGCCACCATAACGTTTGCCTTGTGGTCGATGTCCAGTGTTGCTAGCTGAGCTGACATTCATAATCACATTGGATTTTATCAGCATAAAGGTTAAGAGGCACTATTTTCGATGTTCGTAGAGTTCTGGGGGTAAAAATATAGGCGTCCCAATTTTCACATTATAGCTCACATGCGGGCGGGCCTCGGGCCTTTTTGGGTTATGCTTCTATGTATATTTTAAGACATTAATAAAAATTAAAAATTAGAAGTTGACGAATAGAAAAACAAACATAGAAAGACATTTCATAACCTCATCACTTTCATAATCTGATAATTCAACCCGTTATAATTACACTGACATACTGACATGACAGTCTCACGCCCGCACGTATTTCCGTCAGCGCGACCCACTATTATACTTCACTTATATCCACTTATTGTAGTAGTAGCTATTATAGGCCTCTAAATTAATGTATTAATCATAGCCTAGTTGGCCAACTAATAATTATAAAATGATGATTCATGCAGCGGCGAGCATTTGTGTCTGCACACAGTTGTAGTAACTGCCGCTCCACCTGAACCAGTGTTGCCAAGTCAGCGGTTGTTTTTCATGTCCGCGGTTTGAAGCGATCCCAATACCAATAACGTGATATTTAGCCCCTAAAATGCGAATTTTACCAAGGCAACCCTTCCAAAAAATTTATATTTTAACCCCGGGAAGCAATTTTTATCGGGGAACCTCCCGGAAGCGCGATTGGACTAGTTTTGGACTAGTTTTAAGAAGCAACTGGGCAGGATTTGTTGTGAAAACCTGGCAACCCTGATCTGAACGCACGTGCTGGGGATATACTTCTAATAACAGGAGCACCTTTTACTGATGAGATGTGCATGAAAATCGCATTAAATACACATTTACATCACAGCACTGCAATCTGTGTGTGTGTGTGTGTGTGTGTGTGTGTGTGTGTGTGTGTGTGTGTAAATTGATCTAGCCACATGGATTGTTTTTTTGATTTTCGTAGTTTATTGCATATAGTTATTTTTGTTTTACAATGAATTTGTTTTTTTTTTTTACTCAATGGCAGAATTGAAAACCAAACAGGCAGATCACAACCACAGGTAAGTTATTAGCTTATTTCTACAAATTAATCAGATGACAGTTTGTTTTGATCAGTATTATAATAGTGTTTTGCACCTAAACCTTTTTTACACAGTATGACCAACGTACTGTAACTGAAGCAGCACAACATTTAATTTCCTTGGTGGCCAGAGTAATCCCAGAGGAAAATGCAAGGCAGGGTCAGACTCAGAGCCAGATCCAGATCCAGCAGTCAGGAAGACCTACTGTGGAACATGAAATGGCTAGGTAGATAGCAAGCATATTTAAAAGGGCCAGTTCAGGTGTTACACAGAATAGTCAAACATTCCTTTTTTTATAGCGATATAAGTTTTGCATAGGATGCAGCAGCTACACATAGTGTTTCTTGCTACTCAAAAATAAACACCGAATACACGCACATTAATAGTTTTACCTGTTCTACAATTTGCAGATCTTTTCCTGGATTTTTTAAAAATGCTGGCAAAAATAAAAGACAACTTGCCAGATGTCACAGGCCAACAGTACCAGCAAAGGCGCTTAAATATTTTGATTGTTCTGTGTCTTTGTTGGGCTCTAAATCCGATACAACCCCATCTATATCCGAAGAGCTGGAGCTCATGCAAGCAGGGCTAGGAAAGCGGACCCTGTCCTTAACATCAAATACAACACATGCTGAGGTGAGGAGTCCGATCTTAAGCAAACACATATTCTAACAGCGTTATTTGTTGTGCCTGTGTTTTAAGGGTTTTTCTTTAACGTTAATATAGTTATCAAGTTTGCTGCGGGAAGCATACTCAAAAATGAGTCATTTGGAAGACAGGTGGCTTCTTTTCAAAGCTGCAGGTGTGCTTTTTCACAACTTTTTATCAACATTTGGTGTTAAAATTCATTAATATGAATAAGTCCGTTCAGGACAGAAAACAATGCATTATACTGTAAAGTTATTCTCTTTATCAGTTGTTGTGTTACTTGCTTATATAGGTGGGAATGGAAGGAGAAGAATATCTGTAATACCATTGGAGGCAGAGGGGTATACAGGATCAGTGATCAAAAGTGCTTCTAGTGGTGGGAAGAACTTGCTGTACGTCGTGCCGTTGCAGGATGAACTTGATATGACACCACTGCCACCAGATGCACCTGAATTTGCCCGAATGCCAAAGGCAACTTGTAAAAAATGCAAGAGTCTGATGCCACTTCAGACACTGGCTTTGCATGTTGACCAGTGTGACAGCATGCAAAACTCTGAAATTGAGGTAAAACTATGTTGTGTAGGCTTTAGGTTACTATCTTTAAGAACTGTCCACTGACAATAGAAATTGTCTTTTTCTTTTCTCTTTGCAGGAAGAAGAGGTGGTGTTTATAGAGGAGGCAACATCTAATGTTATACATCACGTTCAGGAGGTACACAAGCAAAAGCTAAATTTAACATTGGCTATGTTTACATGACGCCTTTTGTTTCAACTGGAACAAAGTCATTCTGATTGATTGAATCCGAACGTAGTTGACATGAGCGATACATAAAGTGATCAGGTTGATGTGTGTGTAAATATGCCACAAGCTTCAAATTTTGATTATTTAAAATGTGCTCACTGCATGAATATTTAGTGTTTCCTGCTGTTTGCGCATACAATTCTCCTATATTGCTTCTTTTCTTTGTTTTAAAGAGCAGACGTAATACTGATCTATTTCAGGTTCTGATTAGGAGACGATGAGCACATGAACTGTTATGTCTTGCTGCTTATATTTATCAAACATTATAAATGAGTATGAAAGATGGACTGCTGAAACAACGAAAAATCTAATTCAATCAGATTACTAATGGATTATTTGGTTGTATGTAAACGTAGCCATTGTAAATGATCAATTACTTATAAAAAAAAAAAATAGGCTCTGCAAACATTTTGTCTTTAACTTTTAGGCATTTGAGACCCGGTGCCCAATATGCTTAGGAACCTTTCCAGTTTCTGACTTAGAATTCCATGCCAGCTTTTGTGGAGAAAGGTAATAGTGACTCGCAATAAAGCTTAAAGGGATACTGCACCGTTTTTATTTTTTTTCATATTAAACTGTTATTCCCTTAACTAAGACGAGTTGATGCATATCTCTCTCGTCTCAGTGCGTGCACTAAATCACTCTGGCGCAGCATTACTTTGATAGCACTAAGCTTAGCCCAGTTCATTCATTAGGATCCAAACAGAAATGAAGTTAGAAGCGACCAAACACCGAGTCCCGAGTGCTGTTATAGTTATCCTTTTTACCCACTTAGAAAAGTGCCAATGTTATATTTTGTGTCACCATACTTGGTCGAGTAACTACTCATGTAACTATTTAAATAGGGAAAACGTGGAGGTGTTTGGTCGCTTCTAACTTCATTTCTGTTTGGATCCTAATGAATGAACTGGGCTAAGCTAAGTGCTATCAAAGTGTTGCTGCGCGCCAGAGCGATTTAGTGCACGCACTGAGACGAGAGAGGTATCTATCAAATCGTCTTAGTTAAGGGAATAACAGTTTAATATATATATAGAAAAAAGTGGAGTATCCCTTTAAAATAACACCTAGTTATAACTTTTGTTCTCTGAATCCATATGATCACTGTATGATGAACAAGTCAAAATTTAATTATTCACTCACAAATTAAACCATATTGATTAAATATGGTTTGAACCACTTATTAATTAAACTACTCGCAATAGAGACCAAATTAAATCTGGCCAGATATTCACAGATATGTAGATATTCATATAATATCCATATATTATTCTCCTTGGGGAAAAAAATCATAAAATTAATTGTGTTTCTCTGGGTGAATGGCATGTTGAGTGATCATCTATGGGTATAATATTTCTTTAATCTTTGTTTACACTATTGCTGAAGTGTTTGAAAATGTTTAAAAGTGATGAAATGTTTAAAACCTGAGTATATACATGAATTGTTATATTTTTACATTAGTCCAGATGGAGTGCCAGAAAAAATACCCTGCTCTGATTTGGATCATATCTCATGGTAACCTATCTGACTATGTTCATTGCTTCTGTAAATTATCATTGTTCTTAAATTAAATTTCAAAGTGTGTGTGTATGTATATATGTATATATATATATATTATTTATTTATTTATTTAATTCAGTGAGGAGGATGTTATTCGTCATGCAGCAGCACAGATAAATACCACAAAGACCTTTGAAATCTGTGTGTCACGAGACAACATGGTTGAGAGAGGTCTGAAGCTGTGGAAACGTCAAAAAATGGGAAGCCCAGTCAATCCCTTGAAAATCATCTTCCTGGGAGAGCCAGGAGTTGACACAGGGGCACTGAGGAAAGAATTTCTGTCCAGTGGGTAGTTTGCTTTAATCATACATTTGGTTGACATGTAAAATAAAATAAAAAAAAATCCTAGATTTCATTATTCTAAAAATACAGTCTGTATATGAAATATCACAGTTGTACAGTGTTTTTTTTTCAAAGCCCCTAACTGCCTAGCCTAATGATATTTAATATTTTTTTTAATGGATTTAGCAATGGTTGCTGGCATTGAAAAACGTCTCTTTGAAGGTGATGCGAAGAAAGGAAAAACACCGAAGTACTCCCTAAATGATCTGGACAATGAGCTGTTCAAGTATGTGTCTTGCCTTTTGATTTTGGGTTAACTTTATATTCAAACAGTACCTTCTAAATCATTGATGAAAGAAAAGTTTGGTATGCCATGAGGGTGGTATTCCAAACTTTTATGTCTACTGCAGGAGAAAAGATATTTTGAAAGTTTCAGCTGTTTTTGTCCACATAATAAAAATCAATGAGGTTTAAAACTCAACTGTATTTTATAATATACCCAAGTCAGATGTTTTTTTGTTTTTTTTTATCCTGTAGAAGAAAGAAAAGTAAATACATATTTTTCTTTTCTTTATTTGAAGTAACATAATAGTTCTTCTATATACAGACATTTATAAAGTATATCACTCTATATTAGTGCCAAGAACTGTTGTCCATATATAAAACGGTATATATTTCTAGAGTTGCAGGTGAAATATTTGCTGTGAGCATTGCGCAAGGAGGACCGGCACCACGGTTTATGCAGGAGTGGTGTTACGAATACCTTGTTACCGGGAACATCAAAAGGGATGGTGTACATGACACAGAGATATCACCACTAATCAAAATGGTAGGTCTGGTTGACTTCATTTCATTAGATACAAGTTCTCTATCCATAAGGAAATTAGTTTGTTGTTATCATGTTATAAAGCCACTGACAAATTGGTTTTGCTTTAAAAATCAGCAGTGAATCATGCAGTTTAATATTTATTAAAGGTAAAATTTTACTTGTAGATTGAAGATGCATCTGACCTGTCCAACTTCACAAAAGAAATCCTGGACTGTGGCTACACTGGACCGATCAACACTGACCACAAGGAAAGCATATTGAGGTATGTCAGTCTCGGCACTGAGAAAAAAGGTTATGGTTCATTTACATAAGTATCAACACTGAACAGAATTACAATGCCTGCTGAGTTGTAATATAGTACATTTTAAAGCAGATGAAATTGAGCATTATAAACAGTCAGTTCTAGTCTTAGATTCTGATTGGTCAATAGCTGTTTTATTCACGATAAAACACTGCAACCACACATAGCAACTTAAAAACATGTTTGATCTCATTGATATTGTTCCATTGAAGCTAGAATATTGTGAGAGATAGAGTAAGCGAGGGTACCTGCATTTACATTAGACATAGCATTTTCCTTCAGGTCAGTCCTATATTCATAATTTAAAAAAATTCAGTCCACTGTGATATCTTGTCCATTTAACAGTCATGGAGTTTTCTGTGTCATCTGTCAGTTGCGTCTTCCTTCTATGTGATCGCACGTTTGAGTCCTATCAATATAAAAGTCTTCTCTACTGACTGACTCACTCAATAAGACTATCTTTGCCACCATCGATTGGTGAAATAATGTATATAACTTCTGTTGCTGTTTATGATCAGGAACTTTTTTCCAGCGGAAGGAAGGGTTTAAGTGATTTTACTTCATGATGGTTGCATAGATAAATATTAAATAAATATTTTCTGCTTTAATATTTGTATTGTGTGGAAACCGTTTTCTAAAAGCAATAAGGTACGAGAGGCTGTGCTGTATCAGGAATAAGTCACGGCTGAAGGGGTTGCAGGCACTTAACAACGCCCTTATTCACGATACAGCACATCCTCTCGTACCTTATTACTTGCATATCACACTCGCAATTCTAGACTTGTTTGATGGGAGCTGAGTCTCTCATAGGTCTTTCTATATATACAGACTCATACATTTGTTCTTTAAACAAAAAGGAAATCATTTAAATTATGCAAATAAATTGTATAATTTGTTTTGTTGTTTTGAATGTCCTGTTTTTAAATTTGAAGCATTTTAATGTTTTATTTTTGTCTTTATTCTTGTTTTGCCAGAGCTCTTGCTCTACACATTACTACAAAACGCATCCCAATGCTGCAACAACTGAGTGTGGGCCTTGAGATATATGATCTAATCAAAGTCATGCAGAAAAAGCCACAGGAGTGTCATGATCTCTTTGTCATAGGATATGATGACAAAGTATGTAGAAATTCTGTTTTGAGCATTTTAGTGTTTTTTTTTTTTTTGTATTGTCACAAATTACAAATGTTAAAATACATTTTTATGCTTTTCTTTTTGGTGTTTAGGTTGACTCCCATTACATTTTATCCCACCTGGCCCCAGAGATGAGCCCAATTGGTTCGATTAAACAAGTTAAAGAGTCAAAAATCATGGAATTCTTTCAAGATTTCCTACTTGAACTTGAAGGTATGGACTTAAATTTTTTATAATGTGCTATAATATTTGATAACCAGGTGTAAATATGCTACTGTAGTTCCCAATGTAAAAGATTATAAATAAACTAAAACATTAATTCTCATTACATCTCTTTATTTCTTCTGAAGACACACAACCAGAAGACGCAGCAGCAGGAGAAAACTTGTCTGTGCCAAAGATAATGCAGTGGATGACTGGGCAAGCTCACAGGCATCTGCTTGTGTCCGAAAGGGAGAAGTTTAAAATAGTGTTTAAATTTGACCATTGCTGTCTACAGCACATGCCAAACCACACTGTGTGTTACCCAATTGTCAGTGCTTGCACTAATACCATAACATTTCCTGTAGTCCATATGGTAGATTACGAGTCTTTCAAAACACTCATGCAAACAGCTGTTACATATGGGGCAAGCTTTGACAGACTGTAATGTATATCAAAGCATTCTCTTTAATTGTGTTATTCTTTGTAAAGTTTTTAAAGGGGTAGTTCATCCAAAGATCTAAATTCTGTCATTGATTACTCAACTTCATGTATTTTCAAACCTGCAAGACTTCGTTCATCTTCGGAACACAAATGAATATGTTTTTATTGAAATCTGAGAGATTTCTTTCCCTCCATTGACAGCTACACAACTACCACTTTGAACGCTTCAAAAAGTTAAAGAGATAAAAACGAATCCATATGAATTTGGAGTAAACTACTCAATTGGGGATATGAAATTTTGGATATTTATTTTGAATATGGATATTTTGCAGTCTTTCCGAAATGTCAAAGTGGTAGCTGTGTTGCTGTCAATGGAGGGACAGAAATATCTCAGACTTAATTAAAAACATTCATTTGTGTTCTGATGATGAACAAAAGTCTTACAGGTTTGGAACAAGAGGGTGAGTAGTCAACAGAATTTACATTTTTGGGTGAACTAACCCTTTATAAACTTGTATTTGGTGTACATTTATAAAAAGTCAAATATATAAGCCAATTTCTTGTGGGAGCCACAAACAAGTTCTAATAAAAATAAGTTCCTTATTGCCTAATTTGTCCTTTTTTCTCATTAAGGCAAAATAACTTAAATTACATTTAAGACAAACCATACAGCAGGAGCCCTTTTTTCATACATACTGTTACAAACTTTAAAAGTAGGGAATGTACCGTAACATTCATATATTAATATGCTGCTGGATGTGAAGTGAGGTGGAAGAACATGACAAACAATATTTGAAAGAGAAATTACTGGATTTTTATTCATTAGCCAAAGCCACTAGATCCAGTAAAATAAGAATAGTTTGTGCTATGTACAATGTGATAGATGTAAACAAACAATAAATCAGTTCACTACAGAAAGCTCGTTCCACTACAAAGAGCTCAGTCCACTACAGAGTTCAAATCGCGAGAAAGCATGAACGAACATGCCTAGACTTTATATATTTATAACATTAAATTTAAAGTTAATTGACATGCTTGTACGTAGATGTCATAGCCAAAACAAGTGGACTCAACGAGTGGGTTCACTTGATTCTGTAAAGTAGCAAAATCTTCAGGTGACATGGGGCAAGGTATCTCTGGGACAATGACTCCATGTTCAGAGTCAACACTCTGTGGATTCTGGAAGAATAATTCCTCTGCTTGCAAAATCTGGGTGGCAGGGAGTGACAGGCATTGATTACAAGAACAATCACCTTACAAAGTACCATAAGGCAGTATGTTTTATCTATCTTAAGTAATGCATACCTCTGCAAAATCAGGCTCTGACACAGGTGCTTGCAACATCCCAATATTCCAAAGCTGATTCGGTGACAAATTTCCCTCCGTTCGCAAGGGATGACAGTTCCACATCTCTATGAAATGCTGCAAATCTGTGTGTATTCTGGGGATGAAAACATAGCTCACACAGAATAGGTGAACAGCATTAGACAGGTCAATTAATCCCTCCTCTTCCAAGCTGTGGAGAACATTGTAGTAACTTGATGTTACAGCAGTCCAAACATCTCTCCATAGCCGTTCCACTCTAAGGCAGAGAAAAGTGTAAGGTGTTGATTTAATGGCAAAGCATTTTAAAAGTTTACATAAAAAAAAAAAAAAGTGTATAAGAAAAATACATTAACCATGCTCTCCTATTTAATTACCTCTGGTTATGCACGCTTTTGCCAGCAATAAAGCTGCCACGGCCAGTTCCTCGCACAGTAAACATGCACCGAGCAATGTCTACATTCTCAACCCCTTGGTCTGCTCGTACTCTAAAACAGTCAGAAAAAGCAGTTTTTGATTATTAGAAGTATTGTGTGTGTTGGGTCCAAGTCAAGAGCCTTAAATCTACAACCTAGGGCTGCCCAATGTATTGTTTTATCATCGATATTGCGATGTGCACATTCACGATAGTCACATCACCAAACTCGGCTCAAACAGTCTTTATAGCATTGGCAGCTCCAGTACCTGATTATGCCTAGGTACTATGAGTAATCTGTAAAAAGAGTATCTTACAAAAACCTTTTTCTTCACAATATTTATGCTCCCAGTAAATCTGTAAAAAGGGTAAAAACAAAGTTTTTATATGGAAAAGGATCTTATACAGATCTTTTATTAACAATGTTCCTTTGAAAAAAAAGGTTTGTAACATAATGTGGCTCTTTTTCTGGATACTTTATGAAATGTTTAAAACTAGTCATAAGATCCCTAATTATCAGTGGGACCATTTTTGTAAATAATTTGTGAGAAATCGATCCGTATAATGTGCATACCTTGATGGCCATCCATTTTTTTCTACTCCATCCATGAAAAACCCAAAAGCTGTTTTGGCTTTGTTATTCCCAGCAACATCCAGGTAAAAGATCTGTTCAGGAGTTGGACACAACAGCATAATATTAATACGCAAGATATACAAGAGAAATTATGAAGGGTTAATTAATAAATACACACCTTCCTTGAAAAGCCATCGACAGCCCCAAAAATCACTATGTTGTACCTATAAAACAAAAAAAGCCAGTATTCACACATTAAAAAAAAAAAAAAAATTATGATCAGTCTCTTCTGCATTTTTTTGATCCAAAATATAGCAAAAACAGTAATAGTGTGAAATACTTTGACAATTTAAAATATAAATATTTTTTACATTATAAATGTCTTTACTGTCAATTTTGATAAATTGGATGCATCATTCCCTAACTAGTATTAATAAATTAATTTCTTTTTTTGAACAGTAGTGTGTAATGTTACAAAATATTTTATTTCAAATTAACTGTTCTTTTGAACTTTCTATTCATCAAAGAATACGTAAACAAATTTGTAGATAAAAGTTTTCAACATTAATAATGATAAGACATTTTTCTTGAGCATTGACTCATATTATGATGATTTCTGTGACACTGAAGACTGGAGTTATGATGCTGAAAATTCTGCTTTGTTCACAGGAATAAATTACACTAATTATATATATATATATATATATATATATATATATATATATATATATATATATATATCACATAGAAAAAAGTTACTTTACATTGTAATTTCACAATATTATTGTTTTAACTTATTTTGGATCAAATTAATTCAGCTTTGATGAGGCTAAGAGACTTTTTTCTAAAATATATATATTTTTAAATCTACAGATCCCAAACTTTTGGTATGTATGAGATTTAGCGATATAACATCAACATCACAAATTACACAAGACAAACATATGGTAAAGCTATGATTAACATTTAATTAAAAATAAAAGTATTAAAAATTACCTTATCAACTTATGATTCGTGTCTATGTGGACAAGAGACAAAGGAGCAGGAACAGAGTATGTACGTCTTGCGATGCATGACAGCTGGATCATCCTTGAAAGTACTCCTGCACCATCCACACGTTGCAAAGACATTTTTACTCTTCTCCATGTAACTCGATGTCCCATTGCTTGTAGAGACCCTTTCACCAGCCTGTATCCAGCATGAGGTGTTCTTCCCTTTATAGATCTAACCTTCTGATCAAGTTCATGATCAGAAAGATCAGAATAGTTGCTCCGAACAGACAGACTTTCCTCTTTCATTCGCCTGTATAAGGTTGATCTTGAAATGCCATGCACTTCAGCCAAAGAGGCCAGAGGTAAGTGCATGCTGAGCAAATCTTGGAGAGTTTCTTTTTGTATGTTTAGTCTGGGACGCCCCACACTTCCACTCCATTCAGGTACAGCTACATTGTCCAACAATGGAGGGACAACACTATTTGAAAGATAATTGGCAATAACTTCATTTAACTGTTCTAGAGCATCCACCACACCCTGGGGTATGTCTATATATGATGCTCCAGCTCGAACAAACTGTAACTCCTGACAGCAAACATACTGGAGATATTCAAAGTCAATGGGATGCCTATTAACAATGCAACCAAGTCTATCCACAGACCTATGCAAAATCTGCCATTGTGTAGTCCTGAAAAGACAAACAACATTAAAAAACAAAATTAGCTGATGTAACAAATACATAAAATTCAGAAGCATATATATTTTAACTGTGCACTCAGTTTGACTAAATCAAAAATCCGTTAATTGATCACAAATTACAATTACTGTTATGTCTTTACTTAAAGGTAATATGTAACTTTTGGAGTTCTAGAGACATGCAGTTTCGTTAACAGACTCAATGCACTGGTGCTAAATAATCTATCAACTCAAATTATTGATCCAGAGTTTTCAGAATTATGCTCCAAATGGCGTGAGGTCACGCGGGACGCCTATATTTTTACCCCCAGAACTCTACGAACATCGAAAATAGTGCCTCTTAACCTTTATGCTGATAAAATCCAATGTGATTATGAATGTCAGCTCAGCTAGCAACACTGGACATCGACCACAAGGCAAACGTTATGGTGGCTCTGGCTGCTAGTGTTGGCTAACGTTGGCTAATCTAGTCAACGGTAACACTAACTACAGACTGGTCCAGCCAACGTTAAGTATTTAAATGGGACAGTATAAGAAGAGAGAATCATTCAGTTCACTTGTCACTGCGTTAATGATATTAAATGAGTTATCTTACCCAGTGAACGACCTGTTGCTCGCCATTCTCACTTTGCTTGCTTCTTCTCAGTCAGTGGCAGCAGCGGCGGGAAACCGTAGTGGGCGTGGCCAAATTGTCACTTCAATCAAGGGTGACCAATAGAAAAACGCCTTTCATCCTGGTTGGTAGAGACCGCCCACTGAGCTACAGCTTCACGTGCAAATGAAACTTTTCAATTCGCAAAACATTTCAACTTGCAAAACTTTTCAGCTTGCAAAACTTTTCAGCTTGCAAACCTATTCACCTCGCAAGCAAAATATTTTGACCCGCAAAAAAAGACAGCAGAAAAATGAGAGCAAAATGTGTGGGTTTGGGATGAAAAGTTCTCGAAGTGCACAAGGAAAAATAAAGGTTTTCAAAGATTTACACGCACTGCAAATAATTCTGTTATCAACTTCTTTATTTTTGAGCCTTAAGAAGACTTTTTTTGCGATATATATATTTTTTAATTACAAAATAATTAGTTTTACTCTCAAACACAATATGTTTGTTTGAATAAAAAAGACACAAAAGAAACTCCATAGGTACAGCCATGAACTCCTTCACTAAGCAGTCCCAGATTGCAGTTACCAAATCTGGTGTTCTCAATCATAAATTATTTATAGACTAATCACATTGAATATTTAATGATTTACTGACCGGAGACAGATGGACAGGCGCTCTAAAGGGGGAATTGAGCGCCTGCAGTTGGTGTCCTGGAGGGAAATCCGCGCCCCGACACGGGACAACAGGTCATCAAACTGGGACCGGTTCAGTCGGAAGTACCGCTGAAAGCGGCCGTCATCCAGGCGCAGCTCCTGGAGGAGTTGGTGAAACTCACCGAGCTCGCTTCACCTCGGATCTGATGGACCCAAACACGGCGCCGAACAGGTCTACGCCGTTTTTCAGCCTACCACAGCAGATATAGCGCTGCTATTCTTTCAACAAAATCCATGTCAGCCATGTTGCAATGAGACAACCCACCTGGCAAAAGCCCCTCCCATGACGCTAATTCACGTCTGTTGTTGAATGAATTTCACGCACGAATGAAGCAAAATGATCAAGCGACCAACTACGCGCGAATAGCGCGATTTATTTGCGCAATTTTTTTCTGCTTTAAGTATGGGCATGCCTTACTTATAATTTAATCTACCATCTTGTGGTATAAAATCAAAAACTACAAAAATGTCAAATCTGTTGTTTACAACATTGTCTAATTGAACACAAATAAATAAAATAATAATTTGAAAAAAAAAAACTGCTGCAGATGTTTTAACAGATGTTTCCAGGTGAAGAAGGCAGAAGCAGGGGAGCAGAGGGCAGGTCCATCTTGAAAACTACAAGAGAAAGAGTTATGTATAACGTGGCTGTAACTAAGTAAAATATAGTCTCCAAAGTGATGTGTAACTGCACTTGTCTGGGCAGTGGGCTCTTGAGAGTGAGCAATTTTAAACTACAATAGAAAAAGTTAGATTAGCATGCTATATTATAGCTACATAAGCATTATTCAAAAGCCTTGTAAAATGTTAACTATATAACATTATAGAGAGAAACATAGCATGTTCATGAATCTAATATCATTTTATTTTAATTTAGAAGTACAATTGCACAATCTACAGGTTCTTTCTTTACATTTAATACATGTTTTAACTCTATTTAGAAAATGTATGTGACAATCTTTCAATCTATAGTTTAATCCCAAAAACATGCACAAATGCCAGAAGTGGGAATAAATAAAGTATTTATACGATTGAAGTCTTTGCTTTCTTTAGTGGACTTGCAAGTAAAACGTCAAATAAAATTAGCATAAAGCATAAAAAAGTTTTAACAGCTATTAGAGTTGATTTCAAATTAGTTGATAATTGCAGTCAAAGTCATGAAGTCCACTTACTATCGACGAACGAGAGCAAGCCAACCATGGCAATGATAGAAGGGCGGAAAACCCCACTGAAAAAAACAAAATGTAGCTTGGCTACAGCGGAGTGGGCGTAATTACCCACGCACGTGCTCATTATGCCCACCCACGGGCTTACTCCCTTTGACCATTTTAGAAACATTCTCTGTGAAGGAGTCTGAAATGTCCGGATGTAATCGCCATCTTTTTGCCCTGACTTTGAGGCTATATCGGCAAATAGGGGAACAATGGGCGGATAACATCCATTTTTATTTGCAATCTATGGGCGAGGCGCAGTTCATCTCGAACCATAGATTGTAAATAAAAATGAATGTAATCCGCCCATTGGTCTCCTATTCACCGATATTGTCATTATGACAGGGCAATAAAATGGCAGTTACATCCGGGCTTTTCGGCTTTTACTGCATAGTAAAACAATAGTTTTCAGATAGCATAAACGGACATATTAATCAAAAATGTACCCCCACCTCCCCCATCTTTTGTACCAGGCTGTAAACATGAGTTTTACACTTGTAAAGTCGCCATTGGGTTTCTCCTTATATTTCCGATTTTGGAGCCTGCCCTCTGGTGGACGGAGGTATATCGCTGTATTTCGCTGTAAGTCGCCGTATTCCTCTCTCATGGAAACCGTTTAAGAAGTTTCATGAGAGAGGCTTGTCGAACACACCTTTTTGATAAACGGCCAGTATCTGCGGAGGCCTGGCTCGGCTCGAACCAATGACTGTAAAAGGGCTGGACATATGGAGTGTGACGTCACCCATAGCGTTACGAACCTCGAGATTAATGCTCTTTCAGTCGCCATTTTTAGCCGTTACGGGGGTCGCCATGTTGATTTTATGGAGCCAGAAGTCCCAATTTGGGCATATGGACTGAGTTGAGTGCTCGTTTGCATGGTAACCAGTGAGCCAATCAGAAGCTCGCTTGTTCGTTGACCATCTGCTCGCTCCTGCAGACAGCGGCAACGCTCCGACAGAGACCTGAGCTAAACTTAGCATCGCTGCTCCTTCACTGTCTCTGTGTTATCGACGCCCTCAGGTTGCTGCTCTAATTCAGGGAAATTTCACTTTTACACCGATATCTACGTTTTTTTTAATATATTCTCCTACTTTACTTATCACTATGTTTGTCATCTTTGTCAAGACTGTTCAAAAACACATCTACAATAGTACTAAACTGCTATATTATTAATAGATATCCTCGTAATTATAAACTGTATGTTGTAAAGATAAATAAAGTTGGTCCTTTAGAATGATATTTTCTGTATGAAATCTATCTTAGAATCTGTGGTTAATAATTTTCTTCAACTTATTCTAATAGATACATAAAATAGGCACATTGCATACCCTTTTTAAGAAACTGGTTATTTAGAAATTGTAGTCAAAGAAGCAAGTGCTGTATTTTTGAGATGGAGTAAATGTGTTAAACCAGTTTTGATTTTTGTTTTTCAGTTTCCTTACCTGTGCAGCTGCAGGTCAAAGACCTCAGGAGCAACCTGAAAGTTCAAGAAACTCTTCCATCTTTGCACCACTACTTTATTATTCCAATTTAAAAAGAAAAAAAAAACACAATAACTCCTATTGCTTATGGCATGCTAAAACAATAACACTAAAGTGATAAATAAAGAAAAAGTTTTGTCGGTTTGCTTTCATCTACTTTCATGTACTTTAAAAGTTTCTTTAAAAATGAAAACACCTTTTACAAGTTATTAACTCACTTAAATACAAAGTGTATAAATTATGTCAGTGCAGCCTATTAGGAACATAGATTGTATAAATATGGATGTGTGCTCACACCACAACCAAGATCCTTTCTTCTGATCAGCCTCAGCCTGACAGCAGTTTAGGAAATCTGTGGAGAGAGAACAATATCTATTTTCATATAATAGGCATGTGTCAAATGTATTTACAAAAATGGCACAACCCAGATCTTTGTAAAAGAGTACTTTAAGCCCACTTCTAATTTTTGCTTTTATTATCATCTATTATATTATGGCCTTTACTAGGTTTGCAAACTACACAGTAATTATTTAGTCAGAGACATGTATCCTTATTTTACTATTAAAAAAAACTATAAGAGCATTATGCCTTTTTCCTTCCAAAATTTAAGGTTAGATATGATCGTATCTTCATATTATTAACCAAGTTTGGTCCAGTGGAGCAGTAGTTAAGTTAGGCCTTTAGCAGCCACCTTCGGGTCAGCTAACAAAAGCTCAATAGTTTAGCCAACTGTATATATTCTGAACAGTATTTTAACACATGCAAAAATGTACTCACCTAGAAACTGGAGTGTGGTTCATTTAGTGCAGTTGGACGATGAAAAAGTGATTTAAATCAGCTGAATTAAACCAAACACAAGCTAGCGTTAGTTTTTAGCTAACAGTAAGCGATCGAGAGCAAGACGGGAGCGAGTGCCAAACAGACCCCGACATAGCAGAATGGAGGCAGCTGATTATTTTATTGGTTAGTTAATAATCTTAATATCTTGAGTTATGTGACAAATATCAATATAGCGATTACGGGAATAATAAGAATGTTTTCAAACAAAGACGGCATAGTCAGAATGATGACTGTGACAAAAATAGTCACTTCGTAATTGGCGCCGATTTTTCAATGGATGTCAATAGGGGTCATGCTTGATGGAGCCTACCCCTACTTACTAATCAAGCCTCTCCAATGGAACCTCTAAAATGGTCCTCGTGTAAGTGCGCCGCCATACGGTGATTTTACAGCGAAATACAGCAATATACCTCCGTCCACCAGAGGGCAGGCTCCAAAAGCGGAAATATAAGGAGAAACCCAATGGCGACTTTACAAGAGTAAAACTCATGTTTACAGCCTGGTACAAAAGATGGCTCCAGTCTCTAGAGCTAAGTTTTTACTACATGACAACTCTGTTTATGCTATCTAAAAACTATTGTTTTACTACGGAAAAAAGCCCGGATGTAACGGCCATTTTATTGCCCATTCGTAATGACAATATTGGTGAATAGGGGACCAATGGGCGGATATCATCCATATTTATACAATCTATGTTCCTAATAGGCTTCCAACCCGGAAGCGGGCTTGCTATGTCCAGCCCTTTTAATTGGCTCGAACGCATCCCTTGTTATGCACGCCTAGCGTAAGCATAGACATAATATACGTAGACGCCTCATAGACTGACGCTGCCTATTGGAGCGGACGTATCAGCGCGGCGCCATCTTGGATGGGTCCCCAATGCGCCGCCCCCCGCATTTATTTCTACTGAGGAAGGTGTAGCCTCAACTACAATGATCATAACTCCCCGAGTTTTTACCGGATTTTCACACGGTTTGGTTTGTTACAAACGGCAGAGACTTGATACAGGATGCTGTCACACATTGAAAAATTCTGCTTTCATGTAGAAATACTTTGTATTACGAGGTTTAACTAAGACATATGGCATATTCATAAATGTATAAATTAATGAATTTTATATTTTAATAAAGAAACAAGTTTGATTGTTCATTTGAATTTATTTCTCACACACAATCACACACACACACACACACACACACACAAAATTGTAATAAAAAAAAAAACATGTACTACACCGTTGCAATGTATGTGGATGTGGCGGGGAAGATGCAGAGAATCCCTCAGGTAACTGTAGGCTTTCGGACCATGGAGGTGCAGTGTGAGGACAAACTCTCTCTGGTATTTGGTGTATTCATGGCCCCGCTTTGAAAAGAGGTCTACCTGAAGATCTGAAATTCAGTTAAACTAGTTAGACAGACTTGTTAGAAAGTTCCCTTGAAATAATATCTTTTGTAAAGTCTGACAAAGAGTGTAAACAATATAAAATTCAAGGTGGTATTATCAATTTATTTTTACCATAGTGGAAGCTAAGCCTTTCATTCAACTCCTCATTTATAAGGTTCTTTTCCTTCAGATCTTCCAGAAGACTCTTTACAGTTTTCTTTGCTCTCCGTTCTCGGGTCTTTGCATTTTGCTTCTCCCGCTCTAGACTCTCCACTCTAGCCAAAGCTTCACTGAGTCTGGCCTTTAGACGAGTAGGAGAATTGGGCAATGCATAGGAGTGGTCCTAGTAGAAAGAAGGATGAAAATATTTTCAGTGATGTTCATATCATACCACTCACAGTTGTTTGGTGCATATGTGCAGGCACACATTCTTAATTTCTTACCCGTAATATCACTGCCAGCATCATGAGTATGGGAAAGAGAGAAAGGGTGCGTGTATGAGAGAATGTGAGTGAAAGAAGGATTGAATTTGTTCACGTGTGTATTTATTTATTTATAACATATACTCATTCTCATATAAGTGTATGAGTATTTCTGAAAAGAGTTGCAGAAAGCAAGGGAGATATTTTGATATGACCACAGCCATGATGCTCACAGCTGTATGGGACATATCAAATAGCCTACAAATACTCACATCATTGGGCTGAGGTTCACTTTCAGGAAAATGCTGAGAAAGGTCCACTGGTAGGCTCTCTTCAGCTTTCCTTGAAGTTTGTTTGTTCCTTGTCACTACAGGCTAAAATATAATAAACATAATACTTAAAAACAACTTCATTAAAAACACTTGAAAAGGTTTTAGTATCCCACAGTGTATTTTAATACACACTACATCACTAATACATGCAGAAATATCTAACCGTTTTACCGTTTTTGTTTTACATATGAATCATAGACATCTCTGTTAGCATGTAGAGTAAAATACACCTACTCTTTGGAGATGACATGGGAAGTTGAAGACAGATGGGGTCGCACCATCTCTAAGCCTGACAATCTGACTCGTCCTGTCAAAATCATCAGGCTTGAAGTGTTCACTGCAGAGCTTTGACGACTCAGTCACAACAAAACCCTCCCGTCTTATAGCAATCTGGTATCAATACTGCGTAGGTTATTGCAACCGTAAGCTGCAATAACCTATAATTTATAATGGCTATAATTTATATAAATAAAGCTCAATAAACCTTTTTCAAAGGGCATTAGCCCAAGCTCTGTTATTTTGGGTCATTTTTTTTTCTTCTTCTCTGTCCTCCACAGTAGTGTAGTTCTCTCTACAGGGTGGGGATTTCAACATGCAGCAATTTTTTATGTATATTTGTAAAGAGGAATCTTGTATCTATTTTTTTTATTGCAAATGTCACTTTTATAATAGTTAAAAAAATAAATAAATAGACTTTTGCGTAATTATTCCATATTTTGTGTAGTCATTATATATCAGAACCCCTGACATACAATCCAAATAGTCTACAAGAGTGTTACCTTTCATTTGAGACCAGGAATATGCTTCTACACCAAGAGGTTACCACACAGTAAGCCTTTATTGTCAGTACGTATTTTGTGTAACCAAAAGTCCTATGGGGAGTTTCGATAGGGCATTTTACAAAACGCATGAGCATACCTTGGCAAATAAATGGTCTAAAGTACTCATATTTCATTCTATATTGATCTGCTTTTGCACACAGCTTTACAAGACCTGGTGCTTGGGCTCAGTTGTGTTTCTAAAGTCATATCAAGAGACCTAGAAGCTGAAATGTGGTCAGTTGAGATGCTTGTTATCCAGCAGAAAGAAAAAACAATATTCTAGCCTCTATAACTCTGTACCAGTACTTCACACAATTATTCTGATTGTTTCCTAAGAAACTACAGGGTCTCAGCTTTCTAAAGAGGTCAGGCATTTGATGGTAGGCAAAAATAGCTGGGAACAGTGATCTCTGAAGTAGGCGCAGTGCAATGTCGAAGGGAAAAGCCTAGTAAATGGCCCAACCCTCAAGAAGTTAAAATAAACGTAATAATTCAAATTATTTTATTATAATATTAATATTATAAAAGTGTGTGTGTGTATATATATATATATATATATATATATATATATATATATATATATATATATATATATATATATATATATAAATACCTTGGGCGTGTGTATATTCATTGCACCTATATGTTCTGTTCAATGTTATTTTCATATGGAAGTCCATGGTTATAATTATTCATAAGTAGGCAGTGTCATAAGTACATCTCTGACGTTTATAACAAACCAAACAGTTTGAAAATCGGTAGAAAATTTAGCAAGTTATGGTTATTTAAAAAGTACATGCACCATTAAAACACAATGTTACGAGTGAGCAAGCTGACTGTGACAAGATGGCCGCCAGGTGCGGACGTCGACCTCCATTGGCCAGCAGCGCGGACGAGACATCTAGCCTTTATTATGTATATCTATGAGCGTAAGCCCCATAGACATAATATAAGTAGACGCCTCATGACGTGCTGGAACATTGGAGACCCATCCAAGATGGCGCCGCGCTGATACGTCCGCTCCAATAGGCAGCGTCAGTCTATGAGGCGTCTACGTATATTATGTCTATGGTAAGCATAGACATAATATACGTAGACGCCTCATGACGTGCTGGAGCGTGATCCAGCGTCGCCGCCATATTGGGTGGGTCTCTCCACTCAACGCTAGCACCAGAGTCAATCAGAGTCAACGGAGAGTGAGCAATTATGCCCGTATTTTGTGCAGCTTACGGTTGCAATAACCGACGCAGTATTGATACCAGATTGCTATAAGACGGGAGGGTTTTGTTTTGACTGAGTTGTCAAATCTCTGCAGTGAACACTTCAAGCCTGATGATTTTGACAGGACGAGTCAGATTGTCAGGCTTAGAGATGGTGCGACCCCATCTGTCTTCAACTTCCCATGTCATCTCCAAAGAGTAGGTGTATTTTACTCTACATGCTAACAGAGATGTCTATATTGATGAGTGAGTGATGAGTGAGTGATTCATATGTAAAACAAAAACGGTAAAACGGTTAGATATTTCTGCATGTATTAGTGATGTAGTGTGTCTTAAAATACACTGTGGGATACTAAAACCTTTTCAAGTGTTTTTAATGAAGTTGTTTTTAAGTATTATGTTTATTATATTTTAGCCTGTAGTGACAAGGAACAAACAAACTTCAAGGAAAGCTGAAGAGAGCCTACCAGTGGACCTTTCTCAGCATTTTCCTGAAAGTGAACCTCAGCCCAATGATGTGAGTATTTGTAGGCTATTTGATATGTCCCATACAGCTGTGAGCATCATGGCTGTGGTCATATCAAAATATCTCCCTTGCTTTCTGCAACTCTTTTCAGAAATACTCATACACTTATATGTGAATGAGTATATGTTATAAATAAATAAATACACACGTGAACAAATTCAATCCTTCTTTCACTCACATTCTCTCATACACGCACCCTTTCTCTCTTTCCCATACTCATGATGCTGGCAGTGATATTACGGGTAAGAAATTAAGAATGTGTGCCTGCACATATGCACCAAACAACTGTGAGTGGTATGATATGAACATCACTGAAAATATTTTCATCCTTCTTTCTACTAGGACCACTCCTATGCATTGCCCAATTCTCCTACTCGTCTAAAGGCCAGACTCAGTGAAGCTTTGGCTAGAGTGGAGAGTCTAGAGCGGGAGAAGCAAAATGCAAAGACCCGTGAACGGAGAGCAAAGAAAACTGTAAAGAGTCTTCTGGAAGATCTGAAGGAAAAGAACCTTATAAATGAGGAGTTGAATGAAAGGCTTGGCTTCCATTCTGGTAAAAATAAATTGATAATACCACCTTGAATTGTATATTGTTTACACTCTTTATCCGACTTTACAAAAGGTATTATTTCAAGGGAACTTTCTAACTAGTCTGTCTAACTAGTTTAACTGAATTTCAGATCTTCAGGTAGACCTCTTTTCAAAGCGGGGCCATGAATACACCAAAGACCAGAGAGAGTTTGCCCTCACACTGCACCTCCATGGTCCGAAGCCTACAGTTACCTGAGGGATTCTCTGCATCTTCCCCTGCCACATCCACATACATTGCAATGGTGTAGTACATGGGTTTTTTATTACACTTTTTAGTGTGTGTGTGTGTGTGTGTGTGTGTGTGTGTGTGTGTGTGTGTGTGTGTGAGAGAGAAATAAATTCAAATGAACAATCAAACTTGTTTCTTTATTAAAATATAAAATTCATTCATTTATACATTTATCAATATGCCATTGTATGTGTGTGTGTGTGTGTGTGTGTGTGTGAGAGAGAGAGAAATAAATTCAAATGAACCATCAAACTTGTTTCTTTATTAAAATATAAAATTCATTCATTTATACATTTATCAATATGCCATAGTCTACCATATGTCTTAGTTAAACCTCAAAATACAAAGTATTTCTACATGAAAGCAGAATTTTTCAATGTGTGACAGCGTCCTGTATCATAGCTAAGTCTCTGCCGTTTGTAACAAACCAAACCGTGTGAAAATCCGGTAAAAACTCGGGGAGTTATGATCATTGTAGTTGAGGAATACACCTTCCTCAGTAGAAATAAATGCGGGGGGCGGAACATTGGAGACCCATCCAAGATGGCGCCGCGCTGATACGTCCGCTCCAATAGGCAGCGTCAGTCTATGAGGCGTCTACGTATATTATGTCTATAGTAAGCATAGACATAATATACGTAGACGCCTCATGACGTGCTGGAGCGTGATCCAGCGTCGCCGCCATATTGGGTGGGTCTCTCCACTCAACGCTAGCACCAGAGTCAATCGGAGTCAACGGAGAGCGAGCAATTATGCCCGTATTTTGTGCAGCTTACGGTTGCAATAACCGACGCAGTATTTATACCAGATTGCTATAAGACGGGAGGGTTTTGTTGTGACTGAGTTGTCAAAGCTCTGCAGTGAACACTTCAAGCCTGATGATTTTGACAGGACGAGTCAGATTGTCGAGCTTAGAGATGGTGCGACCCCATCTGTCTTCAACTTCCCATGTCATCTCCAAAGAGTAGGTGTATTTTACTCTACATGCTAACAGAGATGTCTATGATTCATATGTAAAGCAAAAACGGTAAAACCGTTAGATATTTCTGCATGTATTAGGGATGTATTGTGTATTAAAATACACTGTGGGATACTAAAACCTTTTCAAGTGTTTTTAATGAAGTTGTTTTTAAGTATTATGTTTATTATATTTTAGCCTGTAGTGACAAGGAACAAACAAACTTCAAGGAAAGCTGAAGAGAGCCTAACAGTGGACCTTTCTCAGACTTTTCCTGAAAGTGAACCTCAGCCCAATGATGTGAGTATTTGTAGGCTATTTGATATGTCCCATTCAGCTGTGAGCATCATGGCTGTGGTCATATCAAAATATCTCCCTTGCTTTCTGCAACTCTTTTCAGAAATACTCATACACTTATATGTGAATGAGTATATGTTATAAATAAATAAATACACACGTGAACAAATACACACCTTCTTTCACTCACATTCTCTCATACACGCACCCTTTCTCTCTTTCCCATACTCATGATGCTGGCAGTGATATTATTATGCACCAAACAACTGTGAGTGGTATGATATGAACATCACTGAAAATATTTTCATCCTTCTTTCTACTAGGACCACTCCTATGCATTGCCCAATTCTCCTACTCGTCTAAAGGCCAGACTCAGTGAAGCTTTGGCTAGAGTGGAGAGTCTAGAGCGGGAGAAGCAAAATGCAAAGACCCGAGAACGGAGAGCAAAGAAAACTGTAAAGAGTCTTCTGGAAGATCTGAAGGAAAAGAACCTTATAAATGAGGAGTTGAATGAAAGGCTTGGCTTCCATTCTGGTAAAAATAAATTGATAATACCACCGTGAATTGTATATTGTTTACACTCTTTGTCCGACTTTACAAAAGGTATTATTTCAAGGGAACTTTCTAACTAGTCTGTCTAACTAGTTTAACTGAATTTCAGATCTTCAGGTAGACCTCTTTTCAAAGCGGGGCCATGAATACACCAAAGACCAGAGAGAGTTTGCCCTCACACTGCACCTCCATGGTCCGAAAGCCTACAGTTACCTGAGGGATTCTCTGCATCTTCCCCTGCCACATCCACATACATTGCAACGGTTTAGTACATGTTTTTTTTTATTACACTTTTTAGTGTGTGTGTGTGTGTGTGTGTGTGTGTGTGTGTGTGTGTGTGTGTGTGTGTGTGTGTGTGTGTGTGTAATAAATTCAAATGAACAATCAAACTTGTTTCTTTATTAAAGTATAAAATTCATTCATTTATACATTTATCAATATGCCATTGTATGTGTGTGTGTGTGTGTGTGTGTGTGTGTGTGTGAGAGAGAGAGAAATAAATTCAAATGAACAATCAAACTTGTTTCTTTATTAAAATATAAAATGCATTCATTTATACATTTATCAATATGCCATAGTCTACCATATGTCTTAGTTAAACCTCGTAATACAAAGTATTTCTACATGAAAGCAGAATTTTTCAATGTGTGACAGCGTCCTGTATCATAGCTAAGTCTCTGCCGTTTGTAACAAACCAAACCGTGTGAAAATCCGGTAAAAACTCGGGGAGTTATGATCATTGTAGTTGAGGAATACACCTTCCTCAGTAGAAATAAATGCGGGGGGCGGAGCATTGGAGACCCATCCAAGATGGCGCCGCGCTGATACGTCCGCTCCAATAGGCAGCGTCAGTCTATGAGGCGTCTATGTATATTATGCATAGACATATATAAAGGCTAGATGGCTTACCGGCGCTGAGAGCCAATGGGACCCGACGACGTCACACGGCGGCCATCTTAGGACGGGACCGCTCGTCCAGTTATAACATTAAAGTCTATTGTGCATGTAGTGCTGAAATAACTATATTTTGCTCAATTTTCAACCGATTTTCAAACGGCTTGGTGTGTCATAAACGTCAGGGATGCGGCTATTTAACTGCATACTTGTGAAAAATTAATAAATAAAAAATAATTTAAACATCGGCATCAGCACAAATCATAGCCACGTTAATAAGGTTTGTAATACACCAAACCGTTTGTAAATCCGTCAAGAATTCAGCAAGTTACGAGCATTTTAGTTGGCGTATGTCACTCACAGCAGCAGGGAGCAGCAGTATGGCAGCACTGACCTAAGATGGCCGCCAAGCGGCGACACAGCTGACTCCGCCTTGAGCCATCTAGCCTTTATATATGTCTATGATATTATGTCTATGATGGGTAAGCCCCATAGTAAGCCCCAACCAAGTCTGTGCGTCACTTTAGCCGCGACTGCACACACACAGATGACGTAGATGCGGACTAGCTGGCTTTACTTCTTGTACTGAATGTATGTAGCATATCGTCAAGCAACTTAAGGCAAGTAGCCTGCGACCCATATCTATGTGTATTTTCTTCTTTCATAAACACAAGTTGAACTCCATGAACTGAGCGCAGTGTGAGTGAGCTGTAACACTTTTCTGCAGCGTTTAGCCGTAGGTATAACACGGTCTTTCCGATTGGAATACAAGCAACAGCGTCATTTTGGTTATCTAGTTATTTACCTTAAGTTTTTAAAAACATTTTAGTCCTGTAGTTTTATGTGTCTGTGTTTCTATAGAATAATAATGTTGGTATAATCCTGTTCCAGAGCTGGTGTTCAACATTAAAAAAAAAAATCTGTATATAATATTCAGTTTATCTTTAGCACATATTCATTTGTGGTCAGCTTTCACAGAACTTTTAAATCTATTAAAATGAGTATGTTTGTCTCTGGATCACAGCAGAAGGTCATATCCTTCACAGTAACGGTTGGATTGTTGTAACAGTAAAAATATTGCTTCAATATATTGTGTTTGAGATAATCTTATAATCCATTTTTTCTTCCTCTCTGGACGTTGTCTTTCCAGCACATGGTTTGGACAGGTGGTAGACATGCAGTATTTATGCAGTAAACATAATTTAATGCTAAGACAATATCCTCCCATCTTCATAATTTTTAAAAATGTATACTAGTGTGAAATCTGGGGTCAGTATCAGTTTGTGACATTCTCAGTTTTATAACATAGACTGAAAAATTAAGGGGGCTATGAGCTCTAACATTGCTCTTTACATTGACCTTCCATATCCATATACCATATACCTTCAAACCACAAGGAAGCCATGCACCAGCAGTAGGCATTGATCTCGAAGAAAATCACAGTTTAGATTTTTTTGGGGGGACATAAAACTGATGATTTTACATTTCCTTTACAACCTCATTTTGGCTAAATATAAAAACATAAGATCTGAACAAAATTACAAATTATTTTTAGACATGGGTTTTCCTTGTGTGATGACACTGAGTCTTGTTTTCTTCTGAAACAGATGTCTTCTTTGTGCGGCACCAGTGACTGTTTCCCAGAAACATGTCAAGATTCCACAGAGATAAAAGTGAGTGACACCTGACCATCACAAGATCCATGTGCCAAACCACGTTTTAAAATAAATATTCTGGAAGAACCTTCTTACAGTTCACCTTTCAACAGAAAACCTCCTTACTGCCATACAACCATCTGAAATAGAATCTCTATATTTTTGTTTATTTATTTGGACCCCCATTAGCTGTGCCCTATGGAAACAGATAATCTTCCTGAGGTCCATTAGAAAAAACAGTTCACAGTTTACATGATTACAAACCGATACATGATAATACATATTTAAAAATCTTTACATTGCAATATGTTCAATTTAAATACCATATTCCAAGAACCTGTTTGAAAAAAAAACATAAAAGGTAAAAAGGTTTGAGAACACTTTTCACATTTAAATAAGTTAATTTGTACAATACATTCAATTAAGCAAAACAGTCTCTTCTTAAAAATAGATTATGTCTTTATAACTGTTAAATATGATCCTCCTATAAATTGTTTTATTTGTCTTTTGAAAACTGCAACTTGTTTAATTTTACTGCCAACTTTGATGGCAATTCATTCCATGCTTTTATGGCTCGAAAAAACAGTGTGTTTAAATTTGGTTCTTGCTCTGGGGATCAGAAGTTGTGTTACATATCTGTGGGATTCCCAATTTCTTTTAACTGATTATACAGAAATACTGGATATTCATTATGTAAGACTTTTCATGTTGCCATAATAAGGGTGGTATTTAGTCTATCTTCAACCATTAACCAGCTACAGTAAGTAGAGCATGCATTGCTTTCACACTGGTGCTTTATGGACAATTCAAAGTTAACCGCGCTGCCTTGTTTTGTATAAGCTGGAGTTTATGTATATATGTACGTACGTACGTACATACAGTGTCATGAAAAGGTATCTGAAGCCTTTGGAATTTCTCACATTTCTGCATAAAATCACCATCAAATGTGATCTGATCTTTATCAAAAATTACACAAATGAAAAAACAGTGTCTGCTTTAACTAAAACCACCCAAACATTCATAGGTTTTCATATTTTTAATGAGGATAACATGCAAACAATGACAGAAGGGGGAGGAATAAGTAACTGAACCATCACATTTAATATCTGGTTGCCCCCCCCTTTGGCCCCAATAACTTAAACCAGACGTTTCCTGTAGTTGCAGATCAGCCTGGCACATCAATCAGGATCAATCTTGGACCATTCCTCTTTACAAAACTGCTGCAGTTCAGTCAGATTCCTGGGATGTCTGGCATGAATCGCTGTCTTGAGGTCATGCCACAGCATCTCAATGGGGTTCAAGTCAGGACTTTGACTTGGCCACTGCAGAACGTGTTTTTTGTTTTTCTGAAATCATTCTGAAGTTGATTTACTTCTGTGTTTTGGGTCATTGTCCTTTTGCAGCATCCATCCTCTTTTTAGCTTCAACTGTCTGACAGACGGCCACAGCTTTTCCTGAAAAACATCCTGATAAACCTTTGAATTTATTTTTCCATTAATGATTGTAAGTTGTCCAGGCCCTGAGGCAAAACAGCCCCAAACCATGATGCTCCCTCCACCATGCTTCACGGTGGGGATGAGATGAGGTGTTGATGTTGGTGAGCGGTTCCATTTTTCCTCCACACATGATGGTTATGTGTTCCTCCCAAACAGTTCAACGTTCGTTTTATCAGTCCACAAAATATTTGGCCAGAAGTTCTGTGGACTGTCCAAGTGCCTTTTTGCGAACATTAAACGTGCAGCAATGGTTTTTTTTAGACAGCAGTGGCTTTCTCTGTGGAGTCCTCCAATGAACACCATTCTCGGCCAGTGTTTTACATATAGTTGATGTTTGCACAGAGATATTGGACTGTGCCAGTGATTTCTGTAAGTCTTTAGCAGACACTCTGGGGTTCTTTTTTTTACCTCTGAGTATTCTACGCTGACCTGCGCTGACCTGTCATTTTTGGTGGACGGCCACTCCTTGGGAGAGAAGCAACAGTGCCAAACTCTCTCCATTTGTAGACAATTTCTCTAACTGTGGATTGATGAACATCCAGACGTTTAGAGATGGTTTTGTAACCTTTCCTGGCTTTATACAAATCAACAATTTTTGATTGCAGGTCTTCAGCGAGCCATGGTGCACATCAGACAATGCTTCTCATCAAGACACAATTCTTACCAGGTGTGTGTTTTATAGTGAGCAGGGCAGCTTTAAGCCACTCCTCAGTGATTGGACACACCCCTGACTTAAATTGTTTGGTAAAAATTGGTATTAATTGCTCTCAAAGTCTCCTTAGGCAGAAGGTTCAGTTACTTATTCCCCCTCTTCTGTCATTGTTGCATGTTATCCTCATTAAAAATATAAAAACCTATGAATGTTTGGGTGGTTTTAGTTAAAGCAGACACTGTTTTTTTCATTTGTGTCATTTTGACAAAGATCAGATCACATTTGATGGTGATTTTATGCAGAAATGTGAGAAATTCCAAAGGCTTCAGATACTTTTTCATGTCAGTGTATGTATATATGTATATAAATAAATAAATGGCCTCCATTCATTAACTTTCTACCAACTACTCTCATAATTGTATTCCTTTTTTTCACTTTCCTCTTTCCTTTTGGTTAATTTCATTTAACCAAAGGTTTTATTTGTTGTTTTCATTTATTTTAGTGATTACTCACACACATCCATAAATATTGGGACATCGACACAATTCTAATCTTTTGGCTCCATACACCACCACAATGGATTTGAAATGAAACCAACTGCAGACTTTTAGCTTTAATTTGAGGGTATTTACATCCAAATCAAGTGAACGGTGTAGGAATTACAACAGTTTGTATTTGTGCCTCCCACTTTTTAAGGGACCAAAAGTAATGGAACAGATTAACAATCATAAATCAAACTTTCACTTTTTAATATTTGGTTTGCAGTCAATTACAGCCTGAAGTCTGGAACACATAGACATGACCAGACGCTGGGTTTCATCCCTGGTGATGCTCTGCCAGGCATCTACTGCAACTGTCTTCAGTTCCTGCTTGTTCTTGGGCCATTTTTCCTTCAGTCTTGTCTTCAGCAAGTGAAATACATGCTCAATCGGATTCAGGTCAGGTTATTGACCTGGCCTTTGCATAACATTCCACTTCTTTCCCTTTAAAAAACTCTTTGGTTGGGTCATTGTCCATCTGCACTGTGAAGCGCCGTCCAATGAGTTCTGAAGCATTTGGCTGAATATGAGCAGATAATATTGCCTGAAACACTTTAGAATTTATCCTGCTGCTTTTGGATCTCATATTGAAAGGCACATATACAAACTGTTGTAATTCCTACACCGTTCACCTGATTTGGATGTACACACGTGGACAAAATTGTTGGTACCCTTCGGTCAATGAAAGAAAAACTCACAATGGTCACAGAAAAAACTTTATTCTGACAAAAGTAATAATAATTAAAAATTCTATGAATGTTAACCAATGAAAGTCAGACATTGCTTTTCAACCATGCTTCAACGGAATTATTTAAAAAAATAAACTCATGGTCATGGAACAGGCCTAGACACAATTGATGGTACCCTAGAAAAGACTGTAAATAATGTGACCAAATGGACATGTTAATTCAAGGTGTGTGCACTAATTAGCATCACAGGTGTGTACAATCTTGTAATCAGTCAGTGGGCCTATTTATAGGGCTTCAGGTAGTCACTGTGTTGTCTGGTGACATGGTGTGTACCACACTCAACATCCATTGTGGTTTGTATAGAGCCAAAAAGATTAGAATTGTGCCGATTGTGTCAATCCCAATATTTATGAACCTGACTGTAAGTTTTTAATAATACTCTGGCAGAAGTGAATTTTATTTATTTATTTATTTTTTTTCTAGGAAAAGGAGCATCCCCGTGTCCTGATCCCCGAACTGTGTCGACTCTTCTACCAGCTGGGATGGGTGACGGGCACTGGAGGAGGGATCAGCATCAGACGAGGGTTCGAACCAACAGTTCAGAGTGACACTCGTTAGCCATTTACACACTGCTGAGACTTCACACATGCCATTTAACTGTCACTGTAAATTAATAATTTTTATTCGTAATAAAGGCACACCCCATTCTTAGTGCAGGTGCTTAGAAGTGGGAGTTCGACTATGGCTCACTTAACATGAAGATGAAAAATTCTTCTGCACACTGTCTGACTTGTAACAGTAAGATTTACTCTATTTTTACCAAACAAAGCAACTTTTTATCACTAGGCCTTGGTGTGCTGTCAGTACGCTGGTTTGCATGCTTAATTCTCAAATCCATAACCTCTGGATACCTAAGCTTTACCTAACAATACAATGTCAAAGCTTGCATTGAAAATCAATTGGCTGCTTACTTATCTGATGTTTGTTGTAAGATAAAGAAGGCTCCCTTCTTTATGTGACAACAAACAGTTCACAGGTACTTATTTTTATTTAAAATGATCAACTTGTCCACAGAGAGCCAAAAATCAATAGCAAAGTGTTGCAGAACTTTTGTCACAGCCACATGTATTTAGGTTTTGTTGAAGCTCACACACCTCATATACACTCAGGAGTATTATGTTGGAACCAAAAGCTTGAAGGATCATAAAAAGCTGACTCTCAAGAACACTACTGTAGCAGCGTGTGTGGAGTCCTTTACCTGATGTCATATGTTTGCATTTTACAGAGACCACATCTACATTGCACCTTCAGGTGTCCAGAAAGAAAGAATACAGGTGAGAAGGTTTCTGAAAAAGGTTGTGTGCGCAAGGCATGGCTACACATTTATCTATAGTTCTGCCTAGTGTTGTCACGATACTGGAATTTCTAACTTCGATACGATACCTTCAAAAATATCGATATTCGATACCATTTTCGATACCAAAGGGAAAACAACTGTCACAATATTATTATTTTTAAATTTTTTATTTAAAGATAAATATAGAATTAGCCAAGGTCCGCTTGGACCTTAGTTAACTTTCCTCATCGTGAGGGGTCCGGAAATTTTTAATAAAAGGATATGTGTTTTAATATAATTCTTTAAAGTAAAGTGTCATTTATTCCACAGCTACAGCCTCTTAAACAATATGGAGATTAATGTTGATAATTCACTGTTTTCTGTATTTTATCCTTTGTTTACATGAGGAGGATGTTTGAGTGTTTAGCTTTCACCAAACACAGCTCACAGACAAAAGGAAAGTACTACCAAATCAAAAGAGGCTAAAGCTAAAGCTCAGGACCTGGTGGTTTATTGACAATAGCCTGGAATCCTGCATATAATGCCTACTACTCCTTCATACATGTGTGAGAACATTTAAAATACAAAATCATAATTTCAAGCCAAAACAAATTTGTTAAACAAATATGACAAAGATGCCTGTCATAATTGATCTCTGAAATTGAATTGATTTCAGAGGAATGATAATGTCATTCCTCTGAAAACAACAAGAACAAGGAAAAAAGCACTGAGCATTTCTTTAGCATTAGCTGTTGCCAATAATTAACTATTATTGTTTAATTAGCAGGTTCATCTTTAAACATTTTCAAAATTTAGAATAGAAATATTTATTTCATGTATTTTCCCCATGTGGGGGACATTTTAATTAATATGCTTATGGTTAGTTCTGTAACAGGATTTAGGATTCACACAGAAACTGACACAACTTAAGGAAGACTTAACATGTGTCACTCATCTCCAAACCCTCCTTTCACACCTTTTCTGTTTTTAATCACCCAAAAGAACATATGTTGGGTTCAAATGAACGCAAATTACGTGAGCTAATTACTCACGTTGTTTGTAAATGAGGTCAAATGCAACAAACGAGTCAATACTTAACGACAGAATAAAGAAGTTGACAGACAAATGTACAACTCACCACATTAGACGTCCTTACTTTCCTCCGAGCTAGAGTCTTTTTAATCCTGAGATGAAAACTGTCCAGTCCAGGTTCAGTTCTGAATTCATTCTCTGATTATCAAAGCAGCCGGGACTAGAGGATAAAGGGCTGTTGTTCAGCTTCGACACTGACACGGAGCTGTATTTTCTGATTAAAATAAACATTCCCTCTCTGTCCAGGCCTCTCAGATTGTCATACATTCAGAAACCAATAGTGCAAGTAATAAAAAAAATAACTCAATATCGATACTTGGTATCGATACTTGGTATCGAAACATCGGGAAATGAGTATCATATCGTTTGAGATATTTCAGTATCGATATTTATCGAAATATCGATATTTTTGACAACACTAGTTCTGCCTGTAGACAAGAAGTGGTACTCAGTCCTTCCAGGATTTAAGAGGCATTGCTAATTCAACTTTACTTGAATGTGCGTGCGTGCGTGCGTGGAGAGTTTGCCTAAATGGCTTTTGACATATTGAGTCAATAATAAAACAAAGTGCTGTGATACACTGAATCTAGGCAGAGAATGGTTAAAGAGGCAACATTCATATTAACGAGCCATAATGAAGAACAATTAATGCTCCTTGTAATGTGTTCCGATTTTAAATTTGATGGTGCTGTTTGTCCTTCAGCCTGAAGACATGTTTGTGTGCGACATTGAAGAGCGGGACATCAGCTGCCCACCTGTCTGGAAGAAGTTACAGAAAAGCCAGTGCACCCCACTCTTTATGAACGCATACACAATGAGAGGTACCTCAACACCAACACATTTGGCCACAAGGTTTTTTTTATTACTTAAAAAAAATATTCAATCAATGTAGTGCATTTCTATTAACCACAAAAGGAAATGGCTTCACAGTAGAGGCTGACATTCACTTCAGGAAACAATCACTTCAATTGGGGAAACAATATCATTATTAATCACGTGATTGGGATGGAAGAAAATGTAAGGGTAGGTGTGCAGGACCAAGAATTGTAATAACATTATACAATTGACAGTGGCATCACCAGGCTGTTTTTGTGTGGCTGAAGCCCTTAACATTTTGAGCAGCTCTGGATTAAAACTGACTGGAAAATTATATCTGAGTAGTGCTGACAGTGAGGAGGCTACAGACTATGTCTTCATACCCAGCCAAGGCCACCAGTCTCTGTGAATCATGCACTCTCTTGTAGCGTCGTTTTGTCCCGGACCTTAAACACATCTGCACGTTTAAAGCATGACTTAAATAAATATCTGTTTAAATTCAACGCCGCGTAAAAAAAGTTCCTCTGTTGTGGTGTTAAGTTACTGTTTGCGGCAACTCTCCACTTCCTATAATCCTTCATTTAACAGCAGTTGAAACCACTTTATTTTGGCGTAAATCAGATCAGTGCCCAGACTGTACTTTAGAGTTGAAAATAAATAGAATAAACCTAATTTTCCGGATGTCATTTTTAACAAATCAGAAATTATTTCAGTAGGCCTCTGTGATATATGGACTACTCCTGGAACTCACTTTCAGAAGGCTTTTCATGCAATGTGCTGTGATTTGTACTGTATTTTTTTTAACTGTGGCTGACTGATTCTGGCTATTCTGGAAGGATTGGGACGGGATTTCCTTCAGTTTATTTGTGGGATTGGGATGGGATGAGATTGTTTTTGTGGGAGTTGGACGGGAAAGGTTTGAAAATCCACTCGTGTCACTCTTGTGTTTTTAAGTAAAAAAAAACTTTTAGACACATTATTGACAATAAAATCTAATATGTTGATAAAGGCGTCTCAAACTATTAAACACAAAAAGTAAAGAAAAATCTATTACATTTACATTTATTCATTTAGCTGACGCTTTTATCCAAAGCGACTTACATATATTTCTAAATGTAAAATTTCTAATGTAATTACCAGTGTTACACTCACTGGAGGCAAGGTGGGTTAAGTGTCTTGCCCAAGGACTCAACGACAGTATGAACTGTGGGGAGAGCGGGAATCGAACCGCCTACCTTCCGGGTTAAGGACAACCGCTCTACCCACTGAGCTACTGCCGCCCCTATTATGGTCCAGATTGTTTCATTGCAGCTAAAGTGTAATTTTCTTCTTGTAGTAATTAGAGAAATAACTTAAATAAATACACATCTTAACGGAACACATTTGATAATTTAATATTGCAGTGAGAACAACCATTATCACACAATCTTTGGCATTTACAATGAACGTGGGCGTTTATAAACTCAAATCCCACACCAGGTCAGGAGGTGGTGTAAATAATAATATTTAAAGTCGGCACCAAGCTAAGTAGCCAAACCATTATTTAGAACTAACGCATTGGCACTTTGAAAATATTCCATGTTAAACTTGTTGTTGAAAAAAGTGTATTATTGTGGAATAAGGTTGAGAGAAAACAACAGATGTCTTTTGGTGATTTATTTAAGTAAAAAGTAAAAAAGAGTTCTGAGTCATCTTTTATACAAAAGGAGGAGTGGACATACAAGTCTGTGTGTACAGTGTTACATAAACAATTCTGATATGTAGACAGGCTTAGAATTTATACTGAAATTACAGCAGATAAGAAAAAAAAGAAAAAACATTGGTTCACAGAGAGTGAGCCGTATAATTTGAATCAGCATTTTACTGGTTTTCACAGAAAATAAAGATGTCACTGTATGTGACAATTGTGGCAGTTTGAGAACAGTACGCACAGATTGTCCTGCACAGATTAGCCAGCCGAGGGCTGAATAAATCAAGCAGAAACATTTCATACTATCGGTAGCTGACCTAACGCTGGGAAAAGAACACCACAGGCCCTCCCTCAAAATGAAAATGAAAAACCTTCAAGTCCATTAGGACTTTACCTCAAAGGCAGCATTAGTGAAAACATGCAAGTCCACAATTTTAGCCGTAGCATTTCTAAAATAACAAAAATGCAAATGATCAAGTTCCAATGTCGATTAGCAGTAATTGCTTTGGTGATTACATTTCCAAACTAAACACAGAAAATTACATGTGACATCTAGTCTTCTTCAAATAAATGAGCAAATAAACCAGAATTAACAGAGTCACAGTCAAGAGAGGAGGTGTCTGGGTCAAATTCCTTGTCACATCTAGGCAGTTTAACATAGAATTTGGCTAGTTGCAGGTTAAAGAGAGAGATCATTAATCTACGGATTAGCAGGGTAATGCAGCAGGAGACAAGGAAAGAAGGGCAAAAGCCACTAAAAGTAGGCCTGCGAGTTTAGTTAACCCTGCTTTCCCAACACCACCCATGAGCCAACACCACCCGTCTGGAGTGAGGGTATCTGTTACGATCCCCGCTAAACTAAAGGGGATCGTAACAGATACCCTCACTCCAGACGGGTGAACCAAACCAAAGGGACCTTAACATAAATTCAAACAAAACAAAGTGTAATGCAACACAAATCAACAATTTATTAATTAACAGAGGAAATGCCATAAACAACTAAAGCTCCAGCCCTCCATTGGACCGTCATAACCGACTTGCCTCCCCTGTCCCTGCCTAACAAATCCTAACACCTAAAGGAAAATGACAAACCGTGAAAACAGGACCACTGCGCCCATCACCTAAAAGAACTAACTGGGCGGAGCCCAACCGGAAACCCGGAGAGAGAGAGAGACGGCGCCAAACATCCTCCTTTTTATAAAGGGTAGCAGCCAATCAAGAGCCGAGATCAGACACACCCACTCCTCCTGCAGGTAGAACACACAGACATTACATGGCAAATGTAACAGTATCAGAGGCACGTTGGCAAATTAAAAGGTCATTCAAATGTAAGATGAGATGTTTCAGATTGAAGATCCTCAGGGGCCCACTTACAGCACTCTTGGCCAATGACGTGGCAAAGACCTCCTGAGACAGCTAAAAGATAGTCATAGGCCCATGCGGTCCTGTATTTTTTTCAGTAATTTGGTAGTTTGTTCAAAACCCTGCATGGTGAGGCTAGTCAGATTCGAGGTCTAAAGCAAGTTTATCAATGGCATGGGCGTTATTAACTGTTCCCCACCAGGGAACAAAGCCCCCGAATAATTTTATGCCCGAGTCTATTCTGGTGCATGTTTCATACTTGGAGCGGTGATGAGAGCCAGGGGAGAAACGATGTGAATAATCAGTGTGATAATAACGCAGTGTATCAGTAAGTACCACACCAGGCATAAGTTTGGCCATATGACAGGTGGGAAGAACCTGATATACCTTGGGACCACATTGCCACACATAATGAAGTTCATCAATAAAGATGGACATAAGAAGCAGCCGGGGTTACAGGGAAGAGAGGTATAAAATGTTTCAAGAAAAGGCGCACCCTACTGGTTGGTGCAAGGCACAGTGGCAGGAAGGCCACAATTAACAGGAGAAGTAAAATTACAGTGCCGGGTGGCTCTTAAAAATATACGGTTACTAGAGCAAGCTAGCTCAAAACAAACAGACAGTAGAACAAACAGTAAATGGGTTATGAGCCAGATCAAGCATTATTGGTGTATACAAGGCTTTTTTTAGTGTCCGTGTGTATTGGTAGAGCAGAAACATTGTACCATCTGGTATGATTAAAATTTATTCAGGTGTGGGTAGGAAGTGTAATATCATTTTTCTAAATTAATTGTTCATTTTGCAATGAGGATGTGATGCTGAAAGCAAACGGGACGGATACAGTTCCAGTAAGGTTAGCAGGAAACGGTTGTGTCGAAATAGAATGTTCTCAGGTCAAATTTTAAGTGTTCACTCAGTGTTTTCAGGATGTCATTTACAAAGTGTAATTAGGTTCGTAATCCCCCAACGAGCAATTATTACTCCTAAAAGGGTTTTTGCTACTGTGTCAGCAGTGCAGTGTTTTGTTGGGAATGCTTCTAACCACTTTGAAAACATGTCAACTATCACAAGGCAGTATTTCTTGCCTTCGCAGGGTGTTAACTAAATGAAGGCCATTTGAATGTGGCAACGTAGCAAAAGGATCAAGGTGTGTAGAGAAGTAACCCACAGGCTTTGGCGTCTGTCCCTGTTTTTGGGTGAGAGCAGAATTCATACAACCATTACATTCGTCAACAACTTGGAAGAACGCCTTGTCAGGGTTAGGCAATGCCAATGCAGGGGCTGTCTGTAGTAGCAGTTTCAAATGAGTAAATGCAGAGTCATCCTCAGATGTCCATGTGAGTTGTTGTGCTTTTGGTCTGTATTCAGATTTTGAAGTTAGTTGGAGAGGTTTAAACCTACATCATATTTGTGTTTGGCCCTCAATAAGTCTGGTAACTGTGTGAGCATAGATTGTAAATAAATATGGATGTTATCCTCCCATTGGTCCCCTATTCACCAATATTGTCATTACGACACGATACATCCGGGCTTTTCCGCTTTTACTCCATAGTAAAACAATAGTTTTTAGATAACAACCCCCAGAGTTGTCACGTAGTAAAAACTTCTAGAGACCGAAGCCATCTTTTGTACCAGGCTGTAAACATGATTTTTATACTTGCAAAGTCGCCATTGGGTTTCTCCTTATATTTCCGCTTTTGGAGCCTGCCCTCTGGTGGACGGAGGTATATTGCTGTATTTCGCTGTAAAATCGCCGTATGGCGGCGCCCTTACACGAGGACCATTTTAGAGGTTCCATGGGAGAGGCTTGGGTGTGAGAAGCTGAGCATCAACTTTTGCAAGTGTGTGGTGTCATTTTAGGAAGAAGGTATCAGGAGCGATTACAGCAGTGAATGGCACATAGCATGTGTTAAGTTTGTGAGAGTGGTGAATGTCTGTATTTTCTGGTTCTTGTTTCCAATCTGTAGATTTTAAACATTCAGTCATAAAAGGACTAACATCAAGCCATTGTTTGTTATTTGGATTGGCTATTGAGACATGCGGAGCTGAGCTTTGGATTTTGTAGAACTTTGACAGTTTGTGAGGTAATAGGACACTATAAGCGCAAAACTATTGGTTAAAGTACAGTTACTTCAGAATGAGCCGGTCACTAGTTTGTCGGTACCAGTTTTCTTCATACTGTTCATCTGGACCAATAGAGACATGCGCTGTAACATGTAGTGCATTTACCTTCATGAATTCAGAGGATGAGCTCATGTATTGTTTAGCTTTGTGTATCAAATTTGGAGTCAGCAGAGTCTGTCCAATTTCCAGTGATAAACATACAATGGAGTGGTTACTTCACATTTCATTAGGCAATATTCAGATTTGGTTTGTTTGATTTTTATACCATTTTCATCTGCAGACAAGGTAATTCCTAGTGCACACATTAGGTCACGACCTATTAGATTTACTGGGCACAACTCAGACAACAGAAAGCTGTGTGAAGTGGACACTGATGGATCAGGTAAATGCCAGGTTACAGATAGAGGTTTTGTGAATGGTTCTTTAACAATCTGTCCACTAGCACTAATGGAATGAGTTGTTTTGCCATTTAATGCAGTTTAAATTTGATCTTTTCTGATCAGAGAGTTTGTGGCCCCAGAGTCAATTACAGAATTTTTCCATTGATGTCACATTTTATCACCGGTAATTTTTCACACCCAGGTTTTGTTAACTTAGCATAGGTACCTTTAACATTTCAGCTTCTTTGGTCATTTCAACTTTCTTAATAGTATCTGTCGCTAAGGCAAGCAGTGGGTCAGTTGTAGGGATGGGTATCGTTAAGGTTTTAACGGTATTACTACTCTTACCGATACTGCTTAACGGTCCGGTACTTTAACGGTATTCTTATCGGTACTTTGTGTTGCGTGTGTTTTTTTTAAGAACAAGTTGAGAACAGAATTAACATTTCTTTATTTTTTTTTAATTAATAAAACAATTATTTGTAGTGCAAGAAACAGCCATGTTTGGACAAATAGCAATTATACACATTATATATAATATATATATATATATATATATATATATATATATATATATATATTGTAAACTTACTTGAGTTTGTGCTGTGCATTTAAGTTAGCCAAATAAATGTTTACATTTACATACTGATTTTTCTTTATTTGGAATTTTAAAAACAAAAGAAATCAACAGAATTTCTACATAAGGTTAACAAACCAGGGAAATTTTACATTTATTTTAAATGACGTGAACAATGTTGATTCAGCATGATTTTAGCATAGATACCAGACGTAGATGGGGCAACAACCAGAGTCGAGCTAGTCGAAAACTTCGCATTTCGCAGGAGTTTGTCCATTGAATTGTGGTGCTTGAATTTTTTGAGTAATCTTCTAAGTTGAGGATTGTTCTCAGAATACCAGGGATTTCTGTACCGGTATGCCTGTGCACTTTGCTGAACAGTTAGAATTTTTGGCCAATTGTGGCCCCTTCTCTGTTAATAGAAGGTATATTGTCTTTGATTAATTGAGTTCATCTTGAGGGGTCTGGTGAGCATTACATAAGCACAGATGCGGGGTGTTCAGCCAGTCGTCTTTTGCGTTGCACTTTGAATTCATTGCCTGGGGCTGGTCCTTTCATAGCTAACGGCTATGTAACTAGAACAACCTGGTCCTATCAGGTTTAGTTTCAGGTCAAACCCCTTCCTCCAGCGATATAAGCTAGGCTCTCTGACCAGTTGATCTCAAAATTGATAAAGTCTTTTGGAATTAGACAGAAAACATCTTCACCTTAAAAACTGAGTCAAAAACCAATGCTTTAGCTTTAACCTTTTCTTCTTTAAGGTGACCTAGATGACTGAGAACCTTCAAAGACTAATTAAATAAAAAAAAAAAAAAGCCAAGGTATGTATTTATTTAGATATTTTAGTTTGAAAATCTGGCCCCTCACAGCACCTTGGCGAAACAAGCGGGCCCTTGAGTAAATTTAGTTGATGACCCCTGCTCTAGGATCTACGAGTGTCCTGATGTGTTCATGCACATAGAAAGTGGGAAATCTGAGAAACTGGCAAACACAAAACTCTGAAAAAGCCACATAACCACAACCTTGTGGTTTGCATGAGCTTTCTAAATTAGAAAGTAACGTTAATGTCTTGACTTATCTACCTCAATTTCATTATGGAATGCCTTGAGATGTCTCTTAAGGTTTGTGCGATTTTGCGCCCGCATTTCTCACCATCCTTTTCCACAACACATTTGTTTTCTTATTCACTTTTATGTAATGAAATTTTTTTCCAAATGTTTTTTCTTTTTCTCCCAAAGACAAAACCCGGGTGGCTTTGTTTGTTGTCATCTTCTAAATAATGCCGCGAGTTGGGCAGGAAATAACGCAACTAAGCAAGACGAAAAAACATTATAACATTTCGTTTTGTCTCATTTTGGTCAACAAAAATGAAGAGACATTTTAGCATATTTAATATTTTGTAAACCACATTTAGGTTTGTTTTTATTTGTCAACAATATTGCATTATACATTTAATTATAGTCATCATCATTGTAGTGACATCAATGACCTCAGTGAGTTACCCTCACGGAATGTCACGGATTAACGATTTATGCTTTAAACTCCCTTAACAGACCCTCAGAAAGTGTTTGTTTTATTTAAAGAAGCTTAAGAAGATCTGATTAACATCCTGCCTTCTGTCCAAAAACAGATGGTCAGTGTTGTTAAATCAGAGACCGTCAACAGACATCATCGTCATTTTGTTTTTACAGGCCCCAAAAAGCCATAAAAAAAACGCAGAAATGGGTGAGGGTAAACTAAGTTCCATGGCGCCTGGTCCGGCAGCCATGAATCTAAAAGCTTACTTTATCACCGAAAGGAATGCGTTTCATCTGCCAGCCTTGAGACTTCTGGATGGTCACATACTGCAACCTAGTGACCAAATGGTCAAATAGACTAAGGACTCTGACTTCTAATGAAAAGACAATTTTGTGTTTATGCATTAAAATTGTGTATTAAAGTCAGAAGTTATTCAATGTGCTAGTAATTCATCCTGTCCTCACGGGAGGTTAAGTTTAACCAAGATAAAATGACTTCCCCGCATGTTTCTCAGTCACAGCAGCTAACAACATGTAATGAATTTGTGTATTTTTATCCAGGCTTTAAATATGCATTTTTCCTAAATTCTACGATACAAAGCAATGTGGGTTTATGTGTTTAAATTTTTATGTTACTTTGTGGAGACCAAAAAGGAACATTTTGACAAACTTAGCTTAAACCAAAGCCACACACCCTTTTGGGAACAAGGTCGTGTTGAAACACGCCTCTTTTCGGCCAGTACAAAAAGTTGTGCGCGCCGGGAAATCCCTCTCTTGCAACTCTCTCTTGTTCTCTTCGCTCTTTGTCCTCTTCTGATTTTTTTTGTCTGCAGGACAATATACTTCGTCCTAGCCTGTAACTTAGCCTTAGCTTACTTTTCATTTTTCTAGCCACGTGGCACACACGCTGTGCCAAAACGTGATTTTTCTCTTTAAAGTCTACGCGTATTGATTATTTTTGACAAACTTTATTTTGACGTCACCTCTAGGCGACGGAAGATATTTTTGTACCAAGACGTGCGCCTGCTTAGGGAAATCCTGGACTGAACCAAATCTCGTAAAGCAAGTTTTAAGCCAAAGAAAACAGCTTTCGAGACACCTTTCAGTGATCAATTTTTGTTTAAAAGACTTTAATTTCACCCGCTGGGTAGAAGTCTGCCTTACACTCGAAGACAATTACGGAACGCCTTCCCTTTCCTTGCTACGGAGTTTCACGGCCCCTTTGGGATCAGCGTACCCGTGCCGCCATCCCGTCGCTTGGAAACAACCAGCTGGAGAAGCCGCATCAAAAGTTCAGGAGCATCCCTTTGGACCTTTTGCTGCTCGGACCGCTGAGTTCCCCGAACAACCAGAGTGTGTTGAGCATGTGACACTGATGTTTGGCGTTATAAAACCTGTACATTGTCTGAGTAGGCCCATCAGAACCTCGACCGTATTCACTTACCATTCACATACCCTTTCCGCCCCTTTAATAGTCCTTTAATTAAGCTCATTAGCCGAGTTTTAGTTAGTCAAAACATCCTTTTACTCCACAAAGTTCTAATAAGTAAATGTCATTGTTTATTGTTCTGTGTTAATCATTATCCTCATTATTCGTCAATAACCTCACCCCTTGTGTCATTCCCCCCATCATTATCATTCATTGTTAACTTTGTGTAATCTTCAATAAAACCCCATAAAACTTTAAAGATCTTCATTTGGTGTTTTCCTGTTTATATAAGACATATTCGAAAACAGAGAATTCTATTCTTTCAGATCAGACTTACTAAACATAATCAGTTCCCAGGACTGTGAATCCTGGGTGGTGCCCTTAACGAGCCAAAAATTTTGACATCATATTAATTAAGAATTTACATAAAGTAAATATCCATATTACACTACATCATATAACCAGCATTTACGTATTGTCTCGTCCCTTTTTCGATATATAGTCATAATTTTTGTTAACAAAAGCAACACTAGTTTGCAAGTATGACATTTAGCTAGAAAAAGTTGTGCTCATAAGTTTTGGCACAATGTGATTTTATTTATTTAAAAAAAAAATTCTCAGGTAATATTTCAGACACAAACGTTTCTTTCACTCATAGTTAGATGTTGGGTGAAGCCATTTATTGTCAATTGTTTACTCTTTTTAAATTATAATAACAGAAACTACCCTAATGACCATGATTAAAAGTTACCATGGTAATTTTGGCCTGATAACATGCACACAAGTTGACACAAAAAGGTTTGAATGGCTACTAAAGGTAACCATCCTCACCTGTGATCTGTTTACTTATAACCAGTGTGTGTGTATAAAAGGTCAGTGTGTTTCTGGGTTCCTGACAGACCCTTGCATTTTTCATCCAGTGCTGCACTGACATTTCTGTATTCTGAGTCATGCTGTCAACGGATCAGCAGGAAAAGGTAATTGAACTGTATAAAACAGGAAAGGGATTTAAAAAGATAATGAGGGATTCTGTTGAACTCAAACCAAGGTCAGGTAGACCAACAAAGATTTCAGCCACAACTGCCAGGAAAGATTTTCGGTATGCAAAGAAAAACAGACAAATAATTTAAAATACAGGACTGGAAAAAAGTGGTGTGGCTGTTTTCAAGATGCACAGTAAGGAGGCATTTTACATTTATGAATTTAGCTGACACTTTTATCCAAAGCGACTTACATTGTTCTAATGTAATCACCAGTGTTACAGCCACTGGAGGCAAGGTGGGTTAAGTGTCTTGCCCAAGGACACAACGACAGTTTCGAACCGCCTACCTTTTGGTTGAAGGACGACCACTCTACCCACTGAGCTACTGCCGCCCCAGGCCGAGGCACACCATTACTACACAAATGCCACAAAGCATCAAAGCTATAAAATATTACAAGAATTTACAGGAACTGGGGCTTTCTGCCAAGAAGAATGGGCAGCTTTATCATCTGAGAAAATAATAGATGTTGATTTTTAAAAGAACAATGACTGTTTGGATTTACTGTTAACTGTTTTGCTAAAGATTTAGTTTGGAGAAATGTGTTAAATTAAGATGAAAATTTAATATTGCAGCAGTTGCTAAAATCTGACTTTGATTTATAAGAGTTGTTTGTTTTATTTTTTTTATCCAGGGGCACAGGCGGTCATACACACCCACTCCAAGGCCGCTGTCATGGCAACGCTGCTGTATCCTGGCAAAGAGTTTAGGATAACACACCAAGAGATGATCAAGGGGATTCGTAAAGGCACCTCAGGCACCAACTATCGGTATGTCAACAAACTTCAGGGTCGGTGTCGTGTCTCATACTGAACCCTCAGCCTACAGCACGATTGTATGCAACAACCAAGCCTCTCCCATGGAACCTCTAAAATGGTCCTCGTGTAAGGGCGCCGCCATACGGTGATTTTACAGCGAAATACAGCGAAATACCTCCGTCCACCAGAGGGCAGGCTCCAAAAGCGGAAATATAAGGAGAAACTCAATGGCGACTTTACAAGAGTAAAACTCATGTTTACAGCCTGGTACAAAAGATGGCTCCGGTCTCTAGAGCTAAGGTTTTACTAAATGACAACTCTGGGTGGGGGGGTGAATTTTTGATTAATATGTTTGTTTATGCTATCTAAAAACTATTGTTTTATTATGGAAAAAGCCCGGATGTAACGGCCATTTCATTGCCCATTCGTAATGACAATATTGGTGAATAGGGGACCAATGGGCGGATATCATCCATATTTATACAATCTATGGCAACAACTCATGAACACACAACCAGTTCAATGAGTCTTTGTTTTAACAACAACAAACGACCCGAGTACACTATCCGCAGCTCTACTAAAGTTCTTACATCAAACTTGGGCTTTTATAGTTTTCACATGACTGGTTACAATTTACAACCACTTCTTCAGTGGGAGCAGAGCTCCCCCTCCTTCTAACCTTTGTCCTAGTTCCCCAGTAACCGCTTTGGTACCAGGCACCCATGTTGTTTTAAAACATGCACTCTGACATTATGTTTTCTCTTTTCTATTAATATGCTTCTAGAAGTATTAATATAACATCAACCACTTAATTATAAACCATGCAAAAGTATAAACCATAAGACACATAATATAAACTTAGACATAATGAATAAATAAGTATACAGAAATAAAAAAACACATCATTCAAAATATTACACTAGAATCCCCAATTTGTGACCCTCTTTAGGTCACGCCTTTGCTAAATATTACAACTGATTCATAATACTTTAATTCTATTTATCACACAGATCCAAATTATACTTATTTAGCTTAAACATTTAACATCAAATCACCCTTCATCCTATCAACATATGGTCAACTTGTCGTACCTTCACTTAAAAAGTTACAGCATGCAATATAAGAATATATAATTTTACTCACATTAAAATATAATCATATGAGTACAAACATTTGTAATATAAAAATACATTTCGTCTCAGTTTTCCTATCTTAGAACTGATATTTACGCTTCTTCATCCGAATGACCCATGTTTAAATCCAAAAGGCTTATTCGAATTTGCCACTCCAACTGGACTGCAAGCATAGTTTGTCCCACATGAAAAAACTAATTTTGGATTCTGACCACATCTCGGTGTAACACTCCAAGTGTTCAAACAGCACGCCAAACTTTTTCTTGTCTTAGTATCTCGTGATGCTCCCTGCGCCCAATATGTGATTTGCGCCTTCTTTCTTTTCGACGTGACACAGTTGGCACTTCCACTCTCACACCTTTGCTCAGGCACAATGTCTGATGCGCTAGCGTCATTTCCTCCTTTATTGTCCTCCATACTGGAACTATTGCATGCCAGCATCTGCTCTCTGTACACAGCCAATCCTTGTTCAATCCGATCAAGAATTTTCAATCCGGCAACACACAGCACAAAACCATTGCTATTAATATAAACCCTGTCAGCACCGACTGCCTTTCCTCTTCTACTGTTGCTGGTTCCATTGAATCCACTTTCGGAAATGTCGCCAGCCTCTGGTGACTCTGGTTCCGTCATCCCCTCGAACCAGTCTTTGTCCGAAGCCTCCTCCTCGACGTTGTCCTGTCTCCTCACCGGGTTCACCTCTGCAACTGGCCTTCCAGACCCCCGAACGCATCTTCCTTTTTCCGACGTGGTCCTCTGGTTCCAACCCCATGGCTGGTCAGCAAGATCTTCACCATTTTCTCCACTCTGCTCCAAACTCCCTTGAGCATAAGGAGCCAGGTATACCGTCGGTCTCCCAAACGAATCACTGGGGAAGCTCTCAAGCTATGTAGGAGAAAGTCCTAATGACGTCATTAGGACTTCATTAGGGGATTCCAAGGTGTGTCCTCAAAATCCAATCTCCCATTGGTTCTCCTGGGTTCCCTCTCCTCAGTTCCTTGGTAAGACATTTTCTACTGAAAAAGTTACAAAGTTAGCATCTCATACCAAGAATCCTGTTCAGCAGCATAGTCTCTATATGAGCTCCGTAGTTGTCCTCCTATTAGCATTCTCAGTCTGTCTGTTCTGTCTGTATATTGTCTATACGTCTTCCTAAGGTCTTTCGAATTCTTCTTAACTGTACATTTGTACTAAATAAGATGTTCAGTCGTAATTTTACCGTCACTATTTCTATTTTGGTCTTAGTGAACAAAGGAGTACATACGCCTGCAGCAGACTTAACCATATCATATCTACATTTACATTTACATTTAGTCATTTAGCAGACGCTTTTATCCAAAGCGACTTACATTACATTACCAGTGTTACAGTCACTGGAGGCAAGGTGGGTTAAGTGTCTTGCCCAAGGACACAACGACAGTATGAACTGTGGGGAGAGCGGGAATCGAACCGCCTACCTTCCGGTTGAAAGACGACCGCTCTACCACTGAGCCACTGCCGCCATATATATATATATATATATATATATCTATACATCAAATAAACTTCTTCCCTTTCTACAACTAATCCTGTTGGCAAAGTAAAAACATGTTTTAGCCATTTTCTACAATCTATTGACTCAATTCGTAATTCTACTGGAGGTATGGGTTGATTGCACCCGAAGCAGTATGATATTGTACATAAGTTTTTAATTGATTAATTAAAGTCTGAGGTAATTTGTTTAAAACATCTTGCAATTCATTGTTAATATGTCCACAATCTAAGCCTTTTTTCCGTCCTCTCCGTTTTTTCTTTTGTACAACCATAATTATTTCTCCAAAAATTTTGATAGATTATTTCTCTCTTTGTAAGTAGGTTCTTCCTCATCCAAGTAATTTAATTGTAAATTGTCTCGCGCATACATAGGAAACTGTCCAGCAAATATGTCTGTAGCTCGGCTGACTATTAGTTTAATAAACGGCAACGCACAGCACAAAACCATTGCTATTAATATAAACCCTGCAATTGCTAATACTATAATTTGAAATAATTGTGACAATGTCAACTGACTTAACCATGTCAAAAAATCCTCTAACCCCTTAGGTTTCATTTTCCAATTTGATCCTAACACATGCTCAGTCCTCAGTCGCTTCAAATTTTTCAAAGCATTTGTAAGGTTCCCCTCATCAGATGTGTGCATCGGAATAACTACAACATTCTCCATCTATTAATTGACAAACACCTTGTTCTTCCGCTAACATTCCATCCAAAACAAACCTATTTTGTATTGCCATTAGTGATGTAGCTGCTGTCCTATGCCCTCAACAGCATCTATTGTCCAATTTTTAAATCTCTGTTGATTATACCATAAATAATTAATCCACCTACTATTACGTGCTGCACTTCCTGCATTAGCTGCTTGTCCTACCCACAGTATCCACCCAAATGTTTTACCAGCAATAATCCATCCCTCAGATATAGCTTTATATTCATTTGGCACTCCCACCAGATTCTGATTCCATAATATGTAAACTTCCGAGTCCTTCTCCCATTTACCTTCTGCACTTCTGGCCTGTCTGATGTTACTATGTTGTCTTTTCCTAACTCTATTACCACCACCATGACTCGTTAGCATAATTGGTGCACAGATACCATTCTAATTTTTAGGTAAAGTAACCCTAACCCTATTCATGTCATTGCATAACCAAAATACACTCACCTAAAGGATTATTAGGAACACCTGTTAAATTTCTCATTGATGCAAGAATCTAATCAACCAATCACATGGCAGTTGCTTCAGTGCATTTAGGGGTGTGCTCCTGGTCAAGACAATCTCCTGAACTCCAAACTGAATGTCAGAATGGAAAAGAAAGGTGATTTAAGCAATTTTGAGCGTGGCATGGTTGTTGGTGCCAGACGGGCCGGTCTGAGTATTTCACAATCTGCTCAGTTACTGGGATTTTCATGCACAACCATTTCTAGGGTTTACAAAGAATGGTGTAAAAATGGAAAAACATCCAGTATGTGGCAGTCCTGTGGGCGAAAATGCCTTGTTGATGCTAGAGGTCAGAGGAGAATGGGCAAACTGATTCAAGCTGATAGAAGAGCAACTTTGACTGAAATAACCACTCGTTACAACCGAGGTATGCAGCAAAGCATTTGTGAAGCCACAACACGCACAACCTTGGGCGGATGGGCTACAACAGCAGAAGACCCCACCGGGTACCACTCATCTCCACTACAAATAGGAAAAAGAGGCTACAATTTGCACCAGCTCACTAAAATTGGACAGTTGATGACTGGAAAAATATTATTATAATATTATAATAATATCTCAATTTCTGTTGAGACATTAAGATGGTAGAGTCAGAATTTGGCGTAAACAGAATGAAAACATGGATCCATCATGCCTTGTTAAAACTGCGCAGGCTGCAATTCTAACCACAAGAATGGATTTGAAATGAAACAAACAAGATGTGCTTTAACTGCAGACTTTTAGCTTTAATTTGAGGGTATTTACATCCAAATCAGGTGAACAGTGTGGGAATTACAACAGTTTGTATATGTGCCTCCCACTTTTTAATGGAGCAAAATTAATAGGACAATTGTCTGCTCAACTGTTCCATGGCTAGGTGTGTGTTATTCCCTCATTATCCCATTTACAAGGAGCAGATAAAAGGTTAAGGTTGTGTCCAAATTCAGGGTCTACATCCTTCGGAGTACTCATTTGAAGGATGTTATGACACAGCGCCGCGACGAAGGCTGTCCAAATTCGTAGGATCCTTCAAATGCGGCCCACAAATACGTCCTCCTTTTCCCCGAATTGGAAGGATGGGTGTGGTGGATCCTTTCCCGTCCTCCCTATCCCATAATTATTTTCGGCAGAGCGTAATGGCGGACGAAGCGAGCGGTAGCGGAGTGGGAGAGGAGTATGCTTTTTGATTCTGACAAAACAAGCTAAAGTTTATGCTTAGGCTAAGATGGCGCCGCTGTGTCCGGTCGCCGTCCAGGTCGCTCCGCTTAGATTGTGTTCTTATTTACTTTTTTACCTACTTTTGCTTTCTCTTTTTACACACATTACCTCTGCACTGATTACATACGAAAAGGTGATACTTTTGGACATTGGACACCGCTTCACTGACCTGTTTCACGACACTTTATCCTCCAACCCGTCGAGGCCACCCGAGATTCTCCGGGACGCCGGGACAAACAATGGACACCTGAATAGCCCGTGGCGACGGAACAAGAAACACCGCGGGAGACGTGCTGGGATTCGCAACAGACTGAGGAAAAGAGCACACAGCCCTCCTCTACCGAGCATTTTGCTCGCTAATGTCCAGTCTCTGGAGAATAAGATGGATGATCTTAGAGCCAGGATAAACTTCCAACGGGACATTAGGGACTGTAACATCCTTTGTTTGTCTGAAAAGTGGCTCACGCCCTGGGTCCCGGATGCTGCTGTAACGCCGTCTGAAAACTTCTCTGTTTTACGGATGGACAGGACAGCCGAGGCCGGCAAATCCAAGGGTGGGGGAGTTTGTTTTATGATTAACAAGAAATGGTGTGACCCCAGGAATATCTCCACTCTGTCGCGCTCCTGCTCGCCTCATCTGGAACACCTATCCATTATTTGCCGCCCATCCTATCTGCCTCGGGAGTTTTCATCGATCATCATAACTGCTGTTTACATCCCTCCACAAGCAGACACTGGCTTGGCTTTGTCGGAGCTTCACGATGCGCTCAGCGGCAACATCAACAAACATCCCGACGCTGCTACTATCATCGCTGGGGACTTTAACAAAGCCAAACTCAGGAAAGTCATGCCTAATTTTTATCAACACGTATCCTGTCCAACCAGAGGACCGAATACACTGGATCATTGCTACACTCAGTTTAAGAATGCCTACAAAGCTCGCTCACTACCGGCTTTGGCAAATCGGACCATGCCGCCATTTTCCTCACCGGAATATAAACAACGGCTCGTTCAAGAACCTCCGGTGCAGAGGGTGGTGACGCGTTGGTCCACCCAATCAGAAGCAAGCGTTACAGGCGGCTCGATGGCGTAGACTGGGTCATGCTTGGCGCAAGCTCATTGGGCGTCAGCGAGTTCACGGATGTAGCGCTAAGCTTTGTAAACACGCCTAGCCGAACAAGCTACGGACACAATAACTATAAGGTCTTTCTCCAATCAGAAACCGTGGGTGGACAGATCAATCCGTGCAGCAATAAACAAGCGCACTGCTGCTTACAACGCCGGTCTTCTGTCGGAAACATGAGCGAGTACAAAGCATCGTGCTATGCTCTCCAACACGCAGTAAGTGCCGCTAAACACAGACACAGGGAACGCATTGAGTCACATTTCCAGCTAAATGACTCCCGACGCATGTGGCAAGGACTAAGGACCATCTGTGACTTTGGAAATAAATCCTCTACAGAGGTGAGAGCAGATCCGTCGCTGGCTGACGAGCTTAACACTTTCTACGGCCGCTTCGAAAGCTATCAAAGCAGTGCGAGTCTGCCGATCAGCGAGTCTGCCGATCAGCGCGTCAGGAAGCAGCAGTCAGAGCAGCGACATGTGATCACCGTGACGGAGGACGAGGTTCGAAGGGCACTAAAGCGAGTGAATGTAAGGAAAGCAGCTGGACCTGATGGGATTTCTGGCCGTGTTCTGCGGTCCTGCGCTGATCAGCTCGCTGGTTTGTTTACATGCATTTTTAATGAGTCTCTTGCCACATCGGTGGTTCCCACCTCATTCAAAAAAGCCTCGGCTAGAGTCTTAGAAAACTCCTCAGAATCCTTTGGAACTTGTAACCTTGTACTTTTAGACAAGTAATATTTACATTTTGCCTTTTTAAACGGGGGTGCAGCGATTCCTGAGTCATCTCAAATCTCCAGCCAGTACTTTGTTTTTCTCGCCTTAGCCCAAGCATAATCTATTATTTTCAAAGGTTCAGATAGCTTCCAGGAAAACCAGGGATTGTGGAGACCTTTAACTCTAAATTACAAAGTTGTGTAGCAGGCCCCAGCAGTAGCACAGGCCCGGTTATTTGACATTACCGTGAAGTTTACGATTTAAAACACGAAATGCAATCCTCCGAGTGCATGTCCTCGCTGGTCTCAAGGGAGGCGAGGGCCTTTATCGCCGCTTGCGGCTTTAATTTTTTATTATAATTTTACTGCAAAATGATCCTCAATTTGACCCAGTAAACGTGCAACTAAAAGTAATTTTTATTGGTCCCAGACTTCAAGCCCGGCGAAAAATTTATGTATTTGAAGTCGCCGAAAAAAAAATATGAAAAATGACTCAGTGGCGACCCCTACAAAAGTCAAAATACATTGGGCCTATGGAAAGTGAAAGTAACTTTTTTCCAATGTAGAAAAATGAAACTTGGTACATCCATAGGACATCTCAGGGCAAACAGAAAAGTCAATGACAGCAACACCCTAAACTTAACTGGAAGTCCGCCATGTGGGGTGAAATGCACGGCCACTAAAATCGCACCCCTTGCCCAGAAAGATGCAAATCATTGTGTTTTAATCTAAATGGCCCCAAATTTGGTGAGTATCATCTAGACACATGTGCCAACCAAAGTTGTGACTTTGTTTATGATATCTTATCGGGTATGGGTGTGGCAAGCCTGTAACGAGGTGGCCATTTTTGTGAAAATAAAACGTCTCTTAACTCTCAAACGCCTTCTCGGATCGAGTTGGACCCAAAAAGGCGTTTGTGCACATTCATGACCTGAACACAAAAATATGTAAATAAAAGGGTTATCTTTAGAAATGGCTCTCCAGCGCCCCCTACAAACTTATAATGGGACCCAAGAATTTAGTTTGTCATAGAGACATGAAATTTGGTACACACATCTCTTATGTCATGACGAGCATAAAAGCCAATGACAACCACCCCCTATCTATAAATGTGTTGCCATAGCAACGTCCCAAAAATGTGGAAAAAGTCAATGGGAAGTGAAATTTTTAGTTTGTTGTAGGCAAATGAAACTTGGTACACACATCCAGCATGGGCTTATGAACAAAAAAGCCAATAGGGACCACACCCTATCACACACGGGAAGGCGGCCATTTTGAATTGAAAATGTGAACCGACTTAAAATACACCTGTTTTTTAAAAGAACACAGACAATAGCTGCTTCATTCCACAGACACCAAACTTGGGCAAAATGAGCTAAACACATGTATGTAAAATAGACAAGTGTTTTTCTAGACTTTTTTGCTCGAGTTATATATTTTTTTATTATAATTCGGTATATATTTCTTTATTATAATTTTTCTGCAAAATGATCCTCAATTTGACCCAGTAAACGAACAACTAAAAGTCATTTATATTGGTCCCAGCCTTCAAGCCCGGCGAAAAATTTATGTATTTGAAGTCGCCGAAAAAAAATACAAAAAATGACTCAGTGGCGACCCCTAGAAAAGTCAAAATACATTGGTTCTATGGAAAATGAAAGTAAATTTTTCCAATGTAGAAATACAAAACTTGGTACATCCATAGGACACCTTAGAGCAAACAGAAAAGTTTATTACAGCCATACCGTAAACTCAACAGGAAATCTACTATGTTGGGTGGAATGCGTGACAACCTAAATTGCACCCCTTGTGCTAAAGGCTTTTCATCTAAACAGCTCCAAATTTGGTGAGTATCATGTAGACACGTGTGCCAAAAATGTTATCAATTTGTTTTTTGATACATTTGTGGCTGTGGTCTCAATGAGTTTGTGAATTGGCAGCCATTTTTTTGGGAAATAAATGCCATTTACGCTTTAAGGCACAAAATGATACCCTCCGAGTGCATGTGTCTCCGCGGCCTCAAGGGTGGCGAGGGCCTTTATCGCCGCTTGCGGCTTTAATTTTTTATTATAATTTTTCTGCAAAATGATCCTCAATTTGACCCAGTAAACGTGCAACTAAAAGTAATTTTTATTGGTCCCAGACTTCAAGCCCGGCGAAAAATTTATGTATTTGAAGTCCCCGAAAAGAATATACGAAAAATGACTCAGTGGCGACCCCTAGAAAAGTCAAAATACATTGGGCCTATGGAAAATGAAAGTAAATTTTTCCAATGTAGAAATACAAAACTTGGTACATCCATAGGACACCTCAGGGCAAACAGAAAAGTTTATTACAGCCATACCGTAAACTCAACAGGAAATCTACTATGTTGGGTGGAATGCGTGACCACCTAAATTGCACCCCTTGTGTCTAAAGGCTTTTCATCTAAACAGCTCCAAATTTGGTGAGTATCATCTAGACACGTGTGCCAAAAAGTTATCAATTTGTTTTTGATACATTTGTGGCTGTGGTCGTAATGAGTCTGTGAAGAGGCAGCCATTTCTTTGGGAAACAAATGCCATTTCCCAATTGCCAGGATCCTTCTTTTAGAGGAGGCCCCTCCAGAGCCACGGCTAGAGTCTTAGAAAACTCCTCAGAATCCTTTGGAACTTGTAACCTTGTACTTTTAGACAAGTTATATTTACATTTTGCCTTTTTAAACAGGGGGGTGCAGCGATTCCTGAGTCATCTCAAATCTCCAGCCAGTACTTTGTTTTTCTCGCCTTAGCCCAAGCATAATCTTTTATTTTCAAAGGTTCAGACAGCTCCCAGGAAAACCAGGGATTGTGGAGACCTTTAACTCTAAATTACAAGGTGGTGTAGCAGGCCCCAGCAGTAACACAGGCCCGGTTATTTGACATTATCGTGAAGTAGTAATGGGCGATATGAACGATATGCGATATAAATGATAAAAAATTGGCATACGATAGAGATTTTAATTCTATTGCACTACCGCGATAATACATGTTGATGACGCAATTTCCCCGCAAAATTTACAGCCACGAGCTGCAGCTTGAAACATGGCTGGCGAAAGCGGAGGAGCTGGTGAAAAGACGCAACATCCATTATTTGGACGTAATTCGGATTTAAGCCGTCTGGCGTGCAGCAGCAAATTATACTCTGTAGAGTGTGTGGGGCAACAGTTCCGGCTAAGAGGTAACACGACTAATCTGTTGTACTACCTCAAAGCGAAACATGTTACTGAATACCAGCTTTGCCTTCACGGAGCTGGCAAAGCTGGTATTCAGTAACATGTTGGTAGTACATTCTCCGTGAAGTCTCCGTGAAGTCTTCACGGAGGCGGAACTAACATAGCCAGGCAATGCAGCCAAAGAGCGGCGAGGAGCAAGCGAGAGAGAGAGAGAGAGAGAGCGGCAGCGAAGCAGCGAGCGAGCGCGAGAGAGAGATTATAGATTAAGTTAACATATAAAATCTTACACGTTTGTCAACAGAAAAAAGTGTGAAAGATCCCCGAATTGACCATGCTGTTGCTTTATGCAAGAAGATTGTGAGTTCCTTTTCAGGAATACAGGAATAACATTAAAAAATACATTTAGCAGTTTGGCTTTCCTTAGGATCTATGTAACCTGTTCTGAAATGATTCTATTATAATTTATATATCGCAATATATATCGTTATCGCAAGAGGCTGCAATGTATATCGCAATATGGATTTTTGGCCATATCGCCCATCCCTATCGTGAAGTTTACATTTTAAACCACGAAATGCAATCCTCCGAGTGCATGTGTCCCCCATGACAGCGAGTGAGATTGTGTTGAGATGGACTCTGCAAGCAAGAAAAAATAACCGACCTCTAGCACAGCTCAGAGACTGACTCATTTTTTGAGCAAGGCCCGCAGAGGAAAACAGAAGTACTGTATTGTTCAAAATAATAGCAGTACAATGTTACTAACCAGAATAATCCAGATTTTTTGTTTATTTTTTTATTGGTAAGTGGCAAACAAGTTATCAGTAGGTGCAGTAGATTCTCAGAAAACAAACAAGACCCAGCATTCATGATATGTACGCTCTTAGGCTGTGCAATTGGGCAATTAATTGAAAGGGATGTGATTAAAAAAAATTGCAGTGTCTGCCGTTGACTGTACAAACTCAAAACTATTTTGTACAAACGTTTTTGTTTCTAGGATTGGGCAATCCTGTGAATCACTAAAATATTTAGTTATATGACCACAGTTTTTAAAACTGCTTCACATCTGTATGGCAGATTAACCAACTTGTGGCACCTCTCAGGCAACATGACCTCTTCAAGTATTTTGACAAATGCAAACTGATCCATGATCCCTGGTATGCAATAAATAGGCCAAACACCATAGTAGGAGAAACATACCCATATCATGATGCCTGTCTTCACTGTGTACTGTTGCTTAAATTTCAGAGTTTGGGGGTCGTCTCACAAACTGTCTGTGGCCCTTGGACCCAAAAAAACAAGTTTACTCTCATCACTCCACCAAATTTTTCTCATTTTGGCGCTGATCATTGGCTGAGCCTTTGCCATTCTGGTCATTCTTCGATCCATTTTGATGGTTATCTTACGTTTTCTTCCATGTCTCTCTGGTTTTGCTCTCCATTTTAAGACATTGGAGATCATTTTAGCTGAACAGCCTATAGTTTTTTGCACCTCTCTATAGATTTTCCCCTACTCCAATCACCTTTTTAATCAAAGAACGCTGTTCTTCTGAACAATGTCTTAAACAATCTCAAGCTTTCAAATGCATGTTCAACAAGTGCTGGTGGCTTCATCCTTAAATAGGGGCCACCAGTTTCACACCATATTGTAGACTCATGAACAGAAATGTAAGCAAGTTCCATTGATGCCTTCAGATCTTTGGCTGTCATTTGTGTCTGTTTCTTTACCTCATTGATGAGTCTTTGTTGTGCGCTTGGCGTCATTTTGACTGGGCACCCACTTCTTAGAGTAGCAACAGTCCCAAAGCGTCTCCAGATTTGTAGATTGTTTGCCTAACTGTAGACTGGTGAATTTCTAAAGTCTTTGAAATAACTTTTGTAACCCTTTTCAGCTTTATGTAAACCAACAATTCTTGATCGTAGCTTCTCTGGAGGCTCTTTTTGGCGAGGCATGGCTCACATAAGTGTGTTCTTCTTGGTTTGGGGGGGGGTTTATTATTCAAAGTAGCTGTAGTCCACACCTCCAAATGTATTATCTTAACGAGACTATAGGTGTGCTAAAAACTGACTACAATTACTTTTTTGAGGTCATTAACTCAAGGGTTCACTTACTTTTTTTACAAACAGCACCGGGTGCACCGGGAGAACCCATTTGCCCTGGCGGGACCTTTGTGGCAGGCTATACTCACAGGACGCCTGGAAGAACTGGCAAGTTCTGTGTTTAGAAGTTCTGCCCGTTGAGGACATTGAGGATGTAATTCTGTTGGATTTATGATAGTGAGGTTCCTGCTCATTGGTCTGGCGACTGCCTTAAACTATTACAAAATTTCTGTGACGTGAGTGACAGACTGAAAGGATTACAACAAAGAGACGCACAGTCCGAGGAGCTGACTCAACATCTCAGCACGGACTGTGAAAAGAGTAAACCACACCGAGAGTCAGACCTGTGAGCTACTGCGCGGCTTAACGGATATAAAGGGGTTACATCTAGAGAAGAGTGGACAACATCTTGAAACAGACCGGTCAGCTGCTATGTGGTATTACGGGCCTGACCATGGATAGGAAACATCAAGGTTATTCCACGAAATGGACGCACGCACTTGACGCTGAGAACCAGAACTGATTGATTACAATCCGGATAAATTACCGAAGATCAAAATATATAAATTACAAATTTCTGTCTCCCTTCCCTCCTCTCCCAAGTCCCTTCTCTCGGGTTAGAAGTCTGGCCAGCAGCTGGGTCTTATCTTATCTTCCTGTTAATCCCTGTACTCCTTTCAAGGACAAGGCGACTCCGCCTAAACATCGCCTAAACATCTTACAGTCGCCTTCCCTTTCCATCCTATCATCAGCCTTACCAACCGTCTACCATTTTGTAACTGCTACTGTTGTTATGTATGTTATGTCTGTAAAATGCTCTATTTCATTTTCCTGAAGACCACAGCGCCTGAATATTGGCTGCACGTGAAGCACTTTGTGACTATGTCTGTGAGAGGTGCTATATAAATAAACCTTCTTCTTCTCTTGCTCTCGCACACTTCTTTACTGTCTCAAGGTCTGTTTTAGTCTTACTCCATGAGGTTTTCTAAGTATCTCAGTGGAACCTCCAAAATGTTACACCACTCCAAGCCAATTAAAACTGTAAAACGAGCTCTTTAATACCTCAGCAACAACTGGACTGCACAGGTTCAGAGCGTTACGTGGTTCAGAGCGTTACGTGGTTCAGAGCGTTACGTGGTTCACAGCGTTACATGGTTCACGTGTGTCTGACTCGGCACACAATTGCTTTTTTCATTATTGTGGCTCTCTACCGCAACTTATATGTAAAGAGGTAGAACAGCATCAAGTAATTAAGCACTCAACTTTGCAAACCACACGATATTTTTTTACTATTTTGACTATATTTTAGATTGTTTTAGAAGTACACTTATCCAAATGCCACACATACCCCGCAGGTATGAAAAGCATGTCTGACATCCAAACTTCAAACAATAACCAAAAAATAGTTTAATAACTTAATGTAACATTGTGTAACTTTTAACTAGTAGCAACAAATGCGTAGTATTATCCCAAAACTTTAGCACAGCTGCAATGGAAATGTTTGCAACACGGCTGACAGATGTTCTTCCTAATTTAACTACACATGAAACAGGCCTGCAGGACTGTTGAAAGCAAATGGCGCAAGTCAAAAACAAATCTAAATTAAAGCCGCAAGCGGCGATAAAGGCCCTCGCCTCCCTTGAGACCGCGGGGACACATGCACTCGGAGGATTGCATTTCGTGCTTTAAAGCGTAAACTTCACGGTAATGTCAAATAACCGGGCCTGTGCTACTGCTGGGGCCTGCTACACCACCTTGTAATTTAGAGTTAAAGGTCTCCACAATCCCTGGTTTTCCTGGGAGCTGTCTGAACCTTTGAAAATAATAGATTATGCTTGGGCTAAGGCGAGAAAAACAAAGTACTGGCTGGAGATTTGAGATGACTCAGGAATCGCTGCACCCCCCTGTTTAAAAAGGCAAAATGCAAATATAACTTGTCTAAAAGTACAATGTTACAAGTTCCAAAGGATTCTGAGGAGTTTTCTAAGACTCTAGCCTTGGCTCTGGAGGGGCCTCCTCTAAAGGAAGGATCCTGGCAATTGGGAAATGGCATTTATTTCCCAAAGAAATGGCTGCCTCTTCACAGACTCATTACGACCACAGCCACAAATGTATCAAAAAACAAATTGATAATTTTTTTGGCACACGTGTCTAGATGAAACTCACCAAATTTGGAGCTGTTTAGATGAAAAGCCTTTAGCACAAGGGGTGCGATTTAGGTGGTCACGCATTCCACCCAACATAGTAGATTTCCTGTTGAGTTTACGGTATGGCTGTAATAAACTTTTCTGTTTGCCCTGAGGTGTCCTATGGATGTACCAAGTTTCATTTTTCTACGTTGGAAAAAGGTTACTTTCACTTTCCATAGGCCCAATGTATTTTGACTTTTGTAGGGGTCGCCACTGAGTCATTTTTCGTATTTTTTTTTTTGGGAACTTCAAATACATAAATTTTTCGCAGGGCTTGAAATCTGGGACCAATAAAAATGACTTTTAGTTGTACGTTTACTGGGTTAAATTGAGGATCATTTTACAGAAAAATTATACTAAAAAAAAATATACCAAATTATAATAAAAAAAATATATAACTCGAGCAAAAACGTCAAGAAAAACACCTGTCTATTTTACATACATGTGTTTAGCTCATTTTGCCCAAGTTTGGTGTCTGTGGAATGAAGCAGCTATTGTCTGTGTTCTTTTAAAAAGAGGTGTATTTTAAGTCGGTTCACATTTTCAATTCAAAATGGCCGCCTTCCCGTGTGTAATAGGGTGTGGTCCCCATTGGCTTTTTTGTTCATAAGCCCATACTGGATGTGTGTACCAAGTTTCATTTGCCTACGACAAACTAAAAGTTTCACTTCCCATTGACTTTTTCCACATATTTGGGACGTTGCTATGGCAACACATTTATAGATAGGGGGTGGTTGTCATTGGCTTTTATGCTCTTCATGACATAAGAGATGTGTGTACCAAATTTTATGTCTCTATGACAAACTAAATTCTTGGGTCCCATTATAAGTTTGTAGGGGCGCTGGAGAGCCATTTCTAAAGATAACCCTTTTATTTACATATCTTTGTGTTCAGGTCATGAATGTGCACAAACGCCTTTTTGGGTCCAACTCGATCCGAGAAGGCGTTTGAGAGTTAAGAGACATTTTATTTTCACAAAAATGGCCACCTCGTTACAGGCTTGCCACACCCATACCCGATAAGATATCAAAAACAAAGTCACAACTTTGGTTGGCACACGAGTCTAGATGATACTCACCAAATTTGGGGCCATTTAGATTAAAACACAATGATTTGCATCTTTTTGCGCAAGGGGTGCGATTTTAGTGGCCATGCGTTTCACCCCACATGGCGGACTTCCTGTTGAGTTTAGGGTGTGGCTGTCATTGACTTTTCTGTTTGCCCCGACGCGTCCTATAGATCTACCGAGTTTTATTTTTCTACGTTGGAAAAAAGTTACTTTCACTTTCCATAGGCCCAATGTATTTTGACTTTTGTAGGGGTCGCCACTGAGTCATTTTTGTAATTTTTTTCGTGACTTCAAATACATAAATTTTTCGCCGAGCTTGAAGTCTGGGACTAATAAAAATGACTTTTAGTTGTTCGTTTACTGGGTTAAATTGAGGATCATTTTACAGAAAAATTATAATAAAAAAATATATACCGAATTATAATAAAAAAAATATAACTCGAGCAAAAAAGTCTAGAAAAACACTTGTCTCATTTACATACATGTGTTTAGCTCATTTTGCCCAAGTTTGGTGTCTGTGGAATGAAGCAGCTATTGTCTGTGTACTTTTAAAAAAGAGGTGTATTTTAAGTCGGTTCACATTTTCAATTCAAAATGGCCGCCTTCCTGTGTGTGATAGGGTGTGGTCCCCATTGGCTTTTGTTCATAAGCCCATGGTGGATGTGTGTACCAAGTTTTATTTGCCTACAACAAACTAAAAATTTCACTTCCCATTGACTTTTTCACATTTTTGGGACGTTGCTAGGGCAACACATTTATAGATAGGGGTGGTTGTCATTGGCTTTTATGCTCGTCATGACATAAGAGATGTGTGTACAAAATTTTATGTCTCTATGACAAACTAAATTCTTGGGTCCATTATAAGTTTGTAGGGGCGCTGGAGAGCCATTTCTAAAGATAACTCTTTTATTTACATATTTTTGTGTTCAGGTCATGAATGTGCACAAACGGCTTTTTGGGTCCAACTCGATCCGAGAAGGCGTTTGAGAGTTAAGAGACGTTTATTTTCACAAAAATGGCCACCTCGTTACAGGCTTGCCACACCCATACCCGATAAGATATCAACAACAAAGTCACAACTTTGGTTGGCACACGTGTCTAGATGATACTCACCAAATTTGGGGCCATTTAGATTAAAACACAATGATTTGCATCTTTCTGCGCAAAGTGCGATTTTAGTGGCGCTGCTTTCACCCCACATGGCGGACTTCCTGTTAAGTTTAGGGTGTGACTGTCATTGACTTTTCTGTTTGCCCTGAGGTGTCCTATGGATATACCAAGTTTCATTTTTCTACGTTGGAAAAATGTTACTTTCACTTTCCATAGGCCCAATGTATTTTGATTTTGTAGGGGTCGCCACTGAGTCATTTTTCGTATTTTTTTTTCGGCGACTTCAAATACATAAATTTTTCGCTGAGCTTGAAGTCTGGGACCAATATAATGACTTTTCGTGCATGTTCACTGGGTCAAATTTAGGATCATAGGTCGACAAGAAAGATAAAAAAAAAAAAAAAACAAATCCGAGCAAAAACAATAGGCCCTCCCGGCCATCACCGGCTCGGGCCTAATTATCAAAAGTGGTTTATATTTTAACCAGCCTATTTCACTTTGGCACTGCTCTTGCCTGGTTAGAATCCTATCTGCGTAATAGGTCTCATTTTGTCTCTTTTAATAAATCCTTCTCCTCCACGGCACCAGTGAAATTTGGTGTGCCACAAGGGTCTGTGTTTGGTCCCATACTTTTTTTTATATGTTTCACCATTGGGCCAAATCATCAGAAGTTATGGAGTAAACATTCACTGTTATGTTAATGATACACAGCTGAATCTACCAATAAAAGCAAATAATACTACTGATATCATGTGTCTAGAGGCCTGCCTCGTTTCATTAAAATCATGGATATCTCAAAACTTCCTCCAGCTAAACCCGGATAAAATGAAGTCATCGACACAAGTTCAACAGTCTTACTGTCTCAATCGACAACTGTGTGTTGGAGCACGGCACCACTGTGAGGAACCTTGTGTCACTTTAGACCCCACACTATCTCTGCAGCAACACATTAGTGAGGTCACTAAACTGGGCTTTATGTACTTGACGAATATCTAAAAAATTTGCTCCTGCTTTTCTTTAACTGATGCTAAAATTCTTAATCATGCCTTTGTCTCATCGAGGCTGGGCTACTGCAATGTGTTATTCTCTGAACTGCCATGGAAAAGTACTCACAGACTACAAATTGTCCAAAATACAGCTGCCAGACTTTTAACTAAAACCAGGAAGTTTGAAAGTTTGATTAAGCCCCCTTATTGTGGAATAGGCTTCCGGTGGAAATGCAGCGAGCTGATTCTGTTAAGGTTTTCAAAAGCAAACTCAAAAATGTTTAATGAGTGTGTTCAATAAAGACATTAAAGATCAGTAATCTAATCTGAATCTAAATTATTTTTAGACACATGTTTGTCAATACCCTTGAAGTCAAGGATGATGTTTAGATCACATTTTAAGACAAATTTATTCTGAAAACCATTAAATTCTAAAAGGTTCACATACTTTGTCTTGCCACTGTATTTGTTAAAGAAAAACTCAACAACGCTAGCAGCCCTTTTAGCAAAGTAATAAAATTATAGCTAGGCTACACTCTGTGCTAAACATTACCTTGAGAACTAGTAATGGCGATGTCCTTGTTATGGGTTATTGGCGCTAAGACGGTAAAATTTGCTACCAAAATATTAAAACTTACGAAAAGGAATGTTGTTTTTGATACTGGCACCAACCTGAGCTTTTTGGTTGGTACCACAAATTTATTGACGTTTAGTACCCATCCCTTGCCACATCAGGTCATGTTACATTATTAGCACATACCATTACGAAGTGTTTTTAATACAGTGAAAACCGATATTGACACTCAAACCCAACAATCAAGCTTTTTGAAATGAATGATTGATTACTGATTCTAAAGTTTCAGTGAGAAAGAGGCTTTACTAACGAGTCTGAGAGCTGTATCAATTTTGTCTGAATGCAGATATAATGACACACTGGTGGTTCCCATCATTGAGAATACTCCAGAAGAGAAGGACCTAAAAGACCGTATGGCTCGAGCGATAGAGGACTACCCAGACTCCTGTGCTGTCCTGGTCCGTAGACATGGAGTCTATGTGTGGGGCGAGTCTTGGGAGAAGGCCAAGACCATGTGAGTACCAAAATACAGGAACAATGTCCAAAAAAAACAATGTTTTACTAACTGGTATCAACATTTTGGACATTAAATAACAAACTCCCTTAGCACAAATGGATGGAAAAATTGTGCTAGAGCAGTGGTAGAGCGGTTGTGCCGAAACTGGAAGGTTGGTGGTTCGATTCCCGCTCTCCCCACAGTTCATACTGTTGTTCCTTGGGCAACACACTTAACCCACCTTGCCAGACACCAGTGATCTTTGAACACACTTTAACAATGCGATTCAAGCTGTTTTTGTCTCTCACTGACAGACAACCAAACCAATAGGGATGTAATGATTAAACGTGAGCCGGTTGAAAATCAATTCATATGTTTCCTGTTGATTCAGAGATTCAGAGAGTTAATTTAATCACAATTCATGTTTTGAACAACAGGGGCCGCTCTGTTACTGCAAACCTTCTTTCAACAAGTTGTTGCAAACAGTTTCTAGCATTGCAACAAGAGTGTGGATGTTGATATTGAGGAGGTCTCATCCTCATTCAAATCAGTGGTGTAGCAGCATAAATAAATCCACTTTTGCGAAAGGCGTTCACTCGCTCACCGTCTGTGTCTCTCCGCTGCTGCACATACTGGTCCTCGGCCGAGTCGGCTCCGGGCAAACTTAACAAGCGCGCAACAAAAACCTGTCTGGGGCTGAGCTTTACTCTCTCCAAAACAAACATAGTAACGTAAATGTCCCATCCCCGATGGAGAACAGAGAGAATGTGAGCAGTAATCTGTGTTAGCAAAGAGGCTAAACTGTAAAAAAAAGAGGTTGTCCTGACTCTGAACCATCTGAGTTTATTATTTCGTAACACAGTTAGACCCATCTTAAACTAAGTATTTATCTGTTTGAGGCCCTTGTCAGAGAGATGTAGTAATGTTCTGTTGGCTCATTTGCTGCCTTCTGTGAGTCTCTGCTGCAGCCACTGGGAGTAAAGAACAGGGGTATCCATCTTAAGGTCCGAGGACCAAATCCGTTCCTTTGTGTGGTACTTCTGGTCCTCACATTATATTATTACTGTTAATACCTTATTGCTATTATTAATAAATAATAGGTGAAAATGCATAAAACGTAACATTTAAACAAATAAGTGTTGTTTTGATAAAGTTGTACTGTTTTAGGGAAACACATGAGACCAGTGCTTATTATTGGGTTTGAGCTAAAGAGGTTTTAGGTTTCAGCTAAAGTTAATTAGAACTAATTATTGAACACAAAGTAATTAACCAGGTCTAAATCCATCAGAGCCAGAGTTTTAAGTTACTTTGTTAATATCCACTTATTTAGAATTTAATTTGATTTTATTTAATGTAAACGCATGTAGACTTTGATTTTAGTTATTATTTATATTTATTTACACTCCATATTTTAAATAAATATGGGGACAGTTGACATCTACTTGGGGACTGACTTTTAGGATGGTACTGGGATAGTGACGAAAAAAGTTAGTCTGGAACCCTGATTTGTGAAATAATAAAAGGGCACTTCTAATTCACTTATAATTTGTCTCAACTCATTTCATTAAAAGAAATCAAGACAAAATCAAATTGTGAGAACAAAATCGTGAATCAAATTGAATCGAGAGTGGAGTGAATCGTTACATCCCTACAAACCAACAGATGAAAGAGTGTTAGGTGACTTTCAATAAAGCAACTGTAACAGACTTTCATAATCTTTATAATTTTGAGGGTAGACGTTTTCCATTCTGTCACACTATTCATGTGGAGAAATAAATCAGTTCTTATCAGTGGTCTTAGCTGATTCTGAGTTATTCATGTATAAGGATAATTACCATGTTAAAATAGATTTGATTTCAAGGAAAAAACACAGAGACCTTTAAATAGTGGTCTTTTCAGTGGTCTAGTCTCAGAAATTCAACATTGTTACCTAAACCTACGTGGCAGAGTGGTAAGCGCTCCTGCCTCACAGCAAGAAGGTCGTGAGTTCAAAACCGACTCAAAGATTCTCGGCTGACTCCGGTCTTTCTGTGAGGAGTCTGCATGTCCTCCACGTGTTACCGTGGGTTCTCTCCGGGTACTCCGGCTTCCTCCCACCGTCCAAACACATGCATGTATAGGTTAATTGGTAACTCTAAAGTGTCCCTAGTGAATGAATGTAAGTAAGAGGACTCCCTCAAAAATGAGATGATTTATCTCAAGGGATTAATCCTCACAAAAAATGTGAATAAATAAAACTACGAACTAACAATGAGCTAAATGACACAAAACTGCTGTAATTTTTCTTACAGCAGAATATCCAAGGATTGTTGTTCCACCTCTTATTTTCTTCCATTGTGATTCTCAGGTGTGAATGCTATGACTATCTCTTCGATGTAGCGGTACAGATGAAGCAGTGTGGACTGGACCCCTCGGCCCTCCCAATGGAAGAAATAGGCATAGTCTGACCTCCCCGCTGATTTTGGAGAGCTCAAAAAGAGTTGTGGTTTAATGAGAACAGATTGTAATTACTGGTCTTTCACTCCCCCCCCTGTGATGATAAAGACCATTCCAGACCTAAAGGAGAGGGACTGCGTGTGATTTGGAAAAACACTGCAAAGCACTATGGGAAAACTCACAACTGAGCAGCTATTTGAATTAACAACCTCAGGTTAAAAAATGACTGCTGTGAATGGCGGTCAGGATTGTGCAGCAGCGTTGAGTACTTACTATTTACTATTTGATTGTGAAATACAAATGTGATTAGTCACTTCAGCTGCAATCAATAAAAAGTTAACATGTGCATCGTGTGTGTAATTATTCTACACCCCTGTAATATTTTGTAATGTACATGTAAATCAATGTAATATATTATAATAAGAATTTGTATCACATAATTACAATTGTAATAGAAATAGCCTTTACATTTAATTTGATATAAAACTCTACTCTACAGAACAGTTACCTGTCCTTAGAGCCTCTATCAAGGTGGAAAAATCCCCAGCAATCTAGTCATTGGGACAAAAAGAGAAACCACAGGAGGATCCACTTCCAGAACAAACAGAGATGTGTCTAATACACACTAATACATGTCACTCTAGCACGCAGGAACAGTCCCATCCAACTGAGTAAGAGAAGCCGGGGTCAATGGGTCAGACTGTGGGACCTTTGCAAGAGTATCCATTCTCCCAGCTGGACAGAGAGGCGACAGTCCCCCTGACAAGGGATGGGACAGTACTAAGTAGAAATGTATTCTGTTTTTTTTAAAGACAGACGTCTATCAGAGGATAGAAGCTCAGTGCCTCACACTGCCCCAGCATCTAGGCCTAGAGCAGCAGAGCCCATCTGTAGGTTGGTATAATAAACTGTGAAGCAATCTCACTAGTAACAGTAGTGATTTGTTTAAAATCACAAATTAAATCTGTTTGGACAAAAGGCCTCGTGGCATTCCTTCCTGCAGCCTGTGGATCTCAGGTGTTCACGCTCTGCAACTCTTACAGCATGTTGACTACGTTCTGCATCATTTAATATAGTATTCATCCTGGTTCCACAATTTTTTTATAAAGTGTATACTTTTAAAATGGCATTTTTATTTATTCCTTTTATTTATTTATTTTTATCAGGCCCTAATTTTCCACCTCACTTAGACTTCAATAAAAGCTAAAGAGTAGAATAGAATGTTTGGAACAGAGTGTATATCCTGTATCTCGGGCTGACCTTTGATAATCACAGATCATCAGACCATAATGCAGTGTGTCTGTGGATATGGCACCAGAGTGTTCGGTGCCTGCATGCCTCCAGCACTGTGCAAACATTAGAGTATAGCGGCGTTACTAACGGCGTAAATTTTTCAGTAACGGAGTAATCTAATTAATTACTTTTCCCATCGTTGTAACGCCGTTATCGTTACTGAGAATGTAAAGTGTCGCGTTACTACAATTTGGTTGAATAAAGAGCGAGGTGTCATGCTTTGGCTACACATCAGCTGCTGCTGGAGAGAGCAGAGGTGGGGATGATGACACCGCTGCAAAAGCGATGATTGGCTGACGCCGTCTCACTGCTCGCTCTGACTATGACTAACACTAAACACAAGACGTCAGCGACAATGACGAGGAGCCGGGGAATTTCAAAGGTGGCATTCTCGAGCTGGAAGTACCAGCACTACTTCTCGTTAATTGAAATTAAAGGCAACAATGTTTCTGTAACATGCTATGTCCAGGAAAAAAGACTTTATCCACGTCTGCCTCAAGTAACTCAAATCTTATGAAGCACCTCACATCAACACATGCTAACACGACACTTGTTGCTGCTGCTAACCCCATAGGCAGCTAGCGTGAGTTCCAGTGAAGGAGACAGAGCCACTGTTAAAACAAGCATTGCTCTATTTTACGTGTCAGCAACAACCACTGGTTTAGTTGTTAGATGAGAGGAGTATTTTAGAATAGATTAATGTATTATTCATTTTCTTTGAGAATGAACAACATGTTAATCTACAGAGAGAGTTGGATTGTGTTCTGTTTATTGTGCAATAATTTACAGGTACAGAGATTTGCACTACTTAATGGCCAGGTCTCTCTTTGTTTCTTTTTACAAAATTTTACATTTGTGTGACTTAATTTTGCCATTGAATTTTATTTTTAATATTTATTTTTATATGTTTTTATTCCTATGCATAACACATGGCAGTCTGCAGTTGAAATAAATACCAAATGTTCTAAAATACTATATATTACGTCTTTTTATTCTTTGTTAATTTAAACATCTTTGATATTTAAGCTGTTATAGAACGTAATACCCTTTTAGAACATAAAAAATAACGTCAGTTACTTTGCTGAGTAACTGAGGTACTTTTACAATGTGGTAACTGAGTTACTAACTCAATTACTTTTTGGGAGAAGTAATTTGTAACTGTAACTAATTACTTTTGTAAGATGACCAACACTGGTTAGTATCACTCCACACTGATTATAATAAAAGTTAAAAGTTAAAAAACACATAAATGTAAATGCAAAAATAATGAATGAATAAAATAAGTACATAAAAATAAAGAATAACATGACATTAAAAATATGACATCAATTTATTGCTCCTCATTCACCGAATTGTGTCTTACCTTATCTATAGAACAGCTCTTTAAGATGAACGATGGGAACCAAGTCGCAGTTGCAAGCCATAGTTGCGAGCTGTTAATTTTTGTTTTGTTTGATTTTGTTTTGTGCTGCACAAAAAAATGCACACACAAGCTTCTCTTTTGGTACCCTCATTGAGACAGTGGAGATTAGAGAACATGCACAAGGGGAAGAGCAGAGAGCGGTGCTCATTGGATATGAAAATATTGCATGACATTATCCAAATTGTTCACACTCCCTTTAGGTAAGTGCCTCATTTTAGTAGTGGCACTGTTAAGGACAGGACACGTTTTCAGTAAGTAGCTAGCAATTCAACATGAGCCAAAGAAAACGTAGCAGCATACCGATGCACTTAAGTGACCAAAATGGTAAAGCAAAGTGTAAGATTTGTGAAAAATAAATTTCATTCAAGTCTGGGTCAACTACTAATTTCCATTGCCATGTAAAAACCAAGCCTCTCCCATGGTATCTCTTAAATGGTCGACGTGTAAGGGCGCCGCCATACGGTGATTTTACAGCAAAATACAGCGATATACCTCCGTCCACCAGAGGGCAGGCTCCAAAAGCGGAAATATAAGTAGAAACCCAATGGCGACTTTACAAGAGTAAAACTCATGTTTACAGCCTGGTACAAAAGATGGCTCCGGTCTCTAAAGCTAAGTTTTTACTACATGACAACTCTGGGGGGGGTGAATTTTTGAAAATTACGTTGGTTTATGCTATCTAAAAACTATTGTTTTACTATGGAGTAAAACCCGAAAAGCCCGGATGTAACGGCCATTTTATTGCCCATTCGTAATGACAATATTGGTGAATAGGGGACCAATGGGCGGATATCATCCATAATTATACTATCTATGGTAAAAACCCATCAACCGACAGTGGCAGAGGTAAGAAGAAGGGAAGCAACTGATTCAGACAATACCAATAATGGTGACAATAAAGTCTCCATCACTGAAAGTGAAAACAAATATGTCAGTGCTAGCTCCAGTGAAACCCAAAACTGCTTCTAAAATGATAGCTACTGACTTCCAGCCATTTAAAGTTGTGGAAGACAGAGGATTCTGAAAATTCATGAAATGATTCTGGAAAAAAAAAAACACCTACACACCTAAGTACTAACCCAGAAAGTTCTACCAAGGAGATGCTCTGTCCCTGTTGTATGCTGTTCTGTATAGGTCTGAACCCCCTCAGCCAAATAATCAACAAGACTGGCTATGGATACCGACTCAGGAATGGGGCCACCATCAGTCACCTCCTACATGGATGAAATCAAGCTATATGTGTATTATGTCTAAGCTATATATGTCTAGGTCTATGTTTGTAATAACATGAAGGACAGGACATAGACAGATTTGACATGACCTGCAGAGAACTATGAGCACCCAGTAACTATAAACAATACAACCAAATATAAAAATTATTATAACATTCCCCCCTCTTTATGCTGATAACCATTAGCATAAACAATCTACTAGCTTGAGTGTGAATTGTAAACTATGACAGAAGCGAAAACCCAACAGGGCTGTTGACCTAGCCAGAAGAACATTTGACCAATCGGTAAATGACCTAAAGCTGGGAAAAACTCTTCTATCCACCCCTCGACCCAAAGGCAGTGACAAAACACAAACATCAAGCATCAAATGTATGTAATCACTTCAAATGATTAACTTACAACACATGTCAAAACAAACACAACAAATGATTATAATGGGATATGTGTTCAAATCAAATGGGAACCCACAGAGTAATGCACTGATTCTTCAAATTCTTTAAAGTCCATAAATCATAAATCAAAACACAGTGTCACTCCAAAATAAAGTGGTTAAGCTGGTCAACCCATCGGACTCAAGATCTCTGGCCTGAAAACACATGGAGTGAGACTTATGCACATTCATAATGATTAAAATCAATTCTTTTCAGCACAATAAATTCAATGAACCATACGGCCCTTAGGACTGTAGTATGATCCGTCATCGAGCTGTTGTCCTGTTGGTGTTCATGCAAACAATAACGTCCCTCAGATATCAAAGTGTTCATCTGAGGTCAAAGCCTTGACTTTAGTCGTTTGGCAGGTGCATGTCCAGGAATGTTGACCCAGCAATGGTCACATTCATCAATCTCACCAACAAGTCCGGGTACATGGAAAGCAACACAAACAAAAGTTATCAGACATGGAAGTGCAACAACAACAAGTACATCTCAATACAGATTCTTAAATCCCAGTAAATTTTCCAAATATGTTGTAAAACCAGGTCAAGATTATTTTCTCTATTCCAGAATACTCTGGAATATAAAATATAAATAATTCCTCTGCTAGAGTTTGAAGTCCTTTCTCAAAAACTTTAGTTCTGCTGTAACTAGTCCTGTGTTCTTTGGAGGAAATCCTTTTGTAGATCCCCCCTTTTTTTATCTAAAAGCATGCTCAGTGCTAGTTTGTTCTGTCCAGTCCTTGGACCAGTTTTCTCTAATTTCCAGTTTCAATTAACAGTTACAGCATCTCTTGTGTAATTCATAAACCTTTGTTGGTTTTAAATATACTCAATTTAATCCACATTTGCATAAATTGTCTTAAAATAAAAATTCAAATCCTAATGCTAATTTAATTTTAGCCTTATATTCATTAATGACACCGCGAAGGACACCTCTGTCGTCGATGTAAATGGGGCTCTCAAATTAACCTGAGGGAGCTGCTGTTTGGCTCCTAAAGTGTGAGTTTTGACTCACAATGTTCTCCGTCACATTGTATGTGAACACAAATAAAACGAGGATCCTTTAAGGACGCATGTTTCCGTTCAGCAGGCAACGCTGGTCTAATGGTCTTACTTTCACAAAACCTCCAGACTTCTGCTTTGCACTGCACCTGTCCCTGATCTCTACCTTTGTCAAGTTCAGAGTGATGTCACAGGAAGTCATGTGACCCACGTAACTAGCCCTGCTTACAGGTGTACTTCTCTTCACAGGTGTAAACCAAGATGACTATAAGTTCAAAGAACTATGTTAACAATAGCTCTTACTGGTTGTGGCTATATTAATTGTCAAAACTCCTTTTCTGAACTGGTATACTTGTTGTAGTTGGCTTCCATCCAAATAAAGAACAAACAAACAAATCAGAACGTTATCTGACATTATAGACCCATAGAAAGTGCCTCCTAGGTTTTCAAAGCGAAACCATAAAAGCCCTTAAAATGATCAAACCATAAAATTGAAACAGCAGATAAACCCTGTTTCCACAGATATGGTCTGCTGGAAATCTACTTTAATCTGAAAAGGTTTAATCAGACTAAATAGTGCTTCTCCAGAAAAGTCCTGTCAACTTTATTTATTTCATTATTTGATTTAAACTCCTCTTTTAACTGTATTAAACACTGTTGTTATAGCATTATGCTAACCATTAGGTTAACCAAGCATTCCTTCATCACTTTAATACAGTTTGGCTTAAATCTTCTTCTCCCCCCTTTTTGAGAAATGGGACGCCGATGGCTCAAAACACCAAGAAAATAAAATAAAAAATAAATAAAAAGATAAAAAATAAAAAGTATGGTTTCTGCCAATTACCACCTTGAATTGTTATTTCATCAATTAGCATTTGTAATTATTCATCTTCTTTATGTTTTCCAAATAGCATCACTTTTGTTTCTATTATATTTAAAACTTAACTTTGTTCAGCTCAGTTTTACTCTTAGTTACCATTAGTTGTAGGTCTTTACCTGTAACTGTAATTGGTATCATCCACAATTTGATAAATTTTAACTCAGTTGATGCAAACATAAATAATTTATATAGATCAGAACTTGTTTCTCATGTGATCTATTGTCACAAACTTTTAAACATTCACCTTCAATTCACAATTTATTTCACGTTCTTTTAAATCAGAATATTCTCAGAATATTGTTCAATTTACCTCAAATTACTTTCTTTAGAAATAAAATACATTTTTTCGTACTTTAAATTTCTTAACCCCCCTTGGGTCAGACCCCTCCCTCTGGGTTTAAACCAGTAACAGCAGCATGTCTCACCTGCTTGAACACACCACAAAGCCTCTGCTCTATTCACACTGCTTTCCTCCAAAACACCATCACCTTTGTGATTGTCGTTTAAAAGGAAAGACTAAACATAAAATCAACAAAGTTCTGTTCAAATTCTGCTTTATTTACTTTTAAAATCTTCACACATAAAACTTTCTTTAGGATTTTGTTCAGTATAGATTTTTTTTATACTGTCTCTGTAAAACTCAGTTTGACTACCAGGTGCTAAATAAAATAAACCTGTTTGTTTTTGTATTTTTCCCATATTAATTTTAACGTAACATAAAAACGTTTTATCAATTACTATTTTCATGTTTCCACTAATTTGGCATTCAGATTCCACATAAAGAATTCACCTCACTTAATGTTAAACAGAAACTTAAATATCAAGTGTAAAATCAAAATAACGTGTCTCTCTTTATTTATTCTAATTCACCAAAATTGCAATCAGTAATTATCATTACTGTTCATTTAATAAACTGCTAAATGTAACATCTCAACCTTTTTTTTTTCTTTATCTTTAGGTTACAAAGATTTGATGCAGTATTCACCTTGAACACCTCTAAAGTTTGGCCAAAACAAACAAAAAAAATAAATTCTGTTCAAAAGGACAGACTATTGTGTTAGTCCTAGTACTCAAAACATTTTTAAATCACTTCAAACAGTGATCAGTGAACAGCAATTGGCATATGCTCTTAAACTTTAACAATTTACCTTATTAGTTTAACAATTGCCTTTTTATGTACTTATTTCTCATTAACTTTAAATTTTTCAAACAAAACCTTCAAGATTGTTTTACAGTTTGATAACATATAGATATGTTTTTAATCACCAGATTACAAGTTGCATTACAGTTTAAATCTTTATTGTATAGATGACACTATACCTTAATTATAAAGTGCCAAAATAAATAATGATTATTATTTATTTTTAACTATCTTCATTTTAGTTTTCCAAATTACTTAAACTTGTTTAATTTACCAACTCAAATTCCATAGATTCAATAAAACTCAAAAGTGGACTATATTCATATCAACAGACCTGTCAGAAGGTCAAACAGTTTTCATAATTAAGCATCATAAACTTTATTTAACACATCAGTTCACTGCAATCTGTTTCAGTCACTGACAATTTTAACTAATCATTTTTGTCAACATTAAAAGGTTTGTTTAATGTAAAGGCTCCCACCATGTCTGTGGAGCTAAAACTCCAGCTCTTAAAAAAACAAAACACAAAAACAAAACATTTCTAGCTCCGGGAAGTGAGCAACAAAAGGGAGGGTGCTGTGAAGCCCCTGTTATCTAATGTTATCTTGGACCATTCCTCGTGAACCAAAACAGTGTTTTTTTTTTAATCCACTGTCTCCAATTATTCATCAAAACCAAATCAGAAAAATACATAGTTTCTTTTCTTTTCTTTTCTTAGGTTCTGGTAACCTTGTTTTCTTTTAACTGCAAGCTTATGGCCCAACTATCTTTAAAGTTATTTTATCTTTATAAACTTACTCTGTGCAATTCAAATTTAAGACACATATTTAAATTCTTCCATTTACAAAGTAATTATTTTCATTCTTTTATTGGCGTTATACCGTGTGTTTGGACCACACTGATATTAAGGACCTCTATTAGTTCTCGTACTAATAGGTACACAAAATTGTTTAGCAAAATATCAATCTACTAATCTACAAAACTATTTTTAGTTTTGGATCTTTAACGTCTTCAAATCTTTAATCTCCACGTTCCCGTGTCACATAAAATTGCAATACAATCTCTGTTCTTTAACAGAGTACTCACTATTTTCTCTCATAATCCAAAAGCACATCCAAACCCTGTAGATGTGTGTCTCACTTTTCCTTCTATTACTGTCTCTGTCTTTCTACTCTGTGGTCCACCTCTTCTTCAACTGTCTGTCTAGTCTGTGATTTGTCTTCACTTTCTCACATCCTACTTTTGCAGCTGTCCTTCTGTCTTCACTTTCTTGTTCTGTCCTTGTGTTTTTATGTGTGTATGTACATGTGTCTTTATGTGTGTGTATATACATTTGTGTTTGTGTGTGTTTATGTACCTGACCTGTTAGTCGAAGCGGTGAGTCATGAGGTCATCCTCCTCTCGTCTCTCGTCTGGACCCAGTTTCGACCTCCTCCCTCTCCTGCTCTCCTCTCAGTGCCCTCTCGTCTGTCACGCCCACTTCCACCTCGCTCTCGTCTCCATTGCAATGGTGCCTTTTCCTCGGAGACATATATTACATTCATTAATTTCAGGTTTCATCCAATTTATACATACAATTTACAAACACAATTTACAAATACAATTTACAAATACCTTTTTGGTCAATCTCAAAAGATCAAATTTTAATTTTGATTGGTGGAGGGCAGAGAAAGTTTGGAGAGGGCACTGTTGTCCGAGCGGAGGGAGGCCGAGACCTAGAGGCTCCCAGAAAACATTTATACAAAATACAAATTATTAGTGTTTTGAAGTACATGTTTGTACTTCTTTCAAAATCTCTTCTCTGCTTCTCTGTTTTCTCAAACTGGCTTCTCCTTTTAACGTTACATAGGAAGCCTAGAAAAATAGCTTATGGAAGCTACCTTTCTCTCTCATGTTCAAACTTTCTCTGAATGCAAAAACATTACTTTTGTTCTGATTTACATCATTAGACTCATTCTCCATCCAACAATGGCCCATTCATAACACATTTATTCTCACACACACACCTTTTATCTTTAACTCTTTAGGTTAACAATTCTCAGCATAAGCCTCTCACTTCTAGTGGGCTTTAATTCTCACTGCTTTCACTTGCAGTGAACAATTCTACGTAGGCCTACGTCCAGGGCTGGACTGGTAATCTGGCATACCGGGCAAATGCCCGATGGGCCGACGCACTTGGGGGCCGGTCCATATAATATGATTTTTTTTTTTTTTTTTAATTGGCCAATGACCGGCCCATAAAGCAGGGACAGCGGCCCATTGGTTCATTTTTCATACTGACACTGGGCTGGCCCAATCATCTCTTAACAGGCTCCACCCCTCCTCCTCTGTTTCTTGTGTCAGATGCAGTTAGTGGCTCAGAGCCAGAAATCTGTGGATTATGGAGAAACAAAAGTGCAAGGGGGGTGCGGAGAAGTTGCGGGCCAAAAAAATAAAAATGCTAGAGGTTGATGCCTCAACATGTGCAAAAATAACAGACATGTTTAGTGCTATAGCTTCAGTATCCAAGCCTACAGTACCTGACGACATTTTGCAGAAACAGTGGAGAGTGTAATTGAAACGGTAAGCATGTTAGCTACATGATTAACAGGGAGGGAGTGTTAATCAGGGCGGGTGCAGGAGGAAAGTGTGTGTGTGTGTGGGCCTGGTTGGGCCAGAAGATGATGATTTACCTAAATTAATGAATATTTTAATAAGACAACTTAATCGTTGTTGCCATTATATAGTCTGTCAGATTGTCACCCACTGCACTAGTCAGTCAGCTAAATTCAAATAACACAGCATAAGCTATTTTGCATTGTTTTTGTAGATAGGTTAGCAGAGTTAACTTATTCAATTGCAACTTTGGATGACTATTCTATGTTAACCCTTTAATACCCATAATGCCCGTACGGCCCTTCTCTAGAAAAACTTAAATGATGCCATTTGATTATTTTAATTATTACTCAGAATGGCTGCGTCAAGCGCCCACGACGAGTAACATGCTATTTGGGGATTAAAACCCGCCTTGCATTTTGAAAGCTGTATATTTTTGTTTAGCTGTATATTCAACGAAGTAGATATTTGCTCATGTTTCTAATGAATTTCCAACATCATTAATATGCAATAATTACGGTGAGTGAATAATATGAATATCATATATTTTTAGGACGTTTTGTGTGAGTAATTTGGTAGTATAGGTTGGTTTTCTTTTTTTTTTTAAGGGGAGCATCTCAACAATGAGGTAAATCTTGTTTGGTGTCATATTAAAGAGGGGTTTGTGCTCTTTAAAACTAAATAGCCTATACTTGCAATTGTGAACTAGTTTTTCTGCTCTGGTTCATTGAAAAAAAAAAAAAAATTCTTTTTAGAATTAGCAGTATTCTACATCCACATTATATTGGGTTCTAAAGGGTTAACTAGCTTTTATAACATGGAGCACTTTGTCCATCTAGAAATCCTGCTCTTCAAGAATACAGGACTATATAACCAAAATGGATCCTTACTAAGTGTACTTTTAATAACTCTTCCAAATAATTGTAATCCTCTCTCTCTCTGTCCTTATGTATAGTCAAGCCAGGTTGAGTTGGCAGTGAGAGACAGGAGGAACCTTTGATCACCAGGGAGTCTGTCAAGAGAGAGTGAGTACACTGGTCCACTTGCACTGGTACACTGGTCCATGGCACTTAGTTCTCAGCTTTGTAGGGGTTTTTGGAATGGAACAGTAGATATGCATATCTACAGGGACCGCAAGGATGGTGTACTAGTTGGTTGTGTCTGACCGATTGTGGTGGGCCGGTCTGAGTAAAAATGCCAGGGCCTTTTTTTTGTCCCAGTCCAGCCCTGCCTACGTCTTTCTATATGTCACGTTCACCGCGACTGGACTCAAATCTCACTATTTAAGGATTCTCGATAAAGAGTCAGCTCGAGCTTCCTGTGCGTCCAACGCACCATTAAATCAACATTTCTAGTTAGGCCAGACATTTGAATGTGACGTATTAGGATAAGTGTTTATTGATCTGAAGCAATTCCTGTGCTTGTGATTAGCTATATTAAAACCCCCATACTCGTTCAGTTATCGGTTATTCTATCTCGCATAGAATGGAACGGATCCAACGTAAGACTCAGTTTCAAGGATTCCATAAAAACGTACAAAGCACAGGGTATCTATCAAACTTAATTCTAGCAAGACAACAATCTTTACCACAGATTAATATCAGAATATTCCGCTTCCAATCTCACCATAGGATGGACAGGTAGGTTCTCGATCAAAAACACATACTTTTTTGGCTTTAAATCTCACCATAAACCATACAGTCAGGGTCTCGACAAAGCGAATCTCACCATTTAAGGGTCTTGATCTCTCATCGTTTAGGACCTCCTACGCCAACTTCATAGAAATACATCAACTATGGTGATGTAAATTCATGTAACCCACTAAACGTCCACCAGAATCCCAAACTACTACTCCCGGAAGTTTTGGGTTCGCAACCACACACACACAAAAAAAATGTTAACAGCTGTTTACCTCAATTGTAAGTCCAATAGTCCAGTTGTTCCGCAGCCAGACTTTTTTCAGTTCAGATCTCGTCACCGCGTTTCACACACACCCCTTCCATTACCTTGCTCAATTGGCTCTTTTGTTTTCAGACCAGTGATTGAGGCAGAGGTCCACAGAGCCCTCAAGCAGCTGGAAACAGACAAATCTGCAGGTCCAGACAATCTTGATCCTTTTTTTCTCAAAATCTCAAAAGATTTTATAACTGAAACCTTGACATATCTGTATAACCTTAGCCTTTCAAACAGTGTTATCCCTGTTGTCTGGAAGTCTGCTTTTGTTCTTCCCTTGTTGAAAGGAGGGGATTCGGCCGATCTTAATAACTACAGGCCAATATCAAAGTTATGTATCCTGGCAAAGGTCTTTGAGAAAAATTGTTCCTGAACAGCTTAAAAGATTTATTAAGGTTCATGAAATTTTATCAAACAATCAATCTGGTTTCCGAAAACTACACAGTACAATAACTGTTGCAGTTAAAGTAGTTAATGATGATGATGATGATGTTGAGGCTCTTGCTTGTAAAAAGTTCTGTACAGTGTTGTTTATTGACTTGTCAAAGGCCTTTGACACTTTGTATTTTTTTCATAAAATAGGCGTTTTTCCAGTTATTACTTTGTTTTTTGTCCACACCGTCAGACACAATAAAAAGTAAATTGTGTTATATTTATTTGGTATAATATGCATTTATAGTTTTTAAATCATTATCTGGCATTCTTAGTACACATATATGTAAATGTTGAAGATTAACTTTTGTTATCTTTTTATATGTTTACACAAGTACTCCTTTAAAATATCTAACATCATACAACATTTACTTTAAGCCTAAATAGAAAAAGTAATGTAGTAATGCAGTAATGTTTTTTTATTTAACAACATATTTTTGTATTAAAAGAGACTATTACTTTTATAACTCAACAGCACTGAAGAAACATATTGCATTAGCATATTCATTTAAAACAAATAAAACTCCCTCTGACGGTGGTGACACTAATCTGACGGTGGTGACAGTGGCCTCATTACAACAAACAATTCCAAAATGTATACCACTCAAGTCGATGGCTTCTTGCTTAACAACTTTATTTAAGTGTTTGGTCCAAAAAATAACAATCCTGAGAACTGTGAAAAACATACACTTAGTAAAAAATAAATTCAACACCAGCAGGAATAATGTAATGCCTTCCGAAAACAGGACTGTAAACTGTATATTAATAATAATATATGTGAACTCTTGAGTTCTCGTGAACTCGTGAGTATTTCCTGACGGATTTACATCACTCCAACACTCATTTAGCTTTATCAGGAAATATATGGTGTATATGTTTCTCCTCTATGAAGTCCATGACTTTAGCAGACAAGTTGTAGATCTCCCTCGTCCTGTTTGCACAACCTGGTGATGACGGTTCCACAAGTTTGACCAGAATATGGTCAAATGGTATGAAGCACATATTCTTTCCACCTCCTTTTGGATAGACTTGTGTGTTGGGCCCATGAGGGTGGAAAAACTCCACTTCCACATCTTGATGATGCGTGTCCACAGTGACAGCCTTTGCTAACCACCAGTTCTGGTTATAAATGAATGCAAGCCAATCTCCGCAATGAACTACATCAGCAGATATATCTGTCACAGTCCCATCAGGACCACTCTTGGCTCCATTGGCTCTTGCTCACTTTCCTCCCGTTCTATTTCCTATACCAACATTGCCAAAGGACCTTTCCTCTTTTGCAATGGTATAGGACCATCATCCTCAACCTGTGCCCTGGGTGTGTTGGCAGTCAACTGGAATATTGTTGGGCTGAAACACTCGCACATCTGTGGCTCACTGCAAAAACAGGACAGTGATCTGCAATGAATTTCAGAGTCGTTTCGGCGTGTCGGTGTGACCTGATGGAGTTTTCTTGTTGAAGGTACAGGTTTTAGTGGTTGAGAAAGGAGTGCATCATATGGCTGAAGATCAGCTTCAGTAATGATGTAGAGCTTAGTGCTGCAGAGGCTTCTGCCAACCATCTCATAGAAGATATTCCCATTCACAATGTCATTCCCCTGCATAAGTCTGTCTGCAGTCCTTTTCACAGTTCCTCCAATGCCTCCAATGGGGCTCCCTTCCCATGTGAGGGGAGGAAGAAGTTCCATGTTGTTGTTGAAACCTAGAGTTGGAGGGACACTGCAGAGGAGAGAAAAGGTCTTCTTGTTCTTGTATTGCTTGCTGGTGCCATCTGACCAAAATTGAAAAGTATCAACTTTTGGAAACTTTAAATGAATATCTGTCAGCACTGGGTTTATGTGAGACCAAATGGCAGACGCATCTTGTCGCTTGGATTCTGATACTGTGCAAAAGCCTGTCTTCTGTTCTTTTGTATAGTACATGCCAGTGTGCAGGTTGAGCTGTGGGAGGTTCTGACCAAAATGGCATGACTGTACCTCAGAACTACACTTGCATTTCCATGCTTTAGAAAAGTCCACATGCACAATTACTGTGTTAGGATTGCACTTCTCGATCATGCTCCTGTACTCTCTGGTCTGGTTCCGAACTAAGTACACGTGTGTTGTTGTTTCTGTCTTCCGTTTGTCTTCATATCGTTGAATAAGCTCTCCCAGCGTGCCGCTGTGCATCACAAGTCTTGTGTTGAAGTGGAGCCCATCTGCTCTTTGATCCTTAACTCGTTCCCATTGCTGCCATTCAACATTGGTCTGGTCTTGCAGTGGTGTGGGTTAGGGTGTGGGGGAGTTTCTGGTTGATCTGAGCCATTTTTATTACGTTCTCTTGATGCTTGTTGTCTATGTTTCCAAGCCTTTCTCTGATTTCTCTTTCACCTTTCATTCAAGTCATTGATATTTTTAGCTTCCCTTCCTCCAACCTCTTCTTCCTTTATTCTAAGATATTCCTCCTTTAACTCTGCCTCACTGTGTATTTTCTGTCTCCGCTTTTTTTGATATTCCTGTTTCTTTTCCTTCTCTCCTCCACAAATAGCTGCTGCCTAGCCATAACTTCCTAAAATACATAAAGTCAAAGTTACTTAGAAACATTTATTTATTTCGGATTGGCCGAGAGACATTCGAAAGACTTCTATGGTGCACTTTGAGTGAGGATATCTATGCACATCCTCACTCATGCAGTGTAGGCCGGTATGGAAGAAATATAGGGGGAATTAATTGAAATTAATTAAAACATTCATTAAAACATTACAGGTAAACATATTGGTATTTATTGTAAACAACAATTATAATCTAGCCTCCGTTAAGAATTATTTGGAGGTTTTTGTCACCACCATCAGACTGTACGTCACCACCGCCAGACAGAAAACCTGACGGTGGTGACGTCTGACGGTGGTGACAAAAACCTACTCTTTCACAATGCATGAGTTGTTCACATTAGCCATCTTGTTTCCTCTCTGTTGCTAGCTAGTTCAGACCTCTTCTTAAAAAGTATACATTTATTTCATAATCTAATCTAATATTTTTTATACAAAAGAGTTGCCATCCATCCATCTTCTACCGCTTATCCGGGGCCAGGTCGCGGCGGCAGCAGTCTAAGCAGAGGCGCCCAGACTTCCCTCTCCCCAGACACTTCCTCCAGCTCTTCCGGGGTGATACCGAGGCGTTACCAGGCCAGCCGAGAGACATAGTCCCTCCAGCGTGTCCTAGGTCTTCCCGGGGTCTCCTCCCGGAGCTGGTCCAGTGTTCCACGACTGGGACGAAAACCGCATTGTTCCTCCTGAATCCGAGGTTCAACTATCGGCCGCATTCTCCTCTCCAGTACCCTGGCAAAGACTTTCCCGGGGTGGCTGTGGAGTGTGATCCCTCTGTAGTTGGAACTAGGCTTGGGCGGTATCCAAATTTTGATACCGTCAAACCTCCTCCCTATTTTACCTCGGTATACGGTATTACCGTGAATAATTAAAAAAAAATATGACGTAAGGCTCAGACAGCGTCACCAAACTGTTGGCTTGTGCCTAAACTGTTCAGAAACTGAATACCAAGCACTAATACTGAAACAATAACAAAATAACATGCACAACAATATAAACAACTTTTATTAGCAACAAATAGCAGTTTATAAAATGTGCAAATACAAGAGTCAAACAGAATTAAATGAACATAAACATCCAGAACAGATTAGTAGTTTTTTAGAGTGTGGGACCTCTCATAAAGCACAGCACACAGCCATCACTTTTATTACGTATTTGTCCCAAACAGCTGTCAATAGAAGCCGCATTATTCCCGACACCCCCGTCACTACCGCGGCCATGGCAGTACACCGCCCGGCTTCTATCACCTGTGCTAAAGGTAAAGCTGCAGGTGCTAAAGGTAAAGCTGCAGGTGCTAAAGGTAAAGCTGCAGGTGCTACGTGCTCACGGCTTCCCTTCTCAACCTCCCCTTCACTACGCGGCCAGGCGACTAGTTTCCTACCGTTTCTTTCACTGATGTTTGGCAAAATGTGGGAAAAACAGTGTGTGCTTTATGAGAGACGCTGAGAAAGGCACGAGCAGCGCCGCTGTCCAAGTTACACACGCACTCACTCTCGCTCATTCTCACTTTCACTCGGCTGAAAAGACTCTAAAGGTAGATGTTCTCCTTCAGAATCAGAGTCAGCCATTACTAATACCAAAACTTCATCACAGGTGTATTTTTTATTTGTTATTTTCATGTTTATCAGCTCGCGTGTAGAGAATGAGGCTTCTATTGAGCCGGTCCTGACACTCCCACTGAGACGCCTCTTTGAGGTCTTCTTCTACAAATTTTTTTAATGGCAACACATGGTAATAGTGGACGAGAAACAAAGTACAGGGTGTCTGACATCTGGTGGAAGGGAGTGGAAGCATAATTTAGCACATAAACCGGAAGTAGCAGCTGTTTTTTCCTGTTAAGTTGCTTGTGCGACTTTGGCGCTTAAATATGAAGGTATTGAAACTGATACCGTTGCTATCTTTAGATACCGTGGTATACCATATTACCGTAATACCGCCCAAGCCTAGTTGGAACACACCCTCCGGTCCCCCTTCTTGAAAAGAGGGACCACCACCCCGGTCTGCCATTCCAGAGGTACTGTCCCCGACCGCCACGCGATGTTGTAGAGGCGTGTCAACCAAGGCAGCCCTACAACATCCAGAGACTTGAGGTACTCAGGGCTTATCTCATCCACCCCCGGTGCCTTGCCACCGAGGAGCTTCCCAACTACCTCAGTGACTACGGCCCGGGTGATGGACGAGTCCACCTCCGAGCCCTCGGCCTCTGCTTCCTCAGTGTAAGACGTGTCGGTGGGGTTGAGGAGATCCTCGAAGTATTCCTTCCACCGTCCAACAATGTCCCCAGTTGAAGTCAGCAGATTCCCACTTCCACTGTAAACAGTGTTGGCAGGGCACTGCTTCCCCCTCCTGAGGCGCCGGACGGTTTGCCAGAATTTCTCCATGGCCTCACCGAACTCCTCCCAGACCCGAGTCCGCTTGGCCTGCCGGTACCTATCAGCTGGCTCAGGAGTCCCACGGGCCAACCAGGCTCGGTAGGCTTCTTCAGCTTGACGGCATGCCTTACTTCCGGTGTCCACTACCGGGTTCGGGGGTTGCCGCCACGACTTTACGACAAACGTTCCCAACAGACCCTCACAGTACGTTTGGGCCTGCCGAGTCTGTCCAGCTTTCTCCCCCGCCATCGGATCCAACTCACCACCAGGTGGTGATCAGTTGACAGCTCTGCCCCTCTCTTCACCCGAGTGTCTAAGACATAAGGCCGGAGGTCAGATGAAACAACTACAAAGTCGATCATCGATCTCCAGCCTAGGGTGTCCTGGTGCCACGTGCATTGATGGACACCTTTATGCTTGAACATGGTGTACGTTATGGACAAACTGTTGCTAGCACAGAAGTCCAATAACAGAACACCGCTCGGGTTCAGATCCGGGGAGCCATTCCTCCTAATCACGCCCCTCCAGGTGTCACTGTCGCTGCCCACGTGAGCGTTGAAGTCCCCCAGTAGAACGACTTTGTGACAATGGCAGTATCCAAAAATATGAACAAGTTTAAGAGAAAATAGCAAACTTACAGGAGCTGAAGTGATCTTGAAGCATGCAGTAGAGCTGAAGGTTTGAAAATGGGGTCCTCAGGAATGTAGTTCATCCTGTAGTTGCCTGATTTTATTGATTTTTATAAATATCTGACGGTGGTGACGAATATGTGGGACACATTTTGAGCAATCCCAAAATAATAGTAAATATTGTTTACAACTCACTGTCTGTAGTTTTTAATGCGTATTACAATGTACTCTTTCATGGGGTAAATATATTATTCAATTCAATTATTAATTTTTTATTTTTTTTTATCAAGTTGAAATGACTATCTCTTATCTGAGGACAGCTGATTTTGTAGGCAATGGGCCAGCATATAATCATTAAATTAATAAAAAAATAAAAATAAACCTATAAAAGAACCTTACATATGAGCAAAGGACCCCCTGATTATAACCTTGATTCTTTTTCTTCATAAAAATGTTATTGTTAATGTTAAAAATGTTACAGAATTAGCACTTTTCTTAGTGGGACATGTTTTTGCCAAAGTTTCAAGAATCACTGAATGTATTCTTGGGCTCCTCCCATCTTACCTCTGCACATACATGCGTAAAAACCAACAGCAGTATGCTCTACAATCTCAGAACATTCTGATGGTGGTTCCCAGAGTCAGAATGGAGTTGGGTATTTGTCTGAAACCTTGTGTAATGCTGTTGTCTTGGCCAGGTCACTCTTGGAAAAGAGATTTTTTGGACTTTGGTTAAATAAAGGATATAAAAAATACATGGAGCGCCATAACCAAGTGGCTGGCATAGTGTACAGGAACTTCTGCATGGAGTACAGACTGGAAACCCCGAGGTCAAAGTGGGAAACACCTCCAAAGGTGGAAGAGAATGACCGAGCCAAGATCCTGTGGGACTTCCATATTCAGACTGACAGAATGGTAATGGCGAACCAACCAGACATTGTGGTGGTGGACAAACAACAGAGGAAAGCCGTTGTGGTTGATGTGGCAATACCAAGTGATTGCAACATCAGAAAAAAGGAACATGAGAAACTAGAGAAATACCAAGGGCTCAGAGCTGTAAAAAGGCTTGGAAGGTGAAGGCGACAGTGGTGCCTGTGGTCATTGGAGCACTCGGGGCAGTGACCCACAAAAGAGTGGCTACAGCAGATCCCTGGAAGGACACCAGACATCTCGGTCCAGAAAAGGAACAGCAAAGATACTGAACCCTCAAGCTCCCAGGCCTCTGGTAGAAGACCCAAGCTCGAAGACCACCCGCGGGGGGTGATTTATATATATACATATGAATGTGTGTGTCTATTTGATCAGAAACTGTCAAGTCAAGTTTGTCAACTTGACTTGACTTTGACTTGACTTTGACTTTGTCAAGTTTATTAAAATAATATTTTCTACGGTATGCGTAACCTGTTTATTGTTTTCTGTCAATAGGCAGCTACACACACAAACAAGATTTTTGAACATTTCTGTATTATAGTCATTCATCTGTGCATGAAGGGCAAAGAATTCACGTATGGGGGGTTTCCAAGAATGGGTGTTACTTAGCCTTTCAGTGGGCGGGACAAAAACATTTAGTTGTCTATAACTGTAGAATCAAATGTAGAAAGTTGAAGCAAGATGGCAAGAAGGACCTTTGTTTTGCGATTTAAACATATTCTTAATGATTGTACCAGACGTCTTCTGATGGATGATGTTGAACCTGAAGTGGGTTTGTCAGTCTTAACCAGGTGCAGCTTTATGGATAATAATATTATTATTACATTTTTGAGGATTTACTTAGTTAGTTATAAGTTCTTCTCTTTTTTATCAGGTTGGAGACAATGGAGAGAAGCCTCCGATGTGAATGTCTCTGTCTGAACAGTTGCTGTTCTTAGACTTTAGTTCAGCATTTAATACAATCATTCCTTCACAGCTCACCCACAAACTGTCACTCCTGGGACTCAGCACATCGCTGTGCAACTGGCTGCTAGACTTCCTGACGGGAAGACCTCAGGCAGTTCGGGTCGGCAGTAACATATCCAGTTCCATCATTATGAACACTGGAGCCCCTCAGGGATGTGTGCTGAGCCCCCTCCTCTTCACTCTGCTAACATATGACTGTACACCCATACACACCAGCAATCAAATCATCAAGTTTGCTGATGACACGACTGTAGTTGGTCTCATCAGCAACAATGATGAGACAAACTTCAGGAGCGAGGTGAGCCGCCTGACCAGGTGGTGCAGTGACAACAATCTCTCTCTGAACGTGGAGAAGACGAAGGAGATTGTTGTCGACTTCAGGAGAAAGCACACCCAGCATGCTCCTCTGACCATCAATGGTGTGACCGTGGAAAGGGTGAGGAGCACCAAATTTCTGGGGGTGCATATCACGGAAGACCTCTCCTGGACCGCCAACACCACAGCACTGACCAAGAAATCACAGCAGCGACTCTACTTCCTCCGTAAGCTGAGAAGAGCCGGTACCCCAGCCCCCATCATGTGCACCTTCTACAGGGGCACCATTGAGAGCATTCTGACCAGCTGCATCACTGTGTGGTATGGCGCCTGCAACGCATCCTGCCGGAAAGCGCTTCAACGCATAGTGAGAGCAGCTGAGAAGATCGTTGGTGTCTCTCTTCCTCCCCTCCAGGACATTTACAACACCCGCCTCACCCGAAAAGCCCTCGTCATTGCGAGCGACCCCACCCACCCATCGCACAGCCTTTTCAGTCTGCTGCCGTCAGGGAAGAGACTACGCAGTCTCCAGGCAAGGACCAATAGACTGAAGGACAGCTTCATACCCCAAGCTGTCAGGACACTGAACTCCCTCCCGTCTCTGCCTCCTCTCCCCTTTTTTCCCCCACGCACCTGATCTCTGGATCACCCTCCCTCATCAGTTCTCCTCCATTTTTATCTACCTCATTATGTTGTTTCTCTTGCATTCACTCCTATAATTTATAACTGCACTGACCTTATCCGTAATTGCATTATTATTATTATTATTACTATTGTTTGCACTATTTCTCATCGCACCTTATCTCATAATTCACGTACTCATCTGTTGTGTTACTGTTAATTTGTTGTTGTTACTTGTAGGCACCTAGGGTTAGAGAGTCACAGAATTTCAAATCTCTGTATGTACTGTATATATAGTAGAATTGACAATAAAGCTGACTTTGACTTTGACTTGACTAACTGCGCTGAGGTAAGAACCCTTTTGTTATTTATACTGACCTTTAGACATTTTTCGCTTATTTTTTAATAAATTGTCTTTGTCTATCAATCTACAATGTAGGCAGTTTCAGCTCAGCCATGCTTGGTTATATGCTGATCTGAGTGATGCTGAACATGATGAACAGGTGCAAGAAATTGTGTCCGGAAATGATCTGATGGGTCCAGAGGCTGTAAGAACATCTCTGCAAGCAAGGGAAACCCGTGTACAAAGAAGAAGGTCCCACCTCTTTGTGGCATATTGATGGAAACCACAAACTGATAAGGTAAATAAGCATATTTTTTTACTGTTTAATATTACAACATTTTCTTTGTGGAGTTCTCTGGGAATTGTCTTCCACAATAACGATCTATCTGTTTTTAGATGGAAAATAGTCATTCATGGAGCTATAGATGGTTTTAGTCGAATGGTGGTCTTCCTTCATGCTGCAAACAACAACCGCAGCAGCACTGTGTTAGATGCCTTCCTTGGGGCTGTTGTCCAATATGGCATGCCTTCCAGGGTTAGAACAGATTGAGGGGGAGAAAACAATGCTATATGTCTAATGATGAACATCATCAGAGGTTTTGATCGAGGAGGTGCACTCAGAGGCAGGACCATCCACAATCAAAGGATTGAGAGACTTTGGGGCGACCTCTGGCGTGGACTTACAAACGTTTACTATAAACTGTTTTACTTTCTGGAAGATGAGGCCATTATTAATATAGAATATGAAAGGCATCTCTGGGCTCTCCATTATGTTTACCTACCTCGAATCAACAGAGACTTGGCAGACTTTGCAAACCAATGGAATCACCACAGTTTAAGAACAGAGCGCCACATGAGCCCAATGCAGATTTTTTGTCAGGGGTTGACTGCTGTAACAAGGTCGACAATCAGCTGCAATGGTGCGCTTGCCAGCACTGCCAGTGACACTGCTCTGGATGATACAGTAGCTCCAGCTCAAGTCTCTGTTGCCACTACCAATGCACCTGCATTGCTGTTGGACTGGCCAGAAGGGTTACAGTGCCCCCAGTTGAGTATGTTTTGCCAAATGCTCTGATACAGCAAATAGCAGTACAGTTTGATCCACTTGAGAATGTGGGAAGAATGTGGACTGCAGATCATTTCTGATGTAGTAACATTTTTGGAATAAAAAACATCCCAAATTTAGACAAATAACTGTACTTTGTGTAAAAACTGTAAATACTTTATTAAAGTTTAAATGTCTGCAGCACTCATGGTCATGCATTTTAATTATAAAAGAAGCACCAAACAGGAATTACAAAATTACATCAATGCTTCAGTCAAAATATTCCCAAGGGGTGGTCAGGTGAGACCACCAGTCAACAAAGAAGTAGATAGAAAAATATGTATTTATAGAGGCCATTGGGTAACACTAAAAACTTAATTTAAATAAATACAAATGTTTTTGGGTTAATTTGTGTGTTGATATTGCTAATTTAAATAAATTGGATTATTTGTTGCTTTTTATTTGTAATTGGATACGTTCTTTGGATGTTTGTTTTTGTACAAGTTATAATGCAATGCAATGGGATATTCACATTTTTAAAGGGGGAAGAAAAAAGAAAAACAGGTGTATGAATACTCTATTGTTGAACATGCTGGAAAAGGCATATTAACAAACGTGATGGACTGGCATCATTTACTTCGGATCAGTGAACCCCCAGCCTTGTCTGCTTGAGCTATGTGCTCATTGAGTGAACTTCCTTCACTCTTAGTGGGTGCTCAGATTTTAGGGTGGGATTAATTATCATAAAACAGAACGTCATGGCACGTTATTTACGCAATGGCACGCTTTAAACACGCGATGGCCCGTCACATAAAAACTTCATACTTTTATAGAGCCAGGAATCTTAAAGGTTCTTGCTCGAAGGAAAGTGAGTGAGGGGGTCGGAAAGTCGTATATATTGAGCCAACTAGCTAGCTAAAGCCTGAGCTAATTTGCCTTACTTTAGAATTAGTTTTACAGTTTATGTGTTGATTCTTTAGAGAAAATGTGCAGAAAGAAGTGGAAGAGCTTGAGGGACAGAAGAAGGAGAGAAGAAAGGAGATGGAGAAGAGGAGAGGGTTAGCATCAGGTTTAGGAAAAAAGTGGAAGCACTCTGCGGTTTTGTCTTTTCTCGACCCCTCGTCTTCCCACAAGAGACCAGCAGGACTGTTTAGAGGGGGTCCGAGGAGAACCGGACCGCAGGGTACAACCACCCCGAGGACCAGGGCGAGACAGAAGCAGCAGCAGAGCATTCAGAGACAGGAGGAGTGTGGACAAGTGAAGCCACACAGGGGATATGTGTTGTTTGTAACTGGTGTAATGTTCAAATGTTAAATTGTATTCATATTTAATTATTTATTTAGCAGAGCTGACTTTTGATGCCAATGAGCCTGGGTACCCCCTGCCAGAACCAGCTGGTGCTTCTGCTTCCCCTGCCCTATTGACATCTGCTGCTGTATCCACAGATGTGTACCGTTCAAAATATACATACTGTAAATCATGCAATCATTTATAGTTAGCCTTCATAGTCTCTTACATTCAGATACAAACACAACCCTGGTGATTTGTTAATGAGTTGATAATGTTTTTCCGCTTTTTTCATGTGTCATTTCATACAGGGCAACCCCCAGAGAAGACCTAGTTCAGAAGCTCTCCGAACACATGCTGTAGCTCCAGCTCCATGTTCAGAAGATGAGCTCTTCTCTGAAGTCTTGAGTCTCTAATTCCAAGAGACTTTATCAATTGATAAAGTCTAATGCTAATGTCATCTCATCCAAGGAAAGCTCCCTGAGAGGGCTGTAAACCGCTGAAAAGCAAGGGATTATTGTTTCAATTATTTTAAGTACTTTGAACAGTCTATCATGTCCTGATCTTTTTCACATATTCATCATTTTTGGCAAAATACAAGAAAGACAGGATGTTTTCGTTACCTTGGCAAAACCAGGAGAATATGCTGACCAAAAGGATGCCCAATAATCTTCAATCTCAGGCTTCTTCACAAGCCCCATAGACAGATGCAAAGCCATGAAAGCCTTCATTTCATACACACATACATTATACCACTTATGAAACCTGGACTGTTGCTTCAGCTGTTTTGAGGATAAAACCTGATGAGCATGAGTTAGTCTCATTTGTAACAAGGTTCCAAAAATTGTCAGTCCAAAAGAGGGACAGAAAATTGATGGTATCAGTCAGATCTCTCTCCCCTGCAATAGCCAGTGAATTCATCAAAAGGCTTTATTCACTCTGTATAAACATTTAGTCATTTAGCAGACGCTTTTATCCAAAGCGACTTACATTCACCAGTGTTATATTTACATTTTTAGTTGACACTTTCAATCAAGTGAATAAACAGAGTGAATAAACAAAATAGATTAAATTCATTATAATGACAACGTGAAAGAAGGTTATTTGAAAACTTAGCAAATTTATTTTAAAAAATCTAATAAAACACATGTATATTTGTTAAGTTTTATTGAATGTTTTATATTATCATTGAGTGAACTTTTGAACTGCTCATTGACAAGATACTGTGCAAACCCATGTCTTGTAATACACTTCTGCAAAACTAATGTCTACACACTTCTGAACTCCATATATGACTAAATTAGACTTCACGCCTACACACACACACACACACACACACACACACACACACACACACACACACACACACACACACCACACACATGACTTATCATATGCATGTATAATCTGCTTGCTTCAATAAAAGGATGCTCAAGGGATAGTCCAGTCGGAGTTGGCTGTGATCAGGTGAAGAGTATCATACTCTAAGACCCTTGACCGGACTCCCCTTGCAGCAAGTAAAACTTTAAGTCGACTGGGTGTCTTGTTTCTCGAGTTGTAAACTGTTCTCTGGAATAATCAGCTGCAGTCTGCGGTCACCCCTGACTGCAGACCCAACAATATTAGTATTCACAGCCTTTACCATGACACTCAAAATTGAGGTCAGGCACATCCTTTTTCCTCTGATTATCCTTGAGATGCTTCTACAACTTGATTGGTAAATACAGTTGATTGGACATGATTTGGAAAAGCACACTGTTTATATAAGGTTCTACAGTTAACAATGAACTGACCAAGAACTTGATGGTCACTCTGACAGAGTTTCAGCATATCTCTGTGGAAAGAGGAGAACCTTCCAGGAGAACAATCATCTCTGTAGCACTCCACCAATCAGGCCTATATGAATCCACCTAAAAATCCACCTAAAGGACTCTCAGACCATGAGAAAAAAATTATCTGGTCTGATGAAACAAAGCCTGAACTCTATGGCTTGAATAGCAAGCGTCATATCTGGAAGAAAACCAGGCACCGCTCATCACCTGCACAATACTACCATCCCTACAGTGAAGCATGGTGGTGGAAGCATCATGCTGTGGGGATGTTTTTTCCAGTGGCAGGAACTAGGAGACTTGTCAGGATCAACGAAAAGATGAATGCAGCAATGTACTTAGACATCCTTCAGAGCGCTCTGGACCTCAGACTGGGGCGAAGGTTCATCTTCCAACAAGACAACGACCCTAAACACACAGCCAAGATAACAAAGGAGTGGCTACAGTACAACTCTGTGAATGTCCTTGACTGGTCCAGCCAGAGCCCAGACTTGAACCCAACTTGACTTGAACATCTCTGGAGAGATCTGAAAATGGCTGTGCACCAAAGCTCACTATCCAACCTGAGGGAGCTTGAGAGCTTGAGAGGGAGAAACCGCCCAAACCTGTAGCATTATACTCAAAAAGACTTGAGTCTGTAATTGGTGTCAAAGGTGCTTCAACAAAGTATTGAGCAAAGGCTGTGAATACTTATGTACAGTATGTGCTTTATTTTTATGTTTTTATAATTCAACAACCTTTTTTCACGTTGTCATTAATTGGGTATTGTTTATAGAATTTTAAGGCATAAAATAAATTGAATCCATTATGGAATGAGGCTGTAACAACAAAATGAAGTGCTGTGAATACTATCCGGATGCACTGTAATGCGAATACACAACATAGACCATAAACACTCATTTAGAGAGATAAACTAAGGTGAAAACATCTATTATCTTCAGCTTTTTTTAGTAAATGTCCTTAACTTTGTACTGTCCTAAAGCTACATTACTGAGTAAAATTCTAGGCTTTCATCCATCGGCTGTCCTTGCCATATAACTGTTTTATGTGCCTGCCACATATAACATCAGAATATTGTCGGGTCAAGTGGCCCAAAGCTACCAAGGAGAAGGAGTGGTTCCAGTTCGACGACGACGCCCATTCTATCAGAGAATAATTGACAAGGGGAAGCTAAATGACGCCTCCAGACAATTATCTTCATTAGCCCAATGGCTTAGAGATTTGAGCTGGAGGAAATAATGATTCAAAGACCTAATTTTGCCCAAAATTAAAATATGCATAAACATTCGATGTAGCAATCGTGCGCCACCAAATAAAAAAAATTGAAGGTTCTCAGTCATCTAGGTCATTTTGAAGATAAAGTTAAAAGCATAAGCATTTTAAGCATACTTATTTTTCAAGGTTTACCTTGAAAACTGAGTCCAGATGCTTTTGCTTTAACCTTTTCTTCACTGTACAAAATTGGAAATACATTACGCCAATGGGACCCACAAGAAAAACTTTTTAGTCATAGAGTCATGAAATTGGTACACATGTTCGTGCAAACAAAAAATATCATTTTGGCCATGCTCTAAAAAAAAACAGGAAGTCAGCTATCTTCGATTAAATACTATTTTGTGCTGACACAGTTTCTGAATGCCGGTGCCTTTAACCTAACTGTATTTTAGGATCCTTAAATTGTAATAACTTGCAAATGTAAAGTCCGATTTGCATCAAACTCTTATCAATTTTGTATTAGCCTGGCTTATACACATTTCAACTGAAATTTTTTTATTGGTGCAACAGCACTCCCTACAGAGTGACATAAAAATCCCTAAGGAAGCATCTATATACCATTGTATATATCATTCACATACTATATCACTCTTTCATGTACGTTCCTTGCTTTTCTCAAATATGTATGTCAGCTTTGTAACATTTATAAGATACACTCTTACAAACACAGGAGATGCATTTTATATACTTTCTGATATCGGCACTTTGTACATGATTTGATGGAAGAAGAGTTTTAATTCCTGGAAATCTCCTGAGCAAAAAAGTTATAAATATAAGCAGAGGGAGTGAGGGGAGGGTTTTACTCCTACACAGTTGTAAACTGAAAGCCTTAGCAAATCTGTAATCAAATCAATGTCAACCTCATGCTGCTTTAACAATGTACTCCTCTATTAGGGTATTTCAGACAAGGACTATATAAATACAGTGGATGTCAAGTGGAGTCTTATTTCAATCCACACAACAGCAGCAGCAGCAGCTGACCGGACGGCAGTGTCCTAACCCTACTAGTATGTAGCATATTTTATTTCATTTAATGGCTTTATGAAGTTTTCATGTTTTAAGCCAGGATTAGACCAGGACTCAAACTACATTGGTACAACTTAGGTCTAAATCCAGGACTGTACCACAACTTAACCTTAAAAACAAAAGAACTAAAGAATTTAATCAGAAGAAAACTCTGAACCAAACCAAAACTAATTTAAAAGTCCAAATCCTACTTTTATATAATAAAATGCTGGGTCAGAAATTATAGCCCTAAAACTGTTGTACCCTTTTGGTACACATCTCTTATAATAAATATAACAAACATCATATTTAACTCACTCATAAGATTCAAAACCATGTTTTAAGTAAAAAAAAAGAAAAAAAAAGTATGTCTTGGACACTCGGGTGAAGAGAGGGGCGGAGCTGTCAACTGATCACCACCAGGTGGTGAGATGGATCCGATGGCGGGGGAGAAAGCTGGACAGACTTGGCAGACCCAAACGTACTGTAAGGGTCTGTTGGGAAAGTTTGGCCGAGTCCCCTGTCAGAGAGATCTTCAACTCCCACCTCCGGCAGAGCTTCACCCAGATTGCGAGGGAAACTGGACACATTGAGTCAGAGTGGACCATGTTTCTTCACTTCCATTGTTGACGCGGCCACTCGGAGCTGTGGCCGCAAAGTCTCTGGTGCCTGTCACCGATCCTGTTCATTAACTTTATGGACAGGATTTCTAGGCGCAGCCAGGGGCCGGAGGGAGTCTGGTTTGGGGACCACTGGATCTCGTCTCTGCTTTTTGCAGATGATGTTGTCCTGTTGGCTCCATCAAGCCAGGACCTTCAGTGTGCACTGGGACGGTTTGCAGCCGAGTGTGAAGCAGGGGATGAGGATCAGCACCTCCAAGTCTGTGACCATGGTTCTCAGTCGGAAAAGCGTGGCTTGCCCCCTTCAGGTTGGTGGAGAGCTCCTGCCTCAAGTGGAGGAGTATAAGTATCTTGTTCACGAGTGAGGGAAGGAGGGAGTGTGAGATTGACAGATGGATCGGTGCAGCTTCTGCAGTAATGCGGTCGATGTACCGGTCTGTGGTGTTACAGAAGAAGTATCCCAGATGCTGATTATTTCTATCCATTGGGTATAATCTAAAGAAGGCGTCGTATAGATAACTCTGAGGAAGACGTTAGCACGCAAGCGGAAAAATTGTGAGGCTAATTCTATTCATAGATTATACGCAAAATAAGGGCCGTTTATTTCCCAAGGAGGAAATGTTTGAAGAGACGGTCTAAAATCTTCGCGCAGAAGAATACAGAGACGTCTGAAAAAGCAGAACCTGGCAAAGCGCGCAGGGGTCTGAAGGGAACGAGGCCTGAGAGAAGACAGAGATCTTCATAAGAAAGCACCTAAATTCATGCGATTTTCCAGCTGAGTTTGAGTATATAAAAAAAAAAAAGGAGTAACAGACGAAATACACAAAATAAAACAAAAGAAACAACAAGAACAAAAGAAAAAATTTAGATTAAAGGCCTGCTTTAATAAGGGGTAAAACGCTGTCCAAGTGGACTGGATTAAAATATAGCGTTGTTGACCGTTTTAAAAGTACCTTACCAAAGAGAAGAATGATAAACAGGGGTTTGTTACTGAAGAACAACGGAGATCGTCGCAGCTACAAGAGTTTACCTGCAGGTACCCCGTAAATGAATAGCATGTATTTATGTTCCAGTCTTCTTCAGCAGAGCCGATGTCCCCGTAACAAGCTTATTCTAACAGATCACAGCGGATCTCATACAGAAAAATGTCCGCCGCACAGAGAGGGGTCTGAGGCAGTTTCAGAGTGAGACAGGCCTAAAGCAGAGTCTGGTGAGTCCACCCAACCCCCATTAAACCTTCATCAGATACAGAGGTGCTGGATGTGTGAGCAGTGAGCCACATCCAGAAAGAGAGAGCCTTGTTAACATAACAGCAGGGCAGAAGAGAAATGATTATTCAATCTGTAATGTACTGGACACATGACCACAGGATTCAGAACTAATACAGAAATGGACTAAAATGGAAAGAATACAAAGACTATTTAAAACATCACATGTGCCAAAGACACAGTTACACTGTTCAGTGATTTACAAACAACAAGATAAAATGGACTATGAGAAAATTGTAAAGAAGCAACAGAATGGCAATATGCTTTCTATTACAAGACAAAATAAATATATATTGGAAGGCAAGAAGCTATGGTGGTACCTCTTATTACCCTGTTTGAGACTTGGTTTCTGAACAAGAACTCAACTCCTTATGTTGCAATAGTGGCAGAGGGACTGGAGTCTTGTGCACTTAAACCTAAGTTAACCGCTGTACTGTGCGTAAACGTAAAAGTGAAAAAAAATATTTAAATTCAAGAGTTATATGTCTTAGAAGATCAATCAATATTTAAAAAATATCACTAGGAGCATGTTTGAAGTTGAAGTTGAGTAACTGTAGATTTAAAATGTTCTATGACAGTGAATTTTTTATGGTTTCTGATCTGTTTTTTGATTCTGTCTAATATTCTTCCCTGAATTACAATTGGCTAACAGTAATAGATTTAAGTTCTGTATTTTTCTGACTCACACAACTTTTCTGTTTTACATATGACCGAGATGGAAGAAAAAGAAGTCTGTCTTACAGTCGACTCCCTGAAAGGCCTAAAGTTATCTTCATCAAATTCAACCTGAACGTAGTGAGTACAGAGATCTAGTGTAGATGATCTATAGTCTGACCAAACAGTGATGTGAGTTAGACTCCATCACAGTTTACAAATTTTAGTAAACATAAAATTAGTAAAGAAAGATTAAAAAAAATTGTCAAACTGAGATAGAATATTTAGTCCAAAAGTAAAATTGTGAGAAATGTAGGAAGATTGCTCCGTCCCACTTTGAGGCTGTTACAAAAGCTTCAAATCCACAAACTGTTGGACAAATGTTGACAGTATTATAAATAACAGGTTATAGCTGTGGATTGTAATATTGCTGTATTAATATCTCCATTAAGAACTCTGATAAAAACTGCATGTGATAGTAGGCTTAATACTAATGAATAAAGAGTCAGACAGAGCATTGTCTGCATTAAAAGACAGCATGCAAACAGCTCCAGCGCTAGGAAATCCTGATAATAAAAATGTTCCATCTATAGGCAGCAGAGACAGATGGTTACTCATCAGAAGAACTGATGCACAATACCTCAGTAGTATAAGAAACCAATAGTTTAATATAGTTTAAAATTAGACAATATTGAAAAAGGTTTAACACTATGTTACAGATAATTAGCTTCAGCAATGACTTGTGACATTGTTACTGGAAAACCCCTGTTTTCCAGTAACAATGTATATCACACATCAGTTACATGCATTTCTGGCAAGTCCCAAATTTATCTTAACACAGACTAGAACAATATATGAAGTAATACTTTCAGTTCTGAATGAATAAAACAGCAATGTAAAACAGTTAACCAAGTTAATAAAAGAATGATCAGCCCATTGAGGAAAAGCCATATGACTATTTAAAATCAACAGATAAATCTCTAAAACAGCAAAAACAGATGTACAATTAACCAATTAAAGCAGAGTAATGTTATTAAGTAGATGTATGTGAAAACAAATAATACACAAGTTTAAAAAACTAACATAGCATTGTTTGATGTAAGTGGCTGAGATTAAAGCATCGACTGAGGAGTGAGAAATGTAAAAGGTTTAAAAATGAACATCTCACAATATGGTCTGGTGTATGTTAGGCTTTAGTTTTAATGACAGAAGACACAAGACAGCAACCAATGTTGACAAGTTAAGCCTTGTCCAGAGGAAAAAGGCCTGAATGAAAGAAAAAAACACAGAGAGGTCATAAAAGGTCACTTAGGAAGAGTCTGAGATAAGAGTTATGGGGAGCACTGAGTCATCAAGGAGTTGCAGATTCTCAAGAGAGACCATAAAATAGATTTAAGGATCAAATAATGTTTGAGACAACATCTAACAGAAATACAAAGTTAAATTCCAACAGATTAAAAGGTGCTGAGGAAAAGTCTACAGAAACAACACCTTCTCGGCTGCAGATCGAGTCTGGGAATGGAGTCTTCATCAAAAGTGTTCAAACATCAGGCTGGCTGGGAGAACAGATTAAAAGGAGGCAAATACGATGCCAAGTAATTAAGGGGTGTTAGAAACAAGGAGACGCTCTTAGAGGAAAAAATGAGGAAGAACTGTGAGTGGAACAGAAGTCCAGTTGAGACAGGATAATTAAACAGATTAATAATATTGGTGATTTGTCAATGATTCTTAAAAAAAAGAATCAAAGAGGGGATGTATGTGAAGTTCGATTTTATTAAGCTTAAAAGGTTAGTGGACATAAAATATCAACAGAAGAGAGGGATAATTAGTTAGATTATGATTTAGTGTTGTGACGATATCTCCACAGAGCGACATTAATTTTGCGATAGGCTTCTATATAAGTTTATTTTACTGAATAAAACTCTACAGTAGTAATACAACATCAGATTACAAAGCTCATCTGATATAGATCATAGTGGTGAGTAAAGACTTGTCTGAATCTCCATGGTAACGCTCAGAGAGGGTAATAAGTGAAGCTCAGATAAACTGAATAAATTTGTTTGTATTATTGTTAACAACAGGCTGCTTATGGAATAAATGTAAACAGGGCAAACAAAAGTTTTATTGGGATAAGATCTGTGACAGTCAGACAGAGTCTGTGAGAGCAGCTCAGAGTCATGCTGCTGTTGTCTTGTCAGAACTCTAGTTAGTTTACGTTTGGGTAGTTGTGGACTGGGAAGACTTATCATTTAACTGTATTGTTTAATGGACAAACTGCTTATGACTTTAAACACTTTAATTATGAAAATAATTGGACTGATTTAATTAATGTGGGAGATATGGAAGAGTATACTGGTTTTGAACAAAGTACAGTGCCTTGCGAAAGTATTCGGCCACCTTGAACTTTGCAACATAAAGATATTTTTTTGTGAAGAATCAATTGGATATTTCAAACTTTTTTAACAAATAAAAAACTGAAAAATTGGGCGTGCAAAATTATTCAGCCCCATTACTTTCAGTGCAGCAAACTCTCCAGAAGTTCAGTGAGGATCTCTGAATGATCCAATGTTGACCTAAATGACTAATGATGATAAATGGAATCCACCTGTGTGTAATCAAGTCTCCGTATAAATGCACCTGTACTGTGATAGTCTCAGAGGTCCGTTTAAATCGCAGAGAGCATCATGAAGAACAAGGAACACACCAGGCAGGTCCGAGATACTGTTGTGGAGAAGTTTAAAGCCGGATTTGGATACAAAAAGATTTCCCAAGCTTTAAACATCCCAAGGAGCACTGTGCAAGCGATAATATTGAAATGGAAGGAGTATCAGACCCTGCAAATCTACCAAGACCTGGCCGTCCCTCTAAACTTTCAGCTCATTCAAGGAGAAGACTGATCAGAGATGCAGCCAAGAGGCCCATGATCACTCTGGATGAACTGCAGAGATCTACAGCTGAGGTGGGAGACTCTGTCCATAGGACAACAATGAGTCGTATACTGCACAAATCTGGCCTTTATGGAAGAGTGGCAAGAAAAAAAGCCATTTCTTAAAGATATTCATAAAAAGTGTTGTTTAAAGTTTGCCACAAGCCACCTGGGAGACACACCAAACATGTGGAAGAAGGTGCTCTGGTCAGATGAAACCAAAATCGAACTTTTTGGCAACAATGCAAAACGTTAATTTTGACGTTAAAGCAATACAGCTCATCACCCTGAACACACCATCCCCACTGTCAAACATGGTAGTGGCAGCATCATGGTTTGGGCCTGCTTTTCTTCAGCAGGGACAGGGAAGATGGTTAAAATTGATGCGAAGAAGGATGGAGCCAAATACAGGACCATTCTGGAAGAAAACCTGATGGAGTCTGCAAAAGACCTGAGACTGGGACGGAGATTTGTCTTCCAACAAGACAATGATCCAAAACATAAAGCAAAATCTACAATGGAATGGTTCACAAATAAACATATCCAGGTGTTAGAATGGCCAAGTCAAAGTCCAGACCTGAATCCAATCGAGAATCTGTGGAAAGAACTGAAAACTGCTGTTCACAAATGCTCTCCATCCAACCTCACTGAGCTCGAGCTGTTTTGCAAGGAGGAATGGGCAAAAATTTCAGTCTCTCGATGTGCATAGAGACATACCCCAAGCGACTTACAGCTGTAATCGCAGCAAAAGGTGTCTTAAGTCAAGGGGGCTGAATAATTTTGCACGCCCAATTTTTCAGTTTTTTATTTGTTAAAAAAGTTTGAATTATCCAATAAATTTTGTTGCACTTCATGATTGTGTCCCACTTGTTGTTGATTCTTCACAAAAAATTACAGTTTCATATCTTTATGTTTGAAGCCTGAAATGTGGCAAAAGGTCGCAAAGTTAAAGGGGGCCGAATACTTTCGCAAGGCACTGTAGTGCACTGTATGTGTCTGGGGAAACTCTCCCTTCCTGTGTGATGTCAGCACCCTAAGATTAGCCTTTATGTCGGAAGCCCTGGCCCCCGGTAAACAGTGGACAATGGCTGGCGTCTCAAGTTTAACATTGCGGGTAATGGAGTCCCCTGTCTTTCAGGTCAGTCGCTGCCTCGTTCAGCGTGATTGCACTCGTTGGGACTTTGTACCCAATCTCTGGTTGGGGTCCCATCTGACTTCTCGTCCTGGCTTCCCCTTGCCGTAGCATTTGTGTTGTATCTCATCAATCTTAAGTTGTGATAGCAGTTGCCGCTTGTGGATGTTCGAACACTGAGCTACTAGTTGCTTCAATGTAAGCTTGGATTGTGGGTTTTAAAGTAACCATTCCTCCCACATCCTCTTATTGTAGCCACGCTATAAAGTATTGTTCAAAATAATAGCAGTACAATGTGACTAACCAGAAAAATTTAGGTTTTTAGTATATATTTTATTGCTAAGGCAAACAAGTTACCAGTAGGGGCAGTAGATTCTCAGAAAACAAACAAGACCCAGCATTAATTAATTTTATTTGATTGGAACAGTGCATGGTAATGAGACACAACCACATTAATGTAAACATGCCAGATTGTAGCCTTAAGGTACGTTCACACCAAACGCGAATTAAGCGTTAAGCGCGAGTGATTTACATGTTAAGTCAATGCAAAGACGCGATTAGACGGGCGTGGAAGTCCTGCGGCGCGATTCGCGCGAATGAGGCGGCGCGAATGACGCGATTCGCGCGAATGAGGCGGCGCGAATAGCGCGAATTGAGCGTTTTGACGCGCGAAACGCGTCCAACGCTTCATTCGCGCAAGTTGAAAAATCTGAACTTTTGGAGAAATTCGCGTCGCGTTAACCAATCAGGAGCTTGCTCTAGTAGTGACGTGCTACGAACGGAGGCGGACCGTAGAGGCAGAAATCCAAAACAACAATGGAGGATGAAGTTATCGGGGCAGCCTGTGGGATACGAAACATCTTCGTCATTTTTCAGAGCCAGGAATCTTAAAAGTTCTTGCTCGAAGGAAAGTGAGTGAGGGGGTCGGAAACTCTGGTAAGTTGCAAAAAAACGCCTTTTAATTCTATAGAGTCGTATATATTGAGCCAACTAGCTAGCTAAAGCCTGAGCTAATTTGCCGTACTTTATAACTAGTTTTCCACCGCCGAGTTTATAGAGGATATGTGTTTGTGACTGGTGTAATGTTCAAATGTTAACTTGTATTATAATTTAATAATATAATATGTATATTATATATATTGTCATGACAGAGCTGACTTTTGATGCCAATGAGCCTGGGCACCCCCCCTGCGAAAACCTGCTGCTGCAGCTTCCCCTGCCCCATCCACATCTGCTGCTGTATCCACAGGTGTGTACAGGCAATAAATACATATCATATACAATCATTTACAGTAAGCCCTCATAGCCTCTTACATTCAGATACAAACACAACCCTGGTGGTTTGTTAATGAGTTGATAATGTTTTTCTGCCTTTTTCATGTGTCATTTAATACAGAGCAACCAAAGAGAAGACCCCAGGAGAAGACGTAGTTCAGAAGCTCTCAGAACACATGCTGTAGCTCCAGCTCCAGGTTCAGAGGATCTTCTCTTGAGTCTGGTCCCTTCTCTGCAGAAGTTACTGTCTTGGACTAAACAATTTGTCAAATTTCAAATACATACATTAATCTATGAAAGCAGCACAGTTCTGCTTCATTTGGAACCCAGTGTATAGTTTTTAAAATGATGCAGCTGTCACAGCAGGAAATAAACCAGACTCTCTCTGTTCTCCTCTCCTTCACTTTAGGATTCTTTTATTCCTGCTCAGAAATAGTGCATTAAGTTTTGTGTATAGTTTCATAATTCCATTTTTTAAAATAAATGTTTTATATAATGACCAAAGGTTTTGATGTGTTTGTCACAAACATTTCAATATTTCAGACAGATTTATTTAGAATAAATAGAAGAAAGTTTATAATGTTCAGTATTTAAGACTAGCTTACTTATGGTAAACACTTGTTCATTTTTATTATATTCTATTGCAAACACATCTACAATAGTACAGTAAGAAAACAGTTATTTATGATTGGACCAGTGTTGTATTAATGAGAAACAAGCCATGAGTCATAGATTCTTTTTGGAGGCTGCCTCCATTTATTAAAGAAATAAAAACAAATAAGAGATACAACACACTGTTATAAATACAATTCTAAATACGATTTTAAAGACATAATACTATATTGACTGTAGGGCTGATAACTGTGTTCAGAAGACTGTAGTTGTCCACATATTAATTACTCATAATCACATCAAATATTGACTGGAGACAGATGGACAGACTTGAATAGAGCGTCAGTAGTTGCTGTCCTGCGGAAATCCTCGCACAGACCGGGACAACAGGTCATCGAACTGGGGCCGGGTCAGTGGGAAGTACCGCTGAAAGCGGCCGTCATCCAGGCGCAGCTCCTGGAGAAGTTTGTGAAACTTACGGAGCTGGGTCCGCCTCTGAAGCATCCGATGGACCCCGCACAGCGCCAGCGGGTTCACGCCGTTTTCAGTCCTCCAAAGTAAATAGAGCACTGCTACTTTATCGATAAAATCCATCTCAACCATTCTTCAACAAGACCGGAAGACAACCCGCCTGGCAGAAGCCCCTCCTATGACGCGAATTCGCGTCTGTTGTTGAATTTCACGCGCGAATGAAGCGAGTAAACTCAAAATGTTCAAGCGTACAACTACGCGCGAATAGCGCGATTTTTTCGCGCAATTCGCGTTTGGTGTGAACGCTGCTTTAGATTAATTTCCATCTGTTGTCCCAACATTCTCACACATTCATACACCAGTGCTGTGTCACTGGAGGCAAGTGTCTTGCCCAAGGACACAACGACAGTACTGTGGGGAGAGTGGGAATCGAACATGCCAACCTTCCGGTTATAGGACAACAGCTCTACCACTGAGCCACTGCGCCCCCATTTATTATATGCACGCTCTTGCATTTGGCTAGTTAGTTGAAAGGGCTGTGTGGCAGTGTGGCATTCAGTCACACTCAGTGACTGAATTCAGTCATTAATTTTGTGAAAAAACAGGTGTGAATCAGGTGGCCCCTATTTAAGGATGAAGCCACCAGCACTTGTTGAACATGCATTTTAAAGTCTGAGAAAAATGGGTTGTTTAAGACATTGTTCAGAAGAACAGCGTACTTTGATTAAAAAGTTGATTGGAGTAGTGGAAAACCTACAACCACACAATTATATTTTATTGTGATTGTTACTAATGTACACCACAGGCGTTGGGTCACTATTTACCCTAGGTTCAATTCCCGACAGAGCTTAGTGTTATTTAGCTCAATAAAACATGAAATTGAAATGAGATCACATTTGTTGGTCTATACTGAACAGCCACTATTCAATTTAGGCTATGGGCTATTTAGACTTGTTTGTGATTCATAGCACAACATGGCTAAATACTAGAGCAGAGTACTTATCAGATGTGCCAAATAAAAAACCATGGTCTTCAATATGAGTTTATATTTATTTTATATGTTATTGTGTCAGTTTGAAACCCTAAAACCATGAAGTGTAGTGAAAGAGCAATGTGCATGGACAGTCAAATTCCAAAAAATCCATGAACCAATAAATGGCACGTCTCGATTGCACTTTATTGACCACTAGATGTCCTACTCAACCACTTTGTCATTGAAGCCTTGAGTAATGAACCTTTTTTTTTTAAACTGTGTTGAAGCTTCAACAAAGTCTCATACACCCATCACTATTTACAGCAACAATAATTGTTTAGCAAAGCCACATCATTTATTGATTTCTTTGCATGTTGCTTTACTGACCTCTAGTGACAAGGCAGGGTAAACAAATCTAGAGACGCCTTCTGCTTTTGTCAGTAATGTGTCTCTTTGTAACCATACATTTAGTATTATATTGTTTTTTTTTAACCTAGGAAGGAAATTTGCCTTTTCTCTTTCTGCAACATATTTTGTAATATGTATTCCTAAATATTTTACATATTTTTTTTTACTGTAATACCATTAATTGACCTATAAGCACAATCATATAAACTTAGATTGATGCTGATTAGAATTTATGAATTTGTTCTATAACTTTTCCAAACTAATATTTGTCTTTTAAAAATAGGGCTGTGCCATCTGCCAATTGTGTGATTTTTATTTCTCTTTGGAAGATGTTAATTTCAATAATATTTTGATCGTTTTTAATGTATATTGATAGAACTTCTACAGCCAACAGAAAAGAAGATATTGGGCATCCCTGGCGGACCAAATGTAAGACAGCAAATCTAGATGTTGTGTATGGCTATAACATAACACAACTATTTATAATTTTGTACAACATTTTAATGTTTAATGTCAATTTTACCACAAATTCTAAATATTCCAATGTTCAAAATAAGTAGTGATGTTCTATGTAATTAAATGCTTTATAAAAATCAAGAAACAAAATTAAGGCGTTAGTAAATTTTTTAGAAAAAATCTAATTGTATCTAAAAATAACCTGATGTTTGAACTAATATGTCAATTTTTCCTTAAACTTGTTTGTGTCTTACTAATTATTTGAAAGACTGCTTTTTAAGGCGTTTAGCTAATATTAGAGCCAATGTTTTATAGTCTGCATTTAACAGTATAATTGGTTGCCAATTTTCTGTGCTTATTGGGTTTAGGAATTAAACATATAAGACCTTGTTTCATTGTAGTTGACATTTCCTCCATCGAAACACAAAGCTGGAACGCTTCAACTAAAGAGTTTTCAATTACATCCCAACGTAAAAGTCTGCTGGTAGCCCATCACACCCTGGAGATTTTATTTTTTAGCTTTTTAGTTTCTTGTAATTCTGATTTTTTAATTGATTGTTCACAGTGTAATCTACAGCTCTGGAAAGAAATAAGAGACCACTGCAAAACTATGGTTTTCTCTGGTTTTACTATTTATAGTTTGGGTAAAATTAACATTTTTGTTTTATTCTATAAACTACTGACAACATTTTTTTTGAAATTCCAAATAAAAATAATTGTAATTTATAGCATTAATTTGCAAGAGGACAGTGATGACCACAGACGTGTTTTTAAAAAAATACTTTTTCTTATTAAATAAGATTTGGTTCAGGTGATCACCTCATCAGCACCTTATTCAGTAGAATGAGGTGTGCCTGTGTTGGGATTCAACAGACAATTGGAATGGCTTTCATACTTGTAGAGATGCTGATTGCTAGAAAAAATATTGCAGTGGATGGATCACAAACTTCAGGTTTAAAAGTAGAGTTATGTATATTTTTATAAAAGGATTCAACATACAGTATTGTTCAAAATAATAGCAGTACAATGTGACTAACCAGAATAATCCAGGTTTTTAGTATATTTTTTTATTGCCAAGTGGCACACAAGTTACCAGTAGGTGCAGTAGATTCTCAGAAAACAAACAAGACCCAGCATTCATAATATGCACGCTCTTAAAGCTGTGCAATTGGGCAATTAGTTGAAAAGGGTGTGTTAAAAAAAAATAGCAGTGTCTGCCGTTGACTGTACAAACTCAAAACCATTTTGTACAAACGTTTTTATTTCTAGGATTCAGATGAATAGCAATCCTGTGAATCATTAAACTAATATTTAGTTGTATTTTTTAAAACTGCTTCACATCTGTGTGCACCAACTTGTGGCACCTCTCAGTTATTCCACTCCATGATTATTTATCAACATTCCACAATTAATTTACATTTCCTGTTTTTGCTTCAGAAACAGCTTCTCGATTGGATTAAGGTCCGGCGATTGAGCCACTCCATAACATTAATTTTGTTGGTTTGGAACAAAGACTTTGCTTGTTTACTCGTGTGTTTGGGGTCATTGTCTTGTTGAAACAAACATTTCAAGAGCATGTCCTCTTCAGCATTAGTCAACATGACCTCTTCAAGTATTTTTTACAAATGCAAACTGATCCATGATTCTTGGTATGTGATAAATAGGCCCAACACCATAGTAGGAGTCATCCGTTTTCTTCCACGTCTCTCTGGTTTTGCTCTCTATTTTAAGACATTGGAGATCATTTTAGCTGAACAGAGAGTTTTTCTCTTTATGTTCCAACCATTTACTTCGAGATCTTATGAAGGCACCTTAAGCCATTTCCTCATAAGTTTGAACAATTTCTTCTTTTAAACGTTTCAACTCAATTTCATCCTCCACCTCTAAGTTTTAGGTTTTGCTTCTTTTGATTGCTTTTCCTCTAATCTTAAACTTAAAATATTCCCATCTCTGAATGGGGCTGTGGTCATGCTGGTTAAAAATATTTATACTCAACTCTGTAACACATAATTGAAATATAGTGTCCTTTAACAAATCTTTTTTTTTTTAAAGCAGTGCTTTTCAACCTAGTAGGCCCTCAAAGCGCTTTACATTGAGGTTCCATTCATCAGTGTTACAGCTGGAACACCACTGGAGGCAAGGTGGGTCAAGTGTGTTGCCCAAGAACACAACAATGACTGTATGAACTGTGGGGTGAGCGGGAATCGAACCGCTCATCTTTCGGTTGAAGGACGACCGCGCTACCACTGAGCCACTGCACCAGTCAATTTCAAACGGATCCTATTATCATTTACTTGTGAGATGTAACGTGATCAGACAATGGTGCATGACTATGGCATATTTATTTGACAAACTGAACGCACTCTGGGGATATTAACCACAAGTCTATTCTTGAGCAAAGAGGTCTGTCAGAATTAAACCAGGTGTACTCTTTAGTATTCAGTATTAGTATTAGTATTCAGGAGTCACCCATACGTCTATCAAACCTATTTGTTTCAATCTGGAGGCCGAACACTGTTTTAGGAGGAGCTCTGTAATTAAAATTGCATTTTGAGTTTTATTTTTCGTTTTGCTCATTGTTTTAAATTGGTTAACCAGTGTTTTAGCCAATGTTGTGCTATTAAAGTTGTATAGTTAAAATAACAGCCCATCCAGGCTTTGAGGCAGTAACATTAAACCCCTGTGTTACAGGTTCTAACACTTGTTTTGCAGTGTTACACTTAGGAAAGTGTTTTTATAAATAATTTTGCTTTCACTTTTGGCCACACGTAGCAACACCACGACAGCCCTCATTAGCACATTAAGTTGCGTTCACATCAAACGCAAATGAAGCGTTAACCAATTAACCAATCAGGAGCTTGCTCTAGTAGCGACGCGGTTATGATCTAACAGCGGAGGCGGACCATAGAGACAGAAATCCTAAACTACAATGGAGGACAAATTAATCATAAATATGTTGTGTTAATCTTTAATATTGTCATGACAGAGCTGAATGGTTCTTTGGATGGCAGTGAGCAGTGGTGGACAGTAACGAAGTAAATGTAATTTGTTACTGTACTTAAGTAGTTTTTTCCAGTATCTGTACTTTACTAAGTATTTCCATTCGGTGATACTTTTTACTTCAACTAGTCAGTTAAAACCCAGCACCGTATACAAAGCGAAGGATAGCTTTTTGAAGAAAAGGAATTGATAGAAAGGAAGTAGAATTTAGCGTTTGTCAATCAGGTGTTGACGGAGGAGATGTGTTTTCAGGCGTTTTTTAAAGATGGCTACAGAATCTGCTGATCTTGTAACAGCAGGTAGATCATTCCACCAATGTGGAGCAGATCCAGAGAAGGTACGTGAGAGTAATTTTTTACCTTTTTGGGATGTACCACCAGACCAGTGAATGGTGGTCTTGTAAGCCAAGAGCATAGCTTTGAACTTGATGCGGGTGTCAACCGGGATCCAGTGTAACCTAATGAATAGAGGAGTTACGTGCGCTCTCTTTGGTTCATTAAAGACCACTCTTGCCGCTGCATTCTGGATCATCTGCAGAGGTATGTTTGTGCAGGCAGGGAGTCCAGCCAGTAGGGCATTGCAATAATCCAGTTTGGACAAGACAAGAGCCTGGACTAGGATTTGCATTGAGTGTTCAGATAAGAAAGGTCAAATTTTCCCTAATGTTGTAGAGAATGAATCTACAGGGCCGTGTGGTGCTGGCATTATTACTTGTAAAGTTTAGTTGATCAACAATTGCCACTCCCAGATTTCTGGCAGTGCTGGATGGTGTAATGGTTGATGGGTCTAGTTAAATGGAGAGGTTGCGGTGGGTCTTTGGGTTGGCCGGAATCACAAGCAGTTCTGTTTTTGCAAGGTTAAGCTGCAGGTGATGGCCCTTCATCCAAAGTGAGATGTCACCCAGGCATGCCGGCATGCGAGTAGAGACCGCCGGATTGTCAGGTTGAAATGACAAGTGGAGTTGAGTGTCATTCACATACCAGTGATAGGAAAAGACATGTTTTCTGAACGATAGAACCCACTGAGCCCTGTGGCACCCCTGTATTGAGATGTTGGGACTCAGAGACCTCGTTTCTCCAGGATACTCTGAATGACCTATCCGAGAGGTAAGACTTGAACCATTGCAACGCAATTCCAGAGACACCCATCAGCAGTAAGATGAGTACAGATGACTTGGATGTTGCCTTTGCCAGTCTCAGAGCTTCGATGACTGAGAGCAGTGCAGTTTTGTTGGAATGTCCTCTCTTGAACCCAAACTGGTTGCGGTCCAGGAGGTTGTTCTGTGTGAGAAAGGAGGAGGTTAAACACAACTCGCTCTAGAGCTTTGGCAATGAAGGGAAGGAGGGAAACCGGTCTGTAGTTTTCTAACAGTGTAGGGTTGAGAGTGGGTTTCTTCAGTAGTGGTGTGATGCGGGCCTCTTTGAAAGCTGTGGGGAATGACCCAGTGGAGAGAGATGAGTTGACGATGTGGGTCAGAGCAGGCACGACAGATGGAGAGATGGCCTGAAGGAGATGTGTGAGGATGGGATCCAGCAGGCAGGTTGTAGAATGGTTAGAACCAATGACCTTGGAAACATCTGCTTCACTTAGATGAGAAAGAGGGGCGCAAACACATATCATGGGTGTGGACGATTTCGACATGAAGGTTTCTCTGACCCGGATGGCCTCTCTGGCAGAGTTGTTGGTTGCAACCCGACCCAGGCTTGGCAACGAAACCTCTGCACCTTGCACCATCCCCCTCGCAGCAGGTGCCTCCGCAGATATCCTCATTAAGTTGTGGAGAATTCATGTTGCCTTCACACATCTCTCCGCAACATCAGAGTGGACATCTATAAATCCTCCACTATGAGGACAGGATCCCAAAGGCATCCTCCACCACCCGCCTGGCTCTGGAGAGACGGTATTTAAAGACCCATCTTTCGTGGGGAAGAGTGAACCCGGGAAATGGCCTCATGAGGTATTTCCTGAGGGGAATGGCCACAAAGACATGGGGCTGGGGTCATCTGTGGTCAGCTTCAGGTAGAGGACATCATGTGGCAGATGGAGGGTGCCTGACTGAAGGCTGAGTTGGCCAGAGTCTTACCATCACTTGTCCGTCCATAACGCCCAACATCAATCAGCCTGAAGCAGTACCTTGCATCCACAACAGCGAAAGAGAACCAAGGAAATAGTTCTCTTGTAGTTGTGAAAAGGAGAAAATAAAAAATAAATCATGTTATAAATGCAGATAGCAATTCTATATTAGCACATATAAAACTAAAATACTGGTGTTTGTGACATCTTCATTTTATTCTCTCTCAAGTGATTGATTGGTGTCTGGACTTTTATTATTACAATATATCTGAATTATTCAATATTATAATATAGCAGTTAGCTGCATAATTACAGCCCCTTTTTGATTGTTAATTGACTAAAGTTAATTGACATTTTATTGAAGTAGATAACTATGTTCAGAAGAGAGTATCTGTGGAGGTTCTCAATCATAAATTATTTATAGGCTAATCACATTGAATATTTAATGATTTACTGACCTTAAACAGATGGAAAGGCGCTCTGCAGATGGAATAGAGCGCCTGTAGTTGGTGTCCTGGAGGGAAATCCGCACACCGACGCGGGACAATCCATCCATCCATCTTCTACCGCTTATCCGGTGCTGGGTTGCGGGGGCAGCACTCCTCACCCTTTCTGTAAAGGTGCGTCCAGCCACCCTTGTTCGAGAGCTTTGCCTTGCAGCTCAGCTCCTTCTTTACCACAACAGACCAGTGCACCGATCCGTCTGTCAATCTCACGCTCCTTTCTTCCCTCACTTGTGAACAATATCCCAAGATATTTTAACTCCTCCACTTGAGGGTAGGAGCTCTCCACCAACCTGAAGGGGGGCAGCCACCCTTTTCCGACTGAGAACCATGGTCTCAGACTTAGAGGACAAACAAACAGGACAACATCATCTGCAAAAAGCAGATACAAGATTCTGTGGTCCCCAAACCAGACTCCCTCCGGCCCCTGGCTGCGCCTAGAAATCCTGTCCATAAAGATAATGAACAGGACCGGTAACAAAGGGCAGCCCTGCTGAAGTCCAACATGCACCGGGAACAGGTCTGACTTACTGCCGGCAATGCAAACCAAGCTCCTGCTCCGATCATACAGGGACTGAACAGCCCTTATCAAAGGGTCCCGGACCCCATACTCCCAAAGCACCCCCCACAGGGCACTACGAGGGACACAGTCAAATGTCTTCTCCAGGCACAGAAAGCACATGTGAACTGGTTGGGCAAACTCCCATAAACCCTCCAGCACCCTGGAGAGGGTATAGAGCTGGTCCAGTGTTCCACGACCGGGACGAAAACCACATTGTTCCTCATGAATCCCCGGTTCGACTATCTGCCGCATTCTCCTCTCCAGTACCCTGGCATAGACTTTCCCGGGGAGAATGAGGAGTGTGATCGCTCTGTAGTGGAACACAGAGCCTCCGCTCCAACTTCTTGAAAAGAGGGACCTTTCCAGCACCCCTCCCAGAGACTCCAAGAAGGCCGGGTTCACTGCACTGCCATTTGGCCCGTAAGCACAAAAGAGAGTAAGAGACCAAGCGTCGACCCGAAGACACAGGGAAGTGACCCTCTCATTCACCGGGGTAAACTTCAACACATGGCGGCTGAGCCGGGGGGCAATGAGCAAGCCCACACCACCCCGCCGCCTCTCACTGTAGGCAACTCCAGAGTAGTTGCCTACTAGTTGGGTTCCAGAGCCTGAGCTGTGCATGGAGGTGAGCCCGACAATCTCAAGTCGGTATTTCTCAACCTCTTGCACAAGCTCAGGCTCCTTCCCCACCAGCAAGATGATATTCCATGTCCCTAGAGCCAGATTCTGTGTCCGGGGATTGGGCCTTCGACCGGGGATTGGGCCCCCGCCTTCGACTGCCACCCAATTCACATACGGTTTCTCCTGCAGGTGGTGCAGGTCCTCCTGCACGAGAGGTTGACCCCACGTCGCTCCTTCATGGTAAGCCCGGCCCGGTCAGCAGGCGCTTGCATACGAGCCCCAACCCCGGGCCTGGCTCCAGGCTGGGGCCCGGTTGCGCCATACCGGGCGACGTAACGGTCCTTGAATTTTTTTAATATCCAAGGGTTCTGAAAAATAGACCATTTTCAGACTGACTGCAAAAAAACATCTTTTGACATAAAGTTGGCTAAACTTCTTGCTGCAGGTTTTTATTTACTTACTTTTTTCTTCTCCTGTTCTGTTCATGTTGAAAAGGTCTTCCATATTGAAACTGGCAGCATTAGAACGCCACTTGTTAAATTCTCTAATTTTACAATGTTATGCTTATCTTTGGAAACATACATGTATATTAAAGAATGAACAACAAAATGTAGGAAAATAAATTTTAATTCCTCCACTGGGGTAGACAAATCTGAATTGTATCTAAAAAATATATAAAATGACCGTATATATAAACTCAGTAATGAGAAAAAGTCCTTTAGCAGAAAATGAGGAAACTAAATCCTAAAATCAGATACGGGACAACATAGAAGACTACAGGTTCCATAATCATCCCAGAGGTATCAAGCAAACAGCCATCCAGCATTGATTAGTTTACTAGGCCAACAGCATGGTGGAGTTGGCATTTAATAGTACTAATACTAATAATATACTAATACTAATACTAATATAACTTTACCAAACTTTAATTTGAAAAGTTTAGTTTCTTTGCAAAGAAAATCTTAGTAGCTGTAATATACCGGCCACCATCATACCCTATGGTTCTTTTTAAACAGAATTTCAATCATCTACATTGGCTTGATTTGCAGAGTGACACTGTAGCTCTGATAGATTTGAATGATGACATGAAGTCTTCAAATGTTTGCAATTTTATAACAATAAAAGGACAATATGTCCCATCTACAACAACTGAGTGTGGGACATTAATTGACCATTTCTATTTAAAATCTACACAATTAGAGTTACGTTTTGCACATGTTTAGTCACAGCATGATTTCAAATGGACAGCTGCAGCTCATCCACTTGTGTATGACCTTATTTTCTGGGAATTGGGTGGTTGTGATTTGTGTTTTTTGTATCTTATGGTTTGGGTATTTGTTTGTGGCTTTTAAATGTTAAGAAAATAGCTATGTACTGTTTTGTACACACACACACACACACACACACACACACACACACACACACACACACACACACACACACACACACACACACACACACACACACACACACACACACACAATAGGGTGTTTTCACTGGCTTGGATTCTTTTAATAATTATTTTAACACACTCACACATTCACACTGTTTCTCCAAGCATTTCTCTGTCCTGTTTGTCTTTCTACATCAGAGGTTTTAAGTACTTAAGTAAATGTACTTCGTTACTGTACTTAAGTATTTTTTTGGCTACTTGGTACTTGTACTGAGTATCAAAAATTTAAGCAACTTTTACTCTCTACTCATTTTTGATTGAATACTTGTACTCTTTACTCCACTACATTTGAACTGACACTTAGCGTTACTCGCTACATTGTGTTTGTCCACGTCAAGTCAACTTTGTCTGCCCTGGCTACAGTAGGCGCCCTCATTGGATTGGAATATCGCGAGTGGGCGTGGCTGGTGGGGCGCCGTGTCACAGTACACACACAGTTGTCTTTGAAAGATGGATAAAGCAAAAAAGCTGTCAGGGGAAACAAACAGAAAAAGAAAGAGGGAAAAGGAGATGGATTTAAGGTGTGACGTCTGTGTTTGGAGGCTTGCATTATTCATGTTAACAGACTAGCTAGCATTTGCTAACACTGGAAATATAGCAGCCAAATGGGGTTTAAATTAATGCTAGCTTAATGTGCAAAACCGAAGTTACTGAGCTAAAAACTGGAAAATATAAGGCAGCATGCCATGTACAATAAATTACAATCATTTGGAAAACAACTAATGCAATATCTCTGGTTTACCAAGATATCATGCTAAGATTTGCTCCAAACTTGGAGGCTTAATATTAACAGACTGGTTAGTGTTTGCTAACTTTATTAATTAAGTAAATGTTGCTACAAGCTACATTTAGATTTTGGTTAAACCTTATGGTACCAATCCTATGCATGACATATCTCAATTTTATTAAGGTAAAATACTGGTAAATATATGGTAGCATGCACAATAAATGACTTGAAGCTGAAAAACCTAACTTATGGAATAAGTCTGGTTTACCATGGAATCATTAATAGATTTTGTTTAAGCATTAGCTGTTGATGTTAGCTGTGCTGTCAGACATACAGGCTATAGTTACATCTGTTGGGTCTAATTACAGGCTCACATCTCTTTCTCTCAACTGTGTATTTTTTGTTGCTTTCCTGAAATGGTAGATGATAATTTTTTGTAAGACCTTTATTGATATATATTAAAGTTAAACCTCAGAAAGGTAGTAAATGAGTATCCTATAACTGACTAGCTTTTATTTAATCAACAGGTTAATCAACCTGAAGAAACCTCCTCAAACCTAAATCTTGGGTCATTATTTATTTCTGTAAAACTGCAAAGCTTTCTAAGGATGAGTGAGAAATAACTAACCAATTTACCACTAAATTTGGTCGCAAAAAATATATCAATATATCTTAAATAGGTGTAAGTATAAAATAGCAGTGAAATACTAAAATGTATTGATTGGTAGGTGAATGGTATTACTTGATTTGTCCATTAGGGATTTTATTCGATTGGGTCAAAATAAAAAAAGTCAAGCCATCCCAAAAAAAGAGCAAATCCCATCATTTACAGCACAGTGTCTGGAGTTAAAATAAAAACACAATTGCAGGTAGGGCTGGGTTGTCATAGGCTTTTACGTTCATGCCTCCGAAAAACTATATTTCAAAGTTGCATTCAAAATTTGTAGGGAGCGCTGTAGAGCCATTTCAAAACATAGCCATTATTTTGGTTCATCAGTGTGTTTAGGGCGTCATTGTGTCAAACACTTAGGTTTGTATAGAACCTCCAAAAAAAATTATTGAATTTTGAGCAGTTTGGTGAGTTTTCAAGCATGTTCAGAAGGTCAATTTAGTGCTTCCAGGTGAAGACATAATAATAATGTCACCTCGCTGGCGGGGAAGGAGCCTGAGCTTGTGCGGGAGGTTTAGAGATACTGACTAGAGATAGTTGGGCTCACCTCCATGCACAGCTTGGGCCCTGGAACCCAAATCCTCGAGAGAGGCTGGACTCTCCACTAATTTGAAGTTGCCTGCGGTGAGAGACGGCGGGCTGGTGTGGGCTTGCTTATTGCCCCCCGGCTCACCTGCCATGTGTTGGAGTTCACCCCGGTGAACAAGAGGGTCGCTTCCCTGCGCCTTCAGGTCGGGGATAGGTCTCTCACTGTTATTTGTGCTTACAGGCCAAATGGCAGTGCAGAGTACCCGGCCTTCTGGGAGTCTCTGGGAGAGGTGCTAGAAAGTGCCCCGACCAGGGACTCTGTCGTTCTACACCGTTCGGTGCTTGTCGTGGCGGCAATCCCCGAACTCGGTGGTGGACACACTGGAAGTAAGGGATGTCGTCAAGCTAAAGAAGGAGACCTATCGAGGCTGGCTGGCTTGTGGGACTCCTGAGGCAGCTGATGGGTATCGGCAGGCCAAGCGGGCTGCAGCCCTGGTGGTTGTGGAGGCAAAAACACGGGTCTGGGATGAGTTTGGTGAGGCCATGGACAAGGACTATCGGTAAATTCTGGCAAACCGTCTGATCCTCAGTGCCCTGCCAACACTGTTTACAGTGGAGGTGGAAATCTGCAGACTTCAACTGCGGACATTGTTGGACGGTGGAAGGAATACTTCGAGGATCTCCTCAACCCCACTGACATGTCTTCCATTGAGGAAGCAGGGGCCGAGGGTTCACAGGTGGACTCGTCCATCACCCAAGCTGAAGTCACTGAGGTAGTTGGGAAGCTCCTCAGTGGTGCTCCAGTGGTGGATGAGATACGCCCTGAGTACCTCAAGTCTCTGGATGTTGTGGGGCTGTCTTGGCTGACACGCCTCTGCAAATTCGCGTGGCTTTTTGGGACAGTACCTCTGGACTGGCAGACCGGGGCGGTGGTCCCTCTTTTCAAGAAGGGGGACCAAAGAGTGTGTTCCAACTACAGAGGGATCACACTCCTCAGCCTCCCCGGGAAGGTCTATACCAGGGTACTGGAGAGGAGAATGCAGACGATAGTCGAACCTCAGGTTCAGGAGGAACAATGCAGTTTTTGTCCTGGTCGTGGAACACTGGAGAAGGCATTTGACTGTGTTGCTTGTGGCACCCAGTGGGGGGTGCTCTGGGAGTAAGGGTTCTAGGGCCCTCTGCCAAGGGCTGTCCGGTCCGTGTATGGGGCGGCAGTAGCTCAGTGGGGCGGCAGTAGCTCAGTGGGTAGAGCGGTCGTCTTTCAACCGGAAGGTAGGCGGTTCGATTCCCGCTCTCCCCACAGTTCATACTGTCGTTGTGTCCTTGGGCAAGACACTCACCTCCAGTGACTGTAACACTGGTAATGTAATGTAAGTCGCTTTGGATAAAAGCGTCTGCTAAATGAATAAATGTAAATGTAAATGTAAATGTATGACCAGAGCAGGAGCTTGGTTTGCATTGCCGGCAGTAGGTCAGACCTGTTCCCTGTGAATGGCATTATCTTTATCTCATTATTTTTATTGACAGGAGGGGGAGGGGGGTCGGAAGGAGTCTGGTTTGGTGACCACAAGATCTCGTCTTTGCTTTTTGCAGATAATGTTGTCCTGTTGGCTCCATCAAGCCAGGACCTTCAGGTTAGGTTGCCAGCTGAGTTGGAAGCGGCTGGAATGAGAATCAGCACCTCCAAGTGGGAGGCCATGGTTCTCAGTTGAAAAAGGGTGGTTCGTCCCCTTCAGGTTAGTGGAGAGATCCTGGAGGAGTTCAAGTATCTTGGAGTTTCGCTTTGTAGAGTTTCCTCCACAGGGTCGCCGGGTGCTCTATTAGAGATAGGGTGAGGAGCTCGGTCACTCGGGAAGGAGCTCAGAGTAAAGCCGTTGCTCCTTCACATTGAGAGGAGCCAGCTGAGGTGGCTTGAGCATCTGTTCCGGATGCCCACTGGCATGTTCCACTGTGGAAAGACCTAGGACACGCTAGTCGGACTATTTTTCTTGGCTGGCATGGGAATGCCATGGTATCCCTCTGGAAGAACTGGAAGAAGTGTCTGGGGATTGGGATGTCTGGGCATCTCTGCTTAGACTGCTGCACCCACGACCCAGACACGGATTCAACAGAACGGATGTTTGTGCCAAATTTGAGTTTGAGTTGGTGGTGTGGATCAGTGAGTTGGTGTCCCGCTCGCTCTTAGCCTATAGCTTGACGATATCCATGTAGAGGAGGTGACTAATGGCTATGGATACCATTCCTGAGTCGGTATCATTAGCCAATCTGGTTGATTATTTTGGCTGAGGGGGTTCAGACCTATGCAGAACAACAGTGGGACTAGAGCATCTCCATAGTATATTCCACATTTGATGGACACTTGAGCAAGTGGCTTGCCATTTTATTTATTTATTTATTTATTTATTTGGAACCCCATTAGCTTCCACGAGTGGTCGCTAATCTTCCTGGGGTCCATTTTACAATATCAAAACATATTATACACAATCACTTTACACTTTTTACAATATATTATCAAAATAATAAATACACATCAATATGAGTCATTACACTTAGTTTTCATTACAAATCATACATTTTACCATCTTTTTAAAATAAGATATGTTGCTTATTTGTCTTATACACATTGACAGTTGATTCCAAGCTACTGAGGATCTAAATAGTACAGTTCTTCTCATACAATTTGACTGTGCAAAAGGAACAACTAAATCACCAGAGCTGACCTGCCGAGTCATATGTTTGTGGCAATACCCACTGAACAACAATTTATCCACAAAAAATCTGGGGTTGTTTTTATAGATGGCATTATGCATGTAGCACAGAAGACTTATCTTTAATTTATCCTGTACCTTCAACCATACTAATATAGTGTGCATCTCATTCACACCAGTCCTGTACGAACAACCAAGAGCAACTCTGGCAGCTCTATTCTGAGCAAGTTGAAGTTTTTTCAATTGCTCCTGTGTAGCACTGGACCAAATAACTGAGCAGTACTCCAGGTGTGACAAGACCAAAGATTGGACGACTGTTCTTATGATTGAGGGTGGACAAAACGGCACACACTTCCTAGCTAAAGCAATGCCTCTGCCCATCCTAGAAACAATGTGATTTATCTGATCTGAAAGTTGTATCAATAGTCAAATTTAGGTTACAAGGTTTATTTAACAAATGTTTAGTACCAAAAACAATATATTTGGTTTTGGAAATATTTAGAACTAATTTGTTCAAATTAACCCAATTGATAATCAAATTTAATTGGTTTTGAAGGTTCATACTTAGATCAGTTATTGATGGAGATGCACAAAATAAACTTACATCATCTGCATATAGCACAACTTCTACATTTCTAACAACATGGGCAAATCATTAACAAAAATTGAAAATAAGAGTGGACCCAAACAGCTGCCCTGTGGAATACCGTCTGATATACACTTACTATCAGAAAAACTGCCATTAAAAAATACTTGCAGAGTTCTTCCATAGAGATAACTCCTTATCAGAGAAGCAGACAATTGTGAGAATCAGTGTTAATTTCGTTGACGAAATATTTTCGTCATTATTTTAAATCACGAATATTTTTGCGGACACGAAAGCGAAAACTAAAAGGAAGTCACTGATGGAGACTAAAACTATAACTAAATTGATTGACATTATCGTCAACAAATAAAGGACGAGACGAAAATAGACTGTGACAAAAATCCAATTAGCAGACGGGAGAGATGAACAAAAGAACCAATCCGCAAAACGGAACAGGCGAACACACTCCGGTACAGTAGGTGGCGGTATGCATCGAAAAATTGGTTGCGACCGCCATTAATACTAGAGAAGAAGAAGAACGAAACTGCATGAGAAGAAGAGAACCAATCAGAGACTGACTTATTTGACTGAGCTCCCGGGAAGACGGCATTCAAAGAGCGACAAAATGTCACAGGTGACCTAACCAGGAAAGCGTAACAGAGCAAAAGTCACTTTAGCACGAAGTGCTTTCTTGAAAATCAATAGAGGTAAATAAGTGTTACTATTCTGTGGTTGAGGTTGGTTGTAAGCTTTAAGGTCCTGGACCTAACTTTATTTTTCTTTTATTGATAGTGAATTGGCAGCTAGTTATTGTTTACATTACCATGACAGTGTTTGTTGCTGCATAAAAGCTTTTGAATTGAAATAAAGACACCGTTGTGTTGACATAAAGTTGAATTTGTGTTTTATATATTTTGGTTAAGTTTATTTTCTATACCAAACTTAAAAAATATTGTAAAAAATTGTCTAGTAAATCTGTTATTGATTTTAGTCTTATTTTAGTTGACTAAAATAACAAGCAATTTTAGTCGACTAAAATACCAAGCAATTTTAGTCGACTAAAATAGGACTAAAATTAAAACAAATCAGATGACTAAAACTTGACTAAAACTAAAAAGAATTATAGTCAAAAGACTAAGACTAAAACTAAATTAAAATTTTGTGTCAAAATTAACACTGGTGAGAATCCATAATACTTGAGCTTTGACAACAGAATATCATGGTCAATTACATCAAATGCAGCTGTAAAATCTAAAAGTACTGCACCAACAAGTCTTTTATCCTCCATATATGTAAGCCACTGATCAACCATATGCACTAATGCAGTACTAGTTGAATGGCCTGGTCTATAGGCATGCTGTGAACTCGTTAGCAGTTCATTTAATGTAAAGTACTCTAGCATTTGATTAAAAAGTAACCTTTCAAATATTTTGCTTAATACAGGAAGAATATGAATTGGTCTGCAATTAGAAGGAGTAAACCCTGCCTTGTCATCTTTAAGTATAGGCACGATTTTAGACTGTTTCCATAGCTTTGGAAACACTCCGCTACGAACTGAGCTATTAAAAATGTGACATATTGGTTTACACAAAATATTTGCAACAATTTTAAAGATTTTGCCATCAAGATGATCAATTCCAGGCGTTTTCTCATCAGATAAGGAAAGAAGCAACTTCATGACGTTGTCCTCACTACAAGTCTTAAATGACAGGGAGCAAGTCTCCCCCCTCATAATAAATCTAACATTGTCACAAGGAGATTCAGTATTTTGCTTTGTCATACAAGATCTTAATTGTTCTACTTTGCATATAAAAAAAATCATTCAAATAATTGGCAATATCACAAGGTTTACCAATGATGTCACCATCATTAGTCTTCATGTACAAATTCAAATTATTTGACTTTTTACACATCAATTCCTGTAATACTTTCCACAATTGTTTGCTATTATTCCTAGAATTGGAGATTTTTGTCCATAATATGCTTTCTTTTTTATGTTATTTAATTTTGTAGCTTTGTTTCTCAACTTGCGATAATGTGCTCTGTCTGCATCACATTTTGATTTGAAGGCCATATCTTTAGCATTGTCCCTTTGCCTCATGAGGGACATTAGCTCTTCATCTAACCATGGAGCACTATTGATTTTTATAGATCTTTTCCGGAGAGGTGCATGTTTATCAACTATTTTACTAAAAGTGTTCATAAAAATGTTAAGCGAAGCATTTACGTCCTCCCCCTCAAGAACTTCAGACCAATTTGAGTTATTGACCTCATCAACAAACAATCTGGGATTAAAGTTTTTATACGATCTACGATGCATGATCCTTCCACCAGATTTAGGAATTTTTGTAATTATTGAAATTGCTATCAGGTTATGATCACTGCATCGTACCCCCACAGAAACAGCTTGTGAACATTAATCAGGAACATTGGTAAAAATATGATCTATGCATGTTGATTTAGACGTATTATCCATAGTAATTCTTGTGGGTTGTGTCACCACTTGTTTAAGATTGCATACAGTAGCCATTGTAACCAACTTTTTATACAATGAGCACTTTTTTGAAAACCAGTCAATATTAAAATCCCCAAGCAGAAAGATATCCTTATTTTGATCTGAAACCATATCCATATTTTCACATATCTTTTGTACATACTCTACATTTGAGTTTGGAGGTCTATAACAGCAACCAACCAAAAATGGCTTATTAAATGGAAGATCAATCTGTAACCATATTCTTTCAATATCTCTGCACATTAAATCGGATTTAATTGTAGCAACAATATTCTCCTTTATATAAAACGCAACTCCCCCACCATTCTGATTTCTATCTCTTCTATATAATTTGTACTTATCCACCGTAAGCTGTGAGTTCTCAAAACTGTCGTCTAGATGTGTTTCAGATAAAGCTAAAACATGAATATTTTCTATTGAACAGATTCTTGTGATTTCCTGAATCTTGTTTCTAAGACTGCATATGTTTAAATGAGCTAAAAGTAATCCTTTCTTTGGCAAGTTTACACATAAAGATGACATGTTTGCAAAACATAAAAAGCATCAATGAGACACAATTTAAGTTGGATAGTAAACAGAGTCAGTTATTCTCTTTGTCCCATGGCAGGCCAAATAATAAGTTTGTCAAACCTTAGACTGGCTCTTTCACCTTTTTCTCTGGCTGCTTTCAGTTTAGGCAGCAATTCCCTTCTCCTTTGCTGCACCACATCTGAAAAGTCTTCGTTGATGTAAATATTTGTGCCCTTTAATTTCTTCGCAGAAAAAAGGATGCGCTGGCGATCTTTAAATCTTAAAAACTTAACCACAATTCTTCTCTGCTTTCTTCCTTCCTGGAACTGGCCCATCCGATACGCTCGCTCTATCTCCATTTTTGTACCATCGAGACCCAAATTCTCAGATAGCACTTGTTGAATCTTGTTTTCTAGGCCACTTGCAGTTTCTCCTTTTTCATCTACAATCCCATCAATTAGAAGATTGGATCTCCTGGATTGATTGTCAATGTAGTCCAACTTATTAAATAACTCATCCATTTCCTGCCTTGACTTTGCAATACTACTTTCAAATGATTTGATTTTTATATCAATGTCTTTATATTCTTTTTTCCTATCTTCCATGATATCTTGAGTAAATTGTAGACTTGTTTTCAACTCCTGGATATCCCCGATAACACCATCCATCCTTTTTGTGTTTCCATCCATGATTATTTGAATAAAACTCTTAAAGTTTTCCTGTTGCTGTTGTAGCATGTCCTTGTAGAATTCTTTCTGCTGATCCAGTAACTGGGTCAGTGTACTCATAGTTACAACAGCATCATCATCAGGCATTGCTTTAGATTTAGGAGGCATGATTACTCACTCTTACCACGATGTACCCAGTTAGATGTTAATATGAGGATAATTCTTCAGGCCTAGTAAGGCCAGAAGCCTCCAAAGCGTGGTACAAACTGTTGCAAATTACAAAGTTCTTTACAACTCAATGCTCTCAAAATCCAACTGTATGTGATCAAAGTGCATATATTAAGCAAATCTCAAACTTGATGTAATGGTCCTCAATGCGATCAAATAGATTTTTAATAAGGCCATTGGCCTTAAAGGGTGGTTTTCCACAGCCTCCTTGAGTTTGAAATGAAGTCTGTTAGAGTCTTGTTGATGTTGTACATCTCCAAGCATTCAGTGATCCATGTGTGTGGCATTGAGTCATATGCTTTCTTGTAATCAATCCAGGCAGTGTGCAGGTTGGTGTGTCGGGTTCTGCAGTCTTGGGTGACTGTTCTGTCAACCAGGAGTTGGTGTTTGGCTCCTCTGGTTTCTTTGCCGATGAATTCTGGATTCTGTTCAGGGAGGGTGCTGTGGTCCTCTCCCAGAGCCATTATTTATTGTAAACCTCTTTTGGAGGCTGGCCAAGGCTTGTAGCCTTTGTTTGGCAGTTTCAAGTGCTTCAGGTAAGGGCATCCAGTTGTACCTCACATATACAAACTGTTGTAATTCCTACATCGTTCACCTGATTTTGATGTAAATACCCTCAAATTAAAGCTAAAAGTCTGCAGTTGAAGCACATTATGTTTGTTTCATTTCAAATCCATTGTGGTGGTGTATAGAGCCAAAAAGATTAGAATTGTGTTGATGTAGCAATATTTATGGATCTGACTGTATTCTAATACATTTATTTTTATGTGACACAGGAGTGTGTTGATAAGTTAAAGATTCATAAATCCAAAATAAAAAAAAAACGTGTTTGTTATTTTGCAAAACTATTTTATGCATCTGTTGGGACAAGACCTTTTAGAGGCCCTCAATATCAGTATGAAGGCACTAAGAATAACTGGGACATAGTTATTGGGGATAGAATGACACAACCATTGTTTGGGTTAATCGCCACTGTTCCCACAGAAACGCAAGAGAACAGAAGTTTTTTATCACCCTACCTTCTTTGCTCACTCTCTACTAGAAAAGTATTTTTTTTAAGGAGCTGGACTTTTTGCTCCACTGTCATTTGGAGACTCTTTAATGTTGCAATAAATGCTTTGTTAGAAATGTCAGTGACAGAAAAAGTTTATTAATTATTTATTAGTTATTAATTTTATTGAAAAGTTTTTGGTAAACTAGGAACTGAATGGGATTAAATATTGTTTAGAAAAAAACATTGTTTCAAGTAATTAGGAAAACTATAGACAGTTGAAAATATACAAATTGCCAAGGGTTTATTAAAATTTTATTTTATAATCAATGACCAATATCTGACCACTAAAATTGATGGTGACAAGTGACATTTATTCAATGAAGATTTTCATTTACCTAAATGTGTTATTTCTGGAGCCCAATTTTGGTCTGAGATATAGCGCCTTTTTAATCTGGTTAGTAAAAACATAGCAGGGTTGTTCAAAACGGTTAAAACAATCTTGGATGGAACCTCATTGATTGTAGAGGTGTTTATTTGAGAAACCTGGGGTTTATGAGAAATAAATAAATAAAAGCTAATTATTAACATTTACGAGCATTTTCAAGTTTTATTTTTATTATTATTTTTTGTGGGATTTATGAAGTGTAATATTTTGGAATATTATTATTGATTGTTATTAATACTAAGTAAAGTTTGTTATGAACAAACTAATTCTTTGCCTATGAACACTTATACTTCAATACAATATTGGTAATAATTTAGCACTTTGTTAACTACACAATAATTACATTTACAAACAGTCATTTACCAGATGCTTTTATTCAAAGCGACTTAAGGTTCCATTCACCAGTGTTGACACAACAACAGTATGAACTGTGAGGAGAGTGGGATTAAAACCGCCAACCTTCTGGTTATTGGACAACCACTCTACCACTTAGCCACTGCGCCGTTAATTACTATTAATGGTTGTTATTTTAGAAACATGGATAAATAAAAATAAATTTCAAAAAGAAGTTACATTAACTCTACACTTAATAGCTACATAATGTAAAACAGAAAGAAGAAAAGTGGTGAGGTGCATTCTTTAGAAAGACATAAATCTTAATGCCAAAGTGGTGGACTACATGACCTTAGTAATTGATATCTGTTTGAATATGTTGTTCTGGTTGACATTAATTTGGGAAAAAACATATATAAAAACATAGTGGTTTCTTGTATTTATAGAGCACCTGGTGGTAACACAGAGTCCTTTATAGACAGTATGGAACAAATCTGAATGTGAGCTTCATAAACAGGCGGCAAGGGTCCAGCAGTATAAGGAAGAAAAGGGCGTGTCTTACGCGTGTGGGCAGTGAAACAGGTAAACCTAGAAGTGTTGGAAGTAAGGAAGTGAGGAATAAAGGGGACTTCATCTCTAAGGAAGGGGTGGTCTCAGAGGATTCTGTGGTGATAAGTTGGGTTAGTTTTTTGGCTTTTATTGTTGAAGTTGTTAGTGGAGTTAGCCTACATAAAGATAGGATAAATAGCTCTGGAAGGTGGTTGTGCAGTATTTATCCAAGAGGGTATTCAGATGGGTGAATATTGGACTAGATCTTGCGTGTGTGCAGGACAGATACGTTTTTGCTGATCAACTTCTATAATCCTTTTTATGCCTTTAATTGCTGATAAATTGTAGCGTCTAGTGGAACAAGTGCGAACTCCAGTGAAGTGGTTGGGGGATTTTAATGCTGACAATCCCTTATGGGGAAGCAAAAATAAAGAAAAAAATGGGTCTGTTGTTTGAGTATTTACTGGATAATTATAGCCTAGTAATTATGAATGATGGTGAACCAACTCGTATGCAGGTACATAGCAGAGAGTTGTCCTGTTTAGACTTATCTTTTGCCTCAGTTGAGCTTGCAAGTTGTGAGCTGTGGGAAATCCAGAGGAATACCACCCTGGGAAGAGATCACTTCCCTATCTTTGTGAGGTTTGGTATAGATATTCGAGCATTTGGATGATTGGGCACTGGGAGAAATGTTGTGCCTAATTAATACAATTTGGGAAGAAGGTAAGAAGGTGTCTTACCTGCTGAGTGGAAGCATGCGGTGATTGCAGATGGATTAGAGTTCAAGCTTGAGCAGTCTGTTTTTTTCTCTCCAGCCCAGAGTGGTTTCAGGCTTGGTTGAGGGACAATGGAATCAGTTCTGATTTTAGATAGAGATGTAAGGAAAGCACTAATCAGTTCCATTGGGCCCCAGGCTCTACTCCAGCTCTCTTCACAACGTCTTTGTTAGGTGATTGTTAGGAGTTTGCAGGAAGAGGTGGCAATTTTATACAGTCAGTCAAGACCCCTTTTGAGAGTCTTGGTTTTCACTGTGTAGAAGCTGTGGCTCCTGTTTGCTGGCCCTCTATCCCTCAGTGATTGTGGCCAGTGCCAGATGTGGACTTTGTCATAAATCTTTGCCAGGATCAGGATCCTTCAGGGAGCCGCTTTGCAACCTTAGTTGAGGATTGCTTTAAAGGAGAATGGAGTAACTACATTCAAGGTTTCACTGACAGTTCACGAGATCCAAAAAGTAGAAGAGTGGGATTTGGCTTTTATATTCCTCATTTACAGTTAAAGCAGAGTAATAAGTTGCCTTATGGACTATCTGTTTTTACAGCAGAACTTGTGGGTATAGTTTGGGCACTGCTTTGTGTAGAACAGAGAGGGTTATTAATTGTTCTGACTCTATGTTTGCTTTATTCACATTAGAAGGGGGAGTGGGGGACAAATCTAGGCTTGATATACTGTAGTTGGTGAACTTTTTACTCTAATTTACAAATTAAAAATGTATGAGTGCAGTGTGAGCTTTCCAGCACATGTGGGTGTAAGAGGGAACAAAGTAGCAGATCAAGTGGCTAAAGAGGCGCTGAAACAACAAGTTATTAGAGTGAGGGTTGCATGAGTTTTATAGTGGCACCCAGACTGCATACACACCAAACAAACATGTTTTCTATTGTCCTCAGAGAATAAATATAGAGTGGTCCATTTTTCTTGGAAAGCTCTACAGTCTGTGTCTATGTTCTTTCTTTTGACACTGACATTTAGGTAATGAGGGGGCCACTTGGGGTTATTTTGACAGCATTGCTGCCATCTGCTGTTAAGTTCTGGGTCTCTGTGTTGTTTTAGTTCCTTTACTCTTACTAAAACAGTGTGACCCCATTGGAAAGATTGTTCTCTCTGGTGGGCTGGTTTTGGCCTGCAGGCCACATGTTTGACACCCCTGAACTAGATGATTTAATGTTTCAGTGATGCGGTTATGTTTATATTTGAGATATATCATCTTGGGGCGCAGTGGTAGGGCGGGTGTCCAATATTGGTGGAAGGTTGGTGGTTCGATTCCCGCTCTCCCTAGTTCATACTGTTGTTGTGCCCTTAGGCAAGACATCTAACCTACCTTGTCTTTAGTGTCTGTGGCACTGGTCTATGAATGTGTGAGTGTGTTTGGAGGTTGGAGAGAACGTAGGTGCAAAATGGCTGCCACGTCTCCTCCACCAGTGTGTGACTGTGGACTGAATGATGGGATGGTATGAAATTCTAAAAGTATGATTACTGTGAGAAAAACATTATACGATATTGACGGTACTTGTTAAAGCTTGAAATGCTATTTCCAGGAAAACTGAGCATAGACAAGTGTACTTTTTTTATGTAGCCTTCTCATTCCTCCTGCTACAGGTAACCTACCTTAAACACAAACAGGTTTAATCAGACACCACAGAAATAGTACGTGAACTGAAACACACTTCCATGTAGCTCTCAGTGAACATCATCAAACAAACACAAACAAGAATATAGCACAGTTCTTTAAAGTGTCCTGTTCTTTGCCTCATAGGTAGTCTATGAAGCAATTATCCGCTCAAAACATAATACAAACTAATGCACATATGGGTTTATTCCACATAATGTATCTAACAAAAAAAAATAAAGGAAACAGCTCCAGAGCAGACACACAGAGCAGAACTGTTGGACCTGGTCATTTGCAGAGATTGCTACATTTTCTGGTTACATTCTCCTCTAGACTCTCCAGAAACTCTTTAACAGGGTGTGTATGCACCAGTGATTTATAATAAATGAATTCACCTTACCATAAGTGAAAGAAAGGTTTTTGTGTTATCATTCATATTCTCAAAAACGTGCCGTATGTAAACGTATGAGCACAACTGTACTTTAGAGGAATCAGCCTCACGTTTATGATGAAATCAATGCTAGATACGTTCAAAGTTGATATAAAGGCACATAATGAAAAGCACAATGGCCTAACTTCTGTGAAACAGAACTGTGTCAGTTTTTAGAGTTTCAATGTTTTACAGTACTTGCATCACATCAAATTACAGTAGGTACAGAAATGCTAACAAACTTTGTACTATGGAACAGACTATCTGTCTTGTAGAGTTACAGAAATGCCTGAAAACTGCCAAAGGTGAGAGGTTGGTGCAGAGATGTGCAGCTTTACAGACACTTTCAGAATAAAATGATGCTTTTGACAAAACAGAGCTGAGATGTAAAGAGTAGTAAATCCCACAGAAATCTATTTAACATTGTTGTTTCTGTACAAAACCAGGACTTGGGAACCAGCAGCATATGTCATGTACAATAATAATAAATGCAGCACAAACAAAACCATATTTTAAATTATTCCGGAGTAATGTGCGTTGTTCTGCTTTCCAATTGTCCACAATGACTGCACCCTTTCTTTTAAAATAAATAAATAAATAATACATAAATAAATAATCGCACAGCCTGTATCATACCTTTTCACCTGTAGCCCTCAACAATAATATAGAGGTGAACATATCTGGAAAAAGAAAGCTCTTTCTCTGTTTTTACCATTCCCCTCCTTTGTTTACCTGCTCTCAGCCAATCACAACTCACAGAGAAAAGCAAAACAAATAAGATGTATGACAGGTGACTCCCGTTTATTTAGAAGGTTAGGTTCGTTTCCAAACATTCAAGAAATCCAGTATATTTTCTCCTTAAGAATATAAATGATCAGAGTTATGGTCATAAATAATAAGTGTTTGTCTTTGTCTGTAACCCTCTGCAGCAGGATCAGCTGTAATCGTGGATATATGTGGACACAGACGGTGGAGAGTCTCACGGATGACTGGACTAACGCCTGTAGGTGGCAACCATAGATCATCAAGCACCCGTGCGCGCACACGGACGTCCGCACAGACACGTCCACGGAGGAGCCGCTTTAAAGCTATTGATCCCTGATAATTAACGTGATGGCTGATTGAACGGGCAGATGGACGGCGAGGCAAAGTGGGCATAAGTGCTCCCCGGACAATAGTAGGCTACGCACATGGGAGCACGCCTACACACGCGCACGCACGCAAACAGAGTCAGACGGGCTGAGCGAGAGACTGTGATTTGCCCGCTATTTGAGTCATGGACTGCGTAGCGCGAGGAAGCCATTAGGAGCCGGTGGCAGGGAAACGATTTGAGAAAAAGGGCTTCAGTTCAGCGCCTTTGCCGCGTCTGCCGCCTGCGGACACTGAGGGAGCGGAATTTTTCCTGAACAGCTTATGTAATCGATAGAGGACTGCTCTGGGGGAAGTAGCAACCCGTGGATTGTGAGTTGGACATGCACACGGCAGCAGCGCGGTTCGGTCCTGACGCGACGCGGAGGTTGTTGCAGCGATGTGTTGCGTTTGATGACTCGTTGTTTCTGTGACCGTGTCCACAGCTGTTCGTCGTCACGCACGGATTCCTGGTCCATTTCTGGGGATTTTAACGCCACCTTTCAGTAGGCTACTTTTCCCTCTCGGTTCTTGCTCAGTGTCTTCAGTGCTTTTATCCGAAGGGCCTACATGGACTTGTTCTGCTGCCACAAACTCTGCAGGAGCCCCCTTCTCCTCTAACGGAGACCTGTCAAGTGTCGACGTCGTTGCTGGTGCGTTTTAACTGAGGCTAATTCTGTTCCGAGCATCTCTGACTGGTACTGCTCTGAGGAGAGAGGAGAGGGGGGGTTGGGAACGTGAGCACTGCAGCAGCCCTCCGAGACCCTCACATGGAGAATTGGGCTTGGGTCGCACCGCACAGCTAGCTTCCAAACGGGCTTGTCTTTTTCCTCTTACATTGGTTTGACTTCTTCGACAAAATGCGTAAGTATCCCGCAGGATTTAGTCATGTTTAACCCCTTGCGGCGCTTAGTGCTTGTTCACATTGAGGCTGTGATTTGTGCCTGGAGCACTTGGGTTTGTTCTGTGCCCCTCTATAGGTGGGTTACGCACGCTCTCGGCTTGGGCGCGTGTGTGTGGCAACCTAAATACAGCCGATATGGTGTTAAAGATAGACTGTGTGGAGGTGCTGCAACAAACTGTAGCTGCCGAGACGCCGCGCGGCTCAGCAGTAGACCCTGTTGCCAGCAGCAGGACGTTAGTGCGAGGGAAAGGCCTACGTCATACGGTCATTCAGATTCAGTTCAGGTATGCTCGGCGTTTGCAGCAGAGAGGGAGCGGACTGGAGAGGCAGGTGGGCAGCCGGGCTGGGGGCTGGGGCTGGAAACGGGACTGGGACACAGCTTCAGGTCAGATCTGTCGGATCTCTTTGACACAGTGTTGACTACAGGTTATATTTATGTGCATTGACCCATTTGTCTGTGACGAGTGTAGCTCAGAGAAGACGTTAGGCCTGGGACATCAGCACAGGGCTGTGGTAACCAAGGCTTCCATATACAACAGTGAATATGAATGTAAGCCTTAGAGATGGAAAAACAAATGGACATTAAACTATGGTTTGTTGCATCATATTTCACTCATTTTAACATAAGCACCTTTCTCAACAGTCAAATGCTATGAAAAGAATAGTGCAGTATTTATGTATGTATTATAAGTGTCAGTACACTCCCAGTTTGGCGAGGCAGACAGGAGCACCTTTTCAGAGAGAAAACCATAAAGTGCTGTAGACAAGACCAGGAAATGTGACACAGGCCACAGTGATCAGCTGTGGTTGTAACGAGGAACCGAATAAAACACACTGTTATTTGCAGCAGCCGTGTTAGTTTGTTCTAAAAGAATGTTTTAACTGGAAACATCAGAGCAATATACTGAACACAAAGCCTGTGTCACTGCACCTGTCTGCTCTTCCAAACCAGAAGCTTCTCTTCTGATGATAAATCAGGCCTTCATCTCTGAGTATCTCATAGACACACTTTTACTAAATCCTGGGCTGTGTGGGTTGAGTTCTGTGTTTCATAATGTGCTGTGAAACTGATGTAAATTGTAGAGACATGGGGAGCAGCTGACATATTTGCTTAAATCAGAAGGATTGTTAGTGGCATGCGTTCACTTTCAAAAAACCCTGGAGGGACTTCAGGTGATTTGGATTTTCTGGTGTTGTATTCATTCAGCTAAAATCAGACAGATTGTTAGACAACATATGTACTTAAAAGTACTTGGTTGTGTTTGGAGACATTATTGTGGGATCTGGAGAATATCAGATCTATTATTTTACCAAACTAATGAAAATGATCCACACTGGTTTGATTGACATGTTTTACAGTGAATTCTATTAGGTTGTACTTTAGACTTCTTTTAGATATGAATTTAATTGATCACTTAACATGTCACTCGGAAACAAAACGATCTAAAGGATGTGAGCAACAGTTCAACTTTTTAGATGACAGACCTCCTATGCCACCATTTGTATCAAACAAAAAAATACATTTTTTATATCTTTAATTAGGGAAAAAGAGATACACCTTTTTGGCTCCAATAAATACAAAATTCATTCCCTTTATTAGCGGGCGGCAGTAGCTCAGTGGGTAGAGCGGCCGTCCTCCAACCGAAAGGTAGTAGGATCGATTCCCGCTCGCCCCACAGTTCATACTGTCGTTGTGTCCTTGGGCAAGACCCTTAACCCACCTTGCCTCCAGTGACTGTAACACTGGTAATGTAATGTAATGTAATGTAATGTAAGTCGCTTTGGATAAAAGCGTCTGCTAAATGAATAAATGTAAATGTAAATGTTATTATGTGAACATCCCTTTAGCTCTGACTGACCTTTGTTAAACAATAACTCTAGTCAGGGGAGTCAAACTAATTTTAGTTCAGGAGCCACACAAACTACAGCCCAATTTGATCTGAAGTAAAATAATAGAATAAGTCCTTCATTTCAAGGACAATTACGATGTCTCTCATCAGTCGCAACAGAAAAAAGCTAATGTTGGCAAAAGCCTTCACCTGAATGTTTTCAGAAACTCACCCTCACAATATGACTTTGATGCTAATCAAAGATGTTATTGTGCTTGCAATAACGTAGCTAACCTTCACTGCTGCATCACTGAGCTCTCAGTGATGCAATCATTTTTAATTTTACCGTACAGCTGCCCCCAATCCTCTCCCATGCATGCATTATAAAGTCTTATTGCCCTGGGTAGAAAATATTTTATAATAAAAGATAAGGATGAACATACTACATATACAGTTTATTTGCAGGAATGTTGTAGAAAACAAAGCAAGGAGATTAATCCCATTAATTAAATGAAAGTATAATATACAAACTACTGCACATTAATATGTTCACACTCTGTTAACTTCACCTGCTGTTGATGATTGAAGTTAATTCTGCTGACAATATAATGTGCTGTTGGAAGAAGATGGGTGATGATAGATGTTCAGAGTTGACCCTAAAACATCTAATGTCTTTGTTTGAGACATTTAGTCATGCACAATCCTACAACAAGCTGGTGTGAGAACATGAGCATGACCATGGCTAACATAGACAGGAAAACATGTCCTTTTATTTTTTTCCACAGAGTGTTTCCAAAATGTGCCCATGTGAGCCGTCCATCAGTGCTGCATTTGCCCTCCTGCTAAAAAAAACAGTGTGTTGACTGGAGTGGGCAATAAAGACATGTCATATAGAGCCAAAAGCGCAGTTCCCTCCCAAAATCCCTATAGTGTACACTTCCACACAGACAACCAGCAGTTTATGGGCTGGCTATAAAATAAAAGGCATAGACTGAGCGTTAACAACAGCTTTGTCTCTCAGAGTTAGCTTCTAACTTCACTCTTCAGTCAGTCCTGTAGCTACAACTACTGATTTAAATTATTTTAGTTTAAGTCACATTTTGATAAATCAATTTTCTTTCATAAATAAAATGTAATATTTAATCTATATGTAATATGAGTCAGGGTCAGGCTAGGACTGATGTTAAGAGAGACCTCTTGAAAAAGCTTTACCATTACTACAACATTTTCTTAAACATAGGGGATATTTAACAATGTAATACAAAATGCTTAACTGTAAATCAGTGCCTGCTTCAACAAAACAATATTTAGTAAATTGTGCTTAGTTTATTTAACAATAATTCACAAGAAATACATGCACTTTATATATTGTTGGAGATGTGTCTGTCTGTTTGTGTGCATGTAATGTGGGAGCCTATAGCAGTGTTTCTTTTTTAATTTTTAATGTGTGGCTTCTATTGTTGTTTTTAAATTGCCCTATTGTAAAAGCAGTGTCTTATTGGACTGGTGGCAGAACAGTATTTGGTTTGACTGTGTATGCACATACTCAGTTAAGTGATAATAAATAAATCTTGAATCTTGAAGAACATGTAAACATACAGTACATTATCATTTATTTCAATAGTTGATAGTTTGGAGCAGTGAACCCACACACCACACAGGTCCACTGGGATTTGGACCTTTGAGAGCCACATGAGCTGCACTAAGCTCCAAACTTCAGAAAAAGCCCAGAGCTCATCTGGAAGAATGTGGTTTTCTTTTCACCAGTTGTCTTTGTGAGCTGTGCAAGTGCCACCAGAGCGCCTAAAGCATACAGCCCTGTGTTGTGACTTTTACTGTCTCACAGGCAAACAATTATTGATTATTCTGATGCCAACTATGAAACCACTGAGCCTCAGAGCCTGGATCAGAGCCTGCAAAATATTTGTTCCTCAGGAGAAAAAAACAGTGTAAAGTGTAAAGTCTTAGAGTTTGCTCCAAACAGATGCTGTATGGTTTGGCATTTATCTGTGAGCTAAGTGACTGGAGAGATGTAAACCAGCCGGAAGCAGTCACCATAACTGCTCTGACAGTAGCCTATAGGGATAATATTGTCCTCAGCACACACGTGCATACACACACACACACACACACACACACACACACACACACACACACACACACACACACTCACACACACACACACACTCACACACACACACACACACACACACACACACACACACACACACACACACACACACACACACACACACACACACACAGCACACACACACACACGCACACACACACACACACACACACACGTGCACACACGTGCACACACACGCACACACACACCACACACACACACACACGCACACTCACACATACACACACACACACACACACACACACACACACAACACACACACACGTACACACACACACACACTCACACACACACACACACACACACACACACACACACACACACACGCACACACACACACACACACACACACACACACACACACACACACACACACACACACACAGACACACAGACACACACATACACACACACACACACACACACACACTGCTTTTGTAATTCTAAGGAGGGGACAAAATCACTAAACTTACTTTACTAAGTATTTTATATTTCAAAAACTGCCTTATTTGAATGTAAGCCATTTCGTAATATAAAACACAATTTTTTTTTCTTAAGGAATCACCCTTTTTTGCAATTTTCTTACCTGTAGAAATAAAACAGTAAAGCATAATAACATTTAACCTTTTGATACAAAACATGGGTATAAAAAGACCCGGAGGGTTTTCTTTCACAATATCCATCCATCCATCTTCTTTCACTTATCCAGGGCTGGGTTGCGAGTGCAGCAGTCTAAGTAGATCCCCCCTCTTCCGGGGGGATACTGTGGCGTTCCCTTGTCGGCCGTGAGACATAGTCCCTCCAGCGTGTCCTAGGTCTTCCCCAGGGTTTTCTCCCGGTGGGACATGCCCGGAAGATGAGGTGAGAGTAGAATTGTAGATTGACTGGTAAATCGAGAGTTTTACCTCAGCTCAGCTCCTTCTTCACCACGACAGACCGGTACATCGACTACATCACTGCAGAAGCTGCACCGATCCGTCTGTCAACCTCACGCTCCCTCTTTCCCTCACTTGTGAACAAGACCCCAAGATACTTAAACTCCTCCACTTAAGGCAGGATCTCTCCACCAACCTGAAAAGGACAAGACACCCTTTTCCGACTGAGAACCATGGTCTCAGACTTGGAGGTGCTGATCCTCATCCCAGCCGCTTCACACTCGGCTGCAAACCGTTCCAGTGCACACTGAAGGTCCTGGCTTGATGGAGCCAACAGGATGGACGGCAATGCGAACCAAGCTCCTGCTCCGGATGAAGGGGACTGGACAGCCCTTAGCAGAGGGCCCCGGACCCCAAACTCCCAAAGCACTCCCCACAGGGCGCCGTGAGGGACACAGTCAAATGCCTTCTCCAGATCCACAAAATACATGTGGACTGGTTGGGCAAACTCCCATAAACCCTCCCGCACCCTGGCATGGACTTTCCTGGGGAGGCTGAGGATTGTGATATCCTTGTAGTAGCTTAAAAAGAGGGACCACCACCCCAGTCTACCAGTCCAGAGGTACTGTCCCCAACCGCCACACGATGTTGCAGAGGCGTGTCAGCAAAGACAGCCCCACAACATCCAGAGACTTGAGGTACACAGGGCGTATCTTATCTAACCGGTGCCTTGCCACCAAGGAGCTTCCCGGAGTCCTTGGTCGGAGCACTTTCCAGCACCCCTCCCAGAGACTCTGCACTGCCATTTGGCCCATAAGCACAAACGACAGTGAGAGACCTATCCCCGACTCGAAGGTGCAGGGAAGCGACCCTCTTGTTCACTGGGGTAAACTCCCACACATTGTGGCTGAGCTGGGGGGCTATGAGCATGCCAACACCAGCAAGTCACCGGAAGTGGAGAGTCCAGCCTCTCTCTCTTTGGTTCCAGAGCCCAAGCTGTGCGTGGAGGTGAGCCCGACTATCTCTAGTCGGTATCTCTCAAACTCCCGCACAAGGTCAGTGTCCTTTCCATGTCCCTACTGCCAGATTCCATGTCTGGGGATTGGGCCGCCACCCAATCCACATTACACCGGCCCCTTACGGTTCCTCCTGCAGGTGGTTGGCCCACGGGAGGTTTGCCCCACATCGCTCCTTTGGCCTGAGCATACGAGGCGCTCTGTGCTTGAAAAATTGACTAGCATTATCGCTGCATGCAGGGTTGTTGCACACAGCACTTTGCGCTGTGATGCTAATTACAGTGTAATGCCAGAAAAGTACCTGCACACCATCCTTGAATCAACAGCAAGGCCTTCCTTTACTGACATGCCCAAAGGCTTGTCTGGTTAAATACCTTTTGTGTATGTTCCCGTTTCTGAAAAAGTCCAAATACCCATTTAATGATGTTGTCTAGTGCATAACTCTTTGCAGAAAGTTAATATGAGTGATGTCTATAGTCCAGGGCCTTACATATTAAATTCAGAAATGCTGATTTATGTTAAACACTCTCTTTTACATTGCATAATGCTTTGGCTGTTGATAGCTCAGCGTGCTTTTGAGGGATGGACTTTACAATACAAGTGCCAGTGTTTTGTTTTTATATTGTGCTCTTGGCCTTCTGCACACTGGGATATAAGGATGTAGGGAGTGGTCATAATTTATAGCCGAGGTTGGGCCTGGATCAAATAAAAAACAGCAGTGGCCTTTTATCTGAACTAACACACATTGATAGTGTGAGCGTGTGCGGCCCAAGTCTACAGAACATAAATGAATGGTAAATGGTAAATGGTAATGCATTTATATAGCGCATTTTTGCACCCTTTTCGGGCACCCAAAGCGCTTTACATCATGCTTCCACTCACCCCATTCACACACATTCACACCTGGGGCAGACAGAGATGGGGGCTGCCATACAAACGGCGCTCAACCTTCTCCTACCACCACCAAACACACCTCTACAGTCACACACATTCATACACCAGTGCTACGGACACTGTGAATGAAAATGAAATGAACCACGTGTGTCATTCCTACTATAATCTGTGAACGTAAATGATTTATGATGTGTAGATGTGAAAATATGCAACACACTATGACCGCAGAACAGGCACTGTGCAATATTGTTTTGAACAGCAATGAAGATGACATGCAATATTTCACATTTCAAAGTCGAAAAGAATATCTGTAAAATTATTTTTTTACACCAGTTTTTATGTTGGTAGGTCCAGGCGTTTTATAGGCGGACCATTGATTTATCCAAACCTATCCAAATTGGAGACATTTGGAAAATGTATGAAAAAGTGCAATAAGTTCTGAATGCTTCAACCCACAGGCATCAATGAGGGCTCTACTGAAAGCTTACATCTAGAGGAATCTGTATTTACACACATAATCACTCTATTGGTTATGAAAATTAATATTCCATAATAACACAATAAAATTGAAATGTTTACATATAAAAATAGTCAAAATGATAAAATACATCCTCAAACAAGTATTTTATTATTTTTGTAAGTTTTGCCATAGTTTTTACTCAAAAAAGACTGTGAAAGGACAATAAACACGCGCGCGTGATATGATGCACAAACTGTCTCATCGAGGAGAATTGCGTTTACGCAGAGGCACATTCGCTTCTGGGGTAAGGAAACCCTGGCACGTTTGGTATTGGCGGAATTTGTAGCTGATTGGCTCTCCATTTATGGTGATGTTGACGCCCTCCAACGTAACTTGTACGTGCTAGAAGCGTTCACATGGTGCGTAATCGTTGAGCAGTCTGTGCACTTATTGGTGCATATTCAGGCCCAGCCTGGTCTAAACCACTCAGAATTGGCCAAAAAAGGTGTCAATCGAAGGCTAACACTTCCTGTTAGCATTTTAGTAGCTTTTTTCGCAGACTCGAAGGACTTATGCCTTTTATTATCAGTAGAAATGACAAAAAATGTCGTAACTGATTTCAAGTTGGGAATACTTTTCTGCAGTCTTTGTGCCTTGGAGGATCCAACATGTCTTGTGGACCTAATTATTTTACTGGATATTATTCCCTGGACCTTTACGGACAGAAAGACACCAAGCAAATGGGAATTTGTTGCTGTTTCAGTCCAAGACTGCCCTCAAAGGTAAGACAAGTCAAAACTCAATCTTTGTGCTTGTCTGTAAAAAAGGCTTTGGTGTCGGCGCTGTGGTTGTAACGTGTTGAAATGGTTTATATCGCCTGAAAGACGAGACTCTAAGCTACTATTTGGTATATACACACGTGGACAACATTGTTGGTACCCTTAGGTCAATGAAAGAAAAACTCACAATGGTCACAGAAAAATTTTATTCTGACAAAAGTAATAATAAATAAAAATTCTATGAATGTTAACCAATGAAAGTCAGACATTGCTTTTCAACCATGCTTCAACGGAATTATTTTAAAAAATAAACTCATGGAACAGGCCTAGACAAAATTGTTGGTACCCCTAACTTAATATTTTGTTGCACAACCTTTTGAGGCTATCACTGCAATCAGACGATTCCTGTAACTGTCAATGAGACTTCTGCACCTCTCAGCAGGTATTTTGGCCCACTCCTCATGAGCAAACTGCTCCAGTTGTTTGTAGTCCACTTTGGCTCAAACAACGACGGATGGTGCAATCTGACGCTGATGTTCCTTGAGCATGGAGTTCACCTTGGATCTCTTTAGAAGTCTTTCTGGGCTCTTTTGTTACCATTCGTGTCTTTGATTTGTCTTCAATTTTCCTCCTGTGGCCACGTCCAGGGAGGTTGGCTACAGTCCCATGGATCTTAAATTTCTGAATAATATGTGCAACTGTAGTCACAGGAACATCTAGCTGCTTGGAGATGGTCTTATAGCCTTGACCTTTATCATGCTTGTCTATAATTTTCTTTCTATTCTCCTGCGACAACTCTTTCCTTCGCTTCCTCTGGTCCATGTTGAGTGTGGTACACACCATGTCACCAGACAACACAGTGACTACCTGAAGCCCTATAAATAGGCCCACTGACTGATTACAAGATTGTAGACACCTGTGATGCCAATTAGTGCACACATCTTGAATTAACATGTCCATTTGGTCACATTATTTACAGTCTTTTCTAGGGTAGCAACAATTTTGTCTAGGCCTGTTCCATGAGTTTATTTTTTAAAATAATTCCGCTGAAGCATGGTTGAAAAGCAATGTCTGACTTTCATTGGTTAACATTCTTAGAATTTTTATTTATTATTACTTTTGTCAGAATAAAGTTTTTTCTGTGACCATTGTGAGTTTTTCTTTCATTGACCGAAGGGTACCAACAATTTTGTCCACGTGTGTATATTGTTGGGGTTTGCATGACGAGGGGATAGCACAACGCGGTTTTGTTTTTGAAGCGTGTTTGCGTCCCGGGACTGGGACGGTGCATGTTTTCAACAGAGGTGCAGTAACAAGTCCAGCAAATCAAAGTAATAATGCTAAATTCACTTGAAAGTAATGTCTTGCAGTGATATGTTATTCGTATAACAAAGTATGGTTGTTGTGATCGTTAGTGTAAATACACATATAAACAGACTGTGTGGATATTAAAAGCTCTGTTTGGTCCGTCTATATGTCTTTGCTGCATTCTGAGTTTAAAAAAAAATCTTCACTCTGGAAGGTGCTTTGAAAAATATCAGTTTTGCAGTGTAAAAACTCTGTTTACATGTGGTTGAGAGGCACAAACACATAGACATCAAGTTTAGTATGTGTTTGGATCCCAAACTCTCCTCTGCCTAGGGCCCTCTAGTCTCTATAAACTCTTCGGTATGTGATCACAGTGAGGGGCCTATGTTTAGCCACATTAGCCGTGTTACCATTCCTTTTGTCTAAAGGACCCCCAGTCTGTCAGATACAGGCCCATACTGAGTGTACAGTTCATACTCCATCATGCATCGGTGGTGCACACAGCACAGTGGACATTACTGACATGGTACAGTAAGTTACATAAACAACAAAGGCACTGAATCAGACATAGCTCTTTAATTAGGGTTCCTATATGTTCACATTTAACTGGGACTGTCCCATTTGTTCATTGTCCGGTGACCCAAACGGCCCCTGTCTTGTTCTGCCCCTTTAGTGAATGATTGTCTGTCACTCACTGTGTCTAAGGTTGGAGGGTGGAGAGTCAAATAGCTTTTACTGGCTCTTTGCTCTCATTTCTCTTCTCTATCATTTTACTTATTTCACTTAGTTTGGCCACAAAATAGTTTAGCAATAACCGCCAGAAGTTTAGGTAGTGCTGTGGTTTAGGTAGGGTCAACACTATGCTTGCAGTTTATTAATCTGTAGACATTTACAGTTGGCTATGGCAGTTTACATAAACAATGCTCTGAAGGTCAGGGGTGTTTCTCCTGCAGATGGCTTTTGCTGTGGTGAATCTGTCTCTTCTCAGTTGAACTTGAGAAATAGAATAATCAGACTGGAGTAATGCCTATAGAGCCTGTTATTATCAATATATGTTATTATCAATATATACAAACAGATGAAACTTTGAATGCACTGTTTAAGACATGAGTTTTGAATTGCTATAACACGTTTCCCTCTATTCGATCTTTGTGTGTTTAATTGACCATCTTGCATTTGGTATAAAAGTCGAAAGATTTGGTTTGAACCAAATAGGGGCACTTGAAGCAGCAGGCCTTCTTACGGGCATACAAAAAAAAATAAAACCTCTTCATACACTTTATATACAGTTCACTTCTTTATGATGGGGAATAAAAACAAACGTCCATGAATTGACACAATATACCACACGTCAAACATTGTGATTTATGAGCTTATCTCAGTTGACATAAGGTTACAATATATAACACAAGGCCTTGCAGAAAACTGTTGTGGTAGTTAGATGCTGGTGTCTTTGCCTCATAAATTCATTCAAAATTTGTTGGTGTGAAGTGGTAAAGACAAAGATGATGTGAGCAAAATGGGAAGCAGACTTATCATTCACTGTAGGGGCTTAAGTTCTACCTTTGTGGACCAGAAAGGGGATTATTTAGAGAATCCTGCTCTGCGTCATTGACAATTCTGCATTTTTAAATCAACAAATTCGACTGTAGTGACAGATGGAGACGTCTGTTCTGGCAGTTTGCTGCTAGGTACAAACTGATTGAGTGCTGCAATTGTAATAACTTGCAAAAACGTATTTCTGCAAATAGTCCTTCATACATTTGCTTAATACATAGACAAATAAATGCCAAATGAGTTGCATACTGCTTTTTTAACCAAGGTCACATATTATTTTCACACTACTCTTTATAACCCAAGCAAAATTGCATGGATTTTGGGTAAGTTCGGTTTCTGAACAAGGAAGGGACTTTTCCAATGGACTCCCTCCCTCGCCCTAATTACTACCACTCGATTTGCACGTTCACGCGAGTGATGTGCCATACTAAGGGCTGTCTGTAACACAAGACAAAATTGATGGACAATATGGTCTGATGTATTTTATACATTTGTATTAGCTCTTACTTCCTCTGTATTACCAGGCAGGTGTTCTTCTGCCGTAACATCTTAACATGTTATAGGCCCAGACACCCAGATATTGAGGCACCAAAGCACAGACGGATGTGCAAAGTCAATGTTAAGCAGAAGTGAATAACTCAGCAAATAAAGAGGGTATAGCAAATGTGAAGTATTACACAGAGCATATGGAAGAAAAAGTAACTGCAACGTATTGCGTGAGCTAACAAGCTAATTAGCAAAAGCAAGTACAACTAAGCACAAGCCCCAGATACTCTTCGATGGATCGGATGGACACGTATGACCTTTGGGAAGCAAAGTTTCTAGGGCATTTACACATCTTAAACTTGAAAGACACTATTTTGAAAGAGCCCGCTGGTGAAGCCGCAGAACCAACGACAAATGCAGACTGCTATGCAGAGCTATTAAAGCTAATTGATGATAACAGCCTTTCACTAATAAGAAATGAAGCTACATAGAAGGCATTGAAAATCCTGAGGAAACACTATTTGGGGAAAAGCAAGCCTCGTATTTCAAACTTGTACATGTATTTGGCAAAGCTACGGAGGGCAGAGAACATGTCAACTACAGACTATCTCATCAGAGCAGAGAACCTCAGAAGAGCTCTACGAGAAGCCGGTGGGACTATAAGTGATAGTTTGATCATGGTAATGATGCTTGGCAGTTTACCGGACTCTTATAAGCATTTAGCAGTACATATTACTCAAAATAAAGTGTAACATTTTCAGACTTTAAAAGAATAGTACAAATATATGAAGAGTCTGAGAAAATGAATACTGCTGATTCTACAGACAATGTCAACAAGTGGTATACTAACAATGAATAAGGTGAAGGCAGGTAGAGCGGTTGTCCTTCAACCGGAAGGTAGGTGGTTCGATTCTCACTCTCCCCACAGTTCATACTGTCATTGTGTCCTTGGGCAAGACACTTAACCCCCCTTGCACGAGGACACAAGGGTTAAGTGTGTCCTGTTTTTTCTTTCTTCAGCCTATTTTTTATACTACCCTGAAACAGAGAAAATCCAAAAGCACAGGTTGGTGAAATTCACAACCAGGACAAGTAAAGAGAAAGAAACACAAACTTTTGAGCCACAGATGGAATATGACATCAGAAATTACAAACTTAATTGTAATTTCTGATGTCATATTCCAGCTGTTTGTGACAGTGATGAGAAAGATGAAAACACAGGTGAGCCTAAAGACATTTCAGAAAGTGATCCTAAGGCTTTGTGTGAACAAGCTGGGACTGAGCAACCAGAAAGAAATACTGACTAGGAGGAACCCACTGATAATACAGCTGAAACCAGCTTAAAGATTTTGAGACTGATGACACAATGGACAAATTACAAACTTGTGTGGATAATTGTTGTCGAGCAGTGTGTGACATTCCACAACCTTACCAGGAGGCCGTGACATCATTCGTGTCAAGACAGGAGAAAAAAAATGCATGGACGAGGAGATGCAATCACTGAAAAAAAATGAGACATTCAAACTGACCCAATTACCACCAGGTAAACAAGCACTAAGAGGAAGATGGATCTATGCTCTTAAAACAGACATAACAAATGGGTCTAACAAATAGTTAGCTTTTGTAGCCAAAGGATATAATCAGAAAGCAGGAACTGACTATGAAGAGACATTCTCACCCACACGACAAGTGTCAGATTTACATAGAGCAACCCCAAGAAACCCCAACCAAGTTCAAAAGCAGGTGAAAACTGGTATGTAGAGTAAACAAATATTTGTACAGTCTCAAGCAATCAGGCAGAAACTGGAAATCTATGTTACACATATCTATGTGAGAATGACTTTGTACAGAATGCTGCAGATCATTGTGTGTAGGGAAAAACGTGGTAATCCTCATAATATGGGTAGATCTTATTATTGCTGCGAGCAGTGAACAAACAATGACAGATGTAAAAAGCATGCAAAGATTCAGAATGAAGGAACTAGGAAAGTTGAAACATTCCTTAGGAATTAGTGAATTAGTTTATAAAAAAAAGAATACTATTAAACATTTTTGCCAATGCAATATCAATTTGGCCTTTTTTTGCTACAGACACTGACTTTTGCATAAACTGGTCCTTTATAGAAGACTGCGTTGCTGTGGGTTGTGGAGTAGGCCTACTTGAGTGATTACATCTCCAACTGTGGAGGTGCTGGCTCCAGTTGCGCCACCACCTTCACTAGTTTCTCGAAGCTCCGCTAGCTTCACAGTTGGGTGCACAGTTCACATTTACCAGTGTAGGTTGTGTGTACCGGCTTTATATGAGATTTTGTTTTGGCAAATTGTGTGTTCAGCCCTCCCTCTTAATATAATTGGTTGACACCTGTATGATTAACAGGAACAGCTGAAACGATTGAGTGTGTGCGCCTAGGCTTATTTAATTATATTTTTGTGTTTTTTGAATTATTAGTCTATTTTTCTATTAAATTATAATAATTATATATAATAATTAATTATTTTATTATTACATAATGATTTAATTACTATCGGCTATATTTTAAAAAATAGAGTCAGCTCTTCAGATTTGTGAGCTGACTCCCAAGAGAGCTCTTAGAGCCAACTCATTTGCAAACGACCCATCACTATTAGGAATAGACTTGGAACAAACAAAAGGACAAGTCAAAATGTTACAGAAAAGATATGTGAACAAGATATTAAAAAGGTTTGAGATGCAAAATTGCAAACCTAAAGAAACACCATGTGAGCCCAAACCTGACCAAGAAAGTAAAGCGAGAAAGTGGGAAGTTTGATATATTTAGCCACTTGTACCCAATCTGATATCAATTTTATTGTCAGTAAACTCTCTCAGCATTTTACTGTACCAACAATAGAGCATTGTAATATAGTAAAGCATGTATTCAACAGAACAGGGAGTAAATTTCAAGAAAAATGACTGTGAATTTACTGTGATGCTAGTTGGGCATCCAATGAATCAGACCAGGCCAAGCACATCCGGCTATTGTGCTTGTCTTTTTAAAGGAAGTTCACTAATCTAATGGAAAACAAGAAAACAACAGACAGGAGCACTTTCAACCTGCCAAGCAAAATACATATCCCTAGCTTCAGCTATACAGGAGTGTATTTACATAGAACAGCTATTAAGAGGTTTAGACAACTACCAATATGCAAAAACAAAAGTGTACGAAGATAATCAAGGTACACTTGCACTTGTCAGAAATCCTGTAAACGGACAGAGATGCAAACACATTGATATGAAATATCATTTCATAAGAGACATTGTAACGACAGGAAGGGTAATATTAGAATATTGTCCTACTGAACAGATGATTGCAGGTGTTTTGACAAAACCAGCCACTAAGCTCAAGTTAAAAGATTTTGCACAGAAAATGTTTGGCACTTAGAGAAGTGTATGTTTATGAGATAAACAAGTGTTGTGTTGTGTTGTGTAAAGTTTGTTTATAGAGGATAATCAATGAAGATTTAATTACCCAGTGAGCTAACAGCGATTGGGGGTATTATTAGTTAATATAGAGCTCTTACTCCCTATGTATTAACAAGCTTTTATGTTGTAAAGACACTCAATTCTTCTGCCGTAACACCTTAACAGTAACAAATGAACGTGTGTGGCACCCAAAAGCAAAAATACACATATGGTTAAATTATGTTAATTTTAAGGTAAAGTAGATTTGAACCAATAGGAAAAATTAAACTGATACTGCAGATTTTTCAGTGTTTATTTGACAGATTCCAGATTCACACAAATTCTCTAGGCTGGTGAAAAAAAATAACAACTTGCAAATGTCATGATGACACATGCAGCGTTGTGATAGCAGCCGTCGGTGCCGTGCTTAACTATCTGTGTCCTGCATTGTGGGGCTGCTCTGCGTGTTATAGAAAAAAGTATGTTGGGCCTCTTTAGCAACTCTTTCTGCAAATGCAAACACACTGATCTCATCAGATCACAAATAACCATCCTTTACATTCTGAGTCAAGACTCATGTGAATAGTAGTGGTCTAGTTGCAGACAGAACTCTTATGTGGGCACAAATCCTCACATGTTACATAATGTTGCTTTACAGATAACCCTAAACAAAGCAATCAAACCTACAATGGGCAGATAAATAGCTATACAAAAGAGAATAAGTTGAATACTTTTTTCATTCATTCATTTTCTACCACTTGGTCCCATCAGGGGTTGCGGATGACTGGAGCTTATTCCAGCAACTTTGGGCCTGAGGCGGTTAGTCGCAGGGCTGACATTTAGAGACACTGACGGACTGATGGACAACCGTTCACTCTCATTCATTCACCTACACATGCATGTCTTTGGGTGGTGGGAGGAAGCCGGAAAAACGCAGCAAGTACCCACAATAAAGCAGAATCGCAGAGAGGCTGAGTTTCAGCTGGTCCAGGGATCAAACCCATGTGCACCCCTGAATTCTTATTTTACCCAGAACAGATCACCAGTGAATCTAAAGTGTGAGTCCCAAATACACCCAAAATAAAAAACCTTCAGTTTTACTTAAAAATGTTATGTCAAGTGGTTCCACGTAACTTCTTTGAGTAATTGCTAAGTTACTTGATTTCTGGGCTTGAGGAAGTAAGGATTAAGGATTATGTAAGGATTAATTTATATGTAATAGTTTTCAATAAAGATTGAATAAAAATAAAAAAAATACATAATGAAGTTGAGTAACCTATATTTATTATGTACAGGCAGGAACAGCATTAAGTACAAGATTCAATTATATATCATTATCTTTTAAAATGAAATACAAACCCGATTCCAAAAAAGTTGGGACATTGTACAAATTGTGAATAATAAAATAATAATAATAATAATAATAATAATAATAATAATAATAATAATACACATCTCATAAACTTGTATTTTATTCACAATAGATTATAAATATATCAAATGTTGAAAGTGAGACATTTTGAAATGTCATGCCAAATATTGTCTCATTTTGGATTTCATGAGAAACCTGTCCCAACATTCCAAAAAAGTTGGGACAGGTAGCATTAAGGGGCCTGAAAAGTTAAATGTACATATAAGGAACAGCTGGAGGACAAATATGCAACTTATTAGATCAATTGGCAACATGCTTGGTATAAAAAGAGTCTCTCAGAGTGACAGTGTTTCTCAGAAGTCAAGATGGAGATTACCCCAATGCTGCGACAAAAAATAGTGGAACAATATCAGAAAGAGGTTTCTCAGAGAAAAATTGCAAAGAGTTTAAAGTTATCATCATCTACAGTTCATTATATTATTCAAAGATTCAGATAATCAGGAACAATCTCTGTGCGTAAGGGTCAAAGCCGGAAAACCAGACTGGAGGCCTGTGATCTTTGGGCCCTTAGACGACACTGCATCACATACAGGAATACGACTGTAATGGAAATCACAACATGGGCTCAGGAATACTTCCAGAAAACATTGTCGGTGAACACAATCCACCGTGCCATTCGTTGTTGTCAGCTAAAACTCTATAGGTCAAAAAAAGAAGCCATATCTAAACATGATCCAGAAGCGCAGGTGTTTTCTCTGGAGCCAAGGCTCATTTAAGATGGACTGTGGCAAAGTGGAAAACTGTTCTGTGGTCAGACAAATCAAAATTTGAAGTTCTTTTAGGAAAACTGGGAGACCATGTCATCTGGACTAAAGAGGACAAGGACAACACAAGTTGCTTGCTTGCTTGCTTGCTTCACTGTCTTCACTGTGTACTGTGGCTTGAATTCAGAGTTTGGGGGTCGTCTCACAAAAAGTGGCCCTTGGACCCAAAAAGAACAGATTTACTCTCATCAGTCACAAAATGAGACGTTTGCAGACTGTTATAAAAAAAAAAAAGAGTTTTATCAGTTTAAACATTTGAAATGTTATCTATGTTGTAAAAACAAAGTACATGGAAAGTTGACTTTTTCTCAATGACACCAGTGTCTTGAATGGATAACATTTCATTCTTGCTTTTTAATGTCTATCTATCTATCTATCTATCTATCTATCTATCTCTCTCTCTCTCTCTCTCTCTCTCTCTCTCTCTCTCTCTCTCTCTCTCTATATATATATATATATATATATATATATATATATATTGGAACCTTATACATTTATGAGACCATGCCACAAAAATCTTTATAAATAATAGAATAATTAGGCCTAAGTCTCTAACAATGTATTTTTGGTTGAGGGTATACAACAAAACAAACACATCAGCACCACGACGCAAAGAACGGCACAGTTATTTACAAAATTAACAAATGAATTGAAATGACACACGCAGTTTGAAGACATCAACAAGAACAATGTTATTTTTAATCTGTCTCCACGCTCTGTCTTTTCTTTCAACACACATATTTGTAGCTCGTTTCTTTTTGCTGATTGGTCAGTGTCCGTGTTTCTATTGTTTTCTTGCAACTTATCCAGCACCAGAGCAGATGTTCAGCCTAAGTTACCAGAGATCTATCTCAATAAAAAGTAAACAATTTTTGTGATTCTGAAAACCCTGGGTTAACCCTGAACTAACCTCTAAACTTCCTAATCCATCTCAGACAGAGCCCTGGAATTGTTGGTGGAGCAGCCATCCTTATCAAAAATGATCCATGGCCAGCAGAACGGCCGCTGAAGTTTAGCGCTGGCAGTCAGTGCAGGCAGAGTTCTCAGTATTAAATATCCAAAATCCCTTTTTCCTCTTTGAACACAGCTCAAGTTTTGATCTTGGCCTGCCATCAGACTTTATTTTAAGTTGCTGTTCAATGGATAACTTTGTAAAATTATTCTCTACTAAGTATTGTAAATGGCTGCCCAACATACTAATAAAAAAATAGCTTAATATCAACACTTTAGCTAACACATCAAATGTTGCGCTCTCTAGGTGCTTTAAATCACATGACGTGCTGTTAATCTGATTTGTGTTCAGAGCAAGAGAAGACAGGGGAAAAGTGGCTAGCTCAATTCTGACCAATCACAGTGGGGCAGTGCCATGACAAAGTCTCACCTGATTGGTAAAAAATTTACCAAATATTTTTTTTCCAAGAAGGGAAGCCAAGCTGAGGTTGGCTTTCCTTCTGAGAGCTCAGAGCGGCACAGTGCTTCTCCACTCATTCAACACAAAACCTTTAAAGTGCAGTCTTTGATTTGTGATAAAATAAGTAATTACAGAGAAATAAAGAAGAAATTAATGTTAACTAAAACAAAAGATAAAAAGAATTTATATCAATGACAACATTGGTCTGAAAAACTGGGAAGCCTGGCTGCCCTTGGCGTCTGGGAAGAATCCTAGAGTGCTGCTCCCAGAGTATATCTTCAGGATAATATAGATCAGGGGTCTTCAATTAAAATTGGTCCAGGTCTGCATAGTTACTTTTCTAACGAGGGGTCCATAAAATTTAAATAAAAGGATAAGTCCTGTTAATTCCACACCTACAGCCTCTTGAACAATGTGTAGATAAATGTAGGTTTCCACTATCCTCTGTCTGTATCAGGCTGTTTCTGAGAGACTCAGCTTACAGAAAAAAGGGAACTACAAAAACTGCTACAAAATCAAAAGAGACTAGAGTTCATTAAAAGCCACAAGTAAACTGGATTTGAAATCCGGCATATTATGCCTTTAAATGAGTGATAAATGTGTGAGAACATTTGAAATACAAAACCACAAATTCAAGCAAAAAAACATTTCTTAAACAAAGATGCAATCATAAATTCATGTCTGTCATTCCTCTGAGGACAAACGGCACAAGGCACAAGGAAAAATGCACTGAGCATTTCTTTAGCATTAGTTGTTGCCAATAATTAAAATGATAACAGTTCAATTGCTCTAGGTTCATCTCGTGTCTCAGTGGAAGCAGCATTCTCTACATGCAAGCTGGCAAGTGCAAAAATGGCAAATAAAAAATAGACCTGTGATGAAGCTTTGGCCTTAGTAATGGCTGACTCGGATTTTGAGGGAGAACATCTGCTTTAGAGTCTTTTCAGTGGAGTGAAAGTGATAATGAGAGAAAGAGTGTATGTGTGTGTGTGACCAGGGGGAGGAGTGCTTGTTCGGCGGCGCTGCTGCTGGTGCCTCTCTAGTGTACACCAAGCACACGTCGTTTTCCCCACAGAAAACTTTGGCCACGGTAGTGACGGGGAGGTTGGGAATAATGCGTTTTTTAGTGACAGACGTGTAGGAAAAATACTTAATTTTTCTGACACTTTACCAAGTAGAGGAGGGAGAGGCAGGGGTAAACAAAAGCAGCAACAGTAATTGCAATGAGAGGTCCCACAATCTGAAAAACTACAAACTATGCCATGGATGGAGCTTCTGCAACCTAGTACATATATTTATTTCTCATATCTATTTCCATATATTTAAATACTTATGATACTTATGGTATATTAGAAGTTGAAGTTATACTGTAGTTTACTAATGTTGCTTTACAAGTTACTATTATTAATGATTATTTTCAAAAAAAGACAAAAAACTATTATGTTCATTTTCATAATTCTGTATGTACTATAAATATCATAACTGCCAATATATAACATCATTGTATGCAAATTAGATGCAAATTAGATGCATACAATTATTTCATTCATATACTTTGTCATATCTGAGATTTTTCTAGTTTAGAGTAGAACTGTATCTCTCAAACCACAACCTTTTGATCTGTATCTGTATTTTTAAAAATAAACCCTACATACAATACAATATGGATTGTATGTATTGTATTTGTCACTCAAACCCCCTTTCAAACCTTTTCAGATTTTCACTCACCCAAATTAACATGCTTTAGTTTCAAATGAACGCAAATTATTAACAGCACATTATTAGACGTCCTCACTTCTCACACCAGAAGACTGCAAGAAACCTTCAGAAGTGAAACATAGAAAGCAGGTTAAACATTAAGGGAGGATGGATGATCTTAAGGCAGACTATGGATAGATTGATCAGTCTTTCAATCACAAAAGGCCCTACAAATCTTGATGCTATCTTACGTGAGGGCACCTGAAGGAGACGATCTCGGGAAGATAGACAAACGTTATGGCCAGGCTAGTACACAGCGGCCGGTTTACAGTATCTCCTGGTTCCGTGCAGCTGAGTGCTGTAGCAACACAAGTGGCCTTTCAGATGTTGCGGACACGCTTCAGGTGAGACTGGACCGAAGGAACGGCAATTTCCCTCTCCTGGTCTGGGAAAAGAGGTGGTTTGTATCCAAAACAGACCATGAATGGAAACATACCTTTAGCCGATGTTACAAAGGAGTTGTGCGCATATTCAATCCATGGTAGGTGTGTACTCCAGGAAGATGGCTGACATGTGGTGACACACTACAAGGCAAATTTCAAGTCCTGATTTGCCCGCTCAGTCTAACCATTCCATTGTGGGTGGTAACCTGAGGAGAGACTGACCGAAGTACCGAGGAGCAGGGATTGGAACAGTAACACTGGGCTCGATGTGATGAGTGCTACTGAGTTATTGTTTAGTTGAAGCTGTAGTGTTAATGTGGTAAATTGTTTTATTTGCTGGTAGGCTAAATGCTTTGCAAATGTGAGAAAGGTGCTTCTGTCCTGTTTGTGACTGTGACAGTTGGCTGTAGTTTGTGAAAGACACGAACATGCTTCTATGTGCAGTGTCTCAGCGGTGGCTCTCCACTGCCCAGAGCTTCAGAGCTGAAGTCTGGCTCACCTCACAGAGAAAATCTGCTGATCTCACTGCACAGCCCACAGGTTTTAAACAGCTTCACTTTAGCTGCTTCAGAGTAAAAATTACAGCTTCAAATAGTTTATCCTCAGTGTGATCAAATGAGTAAAAGATGAAACGTAGTGAACGCCAGTGAAATTGTGAGCGGCTGTGGTGATGGATGCGTACTTTGTTTCTGACCACAGCTCGTGTCTTCTCCAGGGAAGGAATTGTGTATTGTGTATGTCTTATGTCTAAATCGTGTAAATGTTAGAGATTTTGTGCGGGAAGAAAAAACATTTGTTAAAACCAGCTGTTTCTCAGGACTTAGCTGAATGACACAAGCTAAACATTTTCAAACTATTCACTCACTACAGCTCAGTGCTAATGCCTCAGTTGTTGACTGATTACAGCAGTGAATGTTCAGCCAGACAAATATCAGCTAAGTTAATTATTGATTAATAATTAATAGTTTTTCAACACCCCCTACTCAAAATACGTTCCTGTGGCTATGCATGCAATAGTTTGACTGTGCACTGATATTTGCAAAAATGCAAAGAGAGAGGATGACACAAATATTAAAAATTAAAATATTAAATATTAAATAAATAAATGAAAACGCAACACAGCAGCTGAAGTTGGCAGCCCTGCTTTAAACTGAACAGCAAGGCAAGTCAGGGCTGAGCAGTGACGGCCACACATTTGAGAAAGAGCCAGAAAGATTGTGCTGCTGCTCTCTCCACTTTGCGTGATTAGCATTAAAACTGAATGAAACAAACACCTGCCTTGTCCCGTACGGCTCCTGAACAAACCAGGTTAAATCTGTAGCTCAGGGCTATTCAACTATATTTTCCTGAGGGCCAGATGATAAGAAGGCTTCAGGCCCTACTACTACTACTATTATCATGTTGAAGTACTATAGACACAGAATAACATCAGATTTTAATACATTTTTTTGGAGCAATTAACAGCTGTTTTACCTGAATTTGAAAGCCAACGGTCCCCTACTGCAGTTAAGGCTGCTCTCTGTCTCTCCTCTCTGTCCTGATCCCCATGTCACCGCTCCTCTCCCGTCACAGAGTCTGGCCCGTTCTGCTTTTTTAGAACGCGATTTTGGGACTCATAGGGAATGCTTTTTTGTCCATTTCCCCGTGCACGTCAGGTCCACTTTTTGACGGAAAGAAGGAAAGCGGCTATTAGGATCTGGGTCACGGTACCAAATGTTCAAATTATTTTTAGTTCAGCTCATTGAGAGAGACAATGGAGACAGCGTACAATTTAACATGAATGGTCAGGTTTAAATTTTTGCAAGAATGAAGCAGGTGGTGTGGACTACAGGTACTTTGAATGATAAAAAACCCTCAAACCTTTACAAGTCTACAGTTAGGCAAACCATCTACAAATTGTCTCTATGAGTCTGTAGGCTCATTTCATTGTGCAGAATTTGGGTCGGTTTTAATGGGAAATCAACCCGGATGTGATGTAATGCGCACTCCCGTTTACAGCTCTGACTTCTCAGCATAGCCGCCACGACAGTGAGCAAAATTAGTGAGCGTTTGTCGAGATGGACTCTGCGAGCAACAAAAAAACGATCGGACACTAGCACAGCCCAAACACCGACACTGACTCCTCGCAAAAAGACTCACAGATGAAAACAGGAGTGTACCGACGTCGGGGAGGTTGCAGATTAGAGTTGCGGTCTACTTTTGAGATTAAAACAGCTTGAGCCCTGAGCTTGCTTTTTTATTGAAAAGATCATCATTACAGACCATATAAAATATATATTGTGGTGTTTTGATTTCAGTTGTCTAATGCTAAATAACAATAGCGTACTGTAAAACATGGATCCTACCAGATGCTAATGACAACTCATTATAAGTTACTTACTTGTGAATACTGAGTGAATTATGACCCTGACTTCAGAGGCATTATGAGTCTGATCCATTTGCTGTCTTGGCTTTTCAAATTAGTTTTTTAATTTTTAGCTAATTTTTAAACAGCTGTCTGTTGCTCCGATTACCCAAAGACAGTACGAGCGCACGCCAGCGAGGGCGAGCAGGACATTGACTGCAGTTCTCCTAACGTCCACTGGTGTCAGGAACTGTTAGGTTTTTCTGAAAGTTACGCATAGTACATTTAAGGTTGGATTTGAAAATAGGTATTAGTAAATCTCAGTAAAAAATATTACCAACAGACAACTATTGGCCGCTAGTAAAGCACAACAAGAATGGTAGTATTTTGGGTTTTCATAAACTCATATTTCTGTGTTAGAGTTTATAGTTAGAGTGCTGCTCCAGAAAACACAAGGTTTAATAAAAAGTTTTGTTTTAGGAGCAGAGCTACAGTATCTGTAATGACTACAGCATTAGCAGTACTACATATATACACTACAGTGTTGTCAACATCTGAGCGTATTTGTATGAACTCAGATTGTATTTTCTTTATTTGTGTTTAAAAAAACAACAGCTATTTAGATTTTTCCATTAGTTGCAAAGATGCTCTACCAAATGACTATAACCCTCCTTCATCTGTTTATTTGATCAGTAGATACTGATGTATCGCAGTGGCTCAGTATTAGAGCGGTTGTCCCTCAACTGGAAGGTTGGTGGTTTGATTCCCACATTCCCACAAATTAAGGCTTAAGTTGCTTTGGATAAAAGCATCAGCTAAATGAATAAATGTGTGTCATTTTTTAAAAGAAGATTTTTAATCTAAATGTTACTTTCTTGCACTAGAAGTATGCCTTCTTTACATCTGCTCTTTTTACTTTTTTACTACAGACATACATTTAAAAAAAAAAATTAAATAATGAGATGTGTGTCTTAATATTTTTATATTTTTTTCTGAATATGAGCTTAATGCGGCCGATAGTTGAACCTCGGATTCAGGAGGAACAAAGCAGTTTTTGTCCCGGTCGGGGAACACTGGACCAGCTCTATACCCTCTCCAGGGTGCTGGAGGGTTTATGGGAGTTTGCCCAAACAATTCACATGTGTTTTGTGGATCTGGAGAAGGCATTTGACTGTGTCCCTCGCGGCGCCCTGTGGGGGGTGCTCTGGGAGTATGGGGTCCGGGGCACTCTGCTAAGGGCTGTCCGGTCCCTGTACGACCAGAGCAGGAGCTTGGTTCGCATTGCCGGCAGTAAGTCAGACCTGTTCCCAGTGCACGTTGGACTCCGGCAGGGCTGCCCTTTGTCACCGGTCCTATTCATTATCTTTATGGACAGGATTTCTAAGCGCAGCCAGGGGCCCGGAGGGAGTCTGGTTTGGGGAACACAGGATCTCGTCTCTGCTTTTTGCAGATTATGTTGTCCTGTTGGCTCCATCAAGCCAGGACCTTCAGTGTGCACTGGGACGGTTTGCAGTCGAGTGTGAAGCGGCTGGGATGAGGATCAGCACCTCCAAGTCTGAGACCATGGTTCTCAGTCGGAAAAGGGTGGCTTGCCCCCTTCAGGTTGGTGGAGAGCTCTTGCCTCAAGTGGAGGAGTTCAAGTATGTTGGGGTCTTGTTCGTGAGGGAAGGGGGTAGCGTGAGATTGACAGACGGATCGGTGCAGCTTCTGCGGTGATGCGGTCGATGTACCGGTCTGTCGTGGTGAGGAAGGAGTTGATCTGTAAGGCAAAGCTCTCAATTTAATGGTCAATCTACGTTCCTACTCTCACCTATGGTCATGAGCTTTGGGTCATAACTAGGGCTGTGACGGTATGGGATTTTTTCTTACCGCGGTGATGAAGCAACAAGAATCGCGATATGGCGGTTAACCGCACTCCGCCCACCCACCCCACCGAGTCTTGCGAGTCTAGCTCTGGGTTTACCATCTCCCGCTCCCCGCTCCACTCCTCGTTCACTGATATCAGAAACACTGCTCCATCTTCGCTCCGAGGAAATTTGCGGCTAACTGCTAAAGTAGTGATCCATCTGTATCAAGCTGGTTGTTTACCGTGTGAGTTCTGAACACTGCACTATGCTTATTTAAATCTTTTCATCTCTACACATATTAGGCTACATATTTCTCATGTCTGTAAGGCAAACCAGTTTCAGTTTATTTGAGACGTGCTCCAGTTCATGAGCAATGAAAGCGATCGCTTCCGTGACCTCATAGTCTACTTATTTGGTTCTTATTTATTAAATACATGCAATTGGCCGAAGAAACCTTTATTAAAATTAAGAGACAATTTGTACAAAACGAAAGAAAGTCTTTTAACAAAACAAAACTTAATATTAAACTAAATATAACCCCCCCCAAAAATCATGTGCGGTGATGACCTCACACCGCGGTAGGCATCTCATTATTGCGGTATTGCGGTGATGCGGTTATCGTCACACCCCTAGTCATAACAGAAAGAACAAGATCCCGTATACAAGCGGCTGGAATGAGCTTTCTCTGCAGGGTGGCAGGGCGCTCCCTTAGAGATAGGGTGAGGAGCTCGGTCACTCGGGAGGAGCTCAAAGTAGAGCCGCTGCTCCTCCACATCGAGAGGAGTCAGCTGCGGTGGCTCGGGCATCTGTTTCGGATGCCTCCTGGACGCCTCCCACCGGGAGGAGACCCCAGGGAAGACCTAGGACACGCTGGAGGGACTATGTCTCTCGGCTGGCCTGGGATCGCCTCGGTATTCCCCCGGAAGAGCTGGAGGAAGTGTCTGGGGAGAGAGAAGTCTGGGCGTCTCTGCTTAGACTGCTTCCCCCGCGACCCGGCCCCGGATTAGCGGTAGAAGAGGGATGGATGGATGGATGAGCTTAATAGGGCTAAAAATAACAGTGTGCACTTATTCACAATATTGCATTGTCTTTTGTCTAATTTAATAAATGGGCGAACAGTGGAAACAGAGAAACAATACAAGCATTGACTTATAGCTTAATAAACACAATCTGTCCCGGGCTGTTCCAAATGACCTTTTATTTAATTTAACAATCAAATTATGAGGCTTACATTCACCAAATGGGAATCTGCAGCCACAGTCAGGATTAGTCTGCAGTTGGTCAATTACTGTAATGGCCTGGATTTCTGCCACATTTGGCCTCATTTGGTGATCTAAGTGTGGCACGCCTCAGTAGTTCTGACTTTGGCAGTTCTCTACTGAAAGTCACAGAGTGGGGTCAAAGGGGCAAAAGTAGACAAACAAGTCAATTTATAAACCATGTCTAGAGCAATGTGTTTAATGTTGATATTAGAGTGTAAGAAAGTCATAATAATTCTACTAAGGTTGAGTCAATGCTCAAACTACAGTTGTTTTCAGCCCTAAACAAATGAGCCATTACTGAGACCAGAGTTTTATACATTAGAAGGGATTTCAGGGAACAGTTATGTAAGCCTGGGTAGAGTCAAACAAATATACCTAATTTTAATTTACATTGTACAGTTGCATGATAAAGACAAATATACCAGCTGTGTGTCCAAGACAGGACACAGTGGCTCATGTAGTGGAGCAGGTTGTACAATAACTTGGCGGTTGGCGATTTGATCCCGCCCTTAGACTGTCTTGTGTCCTAGAGTAAGACACTTAACCCACCTTATGTCCAGTGGCACTGGTGTACAAATGTGTGAGTGTGTTTGGTGATGTTCAGAGAGGCCTGAGCACATCCTCTCTAACAGAGTAAGAAGCTGAGAAACTAATATGCAGCTTTTTGCTTCCAATTGACAAAGATCAATACTTTTATGATAAAAGTGCTGAGATACATCAAATATTGGATTATCTGACCTTTGACCTGCTCCAGACCAGGTCAAATTCAATTTAGTTTTAATAATTTTTTTAAGTGGGTTTGCTAGTTTTGTTTATTTTCTTTTTTTTTAATGCTGATTTTTAGTTTAGTTTTTATTACTTTATTAAGTTATTTGTTGGGGACTATATTTCAAAAAGGTCAGAAAAAGTACTGTGCGATAAAATGTACAAACAGTGGGACAAATAAGTATTTAGTCAGCCACCAATTGTGCAAGTTCACCCATTTAAAAAGACAGGCCTGCAATTTCCATTATAGGTACACTTCAACTATGAGAGACAAAATAATAATAAAAAAAAATTGTTATATTCCAAGAGACTTTGTCAATTCCAAATAAGCATAAGTCATAAGTGACTTATGCTTTTTTGCATAAGCAAAAAACTAGTCAGTTTAAACCCAGCGCAGTATACAAAGCTACGGATGAGAATTTTATTTTATTTTTTTAAAGAAAGGAATCGATACAAAGGAAGTAAACTCAGTGGTTGTCATTCAGGTGTTGACGGAAGAGATGTGTTTTCAGGCGTTTTTTAAAGATGGCTACAGAATCTGCTGATCTTGTAGCAGCAGGTAGATCATTCCACCAATGTGGAACAGATCCAGAGAAGGTACGCGAGAGCGATTTTTTACCTTTTTGGGACGGTACCACCAGACGTTGTTCATTTGCAGAGCGCAGGGATCTGGTAGTTACGTAGGTCTGTATTAGTGAGTGAAGATATGAGGGTGAAGAACCAGTGGTGGTCTTGAAGGCCAAGAGCATAGCTTTGAACTTGATGCGGGCGTCAACCGGGAGCCAGTGTAACCTAATGAATAGAGGAGTGTGCTCTCTTCGGTTCATTAAAGACCACTCTTGCCGCTGCATTCTGGATCAGCTGCAGAGGTTTGGTTGTGCAGGCAGGGAGTCCAGCCAGTAGAGCATTGCAATAATCCAGTTTGGACAAGACAAGAGTCTGGACTAGAATTTGCGTAGAGTGCTCTGATAGGAAAGGTCTAATTTTCCTAATGTTGTAGAGGATGAATCTACAGGACCGGGTGGTGCTGGCGACATGACTTGTGAAGTTTAGCTGATCATCAATTACCACTCCCAGATTTCTGGCAGTGCTGGACGGTGTAATGGTTGATGGGCCTAGTTGAATGGAGAGGTTGTGGTGGGTCTTTGGATTGGCCGGAATCACAAGCAGTTCTGTTTTTGCAAGGTTCAGCTGCAGGTGATGGTCCTTCATCCAAAGTGAGATGTCACTCAGGCATGGCAAGACGCGAGCAGAGACGGTTGGATCGTCAAGTTGAAATGACAGGTGGAGTTGAGTGTCATCTGCATAGCAGTGATAGGAAAAGCCATGCTTCTGGATGACAGAGCCAAGTGAGTTGATTAACCTAGAATGGTAGTAGACAGTTTTTGCAGAGGTGACATCAGCGGAGAAAGTAGAGAGGAGAGACGGGTAGATACAGAGGTTAGTAGGATCTTTTGACTTGCGCCATTTTCTCTCAGCTGACTGGAGGCTGGCGCGGTGCTCGCGTAGAACATTGGATAACCAGGGGGCAGACGAGGATGTACGAGCTGGTCTAGATGTAAAAGGGCATAAGTTGTCCAAGCAGGATGTAAGCGTGGAGCACAGAGTGTCGGTGGCGTTGTTTGTGTTTAAAAGAGAGAGCTCCTCAGAAGAGGGGAGTGCAGAAGAGACAGCAGAGGAAAAACGGGAGGGACTGAGTGTACGCAGTTTGCGTCGGAAAAAGTGACCAGCGGTAAAACAATTGCAGTGTCTGGAGAAGTTAGGTCAAGGTCGAGAGTAATGAAGAAATGATCGGAAGTGTGCAGTGGCGTGACCTGAGTGTGCTGAGTGGAGCAGTATCTTATGTAGATAAGATCTAGTTGGTTACCAGACTTGTGGGTTGCCGATGTGGAAACCAGCTTGAGGTCAAATGATGCAGTTAGGTTAATGACGTTAGCAGCCTGTGGCTTTTCAAGGTGGATGTTAAAGTCTCCTAGTACCACCAGAGGAGTACCATCCTCAGGGAAGGATGAAAGAAGCGCATCCAACTCCTCCAAGAAATGTCCAAGCGGACCTGGGGGCCGATAGATAACTACAAAATGACTTTTAACAGGGTGGGTGATGGTAACAGCATGGAACTCGAAGGAGCTGTTGTCACACAAGGGTGATAGCTGTTTGAACTTCCAGTCGGTAGGAATAAGTAGTCCGGTCCCTCCGCCCCTTCCAGTGAGGCGAGGACTGTGGGAGAAAGTGTGATTATGGGAGAGGGCGGCGGGAGTGGCAGATTCCACTGGTTTGATCCATGTTTCTGTATGTGCTACAACTGAAAGACCAGAATGTTGAACAAAAGCTGTAATGAAATCAGCTTTGTTCACTGCAGACTGGCAGTTCCATAAGCCTATTGGCAAAGTAGAAGGGGCAGTTATTGACAGTGATACAACATGCAGATAATTATGGTTGCGTCGCCTTTTGTGTGAAACAGATGATAATTTCCGTGTTGAAATGACAGTAGTAATTTGAAAACACATTGAAGAGCCGAAAGAAAATATGCAAGAAGAAAGTAAAAGTAGAAATAATAAATTATAAGTGCAAACAATTAGTACAAAAAAAAAAAAGTGCAATACTCAGGTGCCCTGTCGGTGTGTCCCTGCTCGGTGGAGTCGCGTGCAGGTAGAGTCGATGGTCTTTACTCTCTTCGGTCTTCACGCGATTAGGGCTACTCCCACTTAAATACCCGTCTATTCAAGTCAGCAGCTGAGAGTAGACGCCGGTGCACCACGTGACAGGGACGTAGTAAAACACTGCGCGGTTTCTCAGCAATAACAACGCACTTAGCTCAAAGAGACAAGAATTACATACACTCACACAGTTCTGTAGGCTTCTGCTGCTAAGTTGCTTCTCCTACTGACTTCAATTAAACCACGGGGTAATATAGCAGAGCGGAGCTGGCGTTTGGTCACGCCTCTAGACGGCCACAAACTACTCAAATGAAACCAGCCCGCCCGCTAGCAGCTGAGAGTAGACGCCGGTGCACCACGTGACAGGGCCATCTGGATGGTAGCTGGAGTCATCAGTGAACACCTCACACCTTTTCCTCCCAGGCCACCCAGGCTGCAAAATGAGTTTAACAAATTATTTGTTATCTTCAGATAACATGATGAGACCCAAACATCTCGGTCCACAACTCTGAAAAACTGCACAATCCCTCAAAGATGCTTTACTTTTGCACAATCAGTCTTTTCATTTAAAACTATCAAAAAATAGAATCAGTTCCTGGACAGTCTGAAGTTCTAAATCTGGTACAAAGCATATCTTTTCTTGTGAGATTAATGTATTTATACATGGTGCCTGAGAAATCAAGAATAAACTAAACATACAAAAGCTTCAAACCCACCTTTGCTTCTCCCAGTAGGCTTCATGTTTGTCTGCACACCTGCAGATCTGCAGCAACTGGTTCAGGCTGGCACCCAGTTTCTCTGGACATCTTAGGCAAAGCAACACATTTGTGTTATTGTTTACAATTACAGTATTATATTAATTTATTTTAGAGATTTTAAAATGTTTTAAATAATATTAGTGACACAAATATTCTCACAAAGCAAAGAAAGACATCTAAACACAATCACTCACTGTTGCTACAGCCTACATGTTAGCGTCCTACTGGAGTCTGAGTCACCACTTTTCTGTGGATCTCCTTTTATTGTAATTTGACTCTGAACAATTATTACTGTATATCCTCCGTGATACGCAATAGTCTTTTAATCTGTGTGTACTGTCACTGGGTCGGTCTGGTAGCTGCAGCCTTTGGTACACTGTCCCCTTAGCAGCTCCAGCTCTGCTTGGTTTACCCCGGGGAGCAGCGATAAACAACACACACCGATGGTGCGCACTTTCGCGTTCAATCAAATTAGCAAAGTTGACACGAAACGCACAAGTCCAATGAAACAGCGTTTTTTACTCTAGCTAGTCGATAGACGTTTACCCAGCTTTATTCGGCTCGAAGTCAGCATCCAAGGTAGTTTTTGAGTCTGTGTTGAGTCAAAACTCACGGTGTTACACGAGCCATGAGATGTTTATGTCCAGAGTCATGAGCCAGTGACAGGTGTTTAGTGCTAAATGCTGCATCTCTGCTACAAGTCCAGCAGAGTGCTGCCCGTGTACAAGAAATAACTAACGAAATATTGAGTGATAGAGTAATGCTAGATGTCTGTGTGTATTGGGCCACATGTATCAACACCGCAGCAGCCCTCATTAGCGCGTTAGCCTGGTATCAGGAGCAGCTGAAGCTAACGTTTAGCATACTTTACCTAACTAGCAACATGACAAAATTGATTAATTAACTTTAACTTTACTAGGAAGAAACATAAATTGTGATTAAAAATATATGTTCACTCACCTCAAGACGCGCTGCGGTGGTGGGAATTCATGCAGGATCAGTGTTTGGCGCTGTGTTGCTTTTCAGCGGGAGCTGTTTGGAGAAGCACATTTCCACCTCCACTGCGTTGAAGAAGCAATCCCGCTTAAAATGCCCGCTGCAAACTCCAGCTCTCAGCAGGAACTCACCGTGTTCCAGGCCAAATGCACGCAACCACTGGCGCCTAATTTCCAACTCTGTTGGAATGCAATGCAGTCCAGCAGTGCTGTTGCAACCAGCAACACTACAAGTATATGCTAATATACCTAGCCTGATGTTTTCAATACTCGCTACTATGGGAACAAGATGTTTTTATACCAGGGGCGTGAGCCAATGCCAAGGGTGTGGTGGGGTCGTGCCAGGGGCGTGGGTAGAGAGCCTAGTCAAGCCCGCTTACGTCACACAAGGAAACAACTACAAATAGAAAAATTCAACTGCAGTAATCACCGTTCAACCTGAAGAGGGCAGCACTTTTTTTTTACACCATATATTGTACAATTAATATACTTTATTCTTAAATGTCAAAACTTTTACTCAAATCAATGAACAGCACTAATAAGGCCCCATTCTTACAGATGATTAACTAAAAAAAGTTTTTAGTCTTTAATAATCCAAAACATTACAATCAATATATCCAATAAAAAAAAAATAACTTGGCAAGATGGCGCCTTTGTCTGGCATGGCCGCTGCTGCGTCACATTTGTGTCAATTTTATTTGTTAGTGTATGTCTCTTTATGGTCACATTCTCCTTGCCTTTAAACCACTGTGTCACCGCTGTTCAGATATATGATCGTGACACTCTGATGAACATTGGAGTGTATATGGAAAGACTCTGTAACAGCTGGGAGAGTTATAGTCAAACTTTTCCACCCCCGTTGGTGTGTGTGCCCGGCCTATTTGATTACCGATTTTTGCTTCGGGGCCGTGGAAATCCCAAGAAGAGACGAAGGAGAAGGGGTTGCAGAGCTGGCGTTCGGGTCGGGACAAGGCTGTCGCGGCGGCCGCGGTGGCTGCTGCCGGTTTTCCTCCGGGATATATGTGCTAGTGGCACTCCGTTCCAGGGTCGCCCTCAGCTCATCCTGCCCATTGGACGAGATCCCCTTTTGTCATCGTGGGGCGGAGGTGGAGACGCAGTTAGGAAACTGCAGTTTGTGGCCGACCTCCCTGAACAGCGTTCAGCCGCACGACACCGCTGGAAACCACGTGACTGTACCAGGTGTTTGCGGCCACTACAACTTGCTAATAAGGAGACCGGTCTGTCATCATCGATCCGTTTAGCGCTGCTCAATGCTCGTTCCATCACTAATAAGGCGCATGCCATCAACGATCTTTTCAACATGGAAAAGATGGATTTTATGTTCCTTACAGAAACGTGGCAAAAGGATATGGAAGCTGTTCATTTAAATGAGCTCTGCTCTGCAGGCTGCTCAGTGATTGGGACACCTCGAACGGCTCGCCGAGGCAGTGGCCTTGCTGTTGTGTATCGTGACAGATTTTTATGCAGAGAAATCTACTATGAAACCTTCTCCTCTTTTGAGTCACAGATGATTAAGGTTGGTTCTGTTAACACATTTCATTGTGTATTAATTTACCGCCCTCCTGGTCCTGCAGGTATCATCCTCACTGATTTTACTGACTTTTTAACCTCTATGATCAAGCTGGAGAAAGTTTTAATTATTGGAGATTTTAATCTCCATATTGATGATCATGTATTGCAGCTACAGATCTCCTATCCATTACTGACTCTTTTAATTTTACGCAACATGTCTCAGGACCTACACACTTAAAGGGGCACACCCTAGACCTTGTTTTCTCATTAGGTCTTGAGATAGTAAATGTGTGTGTGGAGGATGTACATGTGAGTGATCATAGTTGTGTTTTCTTTAACCTGAACTTCCCTCGGGACCCCCCGCCTCTAAGAATTAAGGCCCAAAGGAGAGTTATTAACCAGGATGTTGCTGGGAAGTTTGCTGTTTTGTTTGATCCATGCCAGCTAAGGGGTTGCAGTGATGTAAATGTGTATGCTGAGTCTTTTAACAGCCAATGTTTAGCAATTTTAGATGAAGTGGCTCCTATGAAATCTAACACTGTCTCTATTAAAAAGCCCTGTCTGTGGATAAATGCATCTATTCAGAGCTGTAGAAGTAAACGTCGGAAAATAGAGCGCTTATGGAAAACAACTAAACTTGAAGTTCACAGGCTTTATCTTAGGGAATTAACTGCTTCTCTAAATGAACTCCTGAAAAGTGCTAGAACTAACTACTTCTCTCAGCTAATATCCTCTAATAAGAAAAACTCCAAATTCTTGTTTGATACCATTAATTCTATCGTTTCGCCATCTGTTTCTCCAATTGCAGAACTTTCTCTGCCAAAAAGTAATGTATTCCTTGACTTCTTTGTTAAGAAAATTAAGGATATCAGAGCTAGCATTTTACCTCACTCTGCATACAAGGCTTGCACTTTTGCTCTTTCCCATCCGTGTTTCTCCTTTAAATTAGTGACATTACATGCTATTACCACTCTGCTAGATAAGTTGAAGCCCTCTTAAGGCCATAGTGATGTTCTCCCGACTTCGCTGTTTAAGCAGGTTTTTGATAGTATTGGCCCCTGTGTTGTAGAAATTATCAATACTTCTCTTTTAACTGGTGTGGTTCCTGACTTTTTTAAACATGCTATTGTTGAACGAATGAATGAATGAATGAATGAATATTGTTGAACCTGTTCTTAAAAAGCCTATTTTAGACCCATTGCAACCCATAAATTATAGGCCTATATCTAAACTCCCTTTCATGGCTAAGATTCTAGAGAAAGTGGTAACGGAGCAGCTTACTACTTTCTTAGAGATAAATGATTTTTTTGACAAATATCAGTCAGGGTTTCGTAAAAAACATTCTACGGAAACTGCACTGGCGAAAGTTTCAAGTGATATTTTGATGTCAGCTGATTCTGGGAAACATACAGTGTTAGTTTTACTGGACCTTACATCTGCTTTTGACACTATTGATCACAATATTATTAATAAAATTCTGGATCTATTAGGGATATCTGGATCAGTTTTAAAATGGTTTTCATCTTACCTTACCGGTAGAAGTTTTAGTGTTTTTATAAATCAGATCATGTCAGATACTGTAGGTTTGTCGAGTGGTGTTCCTCAGAGTTCTGTCCTGGGACCGATTCTTTTCCTTCTGTATATACTTCCTCTAGGACTGATAATAAGCCAGTTTGAGGATGTCTCTTATCACTTGTATGCAGATGACATTCAGTTATACTGTTCTTTTAAGCCTACTGAGTTATATAAATTGTCATCTTTAATCAACTGTTTGAGTAAGATCAAGAATTGGCTAAATGATAACTTTTTAATACTGAATTCAGCCAAGACTGTAACTTTAATCATTGCCCCTGAGCAGAGCATCCCCCAGATAAATCAACATATCGGTGCCTTAGGTTCGTCTGTTTAGCCGAGTCTCAGGAGCTTAGGTGTTGTTTTTGATGCGGCCATGTCTCTGGAGAAGCACTCGAATCAACTTATTAAAAACTTTTCTTTCAATTAAGGAACATTTCTAAGATAAGAGCCTTGGTGTCAAAGGCCGAGTTGGAGATGATTATTCATGCTTTTATTTCGTCTCGTTTAGACTATTGTAACAGTCTCTTTATTTGCCTTAATAAGAAAGATCTTTGTCGTCTCCAGACTGTCCAAAATTCTGCTGCTAGGCTTTTAACTCACACGAGTAAAAGGGCACATATTACTCCAATTTTAGCTTCTCTTCATTGGCTACCAGTGAAATTTAGAATGCACTTTAAAATTTTGGTTCTAACTTTTAGAGCCTTACAAGGACAGGCGCCCCCATACTTCTCTGACCTGATACAGCTGCGTACGTCCTCACGTGGTCTGAGATCAACAGGCCAGAGATTTTTAGTTGCCCCCCTTACACATTTTAAAACTAGAGGGGACCGTTCGTTTCAAGCTGCCAGCTTCCAGCTCTATGCAGACGATGCAGTTCTTTATGCACCCGCTAAGTCACCAGAGTTGGCTGATGTCGGACAGTGGCTCAATCAAAATCAGTTGGTGCTAAATTTTACAAAGACAGTCTCTATGTGTTTTTCTATTAAGAAACTTGATCTAAATAAAAGATTTAAAATTAACTTGCAAAATGAAAAAAATCAATCTGTAACAGAATTCACATACCTTGGATTGGTTGTAGATCCTCAACTTAATTTTACTAAACATATCAAGAAAATCTCTAAAACAATACAAAGAAATCTCAACTGTTTTAACTTAATCAGACACTATATACCAAATCAGGCAGCCTTACTGTACATGCATGCTATGGTGTTTTCACATATTTCATACTGCATGACAGTTTGGGGGCAAGCAGCTCCGTCTGTAACAAAACACATTGGTTCACTTTACAATCGAGCAATAAAAATTATGGATAAAAAGCCAATCCGCTATCATCACTGTTACATTCTGGAGAAATATAAAATATTAAACTTTGAAAGCTTTAGTAATTTATGTTTCCTAAAATTAATCTTCAAGTGTATTAATAATTTAGCACCTGAGCCTCTTAGTAAATTTATTAAAATACAGAACAACCAAAGAGTTACTAGAACTAGTACAAATCATAACTGTACAATACCATACTGTAGGACAAGCTTTGCACAGACTGCCTTTTCTGTTAAGAGCTGTAGGCTATGGAATGCATTACCATCTGATATTAAGGCCATATCTGACTTCAAAAAGTTCACTTCCAGGATTAAGCTGTGGCTAAAGACAAATTAAAAGTGTATACATTTTTAATTGTCGTTATAATTGTGTATGATTATGTATGTATGTATGTATGTGTGTATGTGTATATCTATATATACATAGTTTTGTAGTATTTCTTGTTTTTATGTATGTATTTGTTTTATAATGTTCTTAGAAATGCCCAACCAGGGACAGGAGTTGAAAATTAGCACTAGCTATAATCTCTATATGCTGCACATCAGTTACAGGCTTTGTATTGTAACTATGTTTGCTTGTATGGTCCTTGTTAAATAAACTTTAAATTAAAAAAATAATTAAAAAGCTGTGGCACCTCGGTTGTGGAACGCTTTGCCTCCTTCCATACGCTGCTTGGATTGTATGGAAAATTTTAAAACCCAGTTGAAAACTCTTCTTTTTAAAGAGGCTTTTAACTAGACTGTAGGGTGGCCTTATGTGTACTTCTGTTTATCTTGATTATGTGCTGTAATGTATTTATAAGTGTTGTGTATTCTAACTATTGTTGTGAAGCACTTTGTGATTTTTATCTGTGAAATGTGCTATACAAATAAATTTTACTTACTTACTAATTTTACTTAAAATAGTGAGTCAAACACAGAGACCAACTTGGCATATGCTCGTAAATGTTAATAATTATTTTTATTTACTCATTTCTCATTAAACACCCAGGATTTTTCAATTAAACACCACTACAATCAATGAGGTTCCAGCCGAGATTGTTTTAATTCGTTTTAACATATAGATATGTTTTCACTCACCAAATAGGAAAATTGACATTACAGTTTACAGCCTCTATATCTCAGACAACACTGGGCTCTAGAAGTAAAAGATTTAGGAAAATCATTATTGTATATACGACACTCGTCAGCATCTATTCTAGTGGTCAGGTATTGTACCTTGATTATAAAATACCATTTTAATAAATCCTTGGTTATTGTTTATTTTCAACATCATTTCAGTTTTCCTGATTACTTGAAACAATATGTTCTCAAACATTCATCCCATTCCCATTCATCTATTTATTTCCTTGGAAAGTTTACCAAACTTTTTGTTTTCCATAAAATCAAAAAAACAAAAACAAATGAAGACTATATTTGTATCAATAGACTTGACAGAAGGTCAAACAGTTTTCCTAATTAGGTATCATAAGCAGTGTTGCCAACTTAGCGCCTTTGACGCTATATTTAGCGAGTATTCAGACCCCTCTAGCGACACATTTTCAAAAAAGCGACTTTTTCTGGAGTTATTGGAGACTTTTGGAGACTCTCTGAAGTGAAAGCACACATCGTTCTTACTCTTCTCAATGAGCAGCGGGTGCTGCCGCGGGCCCCACCCCCATCTCAAAGCACTCACAGGCGTGTGTTTTCACTCACCTTTTGTCTCTTCAGCAATTTTATTCCTTTCTCTCCTACAGCGTTCATCACAATCGCATGCACAATGCACATGGTCAATATGCAAGTGAGGCGATGGTGTCATTTAGCGACTTAACATAGGACAGCCAATAGCTACTTTCCTAACTGAGGTGTTGAGTTGGCAACACAGCCGTAAATCAACGAGCGAGCAACAAATGAGCACAGTGTTTCCACGGATCAAACAGTTATCTGCTTCTCTTTAATTTTAAATTTAAAGAATTTAGTTTGACCATTTTGATTTCCATTCTTCTCGTGTGCTTATCACTTGATTGAGATGAGAAATGAGGAGAGCTTTATTGGAACAGTCGGCTATATCATAATAAAATACAGTAGAAGAGACTATGTGAGCACGAATTTGTCAAGAAAGCACATTAGGCAGGCAACGCAAGAAAGTATGCAATTTAGTATGATGACGTGATGACGTAATGACGTCACAAATATGCTAATTTACGTATGACGTCATCTAGCGACATTTAGCAACTTTTTGACTAGGCTTTAGCTACTTTCCTTTGAAAATAGTTGGCAACACTGATCATAAGCCTTTATGGGGAGGGTGAAATGAAACCCCTGTTATCTTGCGTTAATGTGGAAACATTCTCGATTTACCCCAATCAGTGGTTGTGTTGTATCCACTGTCTACAGACATTTGTCAGAAATGTACCAGAAAAATACATAATTCTTTTGTCTTTTTCCAGGTTCAGCTAATATTTTCTTTTACATTTTTCCCTCTTATAAGTGAGCTTATAGCTCAAAAATCTAGTGGTTTGCATTGTTTTAGTTTATGTAACTTAATGAACTTGCTTAGTAAAATTTAGGTCAAGACTATATAAATAGTTCAGTTTTTTCCCATTACAAAGTGATCATTTTCATTCTCCCCCAATAATTGTGTCCCATTTATTCTTATCGCCTTCATACCGTGATATTGAGGGCCTCTAATAGTTCTCGTCCTAATAGATACATAAAATAGTTTTGTAAAATAGCAAACAAGGGTTTTATTTTGGTTCCCGTTTTTGGATCTTTTACTTCAAATTTTTGATACACCCTTCTGTGTCACCTAAAAATGTAATAGAATATCGTTTATTAACAGACTAATCATTGTTTTTTCTTCGTAATGTAAAAGCACATCCGAATTCTGTAGAGATAAAATATCCTCTTCTAAACTGGACCCTGCCTTTTCCCTAGTACTTATGTCTGTATGTGTCTCATCTGGCCTATGTGTGTGTGTGTACATGACCTGGATCCAAAGTGGTCAGTGATGAGTGGTCATCCTTCTCTCGTCTGGACCCCCAGCCTTGGCCTCCTCCTTTTCCTGCTCTCTCCCTCTCCTCCATCTACACTATCTGGCCCAGTGCCCTGTCATCACTTCTGCCACCTCCACCTCCGCATCGCTCCGGTTACCATGGCAATTGTGCATATTTTATTAATTTATATTAAGTTCAGGTTTCACACCAATGAGAAATGCAATTTTGAATTGATTAGGTACGGGCTAGTACCAGCTCTTTTTAATCTTTTGGTCTATCTCAATAGAATCTTAATTAGTTTACCGTATCGTTGTTGCTACTGTATGTCTGCAGCTGCTTGCAGATGAGAAGAGAGCAGGCGAAAGGTTTGAGTGCAATCTCAGTTTATCTCACTTTATGTTGTTAAAACAGTTCTTGATATTATCCCGTTATCTTGAGTTATCCTTGCTTCCCACGCAACATTTAGTCAAACATTTCTAGCCTTCTCAGACTGTTGAATGTTGAGTATTAGGAAATTTGTTATTTTCATGGAGTAAATACTGTACTTCCCAGACAAGCTGTTTTTAGAAACGTAAACCCCTTCTAATATTCTGAATGTCCTTGGGTCATGGAATTGTACGTTGTGATTGTTGTGGGACTTGGTTTGAAGGAGCCCATAAATATTAACAGAGAACACATGTTTTCTATCAAGTTTAGTTATAGGCAAGGCAAGGCAATTTTTTTATTACCAATCTGTTACTAACTTTCACATACACACATACTAATTTTTCCTCGTCCCTTAGACGTTATCTTATTGTTTAGTGTCACTGCAGTAAGTTTCCCATACCCCCGGTATTAAGCTACACGGAACATTTTAAGCAGATGTTGACTAAACATTGCTTCCAGAAGTATTTTTAGCTCAAAAAAAAAAAGTTTCACAGCTGGTTCACCTGAATTGAAAGCCAAAGGTCCTTTGCTCAGTCAAGCTGGTCTCTGTCTCTCTTCTCTGTCCAGATCCCGTCACTGCTCCTCTCTCGTCACAGAGTGGAAGGTCTGGCCCGTTCTGCTTTTAACAGAGCAGCTTTGGGACTTATGGGAAATGCTTTCTTTGTGCATTTCCCTGTGCACGTCAGGTCCACTCTTTGACAGAGAGACAGCAGGTATTGGGGTCTAGGTCACGGCACCAAATGTTAAAATCATTTTTTGTTCATCTTATTGAGAGAGACGATGGAGACAGTGTACAATTTTAAATGAATGGTCAGATTTAATTCTTGCAACAATGAAGTAATCACACACATGTAGACAATGGTACAGGATAATACAGTATATGCTTGCAAAGGTAAACCATACATGTAGGGCTGCAACAACTAATCGATAAAATCGATAATAATCGATTATGAAAATCGTTGTCAACGAATGTCATTGTCGATTAGTTGGTCTGCTCACGTCACGGGGAGCGTTACTGATGATGTCACTTTCATGAAACAGTCACACGCGAAATGGCAGAGAGTAATGCGGCAGAAAAAAAGTGTGCGCCCCAAGTCATCAAAGGCATGGGAGCATTTTACATTAAATGCAGCAAATAAGACTGTAATCTGCAAGTTATGCAAAGCTGAGCTTGTGTGACATGGAAGTACCACAGTGATGCTTGAACACATGAAGAGGAAACACGTTGTCACGGATGGAGGTGAAACATCAGCACGGTAAGCAAAAACTGTAGCCTATATTCTCATTATATGAAGATGTGAAAATAGTACTCTGGTTTAATTCAATGCTACTGTGTAAACAGCTTTGTTTACCAACTTCGGGACAGTCACACTAGCAGAGTTTCCGCTAGAAAAAATGGTTTACACAGAGGTTTCGTTTTCCGGACATTTTTTTCGTTACCATCAACTACCTCACATCTTAGCCATGGGAACTTGTCACTCCATTCCGACCGATACGCCCTACACTTCGGAAAAAGCCGTGGAGCCTCCGCCACCACCGGAGAAAAAGCCGGTGGAGCCTCCGCCACCACCAGAGAAAAAGCCAGAGCCAGACAGCTCCGCCGCGGAGTTCCCTGTCAAAAGCTACACTCGATGCTGCGTAGCATTACGCTATGGGGAACATTCTTTGTGTGACCGGTTGTGAAGCACGTGTGTCAAACACGCCAAGAATTGGCTTATAATACCTCTGTTGGTGACGCAGCTCATCAGCGGCAGCTGTGTGATTGCGCGCACCTGAACAGAGGGTATAATAACACATGACGCGGGAGCGTCTTCAGGTTTCTTTGTCTTCAGATCGCATTGTGTGAAGTGTGAGCAAACCTACTCTCTGTGCCAGTACGAAAATATATAAAATAATAAATACAAAAGTATCATGGCTGGGTTCAGTAAGAAATGTGTTCCTCCGTGCCAGAGGCACATTGCTGACGATGATCAGCATGAATTTTGTTTTGAGTGTTGATCTGGCTGAGGCGCAGGGATCAGATCCTATGTCCTCGCTCACCAGATGAGGCAGACACCGGCTCTGTGCTCGGGCGGGCGCGCTCCGGCGCTTCCCATGAGCACGTCGATGAAGCCTCATCCCTGGCTTCTGGGGCGCCGCAGCCTCGGAGTGCTCTTCCGCCTGACGCGGCGCTTTGAGGAGCTGCTCAGGGTGGTTACAGGAGCAGTGGCGAGGCTGGTGTTGGGTGAGCCTCGGGGCAGGGCACCCTAAATTATTTTGGGTTGCCCTGCTCCTGAGGCCACTCAGTATTCAGTTTAGAGTATTTAATACTCTGAACTGGATGACAGGTTTCTGTCAGGTGGCAGGGGAGGGATCACAGCGCGGTCTCTCCTTCTTCGGGACCTCCATGAGGAGCTGGCACGCTCATGGAATAAGCCCTATTCGTCCCGTGTTTTGTGCCTTCGACGCCGATTTATTCGACTATCGTGGGCGCACAGGTGCGGGTTATGGGTCGATGCCCCAGGTGGAAGAGACGCCTGCGGCTATCTCTCCCCGGGACATCGTCCTCCCTAAGAAAGCCTACACTCCCCAACAAGCCATGCCGGTTCACGTCATCACTGGTGGGGAAGGCTTTCCAGGTGGCGGGTCAGGCTGGTGCAGCACTGCACACCATGGCGGTTTTGCAGGCATACCAGGCTGAGCTGCTCAAAGATTTGAGCACAGGGGTTCTGTGGACGAGACACGCTTTTCTGAGCTACGCCGTGCCACAGACCTCTCTCTCAGTGCAACTAAGCAGACGGCCCGCGCTATTGGGCGCTCCATGTCTGCTTTGCCGACGGAAAGACATCTGAGGCCACCCTGTCCCGGCCAGGTCCAGCCCCTTCCAGAGAAAAGCGGGCTGCCCAGAAGGAGAGTGTGGCGAATCGTGCCCCCCCCCTCGTAAGGACTGGGGAGCGGATTCTCGCGCTGCTCAAAAGAAAACGGACCTGCGGAATGTTATCTCCGCCAAGAAGCAGAGGCCGTGAAATTGGCGCGCCCATGGCCGCGGGGGCGTGCTCCCACCGGGTGGGGCGCAGCAAAATCCAAGACAGTCTAAAGACTCCATGTCGACACCCTCAGGAGTCTGCTGTTTTTTCTCCGCCCACTGGCGCTTCGGGAGCAGCAGTCTCCAGCGCACTGTAAGTGTCCGCCGTCTCCTGCCTTGGTTCAGGACGGCGGGTGTCTTACATCCCCCCCCAAAAACCGACGTGCCAAAACTACTGCCCCTTTCGGAGAAACTGGCAGCATGGATGCTCCTGCCAAATATCTCCCTGTGGGTAATAAGGACTGTGGCCAAAGGCTACAGACTTCAGTTCGCCAATCGCCCTCCGCGTTTCAACGGCGTGGTCTCCACTTCCGTGAAACCGAACGAGCCCATGTATTGACACAGGAACTGCAGGTTCTGCTGGACAAAGGGGCCATAGAACGTGTTCCCCACCAGACAGACAATCCGGGTTTTACAGCCGGTATTTTCTAGTTCCGAAAAAAGATGGGGGGCTGCGCCCGATTTTAGACCTTCGCGGGTTAAACCGCTACCTCAAAGCATTAAAATTCAAAATGCTGTCCCAGATCCGATTAAGCGACTGGTTTGTCACCATCGATCTAAAGGACGTGTATTTTCACATAGAAATCCTGCCACAGCACAGAAAGTTCCTGAGGTTCGCCGAGCGGCGTACCAGTATCAGGTTCTTCCGTTCGGCCTGGCCTTGTCACCACATACATATACAAAATGCATGAATGCATCCTTGGCTCCTTTGCGACTCCAGGGCATCCGCATTTTGAATTACATAGACGACTGGCTGATATTAGCTCAGTCTCAGGAGCTAGTGCTTCGACATCGGACGTCCGTCCTAGCTCATCTCGACTCTCTAGGCTTGAGACTCAACGCCGAGAAGAGCGTTCTCTCGGCCGCTCAGAGGACAACATATCTAGGGGTTGTTTGGGACTCAACCGAGATGCAGGCACATCTGTCTCCTGCACGTGTCGGGTTCATTCTAACTACCCTGAAAGCTATCAGGCTAGGCCAGGAAGTGACTGTGCACTTCTTTCAAAGAATATTGGGTCTCATGGCATCTGCATCCACGGTAATTCCTTTGGGCCTTCTGCACATGAGACCGTTTCAGCTGTGGCTCAGAGCCAGGGGTTTCATCCAAGGGCCAACCCCTGAAGCAAATAAGGGTTACGCGCCGAGGGCTTCGACCCTATCTATGTGGTTCAGACCCCAGTTTCTCACTTTGGGTCCCACCCTAGGTCCATGTTGTCGCCGCATGATGCTAATGACAGATGCATCCTCACGGGCTGGGCGCGGTCTTAGATGGCCGTCCAGCCCAAGGGATATGGAGAGGCCATCTTCTCGCATGGCACATCAATTGCCTCGAGATGAAGGCTGTATTTCTGGCCCTGAAATACTTCCTCCAGCAGCTAAGGGGCTACCATGTCCTAGTACAAGTAGACAGCACAGCGGTGGTCTCTTACATAAATCGTCAGGGCGGACTGCGTTCGTGCCGCTTGAACAAGCTAGCGCAGCAGGTGCTGCTTTGGGCTCAGGACAAGTTCCTGTCCCTCAGGCGATTTATATCCCCGGCGCATGAATGTGGGAGCAGATTTATTGTCCAGACAGGCTGTGACACATGGGGAGTGGGAACTCCACCCCGAGGTAGTGAGCCAAATCTGGGAAAGATTTTACGAAGCAGAGGTGGACCTCTTTGCTTCACAGCAGACAGCACAATGTCCCCTCTACTTCTCTCTGACTCCTCCAGCTCCCCTGGGTCTGGACGCAATGGCCCATGTGTGGCCCAGACTGCGCCTTTATGCATTTCCACCGGTGGCTCTGCTCCCGGGAGTTCTGGCGAAGGTCCGTCAACGGGGGTCGCGCCTCTTACTAGTAGCGCCCCGTTGGCCAACCAGAGTGTGGTTCTCAGACCTAAAATCTCTCTCGACGGCTCGCCATGGGCGATTCCGACCAGGAGGGATCTCCTTTCTCAGGCACAGGGGACAGTGTTTCATCCCCGGCCCGAGCTCTGGAACCTTTACGTCTGGCCCCTGAGGGGGACCACTTAAGAGATGTCGGGCTCCCAGCCCCTGTTGTAGAGACTATTCTGAGCGCTAGGTCTCCCTCTACTAGGAGAGCCTATGCCTGCAGATGGCGTGTCTTTGATGCCTGGTGTGCTACACATCATACAGACCCAGTCCACTGCCAGATTGTTTCAGTGCTGGAGTTTCTGCAGGACAAACTGTCCTCGGGCACTAATCCTAGCACACTCAGGGTTTTCGTGGCCGCCATTTCGGCTTGCCACGCCCTGATTGCGGGTTGAGACCCCAAACTAGAGCTAGAGTTCCTTCCTGGGACCTAGCTATAGTGCTGGAGGGCTTAGTAAGCACTCCTTTTGAACCACTGGAGTCAGCGCCTGTCAAGTTTCTGACTCTAAAGATGGTTCTTCTGGCGGCCATTACCACTCTCAAGAGGGTTGGAGATTGCAGGCTCTGTCAGTTTCGCCCTCCTGCCTAGACTTTGCTCCTGGGCTGGTCAAAGCCATTTTGCATCCTCACCCTAACTATCTTCCAAAAGTTCCATTCTCGACCTTAAATCCGGTCATTCTTGAAGCCTTCTGTCCTCCGCCATTTATAACACCGAGCAGGAGAGACTTCACTTACTGTGTCCAGTACGTGCCCTCCAGACTTATGTCCACCGCACTAGCCAGTGGCGTAAGTCCGAACAGCTGTTTATATGCTACGGGGGCTGCAAGCTGGGGGTTGCAGCTACCAGACAAACTATATCACGTTGGGTGAAGGATGCCATTGCCCTGGCCAATGACGCGCGGGTCAAACTCGCCCATTGGTGTGAGGGCTCATTCTACTAGAGGGGTTGCAGCTTCAACAGCTCTAGCAAAAGGTGCCCCTCTGCAGCAAGTTTGTGATGCGGCAGGCTGGTCCTCCCGCACACATTCATCAGATTCTATAGCTTGGATGTTCATGCTACTCAGGGCTTGCATGTCCTTGAGTCATCATCCCAAAATTGTGTTTGAGACCTTTTTGTGTTTGTGCACACTTCACAACCCGAGGGGTCCAGACACTTACAGTGCGGCGGCGTTGGTATTCTCGCCCCATAGCGTAATGCTACGCAGCATCGAGTGTAGCTTTTGACAGGGAACGCCTCGGGTTACTTGACTGTAACCCTGTTCCCTTAAAAAGCGGAACGAGATGCTGCGCTGCAATGCCGCACTGGGCGTGTCCGGCGCTCTTCAGACAAAGTTGACCTGAAGACGCCCCGCCATGTGTTATTATACCCTCTGTTCAGGTGCGCGCAATCACACAGCTGCCGCTGATGAGCTGCGTCACCAACAGAGGTATTATAAGCCAATTCTTGGCGTGTTTGACACACGTGCTTCACAACCGGTCACACAAAGAATGTTCCCCATAGCGTAATGCTACGCAGCATCTCGTTCCCGCTTTTTAA